>CAJGYO010000003.1:97520116-98120116 GCA_904845875.1 Miscanthus lutarioriparius | reverse complement strand
TGGGCGGTTCTGCCACAACGGGCGTGGTGCTCGGGTGCACAGGAACCTTCGGATATGATGGTGCCACATAGTTGAGGGGTAGGTGACATGTGCTGACAGCCCTGTACATCCTTTGTAATCCCCCATGTTTGGGTACTATGTAGGAGTTTTAAAGTCACTCACGCTTGCTGGCAGACCAGTGCTCGGAGATCTCCCCGTCCATCTTAAACATAGTTCTAACTCTAATCATATAGCCTGTATGATCATTAAATGTTCTTTGCATGGCTATATTAGAACATGCTGGCTCTATGTAGGAATATTCTTTTATTCTTTGTTTTCCCTTTTATCCTTGAGGTTAGCCCAGATGTGTGTCCACTATCCTTAAAATACCATTTTTACCCTTGTCATGGACTATTGGTCCACTATGCAAGTATGTAATCTTATTCATGATCATGCTAGACTCTTGTACCTTGCCCGCCTTTGGAAAAATATAAATAACGATACCCTGAATACTTCCGGGTGAAATGCTACAAATAAACTGCTAACTCTTACACTTGGAGTTACGCAAAAACATGTTTTTCCATCCACTAAATAATTACTCCATTTATTTATCACGTGTCTCTCTCTCAAAAATTTTATATGCAAAAAAGAATAGTATGGGCTAAGCTTAAAAAGAGAGAGAGAGAAAAGAAAAAAAAAACTATGCCAAAAGGCACGAGAGAAAAAAATACATGCCAAAAAGCATGAAAAAAAGAAAAGAAAAAGAAAGAAAGAAATAAAGATAGCCCATACTTTCAAATAAAAGGCATTCATTCAAAAAGAGAGAGATTCATGATTCAAAGGAGTACCAAAAATATTTAGAATTAGGAAGTTATAAAAATTCCACACACTTGCACGTCTTGACCAAAGTGTATGACTTGCATCTCCTTGAGGTCCGGTCTTTGACTTAGCAAAATATGTGATGTAAGTATGCCCCACTTTCATACCTACCCAAAACTCCACTCAAAAGCCATTAGTGGCAGGATATGAAAAAGAAGGCAAATTTCAAATGCCTTTGGTGAGGTTTCATATACTTTGAGCGATCGAGAGGATCATTCGAGGAAATTACATTTTGTTTTACAAAACTTATAAATCCTCCGGATATATGGTTAATCAAGGAATGAATGATTGGTGATTCTGTTATAACCGTTCTATCTTGCAACCACCCAAGAACTTGAAAAAGTTATACATCCTACAAGGGATCAAGGTAAATGGTGGATAAAAATGCCGTCTTATTTGAATTGCGGAAGAATACTTTGTTATAAGCATGGCACTTATAAATTATATTCGGTATAGTAGCAACTCCTGATCAACAACCAAGCACTTAGCTATTTGCTCGGGGCGAGCAAATGTTAAGCTTGGAGGATTTATTGGCGGTCACTAACGATCAAATCTGACCGCCAAATAATGTCCAAAACGGGAGAAATAAACATTCCTTTTACACATATGCCTTTACTATTGACATAGTTCCACTTGTATTGTAAGATTACTATTTTTCTGGACTCATATTCAAATACAAGTGGAAAACCAAGCAAAAGGCGCAAAGCAGAAAGCGTAAAGCAGAAATACGCAAAGGGAATAAATGGAAAAGCCCATCCAAAGGTCAATTCTGGTCCGGGCACCGACGTGGGGAGGATCTAGGCCCACCCAGGAACCGACCACATGAAGGCGGTTGTGGGGTGGCCCCACCACACCCCTGCCACTGCCACCTAGGCTCGATTTCCTCTAGCGGTTGCATGCCGCCATGCTACGTCGGTTTCTGTTGGTTTCCTAATTTACCTACACCAAACCGACCAGACTCTTCACTATATAAGAAGAGGAGGAGCTCATTCTCAAGACACACATCATTTGGAGCTACACCTCATTACCACATCTTATACTTTTACTTTCTTAGTAGAATTTGGAGCTAGCAAAGCTATCAGGAGGGCTTGGCTCCTTGGAAAAAGAGTGACATCTTGGTATGAATAATACTATGAAGAGTTCTTCCATAGTCATGCTCTCATATCCTTTATATAGTAGTGCATATGAACTAGAGTATAGTTGTCTTGTTATAATCATGATATATGAACTAGCATATAGTTTGGGTGTTATGATCTTAACATGTTCAACTTCATGCTTGATCATCCATTTGGTTTGTATGAGTTGAAGTAGGGTTAAGTGGAGGTGATAGTTCGTCGTTCCTTTGGGTTTACCCATATCCTTTACCTGTCGATCCGTAGGGTGAGGGACCCGAGGGGATATGGGTAGTTTCTTTGTACACGGGCGTGGTTCTCGGGTGCATGGAAACCTTCAGATATGACGGTGTCCCACGGTTGAGGGGTAGGCGGCAGGTGGTGACAGCCCTGTCCATCCTTTGTAATCCCCCACGTTCAGGTACTGTGTATGAGTTTTAAAGTCTCTTGCACTTACTGGCAGACCAGTGCTCGGAGATCTCCCCGTCCATCTTAAACTTAGTTCTAACTCTAATCATATAACTTATATGATCATTAACTGTTCTTTGCACGGCTATATTAGAACATGCCGGCTCCACGTAGGAACATTCTTTTATTCTTTGTTTTTCCTTTTATCCTTGAGGTTAGCCTAGATGTGTGTCCACTATCCTTAAAATGCCGTTTTTACCCCTGTCATGAACTATTGGTCCACTATGCAAGTATGTAATCTTGTTCATGCTCATGCTAGACTCTTGTACCTTGCCCTCCTTTGGAAAAATATAAATAATGATACCCTGAATACTTCCAGGTGAAATGCTACAACGATAGATCCGTGTGCTTCTGGATATTTTCTGTAATCGTTAAGAACTATCATAGTTGGTGTTTCTTGGTGGCATCACTAAGGTTAACTCAATCTTAGTGATGGTGTTAAGAAATACCAATAGACATTTCTGGCGTCGTTGCCGAGGATGGACTTAAAACCTCCACACTTGGTGATTGCGCTAAGAAATGCCAACATTCACCATGGGAGTGAACGGGTCCAGTTTACTCTTTTTAGGAGTAGAGATTAGCGGAAGGGCTAACGCCCGGACGTCTAGGTGAACGGCGCATCCAGACACAACTCTTGAGCATCCTCCATCACGTGCGTGAACACAACTCCTATGCCTCCAACATATCACGTGCGCTCGTGGAAAAGCCACGTCGCCAACAGCTTGCTCGCCCAGCCGCCACACATGCGCAGGGACCACCTGAGACCGCCCTGTTTCACACGCCCGCATTCACACAACAGTAGCACTAGTAGGCGCACACAGTCACGTGCCCGCATGCACGCATCAGCAGCACTAGCAAGTGGCATGGTGACCCATGCAGTAGCAACAACTTTTTTTTGAAACATATGGTACCGCACGGTGACCCACGCAGCAGCACCACCACCACCACGCCATTGCAACATGTGTTTCCCCAAGATCTACTTTTGAAATATCCAAATGAAACAATTGTCATCTAAAATAGATGAAACACTTGAAACATGTGTGTATAGCCATAGCAACATACGCAACATCTAAATTTATTTTTGCAACATTCAGATGAAACACTTGCAACATAAGTCCAAAACATCTAAAACACTCAAAACTTACGCTTGAAACATACGTGTATAGCCATAGTAACATCTGCAAAATCCAGACAAAACACTTGAAACATACATCTGAAACGACTGAAGCACTTAAAACATACGCTTGAAACATCCGTGTATAACCATAGCAACATATTCAACATCTAGATAAAACACTTGAAAACACCTAAAACACTTGAAACATAGGCTTGCAACATGCGTATATTGTCATTGCAATATATGCAACATCCTAAATCCACTTTTGCAAAATCCAGACAAAACAATTAAAACATAAGTCTGAAACGCCTGAAACACTTAAACATGGTGTCGCCAACGGCAACGGCCTACCTAGTGGGGAACTACGGGAACCAGCAAGCTCGGGTCAGGGGGCGTCGATAGCAATGGCCCAGCGTACACCTAGGTGCAGGCACAGGAATTCCCTTCTTGCCAACATGCGAGGTGGATGGGGGCGCAGGCACAAGCCTCCCTAGGACTCCCCAGGCGCTGGCGCAGGCCTTCCCCCACGACATTCGAAGTGGATGGGGTGCGGCGCGGGATGTGGTGGCATAGGAGCGAAAAATCTCAATGAACAAAAGATGGGGAGAAAGGAGCAGAGGATAGACGAGGCCTTGTGAAGCGCGGGCGGAAAGGCAGAGAGGGAGAGAGGGCAGGGGTGACAGGAGCCTAAAAATATCTTGCATCAGGAACGTTCTCGAGTGGACGGAAAAGCCCACTAGCCTGCTGTGTTGTTCCATGAGCGGGCCGAGATATTTTGCACCGGTGCGTTCGGACGGATGGACGTCCTCACCAGAGCATTACCACTTTACTAGTTTAAAAACTTTGTAAAAATATTAATTGTGATTTCTTATTTGGCTTTCCAAAATAACTCCTTTAGTTACATGAAAAATTATGACCTTAATGACTCTTATACTAACGGTACTAACAGTTTATTTAAATGTGTACTAATATCCATGACAATAAATAATATAAGTTGTTTTCAGATAATATACATTGCAGCTGAAAAATTATGACATATCTACATTTATAGTATAACTGTAAGCGCTGTTTTTATTAACAAATTGCTACTACACATATAGTTCAACATCTTGAGTACCGTAGGAGGTGAGTGTAGTGGCCATGGCCTCATAGGGTATTGAGGTTCCTTTGGAGTAAAGGGTGATTATTAAATTTAACATTAATATCCTTTAGCATCGTTGGTCTCTCGCACTACTACAGAAATGGTCATCCCCTATAGCACTTTCACAGTCGTTTTTTTGCTATTCTTTTTGGCCTATTTTTTTGGATTTCTAGAAACTAAACCATCATCACCACCGGTTCATGTTACCAATTGGCGACGATAACCTATTATTACCACCGGTTTCCAACTGATAGTGATGACCATGTCATCACCGTTGATAATTCACTGTTGGTTGCCAAAACCGGCAGTGATAGGGGGTTTAGAACCGCCTGTGATGTCATTTCTGTAGTAGTGTCCTAGATCTCACTTAAAGCTTTACCCCCCGTTCTTGAGCACCATGGTGTAGGACTTAACGACCATATATGCAATTGTACTAACTAAAAATACAATCTAGGGCCTCAAATCCTTATTTTCAATAAAATATGAAATGAGTGTATTAAATAAAATGTATATTAACTACTCTAGTTTCAACTTTACTTGAATAGAAAAAAAATTGTGTAACTAATAAGATCAAAATTTAAAATTCAAAATCTAGATTTATAACATCATGAGACATGGACTGTAACTTGGGCCACCATAACTTAGCAAGGTTCAAACTAAATATGTCGAAGACGTACGGAGGTGTCATATGCAGAGGGGTAAAACTATGCTATGTATTGATTGAAAAAAGACTTACAGGGACCGTTTGGATCCCTTTATTTTGAAGGAATTGAAATCTACTCAATGAATTAGGCTATTTGGCTCGAAATTTGACATTCCATAACTTTCCCAAACTCACAAATAAGCCTATCTCAAATTGTAGCACTCGGTTTTACGGACAAAGCCAGATACACACCATATGTGAGCCCTGGAAGTCAAATCTCACATATATCTACAAATAATGGTAATATCAAAAGACAATGCTTAAATACATAGCGTATTAGTATAAAGATTATAAATAAAGAGTATAGACAGTGGAAAGACAACTCCGATCTTCAGGCGAGTATTCCAAATCCACAGGGACAACTGACTGGTTGATCACAAGCCTAATTCCTCTAAACTCTGGCAATCTGGAACCCATCCGGGATTTTTATCCAAATGTTTGAAAGGTAAAGCAAGCGTAAGTACATGTCATACTCAACAAATATAACATGAGGTTTATGAGGCTCAAAAGGTTGACACTGGTTAACTGCGATTAGCTTTTAATGAGTCATGATTTTAGCAATTGAGTAGCAACAAGTTTATCACAAGCCCATAAACACATGATCAGGTAAACATGAATAATGAATAGCATAAACAATTAACCATTAGTGAGCATCTTCATCATCCATATCATTAGTGTTCATCATCTATTCCGTAAGGGTTCTAAGGCCGCTCGTGACCGTGAGCATGACTGATATACCAGTTTTACACTCTATAGAGGTTGTACACTTTCACTATGAGTCATGATTTACCCTTTCGCCCGAGGTCGCGAGCCTCTTGACTCACTACCAAGGAAGGTCGGCAGGGTTCACTATGAAGCCTTTCAAAGATTCATCTAACAAGTTAGGACCGCTAAGGTTTCCCCATCAGTAAGCATGAACCCCCCTCCAAGGAGTGACTAACAAAATACAAAGAAACCAAAGTGCACCCTCTTGATAGGCCGAGATCATACAAACCAGAGCCCCTCTTGCGCCATAAAGGTAACCTCTAACAAGCTAGAAAATGTCCTCATACTAAGCTAAAGCCAGAGCCATATAGCCCTCACAGCTATACTATAAGTCCCGGATGATCACTTACAGATAATTCCTTAGGGAGAGGAATCTAGAGCACCATAAAACAACCCAATGCTCTAGCCCCCTTGTTCCATGTTGCTAAAAAGCATATTTTTGTGTTTATTGCATAATCCATTAGTCAAATTACAAGATCATGGTCCTTGAATGCGCACTAGCATCATACTACCCAATGCAATACCCCATAGGTATCAAGGTACAAGGTAACAAAGTACTAGAAAATCCTTAGTGGCAGTCAAGATAGACACATGCAGCATGAATTAAATGATTAAAGGTGTATAGGACAACAAGGAAGATCCCATGCTATACTTGCCTTAAAACACCGATCCCTCGGTAAGCTTTAATCTTCAGCGTTCTTCTTCTTCTTAATCACCACGTATATCTCACCGACTGGACATGATAATAAAGCACCACACAACCATTCATGCAATCATACATGAAGCAAACAATAGATCTAAATTAGAACAGTACACCAAACATAGAAAAATAAGTAAAAGAGTTTGAATCATGATTCTACGCATCGCTGCGAACACACAGTCGCAAGGAGCACTCTAATCGGAGCTACGGTGAAAAAGATACATCTACCAATAGATTTGCTTCATACGTGGAAAAAAAACTATAGGCTCCATTTATTTTAAATATATATAAGATATTTTATAAATAATATAAATTGAATTAAGTCAAATTTAGATTTGAATTTTAAAACTAAAGTAAAACAAATCATATTTTATTTATAAAACCCAGTTGCATAATTATTAATTAAGATATGATTTAAACCATGAAATTTCAGAAATAGTTATATAGTAAACACTATTACTAACATGTAGATCTCGTTGCAATGAATCTAGCACAACTTGAACGGGTCAATTTGGAGCTAAAACGTAGAAGATATGAATTAAACGAGATTTCCTTTATTAAAATAATAGATTAAATCTAACCTTGAATTTTAAAAGTTTAAACATACTTAACAGTAGTATGAATATGTAGATTATGAAATTACCAACCTAACGCAAGTTGAACGGGTCAAATCGGAGTTAAAACGGAGAAGTTATGGCCTACAAAAAGTAGTGGTAATTTTGTAAATAGATGAAACTTAATTTTTGAATTAAAATAAAATCTAATTTTTAAATCTGGCCGAGGACTGTGGATACTATTTAAAGAAAAAGCAGGGGCTAAAACAAAAAAAATCAGGGCATATGTTGAAATACTTTTGAACTAGATTGGACTGCGGGTTCTATATTACGGGTCTGCAGGGGCTTTTTCTGTAAAAGGTGCAACGGCGGTCGCCGCTGACCCGGTGAGCGACCACGTGGCGGCTTTTGGTTGCTAGTTCTTTGTGAACCGGTTGATGTGGAATGTGGGCCGACTGATGTACCAAGTCCACAGCACAGCATGGACCGTAGGGGTACAACTAGGGCTTGTGGTGTTTACCATCGGCTAGAACAGAAAGCCCGGCGACAGGTCGAGCTCATCGAAGTTCTTGGAATCAGGGTTCTAGACTTTGGTTTTTAATGGAAAAAGAATGGAGAAGTAGAGGGGACTACGGAGAACTCACCAAGGGACTTAACGTCAGCGGTGAGGTCGTGGCAACGGCCTGGGGCTTGGCGAGGCAGACGGTGACTTCCTGCTAAGTTCGGCAATAGGGTGAGTAGCCCAAAAAGCAAGGGGAAACAATAAAACGGAGCGGGGAGATCCACTACCACCAAGAGATGCTCGGGAGCTTGCTTGGGTCAATGGAGAGGCTTCCGACGATGGTCACAACTGCGGCAACGGACGTGCGCTACTCGTTGAGATCCAAAACGAGCGATAGAGCTAGCTAGGGCAAGGCGGCAATGCATAGATGGGAAAGGGGGATAGGGCGGCGCACAACACTTGGGCTCCGTTTTATAGGGCGCTTGGCGTGGGGCATACGCCCAAATCGCGGGAAATCGACGTGGCGGTGGATTTTTTAGTCGGGGCAGAGTCCGCTCTGGACATGGCTAAAGGAAAGAGGCAGCGCTGACAGGCAGGCCCACCTGTCGATGTCAGAGGGAGCGGGGCTAGTATGTCAGCCAGAGAGAGGAAGGGGTAAACGGGCGCGAGTGCGGCTTTGGCTGGGCTGAGGCCACTGGGCCGGCTGGAGAGAGGAAGGGAGAGGGTGCATCCGTGTGGGCCTCAGCACAGCTTGGGTCGAGGTGGCGCGTTGGGCCTGCGGGAACAAAGGGGTAGGGAGAGACTGAGCCGGGCTCGCGCGGTAGGGGAAGGGGAATAGCTGGGCCAAAAGAGAGAAAGGAGAGAATGGAGTTTTCTTTTTCTCCAAATATTTTTTCTATTTTTTTTATTTCAAACCAATTCAAATATGAACCAATGCAAATTCAAATAGAGTTTTGAATATACTTTTCAATTCAAATAAAAGTGAGCAAATTGTAGTAAGTTTTCAAAAATAACTTTTACAACTTTTTAAATTCTTTTATTTTCTAATTTTCTTTTCTTTTACTTCAAAGCCATTTTTAATTTATTTTTTTCAAAAGTATTTTAAATGTTTTCAATTTGAATCAAATCCACACAATTCAAAGAAACAAATGCACTGGCATGTATGCACAAACATGTTGCTACCTTATGTTGAATTTTAATTTAATTAAAAAAATTTATTTTCCTATATTTCATGAGCACAAAATTCAAAAATAAATTATTTTAAACATATTTTCAAAAGTGCTAATTTTAGGGTGTTACAATTCTACCCCCCTTAAGATAAATCTCATCCTCGAGATTCGAAAGACGTCGACTAAGAGATAGAAATACTCTGCCTTTATTCGATCCTTTTTTTTCAAGTTATATCTTTCATTAAGAGCCATTCTAAGATCCTGGTTGGCTAATCTGCATAAGCATGATCGTCGCTCGTATTGAGATCGTCCAATGGTGTTTGCTCCTTTACACTGACATCTGAAAACTCACAATCCACTTTACTATCCTCACAGGATGCACCTTCTAATAGGTCATTCTCGTATTCCTCAAGTGCAGGTTGAATACCTTCATACTCAATTCTTTCTCCTGACGGTGTGGTTAGAAGCACAGTATGCTGGGCATACTTAATCACTCCTTTACAAGCAGATAACCATCCATTTCCAAGGATAACATCAATGTCCATTAACTCCAAGACTAAGGTTTGCCTCAAAGTTCTTCCCCTTTATGTTAAGACTAACTTTTGGGCATAAGCGGTTTGCCTTCTTTTCTCCTCCTAGAGAGTTAATTATTAGGGGTTTCCTCATTGGAAGCATAGTCATCTTATGATCTTCTACATATTCCCTAGAGATAAATGAATGTGAAGCACTAGGGTCAAATAACACCATAGCAGTGTTTGAACTTACTGCAATCAAACCATAAACAACCTCCTTAGCTCCATGAGTGGTAATCAGATCCACATTGTTCAACCAGCCTTGAATGTAGTTTCGCTTTAACTTATTGCCTTGCACCTACTCCTTATGGATGTCCTGTTCTGACTTCTGCTGCTGTTGAAGTTACCATCTTGTCAGGATTGTACCATTTGCCATTTTTGTGCCATGTCATCTGTTTCGCGGATTCCTCGGTCATGTATAGCCGTTGTATCCTCGGTAGGAATGGAAGGTACCGTAGGATTTTCACGGTGATCGTAAGTTGCCTCTTCTGGCCATCATCAGAGCCTACCTCCAGGTACTTGGATGATTTGCACTTTGGACAAAACTTTGCATGCTCATGTTCTTTCCTAAATAGGACGCACCCCTTTGGACAAATCTGCTCATACGACATCTTAAATGCATGAAGGAGTTTCTATGACTCGTACATGCTCTTTGGCTGAATGTGACCCTTTGGAAGCAGGGTGCCAATCACGGCCAACATCTTATCGAAGCCTTCTCGACTCAAGTTTAACTCGGACTTCAACCCCATTAAGCGTCCAATGGCATCCAATTGAGACACCGTTGACCGATCGTGAAGGGGTTTCTGTGCCGAGTCCATCATGTCGTAGAACGCCTGTGCGGCTACCTCCATCTCCTCCTTCTCACATCCCTCATTGAATTGTCCTTGGTGAAAGTCATCTAACATGTCTGTTACCCCGGCATCAACATCGAAAGCCTCCACCCGTGGTCTCACCACCTCCTCTCTCATACGATGGGCTTCACCATGGTGGACCCACCGGGTGTAGTCCGGCGTAAATCCATTCTCCTGTTTCCACATTTGTTGTAGGGACACAAAACTAGGCAATGTCCTTTAGCAGCCTTGCCAAATGCACTGTTCAAGAAAGCATCGGTCTTGTTCATCCATTCCGTGGTGTAATCACTCTAACTTCTCTGGTCCATGTACATCCACTAACGGTCATCCATCCTCTAACATATGTATCAACGAGTAATGTAACCATCAATTGCATCTACATGGTGTTCCTACTATCTAATAGGTGAGGATAGGTCCTAATCCCACCCGCGGATGCGTAGATGAGGTTAGTTTCCATGCTCTACTCCTATCCGAGACAGAATTTCGGCAGCACCTCCCCGTTGTTCTCCAGATACACGTCCTGCCAAAGAAGAGTGCGTATCCGAAGAACAACAGGGAGGTGATGCTGAAACTCTGTCTCGGACCAGAGCAGACCATGGAAACTAACCCATCTACGCATCCGTAGGTTGTTCAAAAAACGTGGACAATCCGAAACAGATACGGTCATAGATAGGCAAAGATCTTCTCTACAAAAATGGAACAAAATACTATCATTTAAAAAAATTCAGCAGAACCTCCCCTGCACGGTGAGGTTTCCAAAACCTGCAAAAAATAGTGGCACGATGGCCGACAAGCACATATGTCTCAAGAGAAGTCATGTAGTTTGGATATCAATCCATGCAGAAGAATATATCCAAGTAGTACCACTACTTCTACTACTACTTCTACTATTGCTACTACTACTACTACCACTATTGCTACTACTACTACCACTAGTTCTACTACTACTACTACCACTACTACTACTACTACCACTAGTTCTACTACTACTACTACCACTAGTTCTACTACTACTACTACCACTAGCACTACTACTACAACTAATACTACTACAACTATCACTACCATGACAACAACAAGAGAGAGGGCATACCGACAGCGCCCGGGTAGGGGGCGGCGTCAGTCAGTCGGGTCAAGGGTTAGAACGGGTCGCACGGCCAGGCGTCTTGGGCGGGCGGTCCATAGGGTGCGGCCGGTCCACGGGGCGCGGTCGGGGGGGGGGCAGCTCCTCGGCGTTAGCGGGCAGTGTGGCGAGCTAGCCATGCTTTCGGGCACACGCGCGCATGGGTAGAAGCCGCCGCTCGGTGGGCCGGCGGCCCGAGGTGGCGCGACGCGCGCACGGGAGGGGGGAGGGCGCGGGCTCGGGACGGGTGGGCGGTGGGCGCGGAGGGCGCGCAGCAAAGACGGGGTAGGGGCGGGCCAGCGTCTGCGCGGATGGCGGTCTTGTGCGCGCGGCGGGCGGCGGGGCGGGCAAGCGTGGGCGGGGCCTTCGCCGCTGGCGCGGGCGGGCGGGCTGCATGGGCACGGATGGCGGCGCGTGGTGCGGGGCGGGGCGGGGCTGGCGGGCTGGCAGGGTCTGAGGCTCGACCGCTGGCCGCCAAAATCGCCTAAGTGCCCCACCCGCCCCTTTGCCGAGAGCCGGATCAGGGAGACACTCAGCAAAGGAGGCAACTTTGCCGAGTGCCCCGATCCGGCCGTCGGCAAATTTTTATCATAGCCTCCACATACGATATCACGATATCTCAACAAATTTCATGATTTTTGGACTTCATTTGCTTTTTATAGAATTTAAAAACACTTCGCACGCAAGTTCGCGGTCATGTTTCGTGAACAAGATGTCCGAAATTTCGGGTCCGTTCCTGGATACGGCCCACACTACACTCACTAACATGACTATCAATTTTTGAATCATTAAATTCCATTATTCGTACCACGTGCAGTTCAAATTTATATTTTTCGAAAAAATTCAAGTAAACAAAACAAAGTAACTAAATATATCAAAAAGCCACAAAAAATCCCTAAATTCTAACGAGGAGTTCCTGGTACTTTAGAAGGGCTGCACAAAAAATTTGGAGGCCAAAAACAAAAAAAACTTTGCCGAGCGTCGGGGCATGGTACTCGACAAAGGGGGTCTTTGCCGAGTGCCGCAGCGGTTAGGCACTTGGCAAAGACATTTCAAAAAAAATATTGAATCTTTTCCGAGCACCATGTCAGAGGCACTCGGCAAAGTATTTTCCAAAAAAAAAATCTTTGCCAAGTGCCTAACAGCAGGCACTCGGCAAAGAAGGACGTGGCCGAACACCGTTACGCGGGGCAGCCTATGCCAAGTGCCGAGCTTTTGCCGAGAGCCTGGCACTCGACAAAGAAGTCCTTTGCCGAGTGCCCCTTTTTGCCGAGTGCCCGATTTTTGACACTCGGCAAAGCAGTTTGCACTCGACAAAGGCTTTGTTTTCCATAGTGATAGATACTCAGGCCTTATTTAGTTTCTCTCCTAAAAGTTTACATCCTATCATATTGAATGTTTAGACATATACGTGGAGTATTAAATATAGACAAAAAAATAACTAATTACACAGATTACGACTACTTTGCGAGACGAATCTTTTAAGCCTAATTAGTCCATGATTTGACAATGTGGTGCTACAGTAACACATGCGCTAATGATGGATTAATTAGGCTTAATAAATTCGTCTCGCGGTTTCCTGACGGATTCTGTAATTTGTTTTTTTATTAGTATCCGAATACCCGATACGATACCTCCATATAACATCCGATGTGACACTCTAAAACTTTACACCCTGGATTTAAATAAAGGCTCGTATGATCATATGCAACTGGCACCGGGACAATGCAACGTACTTTTCAACAACGTTTCAAGTTGCACGGTATGATATGCTTATCCACGCCACTAGTATGTGTAGTGTAATATGTGTGGTTATTATTAATTGGTAAGGTCTCTAAACAATAATAAATCACGCACAGTTAGATCTGAATAGTTGCATATACGATATAGATTTATATATTGGTTTGGACATAAGCTGTCCTATATGTCCAATTTATGTGGAGAGTTTATTGCTTGTAGGACATATGGAGGGTTGCAAGGGCATTGATGCGATGTATTAAGGTACTAATTAAGGATCTATACACTATATATAGTCCGGGAATAAAGTTACAATCAGTCTAATTCGTTTACAAGTTGGTTTATAAAAGATCCTGATTTATTATCGGATTACAAGAAGTTCGAAATCGGTTTACATTGCCTCCGCCGAACACATCAAAGACTCGCAAAAAAGCTTGCACCCATTCGCAAAGAGGAAGAGCAAGACTAGATCGTCTTCCATCTTGTCTGTAGCTGTAGGTAGGAACACAAATCTCCTAGTCCTTTCCGAGTCACTGGTAGAGAGGACGATGACATCGGAGACTTGCATTGCGGAAGGAGACACATCCGGCACGGAATCATTGGGGGTGAGTCCATTACCAAAAACCTAGCCTACTACTAGCAATCCTATAACCCTAAACTAGTATCTACAACTACAATCTAGCCATTGATCGGAAGGCCAATTTCCCCTCCCCTATGGCGTATAAGGAAAATGCGGATCAAGAGCACTCCATTTTCAATCCGAATGTCTTATTTAAAAAAACGACGGCATGACTAGCGTCCGGACATCCGGACGGACGCTCGCGGCTGCTGGCCTATTGTGCCTACTCGCCCGCGCCCTGCTGCTCGCCCGCACCCGTGCCCTGCTTGCCCTGCTGCTTGTGTTGACACCGTTTTTTGCACGTGTCAAAATGATCAGAGTGGGCTAATCGGCAGGAGGAAAGTTACTGTATACGCTGACAGCCGATGAAAATCAGCTTATAAAGATGGTTGCCGATGAATGGTGGTGATCGATGGAAAGGTTGATTTAGACTCGGGCGTTGCCGATAAGGTTGGAGATGTTAGTGTCGATGTCGATGAAGGAAGGCTTGAAAACTACTGCCGATGAAACAGGAAGTATGCCGATGGAAAGGAGGTCGGTGAGAATTCCATCGTAATTGAGGCGGACAGGGAAATAGATAGGAGTTGATTTCATTTTCTATATTTGTTAGAGTATGATTCATATAAGAGTCACGTGTTTCCTTAGATATGGACTTGGTGTCCTAGTCGTATTTGGTTATGTCTTTTTAGATCAGGGTATAAATATAGATTGAGGGGCAATGTAATATAGATCAATCAATATCAAAACCAATTTTTACTCCTATTTGCATCTACTTACTTTTCGGCGACTTCGTCAATTTGCATATTTTTTCCTTTTTACGAGTTCTCATTGATTCGGCGAGTTGCATCGCTTCAGTGCGACCTTCGGCGATTCTCGAGTTCCGCGTGAGTACCTCTTGGCCTTGACTTCCGGGCGTATCGCTGTTGTCAGGACCAAAGTGCTCGTATCTTCATCCTTGTCGATTAACAGGTCAAATCGACTGGCACGCTTTGGATATCGATTCGGGTATTAGCCCTTTGTGTTTGCAGATCCACTTTTGCATCAACAGCTTGCCTGTGCCTGCTCGCCCACCCGCATGGCTCTATGGGGACCGCCTGCACCCGCTTCCCCACATCATGAAACACTTGTAACATGGTGGACTCACTGCAACATACGTCTAAAACAGATGGAACATTTGGAACATACGCTTGCAACATATGTGTGTAGCCACTGCAACATATGCAACATTTAGATAAAACACTTGCAACATATGTCTGAAACATTTGAAACATACACTTGCAACATGCTTCTAAAAAACAACTAAAACATTTGGAACATATACACTCGTAACATACGCGTATAAGCATTGCAACATGTGCAACATTTCGATCAACTTTTGCAACATCCAGATGAAACACATGCAACATTCCAGATGAAACATCTGAAACATAAGCTTGCAACATGAGCTTTCAACGCAATGACACCTTGTTGTTTTTACGAATGGAGGCTGGTCGTTGCGGAGCTCGATGCCGGCACGGAGGCGGCGGCGCATGGAGTGGCGAGCATTTCGCAACCCTAGGAGAGCACCTGCGTGAGGCCGCAGCAGCCCACTTTGGCGAGCTACCGCGGCCTGGGCGAGCACCTGCCTAGCGAGCGCACCTGCTGGGCGACCACCCCTAGTGAGCCCCTGCTAGGCAAGCGTCCCAGTTGGTGAGAGCACTCTGGGTAGAGAGTTATTTTTTAGATTAGAAGGGGTGCGGATGGCGTGCGTGAGTGGGAAGCCGCGTCTACCCGTTCGGATGTCCTCACGAGAGCATTATCAAAAAAACAAACCTTGGACCGGTCAATATTCTCTAACTATTGTAGAAATATGGTAGTATGGTCCTATGGTCTAACTTGTCTGTTAAACTGACGGTCTCCCTTGTCTGTAATTATAGAACAGTCAGTTCGATTGAAATGGCACTGAACCTTAAACCAATGTTAGTTTTTTTTTAGGACAATCAGCTAGGCTTTATTACTCAATAACAATGTTTACAGGAAAACCAATGTTAGTTGAGAAGCTAAGATTTTCGTCTGTCGTGAGATCAGTTAGGTTGGGCCAGGCGAGTTGGGTTTACTATTTGCACCAAAATGAATCTGGGCCTTTTCCAGTACAGCCCGGCCTTGTGCCTCTGCTGGCCACGCTTCTCTGTGACATACTGTCATACTGAGAGGCCGTGGGCTCCTCTTTTCTCTTTCCCCATTTTTGGTCAAAATACTAGCTCTTGACCTCCGACATCGGCGACACCTTCTCGTCGGCCCGCTGCCCTTCGCTGCGGGAACTCCGTTTCTTCAACGCTCAAGGGGTGTCCAATCTTAGCATCTATTCAGAATCTCTCGTCCATATATATTTGAAAAATCTGAAAGGGTTACAGCAGCTTACCGTTGCGTCGCCAATGCTGAGAGATCTGTCTATCTCTAATTGCTTCTTCGAGAGGCAACCAGTGGCTGACATCACTGCTCCGGTTCTGGAAAAGTTCATATGGCTTGATGAATATGATCCGAGGTCGGTCCAGCTTGGCAAATTGGCACAGCTACGGGTATTGGGGACCTCCTTCTTTGCATATACATGGTATATATGGATTGCCTGAGCATCAGTACAGTTTGGGCACTGTAATGTTATTGCAGCGCTTTAGGAAGATCCCTGCTCTTGTCATTATGATCGACTATCCAACTGTGAGTATACATCCCGTTATGATGGGTTTCAAACTTTTCTTTTATTTGAATAGTGCTAAGTACAACCTTCCAGTAAATGTAAATTTGTAGGCGTAACAACAACTACTTTGTAGTGGTAGTGATTGCTAGATCTTAATGTAGTCAAGTAACTGAGTAATCAATAAAATGACTGGTGAAAGGACATTCAGTTGTAGGTACAATTGTACAAACATAACATGTATTGTTCTGCTCACTATTGTAATGCTTGCCCATGCAAGGGCATGAGTGCAAGCATTGGATGTATACACGCATTAACTATTTGATTTGATCTGGCAAACAAATGAATTGGGGTTTTTGGATCCCACCTCAGTAGGATATTTAGTTATCACCTATCAGCGTGGGTAGGTACAACACCAAGTCACCAACAGAGCCTTTTTTGTTCAAAGTACTTGAGGTAGGCTAGGGATTAAACCCAATAAATATCCAACCATTAAAATATATAAAAAAACTCGACCTCAAGGGGAAAGACTGCCCCCACGTCATTACCCCAAAGGCCAGCTACCCTGGACATGCCATCGATGTGCATATCGCTAAAAGCGACTCAGATGGTTACACGTATAACTTAGGAACACAACCAACAAGGGGTATTACACACATAACTTAGGAACACAGTCAACGAGGGGCATTTTTTAACCCAGGCCTGCTTAAATTCGCTCCCACGGGGAGTCAAACCTAGGACCTGAGGTGCTACGTACTAAGGCTCCTGAGATCACTTGGCAACAAACCTGTTCGCTACTAAAAAAAATAATAAGGTATAAGTAATAGTAATAATGCTAAAATTTCCATGTGTTCCTATTCATGGATAATGTTTTGGGGATATTCTGTCAAGTATCTCTTTACAAACTCTTCTTATGTTAGATTTTGGTTGAGGTTGAAGCCCGCCTCTCTTTACATTATTTTGGCACGCCTTAGTATTCTTCTATGCACCAGTGATTCTAGAGGCATTTGTGGGATATGTCCATGCCATTTCAATGGACAAGGTTTTCTTCGTTTGGTGCAACCCCTACCAACTTATATCATCATTTCAAACACGATAATCTTGTATGACCACAAATTGCAACTTTTAGGCACACCCCATTTCTTGTATAAAATTCTTGCTTGATTTGTTTTTCTGAAGTCTCGGACTCATATGATAGTTGAGGTTATTCATTGAAATCAAATCTTTTTGATGGATCATGTTTAGTCTTCCTTTTGCATAAACTTTAATGTACCATATCAGATGATTGCATTACTTCAGCCGCTTTTTATCAGTTGTACGCGTAGATGCGCTGGTATAGTTGTAATATTTGGTCAACAACAACAACAAAAACATAGCCTTTCAGTCCCAAGCAAGTTGTAATATTTGGTCAAGGACATGAATTCATGAGTGGAGGGCAGTGGGCATATTCCATTCAGTTAAGGCCCAAACAGGGTGAGTGTGTAGTTCTCAAGTAATTGTGACTCTTCACTAGCTTTAAGTAAGTCTGCTTTGGGAAGTTTGCCAAGCCAGCTGAACCCTGTGTGTTCAGAGGCTTCTGCTACTGTTTCTCTGTGTTGCTGCATGCCAAAACCTAACACTTGTAATTTCATTGTTTTGTGGTAATGAAAATTTGGTTATGCCGCTGTGAAAAAAAAATTGTGATTCTTTACTGGAGAGATCTTCTGTGCCATTATTCAACAGAACAAGTCTGAAGTAGTTTTGCAGCATTTTGTAACAGTTATCCCTTGTGAGAAAATCAGTTATTCTGGAAAGCTGCTTTATTTCTTGCTGCATATGAAATTTTCTTGTGGTCTTTTGTGAATTTGCAGAAGATGGTTTACTGCCAGAACTGGATGGAAGCCCTGACCTCGCTGCCGGTTGAGATATTAGACCTGGTCCTACTACCATGTGGACATGCAATTGGCTCTTGTGTATTCCATTTCCTTAAGATTTCTACTTTTATAAGATGTCTGTTTCTGGATATACGTGAAGCCATTAAGGTATTCTTTTCTCTTTATCAGCCATTGAATACTTTGATTGTTTGGAAAGTGGTGGAATGTTTTTATTTGCTGCACTAATGCTTGACTAATGGTGATACTTCTGGAGTTAGGTTTTCTAATTTGCTTCATGTTTTGTTTCTAGATGATATAGTGTATGCATATACTCTAGCAGCTATGTGTCACTCTAAAAAGTACAATGAAAAATTGCATGAGTACTTTGGGTCCTAATTAAGTGCCGGTGCAGATTTTGCTCGCTGGCATAAACTTTTGGTATGCTTTACACAAGGTTAGTATTAAAGCTGATGGTACTTCTCATGGTGCGACACTAAGGGTGTGTTTGGTTTTTGGAGAAGAGGGATGGGATGGATCCATTCCTGTTTTTGGGATGGAATGGTTGCATCTTTGCTTTTAGTTAAGGAGATGGGGATATCTCTGCTCTGTGTTTGGTTGGAGGGATGGGGATGCCCATGCCACCCCTTTCTCCTCCATAGTCCACGCTGCCCCGACCACTGGCACTGAGCTTGCTTGCTCGCCGGGGTCGAGCGAGTTTGCCCACACTGGGGCGTGGCCAAGCTTGTGCCAGGGTCGCTTGTCGAGGTCACCCACCAGCGCTCCCCCGCGCTGCCTTCTCTTCCGGAGTTGGGCGGAGCGTGGCCGCCAGGCTGCCTTCTCCTTCGGGTCAGGCAGAGTGTGCCTGCTAGGAAGGCAGGCCTACCCAAATGGAAGATGGGAAGAGGAAAAAGAAATTAGGGGAATATTCTCTCCTAGGGACGGTTCGAGCATACCTGTCCTCGAACCAAACATCAGGATGACACCCCGAAACCAAACACACCCTCAAGGCTCTGTTGAAACCCTAATAAGTTGAATTCATTGATTATACACTATTTGTGATTGGCATAATTTTGTGTTTTTGTTTTTCTGTAACTCTCTCTCTACACAGTACAAACTCATTGCTGCAATTGGCTAACACTAAAAGGAGTAAAGGACATCCTGTTTGCTTTTCAAAGGACACAACTTTCAAGCTCAGTAATTAGGGATTAGCTCACTCTTTAGCTTACCTTGCAAAGAATGCTACTCACTACTGGAGACGGCCTCTTTGCCAAGGGCTTCTGGGTTTGCCGAGGGCTATATCTCGGGCACTCGGCAAAGGGGGTCTTTGCCGAGGGCCAGCCCCAGGAGCCCTTGGCAAAGCGAGGCCCTCGGCAAATAAGCCTTTGCCGAGGGCCTGGTCCTCGGCAAAGAAACGGCCCTCGGCAAATATGGCCAGATGGGTCATGGCGGCCACTGGCGTCAGTCTTTGCCGAGTGCCCGCCGTCAGGCCCTCGGCAAAGATTTTTTTTTAAATATTCTTTTCCTAGGGCCATTGGCCAGGCCCTCGGCAAAGACCCCTTTGCCGAGGGCCAGGCTAGGCCCTCGGCAAAGATTTTTTTTTGGTTTTTTTAACCCAGTTTTTTTGTGGTGCTATAATACATTATTTAAAACTCAATTTTAAAATTTGGGCTAAATTTGATTTTTTTTATATATTTCCCTAATTTATTTCTTTTCGTTGATGACTTGTAGGCGAATAACATTCATAATGATTCGTTTTGATATTAAGTAGGTTCAATTTCATCTTCTTATATGTCAAATACTCGATGACTTGTAGGTGATTCCCTGGTGGTGCCGATCGTATCCCGAGTGCTGGGCCATGATCGTGGACAAGTGGTTATCACAGGACTTTGTTGACACGCACGAGAGGCTGCGAGAACAGCGTCTGTTGAGGCAAGATTCAACTCACCATCAAGGCAGCCGCAGCGTCTCCGGATACAAACAAGCATACGTAAGTGATTTCTTTTATTTATTTTGATGCTCAATTCTGCTTGATTTCTCACCATCTTTCCGTCTTTCTCGCAGGAGGCCGCGCACCCGGGCGAGGAGGTCTCGGAGTTCTCTGCGTGGGCTATGTCCCACATGGGCAGAGCGTCGTCCTCTGTCTCCTTCGACCTGGCTGCCCCGCCCTAGGTGTACTCCGACCCGAATGTGTACACTAAAGTCCAAGAGTACACGTCTTCGATAAGGGAGATCTATGAGGAAGATTACAATGTGCGCACTCAGCCCATTGATGCAGAGACAATCATGAGGCTCGGAGGAGGCAAGAAGCATGGGCGGTCAGGATTGTAGATTGGCGCCATCGACTCCACCACTGTTCCTCCCTCGACGCTTCCGAAAGCACGGAGCACGAGCTCCACCAGCCCATATCGCTCACGGCCTTCTCCAAAGATCTGCAGCAGAGTCCGGGCACTCTGTGTAATTCTGTTTTACTCGTCAGACGCTGATATTTACACACCTAAATTAGATTTGCATTATCGGTACATTGGAGTGAAATATTGCGGCCGAGCTGGAAGAAACAAAAAAGGCAAAGTCAAGAGCGAACGCAGGAACTGACCAAGACAACAGCCCAAAGAAAGTCGCGTTCGAGGCTACGCAGAAGCATGACGGAGATGATGGTGATCATGCAAAGTCTTGGGCAAGCATCGGGTGTACTGCAGCGCTTTCAGCTCCTCCACCTCCTACTCCTGCAGCTACTCCTCGTAAGTATGAAAGTTCACTTTTCGCTTGTGCTTTGCATGTATGTCGGCCTTCGTGCCGCCAGGATGTCGGCGTTCGTGCCGTTGTGGATGTCGGCGTTCGTGCCGTTGTTTCTTGCAGGTTTTGGAAACCTCCCCGTGCAGGGGAGGTGCTGCTGAAATTTTTAATTGAGTCTAATCTTTTTGTATTCCTACGTTACTAGATGCAATCTCTAAGTTCTAAAACTGTTTTCCCGGATTACTCACACATGTAATCTCTGCTCCTTTGTGCAGCCTCCGTCCGCGGGTTCCAATCATCCCGGTAGTGCGTCACCGGCTGATCCCGCCTTTCCTTCACCACCGTCTCATAGGCTACCTTGATGAGGACTAGTGCTAGGTGATGTGGTTGGACTTTATTGTAATATTTGTGGTTTATGGTTCTGACTTGTGCTTGGATTTCATGAACTTGTCGTAATAAACATGTGAATGATGATGAACATGTGACTTGTCGTTGTAATATATTGTGATTTGTGGTTCACAATTATGGTTGTGATATATTATGAGAAAATGGGTTCTGTGTGATATATATATGTGATGGTTGATATATATATATATATATATATATATATATATGTATGTATGTATATGAAATGCTTGTGTCGATGGAATGGAAAAAACAAAAAAAAATCTGCCTCTTTGCCGAGGGCAATGACCAAGGCCCTCGGCAAAGAAGGGTCCTTTGCCGAGGGCCGTCCCATTGCCCTCGGCAAAGATTTTTTTAAAAAAAATAAAATTTCTGCAACATTTCTTTGCCGAGAGCCATTGTTGGAGGCCCTCGGCAAAGACTTTTTTTAAAAAAAAAATCTTTGCTGAGAGCCTGAGTCGAAGCCCTCGGCAAAGATTTTTCAAAAAAAAAGAATAATTCTTTGCCGAGGGCCGTCCCATTGCCCTCGGTAAAGATTTTTCAAAAAAAAAATCATTGTCGAGGGCCCTCGGAGACGGCCCTCGGCATAGACTCCATCCCAGGCGCCGGCGCCGGGACGGCTGCTTTACTTTGCCGAGTGCCGCTCCAACCCTCGGCAAAGGCTTTGCCGAGTGCCCGATAAAGGGCCCTCGGCAAAGAGGTCGTCTCCAGTAGTGACTTGTACTTTGCCTTCCTTCTCTTGCTCTCATCCACTTCATTTCTCTGAATGTCCAGTAGAGAGCTTTTGTCATCTGTATCTTGGGGGTACTTTGGACCTCATCCATGTACGATGTTCATAGTTTCTATCAATGGAGTTCCTTTTCAATAAAAAAAGGAAAAAAAAGCAAGGAATCCTGTTTATCTGCAAATTTGCCATGTATCTAAACCGTTTCCTCTTTCTAATGCTATTGTCAGTAGCCATTGTAAAGTTTGTTGAGCAGTTAGCCGAGCTTATGTTTATGCTCCTCATCTTAGGAACAAGCTGCTTGTTCACCAGATTGTGTTTGCCATCAGCTGCATGACTGGGAAAGTGAGGAGCTCTTCTTGAATTCTCTCCAGGAACTGAAGGTTTGTGGATTGAGAGGAGCAGGTTGTGATTTGACGTTTGTGAAACGACTACTGGTATGGGCGGGAGTGCTCAAATCAATTACTATAAACTTTGATCCTAAAGCCACTGTCGATGAGGAGGTTTGTAAGGAGCTACTGGGCCTCTCTGGACCAGAGACTTGCATGAAGATTTACCTATATCGCGATGGGGCAAAGGTGATGTATACACCGGTAGGCTAGGGCAGGGGCAGCTTTAAGGGCCGTCTCTTGCTGAGTAGTACTAGTCATATATTGCTGTAGCATAGTGTGTGCCTGTGTATCCAACTGCTTGCTTCTATCCTCAATTGTGGTTAGTGACCACTACTGTCCAATCTTATGCATGTATGAAGAAGGCAGAATAGTCATTTTGGTCCCTCAACTGACTCAGTTTCGTCCTTGAACTTTTAAAACGGCCGTTTTAGTCCTCAAACTCTACTTTTAGGCTCAATTTTATCGTAGAACTATAAATATAATTGTTTTAGTCCTCAAACTTTGCATTTTGGGCTCAATTTTATTTATAAACTATCAAAGTGTATTTTGTTCTTTAAACTTTTATTTTTATCTCAACTTTGTCTACATTCTACATGGAACGCTGCACTGTTGCACCTGGTTAGCTCCAACACCACCAGCGATTGGAGATAGAAAAATAATATTCATCCAAAAGCTCTTACGTGGCCATTAATAATTCAAGCTGTTATTTTTAGTGTTACTTTATACTGGTACCATTTATATATATCCGACTAAATGATATTTATGGGAGCAATTACAGTTACATCGAACACTACTTATTCTTTAAGAATACATGGATATATTGAAACAATAACAAATCTATAATTTTGATAATTTATGGATGAAATTGTGTCTAAAATATAAAGTTTTCTTTTTGAATAGATAAAATTGTGTTAAAAATAAAAGTTCAATGCACTTTGATAGTTTATGGATGAAATTGAGCCAAAAATACAAAATTTGAGGACTGAAACGATCATCTTCATAGCTGTAGGATGAAATTGAGTTTAAAACTAAAGTTTGAGGACCTAAATGACTGTTTTGAAAGTTTAGGGATCAAATTGAGCCTCGAGTAATAGTTGATGGACCAAAATGGCTATTATGCCCGTGAAGAAACAGAACTTCCATATGACATACATTTTGTTTTGTTACTAGAATAATCTGATTCAACTGCTGCATTCACTAATTGCTACTTCCCTGGTGTGCCTTGTGTAGGCTGTGATTGCATTTGCTAATTGAGCCTCGATCTTTAATGTAACCAGGGATTAGATTCTGTTTGTGCGGTGTGGATACTGCGTTGCACTTAAAGTTGTACTATGTTCACGTTGCGCATTTCCATCTTTTTGGGTACAGTACTACTACTAGTGTGTTAGAAGTAGAAGATAAATTAATGTCACATGGCAGTATGCCAGTATTATATAAGTAATACAGTATATAATAAGTTATTGCATGCTTGTTTTCTTTCATGCGCAGTATTATATAAGCCAAAGAATATGTCAGTAAAATAGTTAACCATTTGTCTAAAAAAGAATAGACAACTTCTCCGATCCATGACCCGTTCTTAACTACATTTTGTCAGGCTAGCCACACGTTGAGGTGAAATTAGTTGTGTAATGCCGTCGTTATCTATTAACAATTGAGAATGCCATATGATTTATGGGACTACCAGTAGTTCCTCCCATTTTAATCCCAATTTGCCAAATAGATGGACTAGTAGAGAGACAAAAATGGGTTTAGGCTGTAGTTCTTGAGGGGTGGCTTTTTGGACTACTGGCCCAAGTTGACACCCTATGCCTCTCAATAATTGTAGTCCCCAACCAGCTACGCAGAGCGCTCGCACGTGACTGCGAGCCCGCCTGGCCCGCTCACCCGTGACCACGAGTTCACCTCGCCCACTCGCGCGCCCTCGCGCACGCCTCGCCCCGCGCGCCCTCACATGGCCCGCTCCGTTTGTCCCTCCGCCTCCCATGGCTGTAGGATCTCGGCGGGGCAACTGGATCTCGCCAACCGGGGCCGGAGCTCGCCCACGCGCCAGCAGGCGCGAGGCTCGGCTGCACCCCTCCCCTTCTCCTCTTCCTCTAGCGTGACCACCTACATCCACCGCGCAAGAGTTTCAGAAAATGCAGGGAAGAGATGCGGGAGCGGCTGATCCAGCATGCGACGGCGGCTGCAAGGGCGGACCCGGACGGCGGCAGCTGCATGGGCGGGGCTGCGTGCCGCGGGTTTGCGTGGCGGTGCTGGTCGACGGCGGGGACGAGGAGCCGGAGGAGCGGGTGGTGGTGGACGTCCAGAGGAAGAAGAAGGGTATTTTAGTCTTTGTTCAGCAGCTTTAATGCCTTTAGTCCCCTCTAGTCTGTGGAACCAAACAAGGTAGGAGACTAAAGTTTAGTCCCTGTTTTAGTCTCTAGTTCTTGAACTAAAGAACCAAACAGGTCCTAAGTGTCACGTAACTGCCTCGTTCTTTATCATATTTGGTTTTAACAATAATCAGTAACAATGGCAGAGTCTTTACCAAAGATAATAATAATAACAGCATTGTCTTTCTCATTCGGTCAAAAATAGATTTTGCTATATAATATAAATTGATGCCACTTTTCAACTAACTAGAGGCAACTAAGGGAATCGCTAAATTTCATGAGCCTGAAAACACTGATTCTTTCAGGCGATGGTTTGTAGCCGTCCGACCTAGATCCTAGGGCTGAGACATCGTCTTCAACCTCTGTCTCTCTATCATCTTCAACCTCTCTCTCTCTCTCTCTCTCTCTCTCTCTCCGACCTACAGGCCATGGCTGACGCCCCTGTTCCCGCTGGCATGCCCCGTCCTCGGTAGCCTCCTAGCCGTCGCATTCGGCACCACTGACCTTAGCTTCTTCTTCCTCAAGCCCAATGCGTCGCCGCCTACCGCCCCACCGTGGCGCAGTAGGGTCTCATTGGAACTCCTCGACCGCGGCCACAGAGCTCCGGCGAGACTCTACCGTGCCCGCAGCGGCCTCCTTCCTCTCCCCTCCTGCCTCCGCCATGCATCATCGCCCCCGCTTCCACCTGACCCGGCCGCCTCCACGGCCACAGGGCTCCTAAGCCGCACTGCCACCGTCCCCACCGCCCGCGCCTGGCCGGCCTTCCTCCCCTGAACCCTCCTTTTTCTAAGGTCGCCAGAGTTAGGGAGGAAGATAGGGAGAGAAAAAGAAGAAGGTCACCAGAGTTGCGGAAGATGCCGGCGCGGGTGCTGGCGTCACGCGGGCGTGGGCATAGGCGCCGCCGCCTGAAGTCTTGAGAGAGTTCAGTCGACTAAAATGTATGAAATGTGGGCAACTAGACATGCCATGTTGCCATTGACTATGTTTTTCTCTCCTAACAACATGTTTTCGTTGTCCACCTTTGCCCACCATTTTGCTGAGTGTTTTATTGATCAAGCCAAGCACCAACGTCCAACGCTACGTAGACAAAGTCGCATTTTTTTCTTAAAAAAATCTAGGAATTGCGAGTGTTTAGCAATTTAGCAATCCACACCGCTTCCCAGCTGAGCTAGGCTAGTACACCGTACACGTTCTACAACCAGCCCGTTGTTTGTGGAAAAAATAATGGACGATTAACAACAGACACGAGACGACCCAGCTCAAGCTTTGCAGCCCATTCATTCAGGCCATTCGCTGCTCTAAAACTTGGCTAAAACTGATTGATTCTGTGAGAGAGAAATACTATTTGACTGGTTTATGAGGAGGAGCAGCCGGCAGATGTGGAACAACCGGGGAAAGCGCTCGACTCAGTTTCCTGTACCAGCAACAGTCCTTCCACCACCGCCCTCCGATCGTCCACGGCTTCACGTCCGGTACCGTCCACGCGTCCACACTTCTCCCCATCCCTTCCGCCTTCTCTCCTACGGAGGAAAAAAAAAACGCCCTCGCCCTCGCCATCCCTCCCCCCTCCGTCTCCTCGGTCCTCACCTTCCGCGCCGCCGCTCGCCCTTCCCGCGTCGCCCTCCCTCCCTCCCTCCCCATGGCGTCCTTCATACCCACGTCGCCCTCCCTTCCGCGACGCCGCTGCGCGTCCACGGGACGGCGCAACGGCCCGAGCCGCCCCCGATCGGCCGGCGCAGCCGCACGAGCAAGCCCTGGCGGCGGCCGCCTCCCGCCTTCACCTCTCTCCTTCCCCCTCCTCACGCACGTGGATGCTCGCGCTGATCTGCGCCGCTTCTTCGACCTGCTCTACGGATGCCCGGCCTCACCCCGACCGTCGTGCTTTACGGCTGCTCGGCCTCGTGTATGCCGCCGACGTGACAGTCCCTACGACTATGTTCTTGGTCCGATCTGATACTTGCTTGGTCGATTCGATATACCCATATTTTGATTTCAGCGATGTCTACTGTATTTTTGGGTGCCAGGTTCAGCAGCTCATTTGGTTGTAGCATGTACCTAACAAGCATAAACACATGGTAAGTTTGCCATCCTCTTCCTCTGCCTAACAATTGTTCTTGCATTCATGACTTAGCCCGCTTCCCATCTATCTGTTGCAGATTAATGTCCATGTACTGCGGTTTCGCCCAAGATTAGTGGTACGAATATTTGAGAAAATTTCTTTAATTAGCGATGTTCCATGCTTTTGTTCCTATGTATATTTCCTGCGAAGACATTGCAGTGGACCCATCTTAGTTTACCAAACGATTGCATCGAAGTATGTGTTCCATGTCCTCAAATAAAAGGGCAGAGGTTACTGATGCTAATTGATTCTGAACTTCCTCTAAGCTCTTATCTTCACTATCCAGGAGATTGTTGTGTCTCCAAAGTAGGTTATTCGAAATTGGACATGCTATAGATTTAATAGTCCCATTTAGTAATACAGTATTGGTCTTCCTTCATTCTTCCTCAGGTCATTTTTACTTCTAATTTTCTGTTTATGATTTATTTTGCCTGCCTCCTGTTATATGAAAAGGTGCATTCACCTGCACCTACTACTACCTCATAAGCATATACTGCTGCTAATTTCTCAAAGACCAGCTACTGTATTTTGCTACTGCCTCTTTTACGTTGTCGATTATCCCTTCATTCCTTTAAACAAAAGGTTGCTTCGCATAAACAATTTGGAATTTTACCTGTACCCAGCACCTTTGAATGTTGGGTATCCTTTTCCATTTTTTTCATGTGCTCCTTTCTTTAACTCACATTTATTCGTACTTATTTCCAATAATATGGATCTCAAAATAGTGTAGTAGCAAGAATATAATATTTGAGTCCGTCCAAATTACACGATGGCTGTTCGCACAGGTAATAGTAATGAATAGCAATTCTATGCATAAAAATAATTGCGTTTATTTTTCCTGGTATCTTATCTTTATATTTGTATGGCAATGCTATGGTCAGGCTTTCCGTTAGAAGCCTTCGCCTTGACTACTTAG
The DNA here is from genome assembly GCA_904845875.1 of Miscanthus lutarioriparius. NCBI lineage: Eukaryota > Viridiplantae > Streptophyta > Magnoliopsida > Poales > Poaceae > Miscanthus > Miscanthus lutarioriparius. The sequence continues at coordinate 98,091,940 of CAJGYO010000003.1, read as the reverse complement.
GCAACTAAGGTTGATTGGATTAATGACCATCCATGTCATGCATTTTAACACTGCTTCAAGGGAAATGCTCCTGGGCTAAAATACCGACTGATTTGCTTGCTTCATCTTTGGAGAGTTGAGTCAATTTAGGTTTCGGACATATTGTGGAGTTGGCATCTAAAGTTACAATGATCCCAATTTGCTTGGGACTAAAAGGCTTTGTTGTTGTATGCATGCAGCCAAAATTCCTGCAGCAAGACAGTTGCTTCACATTTTTCTCTCATAGGGTTGATGCTGTGGTAAGGTCTCCTCTATTTATTACATGCATGTTTAATCTGAATCATTGGCTAATACTCCTGAGTATACGCTTTTTGGATGGCATCTCTTCTTAATGCTTCCTTCGAGATCACCAGAATTGTTCAGTGACCTTCTATCCTGCGTCTATGGATTAGTTGTTGTATTGGTCAGTTTTCTTATTTCCCCTTTCTTTGGTTTCACTATGGATTTTTGAATTATGACTCCTCCGGTGCTGTGAGCTGCTACTTATATTTTACATTGATCACGAAACTGCTTACCTCAATGGAGGCTATAGTTCTGATTCGCGTGCCGCATAAACTTACGAGCTTCACGATTGAAGGCTCTTCTCACTTGAGTAATTGTTCCTTCTGAAACCATCCTATGTGTCTCAGTGAGTTCTGCAATGTTAATATTTGTGGTTCAGAATTACTCACATAATTTTAGAAAACAAATGCATAGCCCACGCACCTCCTGGAAGGAAAACTAGAAAATCAAATAAATTGTGGTCGGATTCAGAGGTCTAGAGGGATCAGAATTTTATGTAACTCCCATCCTCACCCCTAGAAAATTCAGCTTTGCTTCATAGTTACTACATGATGGTTACTACAACATGCACGAATTTTGTTATTAAAAAGTATAATCTTCCTGCTAATCTGCTTCATAGATGTTATAGTATCTGCTAAACAACAATCGCTTAAGAAATATTTAGAATGTTGATAGTTCTATTACAATAAATTTATTAGGCATGATAACATCTTTTCTGTATGAAGCACTTTAATTGGGATGGCATATTTCAGAGGAAAGATGGACTTCAGTGATTGTCGAATAAAAGTGCTACAGTGGATACTTATGCGCAGTGATACTTTATCCCAAACATATCTTCGGTTAGTCGATTAACTGTCCTACTGTTATTGATCTACTCTGCAGAAAAGGTAGTGCGGACAAACTAATGGTGTTCCTAGATGTATGGAGCAATGGGATGCCATACCAAATACTGGTGCTGCAATTGTGTTCAGCCCTTGACAAAGGTGAAATTATTTGTCCTCACTATTTATTAGTTTACATCTTTGGAAATAATCTGAACTTTGCAATTTGTGGATTACTCTATGAAAGAAAACCCCCAATCACGCACTGTCCCTGAATTGCTAATGCCTCATCATGTAACCCTTTTTCCTTTTAATGCGATATATGTGATTCAAGACTTCATTTCAGCATGTGTAAACAATTTGTGATCTTATCCACTCGAAGCTCTTTATGCACTGCAATTTCTCAGTATAGTTCAAATTGAAGCATAGCCAGACCACCACAACACCACTTCCAAACTAAAGATAGGCGTTCGCTTAATGCTTCTATGCAATATGAACCCACCTAAAGGTCTATTCAATGACACAACTCTCATAGTCACTCAGTTAACTCATTATATCTGTTGACCACTGTGATAGCTTTCCTTTTTTTTCCCGTAGATCTTCCTTCGACAAGCAAAGAGTGGTGCTGCCCATGTTGCATATAATCATAGTGCGCTTTGAACTCTGATGTTTCATCTACTTCAAACAGAAAGAATAGGGCTTAGGTTGTACCTATAGATAATATGTTTATAGGCGATTTTGACTTTTTGAAATTGACATTTAAACGACAGGCTCCCCACAACAATTGATTTCTATTTTTGTAATCTACTTTCAGAATTTCTTAATATTTCAATTACAGAATATATATTTATGTGTTTGTTGTTCTGCTGCTCCTTTTAGATGATAACAATGAATGAATTTGTCGATTCTTCCAAGATTACCTGTTATTTATGCCTAGCACCCGCGGCATTTGCCATGGGGTTCCTGCTAGTTTACATGAAGCCCAAACTCATTTGCTCGTTTGTCCACACTCCACTGAGAGCTCATTTGCTTGCTCCAGCCGCTGCCAGCCTCTCGGCTCCACGGACACCGAGCTGACGAGCTCAAGTTCGGGCGGCTCCTAGGGTTCAGAAATCCCCCAAATCCCCATTCGAATCGAATTTGATCTTCAGCCTCGGCACCGCCCTGCGCCGGCGCCCTTGACCGCGTCCATCTCCGGTGTCTGGTAAGCCCCTCTTTTCCTCCTCATTGCTGCATTTTCCCCCTCGCATCCCCTCACACCTCCATCTCGCTCGGTCCCCGCTTTTCACACAGATTGCTCTCGGAGGGAGGCATGGAGACGGGCTGCTCCAAGATGAGCGCCGGCGCGGTGCCCGTCCTCCCTGACGATCCCCTGGTGGAGATCCTCTCCCGTGTCCCTGCCAAGTCCGTCTGTCGCTTCAAGTGCATCTCCAAGGCCTGGTGCGACCTCATCGCTGACCTTGACAACCGTAAGAAGCTCCGCCAACCCATGCAAGGACTGTTCGTCCAGACGTCCGAGGTCTCCGACTCCGAGGTTGACAATGGCCATATCAGTTTCAGTTACAGTTTCACCGACCTCACAGTGAGATCCGTGCCTGTGGACATCGACACATGCTTCTCCTTCCTGACGGAAATGACTGGGATCGCGGCCTTCTTGTTGCATTCCTGCAACGGGCTTATCCTTTTCAGGCAGCATCAGGAGTCGTCTGAAGGCTACATCGTGTGCAACTCGACCACAAGGCAATGGTCAGCCGTGCCTGCTTGTGGCTCTTGTGAAGGAATAATCCACACCTATTTGTCTTTCGATCCGGCCGTATCCTCTCACTTTCACTTGGTCCAGTTCCAGATGCCTGATGTGCATTTCCCGATGCCTTATATGCACGAGGATGTAGTGTTGTTGCATGTTTACTCGTCTGAAATGGGACCTGGAGTCAAAACCAAATTGATGAACAAAAAGAGCAAGGACAATTGTAAGGGTGGCATCATCAGTTTACACTAGATGCTGTCTATCAGTGTGCCTTTGTTAATAGCTTCCTACATTTGATAGTTTGGGGCTCAGATGGAAAGCACATACTTGCTGTAGATGTACAAGGGCAGGCAAGAAGGATGATCACTATGCCAGGTATGGCTGATGAGAGCCAAAGGCACAGCATTACATGTTATTTAGGTCAATCCCAAGGGCACCTACATTGCGTGACTATAGATTCTGCTGATAAAAATAACGACAAACTATCCACATGGGTTCTTCAGGATTATGATACACAGGAATGGGTGTTGAAGAGCACTGTGAACTCTTTGGATGTCTTTGGAGAAACAAGAGTCACTCCAGAGTATCAAGTGGTAGACATTCATCAAGATTGTAATGTGCTTTTCTTTTCTTTTCAATAGTTGACCTGTGAGCTGATAGCATACAACATGGACCGTAAGGAAGTGAGTGTTATTGCCACTTTCAAAGATTACAAATGCCGGGGCGATTTTGCTTGTTATGTTCCCTATTTCTCAGAATCACCGGCTCTCACAAATAAGCACTGAAAGTGTGTGCTCTAAGTACGAGCTAGCAGGTTGGTTAAATTCCAGTTGACTCAGGTGAAATGTTCTGCTTGTGCTTGGATGTATGCCTTCTTAATTAGTACTGCAAGCCTGTTGAGACTTCGGATGTATGCCTACTTAATTAGTGCTCATGCTTGGATGTATGCCTTCTCATGCTTTTGATCTAATTAGTACTGCATGCCTGTTGTGACAATTATGTAGTGTACCTTTATGGATGCTAGTTATTATATAATGAATGTTGTTGCACAAGTTGAACAATTTCGATCTTTGGTGATAAGTTTTATGATTAGCTTGTTCTTTTGTGGCTGTATTAATGAGCAATTATTTACTGTGAATTTAGTTTGCTTGGTCGTGTGTTTATTTATGTCAATCAAATAAAAATTATCCTCCATATTTCGCTAATGTTGCATGTATGGAACGGTTTCAAGCTGAAGCCTTCTGGTTACATAAAAAATGTTGAACTATAAGTCTTATTTGTGCTACAGAAAAAAAACAGATGTGCTGGAGCCTGAGGAAACTTATATAGTTTCAAATGGTAATATGTGCAATTAATTGTCATGTGGACGTGCCACATCTCATCTTCCTAATAGAACATCAGTTGTAGTGTCGCTAGAGGCATTCGCAAGGAACAGTGATCCAACCTGATCTGCCTGGAAGAATTGTATACTGGCTGTCAGGTCCAAAAGTTAGTTCTCTCCAAGAGAAGTACAATGTTGGACCAACCTGATGCTGAGAGACAGCTATTTGCTTATTTCTACATTTCATGAACCCTGAGAAAAACTGTATTAACACTTAGCTATAGTCAATTGTTTTCTTTGCATCAATCAATAGTTGAGTTTGTGCTTTCATGACAACTTATGGCATGTTCTTTTTTCATGTGGCATTCACATTTAAATCTGTATACTGAAGTAATTCTGAAACATGTCCCGTGTCAGGAGCTGTCAGCTCCTTGCTGAAACCTTTAAATTGACTCCAATTGGTTGCTTGTTCTTCCTTGGAAAATACAGTTGGATCGTTATCCATCCGAGGGAAAGTAACATAACCTCCTGCTGTTTTTTTTTTCCAAACAAAAAGTAACAGCATATATGCAAGGAATTCTTGTGAGAGAGTTCATGTAACCCAGAGACGTATGAAAAATCTTAGACTCGTTGCAGTAGAACATGTAATTTGTGTTGAGATCAAAATCAGTTTCAGTATGCTGTGGTTATAGATGTTGCAGTGTGGTTTCAGACAATTCTGTTGTGTTTTCTTCCCTTGATTTTTCCCTTCACAGGTTTTGAAACCACTGAAAATTAATTGAGGTGCAACCCGCTCCAACTGTTGGCTGGAAATTGATTTATGTTACAGGTGTGACATCTGTCGAGCAAAATTACATGAATGCATCACAAACTCATGAATTAGCTGTTAATTATGCAGGTACTATATGATATGATATTGCTTTTATTTACAAGATATTCCCGAGGTCATTAGGTTTTCAATGTTGTACTGACAATTAGACTAACTTATCATTGTTGTGCTCTGCATAATTTACGCGGTATCCTTATTCATAGAGATGATTTATGCTGCCTTCCATGCTTCGTAAACAGACGCTGCTGCTAGTTAATTCAACAATTGAATCATCCTATCTGATCCATACGTTAGGCATTCTAGGTGCATTAACAAATAGAAAAAAAAACTAACCTAACACTCATGAAAAGTCATGTCCCAGTCTCGGAAGGGCGTGTAGCTTCTGTTGCTGAAGTTCCTTCAGAAGCTTCTCCTGACTTTCTTCTGGCTTCCTACTTTCACGTGCCAGACTGTCCTCTTCTGTGGGAGCCTCTTTGACTTGCATACACACCATTCTCAAAATTGGCTTCCTCAATTTCAGAATCTCTTGGCTTCCTAGTTGATTGTGGATCCCAGAAAACTGTCCTAATTGAAGAACTGCCATTAGCGGCAGAAAGCCCTGCATCTAACTTTGTTTTAACAGAAACTGCCAGAGTCATTGCGTGATCACTAATCACAGTATCACTGGGTGGACAGTGAACAAGATTTGCCAATGCCTTGTAATAGTGGAACAGGGCCAACGATGGCAGTGACAAATCCCCTGTCCCGGAAGACATTTGCTGACTTCATTGCATGTTTGCAAGGTTACCCTTCCTTGATCAGCTACAATCGCACAACGCAAACTCAGAACCTGGAGTCAGTACGGCATTGAACTTGTTGCACTAAAAACGGATTCTAACTAAAAAGAATAAAATTGGTACTCCATAAGTGCGGCAAAGAAACGATTCTCTGCAGAGCACCCTTTTTCGGTTTCTAACTTCGCTGAAGAGGCACGATACAAACGTACTATTCGCTTGGTTTATAAGGCGTACTTTTTCAGCCAACTAATAATATTTTTCTCTCATAACAAATCAGTCAACAGTATTTTCAGCCATGGCTTATCAGTCAAGCGAGCAGAGAGTGAGGCGCTCGCCCGCCATGAGGCTCCCGCGCTTCGGCTCCTGAGCGTCGTGGCCAACGACGCCGACCCGAGGGACGCGGCCGCGGTACTCCGCCTCGCAGCGCCCCGACTCACCAACGAGCTCCTTTTCCACAACGTGCTGACGAAGGTTCGGGAGGCCGGTGTAAGGGCCGCCGTTGAGAACTTGAGATGCCCTGCTTCGACAGGGCCGAACGGCTTATCCTCCGCCTAGGTTACCTTGGTCTCGTGCTGCCACCGTCCGGCGTGTTCACGAAGCTCAACATGCTGGACCTGGCCTACGTCCAGTTCCCAGGCGCCTGCGACATCGGCGACGCCTTCTCGTCCGCTCGTTGCCCTTCGTTGCGACAACTTCGTCTCGTCGACACTCAAGGGGTGTCCAACCTCGCTATCTGCTCAGAGTCTCTCCTAAGGTTGTGGTTGCAAACTGTCAAAGGGTTGCAGCAGCTCACTGTTGTGTCACCAATGCTGATAGAACTGAGTATTTTTTAATGCTTCTTCGAGAGGCAACCAGTGGTTGACATCGTTGCTCCTGTTATGGAAATGATCAAGTGGATTGATAGATATGATCCCATCTCGGTCCAGCTTGGTCAGATGGCACATCTACAGAGACTGGCAACCTTATGCTTTGAATTGCCTGATCATCAGTACAATTGGGGTAGTTTGATGTTATCGCAGTGCTTTCAGAAGATCCCTGATCTTTACATTTCGATCTGTGATCCACGTGTGAGTACTCTCTATACGTGTCCTGTTATAGTGCATTTGAAACTTTTCTTTATTTAAATATTGCTAAGTACAATTGTCTAGTAACTGTAAGCTTTTTCAGATGAAAGGCTAGTAACTGTAAGTTTGTAACAAAAACTACTTCGGAGTTGTAGTGTTGATAGACTTTGATGTAGCAAGCAACTGACTGTCAATGTAATGCCTGGTCAAACAACCTTCAGTTGTAGGGACATGAATACAGCTCACTGTTTTAACACTTGACCATACATGGGCTGATGGCCATGTGCAACCATCAGATGTATACATGATTATTTGATCTGGCAAGCAAATGAATTGGGTTTTTTTTTATCCCACCTCAAGCCAAATGGACTGATGCTGCAAGACACACGTTCATTACTCTTTAGTTAACTTATAGTAGAACACAAAAAATGGAAAAAAGTTTTTATAACTCCTATGTCCTTTCGTTAAATATAAAGTGTTTATCACGATCAGTAGAGAATAGTGTCGAATTAATCTGGTATCCTTATCTTGATCAGTTGCTTAGAAGATTGTCTTGGTGTTGGTATCATCCATGATGGTGCTACAGCGTGTGAATAATTGAAAATCATGTTAGATGGCGATGCTGCCATATTTTCCCTTGAATGGTTGTTTGTTTAATTTTTTGACAAGTTTCGGTATCAAGTGTGGAATGGGTTAAAAGGAAATGTGTTCAGCATGGTATTGAGTTATCAGCATGGGTAGATACAACAACAACAAAGCATTTTAGTTTGAAGTGAGTTGAGGTAGGCCAGAGATTAAAACCCAATAAGTATCCAAGCATTTAAAAAAAGTTATAAGTAATAGTAAAATGTTGTTTTTTTGAGATATTCCATCAAGTATCTCTTTACAAACTCTTCTCGTGTTAGGTTTGTTTGAGCCCTGCTGCCTCTCTTTACAGTACTGGCACGCCTTACTATTCTTCTGTGCACCAGTGACTCTAGTGGCATTTGTTGGATATGTCCATACCATTTCAATGATGGACAAGGTTTTCTTCGATTGGTGCCACCCCTATTCACATATATCATCGTTTTAGATACAGTCCTTTTTTGTATGACTACACATGACAATTTTTAAGAACTCCCCATTTCTTATATGACACTCTCATTCAGTTTGTTTTTTCTGAAGTCTCACATTCGTAGGATTATCGAGGTTATTCACTTAGGTAAATCCTATAGATGGTTCGTGTTTAGTCTTCCTTTTTTATATAAAATATGATGTACCTTGGTGCCTTATATTGAATGATTGATGATTGATTACTTCAACCGCTTTTTGTCAGTTGTTCCTGTTGATGCACTGGTATAGTTGTAATATTTACTTATTTAGTCAAGGACATGAATTCAGGAGTGGATGGTAGTGTGTTACTTGGGGCATATTCAACTCAGTTAAGGCCTAAACAGGCTGAGTGTTTAGTTCTTAGTTGTGATTCTTTACCAGAGACATCTTGTGTCATTAGTCTGCAAAATAATTCTAAAGTAGTTTGCTTGTATTTTGTAACAAGTCATTCCTTGTGAGAAAATCAGTTATTCTAGAGAGTTGCTTTATTTCTTGCTGCATATGAAATTTTGTTGTGGCTTTTTATGAATTTGCAGAAGATGGTTAACTACCATTACTTGATGGAAGCTCTAACCTTGCCCCCAGTTGAGGACTTATGGCTGCGCTTAGTAACAATTGGACATGCTGTTGTCTCTTGCGTATTCCATTTCCTAAAGATTTTTACCAGTATAAGAAGGCTGTTTCTGCAGATACATGAAAACATTCCGGTATGCTTCACCTTATCAGCTTTGAATACTTTGGTTACTTGGAAAGTGGTGGAAGATTTTCATTTGGTGCACTAATGCTTGACCAATGGTGGTACATTGATACTTCAGGAGTTAGTTTGCTACGCATAGGTGTAGTTTTCTACTTTTCTTTCATGGTTTGTTTCTACAACAACAACAACAACAACAAAGCCTTTAAATCCCAAACAAGTTGGGGTAGGCTAGAGTTGAAACCCAACAGAAACAATCAAGGTTCAGGCACGTGAATAGCTGTCTTCCAAGCATTCCTATCTAAGGCTAAGTCTTTGGGTATATTCCATCCTTTCAAGTCTCCTTTTATTGTCTCTACCCAAGTCAACTTCGGTCTTCCTCTGCCTCTCTTCACGTTACTATCCTGACTTAGGATTCCACTACGCACCGGTGCATCTGAAGGTCTCCGTTGCACATGTCCAAACCATCTCAACCGGTGTTGGACAAGCTTTTCTTCAATTGGCGCTACCCCTAATCTCTCACGTATATCATCGTTCCGAACTCGATCCCTTCTTGTATGCCCGCAAATCCAACGCAACATACGCATTTCCGCGACACTTAGCTGTTGAATATGTCGTCTTTTCGTAGGCCAACATTCTGCACCATACAACATAGCAGGTCTAATCGCCGTCCTATAAAACTTGCCTTTTAGCTTCTGTGGTACCCTTTTGTCACATAGGACACCAGACGCTTGCCGCCACTTCATCCACCCTGCTTTGATTCTATGGCTAACATCTTCATCAATATCTCCGTCCCTCTGTAGCATTGATCCTAAATATCGAAAGGTATCCATCCTAGGCACTACTTGACCTTCCAAACTAACATCTTCCTCCTCCCGAGTAGTAGTGCCGAAGTCACATCTCATATACTCAGTTTTAGTTCTACTAAGTCTAAAACCTTTGGACTCCAAAGTCTCCCGCCATAACTCCAGTTTCTGATTCACTCCTGTCCGGCTTTCATCAACTAGCACTACATCGTCCGCGAAAAGCATACACCAAGGGATGTCCCCTTGTATGTCCCTTGTGACCTCATCCATCACTAAAGCAAACAAATAAGGGCTCAAAGCTGACCCTTGATGTAGTCCTATCCTAATCGGGAAGTCATCCGTGTCTCCATCACTTGTTCGAACTCTAGTCACAACATTGTTGTACATGTCCTTAATGAGCCCGACGTACTTCGTTGGGACTTTATGTTTGTCCAAAGCCCACCACATAACATTCCTTGGTATTTTATCATAAGCCTTCTCCAAGTCAATAAAAACCATGTGTAGGTCCTTCTTCTTCTCCCTATACCGCTCCATAACTTGTCTTATTAAGAAAATGGCTTTCATGGTTGACCTTCCGGGCATGAAACCAAATTGGTTCATAGAGACCCACGTTATTGCTCTCAAGCGATGCTCGATAACTCTCTCCCATAGCTTCATAGTATGGCTCATCAACTTAATTCCCCGGTAATTTGTACAACTTTGAATATCCCCTTTATTCTTGTAGATCGGTACCAATATACTTCTCCTCCACTCATCAGGCATCTTGTTTGATCGAAAAATATGGTTGAACAACTTGGTCAACCATACTACAGCTATGTCCCCGAGGCATCTCCACACCTCGATTGGGATACCATCCGGTCCCATCGCCTTACCTCCTTTCATCCTTTTCAACGCCTCTCTGACCTCAGATTCTTGGATTCTCCGCACAAAGCGCCTATTGGTGTCATCAAAAGAGTCATCCAACTGAAAGGTTGTGTCCATATTCTCACCATTGAACAATTTGTCAAAATACTCTTGCCATCGATGTCGGATCTCATCCTCCTTTACCAAGAGATGCTCCCTTTCATCCTTAATGCACTTAACTTGGTTGAAGTCCCGTGTCTTTCTCTCACGAACCCTAGCCATCCTATAAATGTCCTTCTCTCCTTCCTTCGTACTCAAATGTTGATAAAGATCCTCGTACGCTCTACCCTTTGCCACACTTACAGCTCGCTTTGCAGTCTTCTTTGCCACCTTGTACTTCTCTATGTTGTCCACACTCCTGTCATGGTACAAGCGTCTATAGCATTCTTTCTTCTCCTTAATAGCCCTTTGGACTTCCTCGTTCCACCACCAAGTGTCTTTAGCCTCGCGTCCCCTTCCTTTGGTTACTCCACACACCTCTGAGGCTACCTTCCGAATGTTGGTTGCCATCTTGTCCCACATATTGTTTATGTCGTCTTCTTCCTTCCAAGAGCCCTCTTTGATAACCCTTTCCCTAAATACCTCTGACGTCTCCCCTTTCAGTTTCCACCACTTTGTTCTTTCAATCTTAGCTTGTTTATCCCTACGGCACGCACTGAAAACAAAATCTGCCACCAAAAGCTTATGTTGAGAAACAACACACTCCCCTGGTATCACCTTGCAATCCAAGCATGCTCGTTTGTCCTTTCTTCTTGCGAGGACAAAGTCAATCTGCTACAGTGTTGTCCGCTATGAAGGTCACTAGATGAGATTCTCTCTTTCTAAAGAAAGTGTTGGCTATCATCAGGTCAAAAGCTACCGCGAAGTCCGAACTTCCTCCCCCTCCTGATTCCTACTACCATACCCAAAACCTCCATGAACTGCCTCGAAACCTGCGCTTGTAGTACCTACATGCCCATTAAGATCTCCTCCTATAAAAAGCTTCTCACTACTAGGTATAGCTCTAACCAGGCCATCTAAGTCTTCCCCGAACTGTCTCTTAGCACTCTCGTCGAAGACCAACTTGGGGGCATACGCACTAATTACGTTCAAGACCATATCACCAACGACAAGCTTGACTAAGATAATCCTATCTCCTTGCCTTCTCACTCCCACCACACCATTCTTGAGGCTCTTATCAATCAAAACTCCTACTCCATTTCTATTCGCGACTGTCCCTGTGTACCAAAGCTTGAAACCTGTATTGTCCACCTCCTTCGCCTTCTGACCCTTCCATTTAGTCTCTTGAACGCATAATATGGTTTGTTTCTGGAAGATATAATTGTATGGATCCATACTAGCAGCTGTGCATCAATTCAAAAATACATTGAAAAGTTGCAGCCCTACTTTGGATCCTAATTAATTGCCAGCGTAGATGCTCACTGGCATCAGGTTTCAAACTGATGGTATAATTTGCTCACACAGTCTAGTGTTTAAGCTGATTTTACTTCTCATTATGCCATGCTAAAGGCTCTGTTGAAACCCTAAGAAGCAAAATTCATCAATTATACTCTATTTACAGTTGGTATATTTTTTGTGTCATTTTGTAGAAATTTTGTTTTCTACAATTCTCTATATATACATGCCACGAACTCATTGGCTAACACCAAATGATATCCCATTCTTATGCAAATTTGGCATATGTTCACATTTCCACTTTCTAAATGACTGTAAATCGAATTGTTTTCCACTTTCTCCTGCATGCTTTTCTTATTGTCAATAGCCATTGAAAAGATTGTTGAGAAGTTATCCTATCTTATGTCTATGGTCCTCATCAGGAACAATCTGCTTGTTCGCCGGGTTGTGTTTGTCATCAGCCATAAGACTGAGGAGCTCTGCTTGAATTCTCTCGAGGAATTGGATATTTGTGGATTCAGCGTTGCAGATTGTGATTTTGCATTTGTGAAACGACTATTGGGATGGACACCAGTGCTCAAAACAGTTACTATAAATTTTGATCCTTCGGCAACTCTCGATGAGGATCTCTGTAAGGAGCTACTTGCCCTCTCTGGACCAGATACTTGCATGAAGATTTACCTTTACTGCGATGGGACAAAGGTGATGTACACACCGGTAGGATAGGGCAGCTTTAAGGGCCGTCTCTTGCTGACTACTAGTCACATGGATGTAGCATACTAGCATCGTGTGTAACTGTGTATCCAACTGCTTGCCTCTATTCTCAACTGTTGTTCGCACATTTGCTAATTTAGCCTCGATCTGTAATGTAATCAGGGATTAGCATTAGCTTCTGTTTTGAGAGCTAGGTACACGGGCTTGTCTGTTTGTGTTGCACTGAAGAGTTGTGATATTAAAGTTATCAGACATTCGTGAGAAGATGATTCCAGCTCCTCCCATGGTACTGTGCCTGTACGGCTATACTACTAGCGTGTTAGAAGTAGAAGATAAATTAGTGTCACACGGAGTATTATATAAGTAAAACAGTAGTATATAATAAGTTATTGCATAGATTTGTTTTCTTTCATGCGCAGTATTATATAAGCAAAAGACTGTCAGTACAATAGATAACAATTTTGTCCAAAGAAGAATAGACAACTACTGCTCCAATCCTTGACTCGTTCTTAACTACATTTTGTCAGGCTAGCCACACGTTGAGGTGAAATTGGTTGTGTAATGCTGTCATTATCTATTAACAATTGAGAACGCCATATGATTTAAGTGTCACGTAACTGTGGCCTCGTTCTGTATCATATTTGGTTTTAGCAATCATCAGTAACAATGGCAGAGTCTTTACCAAAGATTAGGGATGTAAACGGATCGAATACGAACGGATATTGTTCATATCATATTTGTTTTCATATTTTTCTTCGAATTCGGACGCGGATAGCTATCGGGTACAGCTACGAATAAATATATATCGAATACGGGATGAGTCGGACGCGGATAGTGTAGGTTATGAATATTTCACCGGATATTGAGTAACAGCGACATCTATATATATATATATATATAGGGAGAGGCTATTCAGTAGCCGGCTACAAAATAAGTTATTCTGTAGCCACCTCCATTTACTATAATTTTATATACTAATTTACGATAATGTCAATACATATTTACGATAGTTGGGTTACTATAACACATGGGGATATTTACCATAACATTATATTAAACAACTTAGTAAGGAGTTACTATAATCTCGTAAATTAACATAGTAATTATCGTAACTCAAAGTGGCTACAGAATAAGTTATTCTGCAGCTAGCTACAGGATAGTAGTTATATATATATATATATATATATATATATATATATATATATATATATATATATATATATAAGGCTATTCCGTAGCTGACCATAGAATAACTTATTCTATAGCCACCTTGATTTACGATAATGTTTGTACCAATTTACGATAACATGAATATGCATTTACGATACTCGTGTTACTATAACTCACGGTGATATTTACCGTAATGTTCTAGTAAATCACTTAGTAAGGAGTTACTGTAATCTCATAAATTAGAATAGTAATTTACCGTAATGTTTTATAACTACTGTTCTGTAGCTGGCCATAGAATAACTTATTCTGTGGCCACTTTGAGTTACGATAATTACTATTCTAATTTACGAGATTACAGTAACTCCTTACTAAGTGATTTACTAGAACATTACGGTAAATATCACCGTGAGTTGTAGTAACACGAGTATCGTAAATGCATATTTATGTTATCGTAAATTGGTACAAACATTATCGTAAATCAAGCTGGCTATAGAATAAGTTATTCTATGGTCAGCTGCAGAATAGCCTTATATATGTATATATATATATATATATATGTATATATATATATATATATATATATATATATATATATATATATATAAATGATTGTATACGGGCGTCCGTCCGCATTCACTTCTGAATGGACCAGGTGGCAGTAGGGAGGCCCACAAGGCGCTCTTATCCGCTCCCCTCGGTTTCTTAAAAAACGAAAAACAATTCACCGCAGCGCCACGCCCCCTGACTACGCTCCACAATGTCGTGAGCCGGCGACCACGCTTCTCCGCACCTCCCGTCCGTCTTCTCCACACCCCTGCTCCCTCCCTGGCCTCCGCCGGTGTCCTCCTCCCCCACCCCGGCAACGCCCTCACCCACCCCGGCGCGCGCCCTCCCCCACTCCGGCGTCCTCCTTCCCCATCGTGGCATCCTTCCCCCACACCGGCGGCTCCTTCCCTGACCCCGGCATCCTCCTCCCCACCCTGCAAGGCGCCCTCCCCGACACAGCATCCCCACAGGGGACCTCCCAATGCCCTTAGATCAGGTGGCCATGGCACTCCCTGCGCCAGGCTCTCCCCCCATGTTGCAATTGTATCTATCAGTTGTTTCAGACGCTTCAGAGAGGTATGTTGCAGTTGAATCATATGGATATTGCAAAAGTAGATAGGGGGATGTTGCACATGCTGCATATGTTGCAAGCATTACTACTACAGATATATCTATCACCAATGCATCTATCACCGCCGGTATCATTAAATCATTGCTGATTCTTATGACCAACGGTTCGTAATACGAACCATTGGCGATGAGACTATCACGGCCGGTTCGTAAGAACGTCCTGGTTCATAATTATCATAGCCGCTTCGTCTTACCAACCGGCGGTAATAGTCCATCATCACAGTCGGTTTGCCCCACCAACCGGCGGTGATAATATGCTCCTCATCACTGCAGCCTCACCATATGAACCGGCAGTGAAGATGTTTTTAACCGCTAGCTTGATGTATGATACGATGGTGATAACCATGCTGCAGAATAATAAAATTCATAAGTTTTTCAAATAAAGTCGGATGAAAACGAGATCTATAACTTTGTAGTTGATGACTTTTCATTTGAAATCATTTGCGGTCCCAGAATTCTTTTTGAAGAACTCTAATTTTGAAATTCAAAATTTTCAAATTGTACAAACGACCTTAGATGGAAAATGACCAAAACCATTGTTGTAGATCTCGATGAGATGTACAACTTTCGAGTTGACAACTATTTCATTAGAAATCATTTATAGTCTCAAATCTGTATCTGAAGTTTTAAAATTTTAAAACTAAATTTTTCGAACAACCTTGGATGGAAAATCGACCAAAACCAAAGTTGTAGATCTCGATGAGAATAACAACTTTGTATTTGATGAGTTTTTCATTTGAAATTATTTGAGGTCCCAAAAAGTCTGGCTGAAGTTTTGACGTTTTGAAATTCAAATTTATTAAACGACCTCGGATGGCGAAACAAACAAAATCAAAGTTGTAGATCTCGACTAGAATAATAAATTTGTGGTTTATGACTTTCTCATCTGAAGCTGTTTAGGGTTCTAAATATTTATTTTAAATCCTAAAAAGTGAATACTAGGGTAATGGATATGCTATATAGAAGTGACTTAGGGGTGGAGTGGTTAGGGGATAGTGGTTAGAGGAGCAAAGGAAAAAGGTCATCACCACCGACAGCTTACTGTCGAGACTGAAAAGCGCTAGTGATGGGCTTTACAGACCGCTTGTGATAGGTCTGAATGTAGTAGTTGTTCAAAATGTTTCACCTGTTCTAAACGTATGTTGCAATCATTCTGATCTGAATGTTTCATATGCTTCACACAAATATTGCAATAATATATTCCAAATATTTCACCCGCTTCAGTCTTATGTTGTAGCAGTTTATTCCATGTTATTGCAAGTGTTTTATTCAAGTGTTGCAATAATATGTTCCAAATGTTTCACCTACTTTAGTCTTATGTAACAACAATTTGTTCTATGTTGTTGTAAGTGTTTTATTCGAGCGTTTTATGTTATTCGGCCAGAGGGCGAGCCAGGGGCCGACGCACGGGGTCGCGTGGCTCGCCGGGGGGCTAGTGGACATAGGCATTGGGGACCGACGGACGGGGGTGCTACGGTCAGGGGGCGCTTGGGCGTGCTTGTCGCGCGTGTGGGGCGGCGAGAAGGCGGACGCGACGGGCTGCGGGGTGAGCTGGGGGCGCGTGGCTCACTAAACTAATAATATATGTTTTTGAATACGCATTCTACGCTGCTAATAATATACGTATTCTACACGTTTATAATGTTTGAACATTTTGTACAAACTAAAGTATGAAACTAACGTATATATTACATGCATATACATATATTGTACGTTATTTTATGTACATATAATATGTATATATATTACAAATAAAGCTTGCATTGTATATTCTATCGTATCCTTGGGATAACAAATTTACTCCATCTGGTTTGGCTTCCATGTTTCGTTCACGTCATTGTAGAACTCGCCGGCGGGGTTTAGGACCTGGTCATTAAGAAATCCTGCTATGGTCTTTTGAATTGCTTTCAGTTGGTCACGTCGTATGACTTTTTCCTTCAACCATAGAGTCTTCAATAAAAGTTAAAAGAAAAGTATTAATATATATATATATGTTGGTCACGTGATTACTTATATATATGAGCAATAAAAGAAATTGTGAATATATGAATATATTTATATAATGAGTTCTTTTTTAGTACGCCATGATGAACTCGCAAACATAGTATCCGCAATAGTTGTTCCCCTGTTCTTGCCTCAGAACCCACTTTTACGAGAAAAAAGATCCGGTGAATTGAAAGCATGCATGGTGTTAATTGAATTATATATATATATATATATAAATGTAGCTAGTACTTACTTTGTGTGTGATTACATCCAGTGGCGCTTTGCAATGTTTCATGTGGTGTTTCTCAATGAAACTTTTCCAAACACTGCGCCCAATAAAATAAAAAATTAATTTGGCCTTTAATAATTATTGCAGTTAAGAGATCGGGGTATATATAGTTGCTAGAGAGACCAAATTACCCTTGGATAATATATATCATGTCTTAGTACTCTGTTTGCTCTTTTCTTAATGAGTCTAAGATGCTCAACTGACTATTGGTCATATCGATGACCATCAATATCCAGTGATTGCTGCATATGTTTTTATATACAAATATGATCAACATTAACTAGAGTCAACATATATATATGGGAGATAGCTTAGCTAGTAAGCAAATAATTGAACAAATGTCTATATGATCGACATTAATTATTTAACACTCACTTGAAGTTGTAGGGGAAGAGTATGTCCTTGTTTTGTTGGTTCACTAAGAACCTCATGAGATTTTTCTCGAGTTTAGCTTTCCATTGAGACGGGGGATCAGGGTGTTTGAATACGACATTTGGATCAATGAAACCAACATCATTACCCTTTCTCTTTCTGAGTTCTGTCATCTCATATCTGCATATATAAAAATATAGTGTGAGGATATATAATTTATATATATACATGTAGCTTTATATATATACACTTTAATAGTAGAAAATAATCACACTTACAGACAATAGCAGCTAATGAGACTTTTGTTGAGAGAGTCCAGGTGGCATAGTTGGTGTAATTCTAAAAACTCGACATATATAACATCATCGCCACAGAAGTAATGTTGGTTTCTAACTCTGACAGAAACAAAGTTCTCTCCCCGTTCACACGCCGCCATGTACCACTTGTTTAGCAGGTACATTTGCGTACCCAGTTCACCTAAGGCCTCAGGGTTGTATAGGCTCTTTTCATGTTCAAATTTCTTCCAAGGATCCACTTTTGGAGCAGATGGTCCTTTAGCGAACACTTGGGCAAGGTCCAAACCAGTATCCTCGTAAAACCGAACCAAGTCCTCAAAATCGATGTCCGGTAAGTCTAAGTTTGAACCTTATTCATTACGAATGACAAGAGGAGGGACTGATTGTTGTGATTGTTGTCCGAGTTATGCAACACCTTTCCCTGCTCGTCTTTTTCTGCGCCGCCTCAAATGACTTGGTGAGAGAGCGGTCGTAGTCCGATTTTGGCAGGGTCTTTTGATATTCCCGCTTTTTCTGGTCCACCTTCTTTCTTAGAAGATCTGGAGGTGGGTAGAAGTACGGTTTCTCTGGGTTCTCCCTCGCTTCTCGTTGCTTTCTTACTTTTTTGAAGAAACTTTTTACATCTTTTTGTACTGCATGCTTTAATTCCTTTTCACTTTTTTTGTAAGACAGTTTTTGGGGAATAACTGGATTATAGGAGACTTTCTTCTTTGCCGGCTAGTGGGCCAACGGCTTCGTTTGCGGGGCGGACCTCTTAGGAGCTGGCTGCTTCTTGATCATCAAGGGAGGCGGGGCAGCCGTTGGAGACCTCCTTGGAGGTGGCAGCTATGGAGACTTCCTTGGAGGCATTGGAGACCTCCTTGGAGGTGGAGGCGGTGGCGGCATTGCATAATCATTGCTTGGAGCACTATGATGATCTAGAGATTGAATAATTGGACTTAGGTTGGTGGAGGCCCTGCTGTGTGAGTACAAAAAAGAATAATTAGGTATAAGAAATTGTTATTATTAATCATGCATGTCAATAGAAAATTAGTGAAAAAATTGTTTCGTTCACTTTTGTCCGCACCTATTGTCTGGCAGTTGAGGAAGCGGCGGTGGACTAGAGACCTCAGGAATAATGATGTAGCGCTTGCACCATAGTATGAATGTCTTCTCTGCTTCTCCTAGAGTCTTCTCCCCATCACCTGCTGGAATGTCAAGAGCCAGATCACTAAAACCTTTGTTAACTCTATCCACTGAGACGCTAACATATCTAGGTGGTATTATTGCTCCATG
The DNA here is from genome assembly GCA_904845875.1 of Miscanthus lutarioriparius. NCBI lineage: Eukaryota > Viridiplantae > Streptophyta > Magnoliopsida > Poales > Poaceae > Miscanthus > Miscanthus lutarioriparius. Next base: position 98,072,893 of record CAJGYO010000003.1, on the reverse strand, counting down.
GATTCTTAGTGTCTTGGTAGGATCTCGAGGAGAAAAAACACCGAGAGCCACCATGATTGTGGCATTCTCTTTTGGAATATGTAGCTCACATGATGTAAACGGTGCAGTGATGTCATCCACGGGGAAACGTAGCATTGCGTCATCTTGATTTGGCAACTCCGTGGAAGCGCAGCTGCTTTTCAACTGATCAGGGAGGCTAATATTAATGTTGATTCCTGGATCTGATGCCTGTCTTTGGGCACTCATTGCTATTTGCACTTGCTTTATGATTTTGTCCTGCATTTTAGCTTGCATGTCTTTTTCGCGCTCCTGTGCTTGAAGCAACGCCTCCCGTGACTCACGAACTTATTCCTCCAACCTGCTGATCCACGCTGCATCCTCATCCTTCCTTCTCTGCCGGCTTCTGTAGGTATCTCTGTCGTTAGGGAAACCATTCTCCCAAGAAATATTCCGTCCTAAACCTCTTGTTCGGCCACTGTGTTCAGTAGTCCCGATGACATACGTCAGTTTATCCTTCTCTATTGGGCCTGAACGCACCAATAGCTTTAGCTTGTAGAGCATAAGAAAATTTTTGTGTTGCTCTTTCGAGTTTTGGGCCATGAACCAGCTTCCCGGTCTCTAGGTCCAGTCTTCCCCCATGAGCGAAAAACCAATTCTTCACGCGTTTGGGCCAATTGAGTGATTTTGGTGTGATACCCTTGGCAAGAATGTCCGCTTTCATTTTTTCCCATTTGGGAATGGTAGTCGCGTAGCCACCTGATCCCATGCCATGGTGGTATACCTTCTGTCGGGCATTCTCTTGGTTCCTTCTCACCCATTCCTCACCCTCTTCCGATGTCTTGTACTGTACAAAATCATTCCAGTAGGGCCTCAACTTCACGAGCAGGCCCCTAGTATTGAAATTGGGCGTCAGGTTCTTCTTGACGTATTTCGTGTATAGGGATTTCTTCTAAGTCGGGAATTGTGTGGCCATCTTCTTCATAGCCCACTTTCGAACTAGTTCCTTCAATTCATCATCGTTGATAGCATCATAATCATCCGCTTGCAACGTGAAATGTTGAAGGATATCATCCCAAATTAAATTCTTATCAAGATCAGAGACAAAACTAACATGAGGCTCGTTGATCTTTTGCTTCCATTTACAGGCACTGATCGGAAGTCTGTCCCTTACAAGGCACCCACAGTGTTGCACGAATTTCCTTGCATGTGGACCAAGTGGTTCGCCTGTCTCGATATTGAATTTCGATATTATGTAGAGCCCCTCCAATGGTTTTTTCGGGCCTCGAATATTTTTGCTTTTCACCGTTGTGGTCGTCGATCCAGAGGGCTACGTATAAAAAAAGAATAAATAAATATCATGTGTACACATAATAGATGATAGATATTCAAATATATATAAATATATATACCTCACCAGTATTTTCTTGCACAATATTTTCTTGGTTATCTTCAAGAGTCAGGTATTGACTCTCGTCATCTACATCCTGCTGGTCACCATCGGCAAATTGAGTGCCGGTGTTGATAATATCCATCATTTCTTCATCCATGTTGTCTCTCGGGGCAGCCATCTAGCTTTTACACCACTAGATATATCTATAAAAAATAAAAACTATATCTATAAAATGGACTCCTGCAGGACGTGCCACCTTAAGGATAGTAACATTTGTAGATGACATTTGTAGGTCTGAAGTTATCAAATATCCATCAAATTCTAGCCCAAAAACATGTTTAAATAAATAACCATCCGTACTAGTTGACCTTGCTTACGTGATCATCTTAGCGAGCATTTCTCCACCGGACGGCACCGTACTTGGCCACGGAAGAGCTCCAATTCTACGAGGAAGGGAACACGGTCTTCCACGACCGTTGCCGCTCTCCCTCGTAGAATCAAAGCTCCTCCTTGACGTCCGTTACCGCTCGGCAGAGAACATGCTAGCCGAGATGAACACGGTCCGCAAGTTCAACTAGTACGAATTTTCTACAATTTTCTAACAATTTTCTAAGTTTTTCATTTCATGGAAAAATTAACTCTAAAAAATAAAAGGCATGATTTCTAAGTATTTCATTTCATGGAAAAATTAATTCTAAGTGACCTGCTCGACATCGGCGAGCTCGCGGGCGTTTCATGGAAAAATAATTCTAAGTGACCTGCTCAACAAAATTGAGAAAAAATACACGCTCTCATGACCTCACACATCTTCTAAGATCATGTAAGCTTCCGTACTAGTTGACCTTGCTTACGTGATCATCTCGGCGGGCATTTCTCCACTGGACGGTACCGTACTTGGCCACGGAAGAGCTCCGATTCTACGAGGAAGGGAACATGGTCTTCCACGACCGTTGCCACTCTCCCTCGTAGAATCAAATCTCCTCCTTGACGTCTATTACCGCTCGACAGAGAACATGCTAGCCGAGATGAACACGGTCCACAAGTTCAACTAGTATAGATTTTCTACAATTTTCTAACTAGTCCGCGCCAAGGAGGCAGAGGTATGCCCGCCCGAGTACGAGAACTACGTGCCCTGCTACTACGTCACGGACACCGTCGAACATCTCGGATCTGGGGGCCGGTGTCGTCATAAGCTACCGCACAAAAAGGAGGAAACGACGAGACACCAGGCCATGCCCGTGCTCCACTGAGCTCGATGGCTCAGCGCAAAATCACATTACAAGATTGCTGGCACGAGGGCTCGGCACACGCATCCATCCGATTACAAAAGGTTGGAGCAATTAATCCATCATAAGCGGATTATGGTGGTGGCGGTGGCTCACATCCAAGGTGTCAAACGCGAGGTCCAGCTCCTGCAGCCGCTGGAGTAGCTCCAGCAACTCGATCGGACTTCGACTGCAACAACGTGAGAGCAGAGAAGATTCAGTGCGAGTTACCAATGGAACCGGCAGCAATAAAAACGACGGCGGCAGAACGTTGTAGAGGTGAGGAGGAGGAGGGACCTTTTCTTGGTCGTTGAGGAGGATGGCCTTGATGCGCTCCGTCTCGGTGAGGACAGGATCATCGCAGCGCGGCGCGCCGTAGTCGTTGATGGCCTCGGCGTGGTCTGAGCTGCAGAGGCTGGGCACACTGGTGGTGCCCTTGAGGTGGAGATGCGCCGACGTGGGCGCGGACGATGGCAGCGTCCTCCTCGGGCGTGAAGGGCCGGCGCTCCGGTGAGGACGAGCGAGGTGGGTTGGGGATGAGGACGACGCGAGGCGTGCGCTGGCCGACCGAAGAAGAAGCGCGCGTGCGCGTGGGGCCGGTGACAGCGTGTGCGCGTGATGAGGCGAGGCTAGGGTGGTCACCTGGGCCGGCGGCGCTGCTGGATCGGATCGATCTGGTGGAGAAGATGAGGCGACAGAGAAGAAGGCTTGGCGGCTACTAGATCCAGTTGGAGAAGAAGGCGGCAGAGACAGAGAGGAAGAGAACTAAGGGAGAAGGGCATGGTTTATAAAGGGGGACCTATAGTCCCAGGTGATGGTTAGAACCAGGACTAAAGGTCTGACCTTTAGTCCCGGGTGTAGCCACGGCCCGGGAGTAAAGGGGATTTTGGCAGGCCGCGAAAACACAGCCCATCTTTAGTCTCGGGTGGTTGGTCCATCCGGGAGTAAAGGTGGGCTGCAGTTTGGCTTCCCGCCAGTTTCTAGAAGTTTTTCCTTTTTTATATATTTCTTTTATATAAATATGCAGAGAGTTGTTAATTGCCTAGTAAATAAAATATTAGCAAAAAAATTACAAAAAGAATCTCGGGACCTGGTTTTACATTATTGTACATAAGAAAAATCTATAACCTAAACTCTTTTGTTTTACCGTATAAATATTTAACATAGTGTAAATAATAATCATAATTTTCACCATGCAAAAATGTACTACTTAATTAAAATCATTAAAACTATTGCTTTTTGACAGGAAATTAGTTTTCAGATCTTATTGACGTTGATCATTTGTTTTTTCATCACACATTCTCCACAGGAAATCCACCGTCAAGCAGAAAATTCATTTAAATCGTAGAAAATATGAATACACTATATATATCAAGCGGGCACAGTAGTGAACTTCTTCTTAACGTATATCCCATGGTTATGATCGCGCCGTAACTATGGAGTGTCCTCATCATTTAGCTAGATGCTTGGGTCTTTGTTCACTGTGAAGGGTGGAATTCGGTCATCCTTTTCATAATCTTCTAATATGTCTGACTTGTCTTCAATTCCGACGATGTTTCTTTTCCCTGAAAGAACTATGTGGCGCTTTGGCTCATTGATTGGGTCGTTGTTGTTTTTCCCTCTCTTCGGTTTTGTAGACATGTCCTTGACATAGAACACCTGATTCACATCCTTGGCAAGGACGAATGATTCGTCTTTCTACCCAATATTGTTGAGGTCCACGGTTGTCATTCCATACTGGTTGTCGACTGCTACCCCGCCTCTAGTTGCCTTTACCCATTGGCACTTGAACAAAGGTACTCTAAAAGTAGGTGCATAGTTTAGTTCCCATATCTTCTCTATGCGGCCATAATATGTTTGCTTATTTCCATTAGGGTCGGTGGCATCTATGCGGACACCAATGTTTTGGTTGGTGCTCCTTTTATCTTGGGCAACTGTGTAAAATGTATTCCCATTTATCTCGTACCCTTTGTATGTGAGGATATGCCACGATGGTTGCCTAGCCAACAAATACAGTTGCTCATCAATACTCTCATCACCCTGACATTCTTTTTGCAACTAGTCGCTGAAAGTTTCCATGTGCTGACGCGTAATCCAAGCTTTAGACTTCCCTAGAAACTCGGATCGGAGCAACTCTTTATGTGTCTCGACATACGGATCCACCAAGGAGGAGTTTTGTAGAACTGTGTAGTGTGCTTTATTAAAATAATTGCCTTGCGTACCAATATATATTTTCTTCCCTAGTGTCCCCTTTCCACTTAGTCTCCCCTCATGTCGCGATTCAGGAACACCAATCGGGTCAAGGTCGGGAATAAAGTCAACACAAAACTCAATAACCTCCTCTGTTCCATAGCCCTTGGCGATGCTAATCTCCTTGACCAGGTGAACTAGGAGGTGTGTCATGATATTAAAGAAGGAAGGAGGGAACACCAACTCAAAGCTGACAAGACATTGAACCACATCATTCTGTAGTTTAGCTAGATCCATTGGATCGATTGCATTCTGAGAAATTGCATTGAGGAGTGCACAAGGGGAACACCAACTCAAAGCTGACAAGACATTGAACCACATCAGCTGACAAGACATTGAACCACATCATTCTGTAGTTTAGCTAGATCCATTGGATCGATTGCATTCTGAGAAATTGCATTGAGGAGTGCACATAGCTTCATGGTGGCTAGACGTACATTTGGAGGTAGAATTCCTCTTAATGCAACTGGAAGCAATTGCGTCATGAGCACGTGGCAGTCATGGGACTTTAAGTTTAGGAATTTCTTCTCTGGCACATTTATTATACCCTTTATATTCGAGGAGAATCCAGACGGTACCTTGATGCTTGCTAGGCATTCAAACATGCTTTTCTTCTCTTCTTTGCTAAGAGTGTAGCTGGCAAGACTTAAGTAATAGCGTCCATCATCTGTCTTCTCTGGATGTAGGTTGTCTTGTTCTTTCAAACACCGTAGGTCCTGTCATGCTTCAAGTGTCCTTAGGCTTCCCATACACACCCATGAAGCCTAGCAGGTTCACACAAAGATTCTTCATCAGGTGCATCACGTCGATCGCGCTACGGACCTCTAGGACTTGCCAATAGGGTAGCTCCCAAAATATGGACTTCTTCTTCCACATGGGTGCGTGACCATCGACATCGTTCGGAACAGGTTCGCTGCCATGTGCCTTTCCAAATACTACTTTCACATCCTTGACCATATTGAGTACATCCTCACCAGTTTGGTTGCTCGGCTTGGTCTGGTGGTCTGCCTTACCTTTAAAATGCTTGCCTTTCTTTCTTAGGGGGTGATTCGTAGGAAGAATTCGACGATGGCCAAGGTACACGACCTTTCGACATTTTTTTCAAGAATATACCTTTAATGTCATCGAAACAGTGCGTGCATGCATTATATCCCTTGTTTGATTGTTCTAAAAGATTACTTAAAGCAGGCCAATCATTGATTGTTACGAACAACAATGCTCATAGGTCAAAGTGCTCCTGTTTGTGCTCATCCCACACACGTACACCTGGTTTGTTCCACAAAAGTAGAATTTCTTCAACTAGTGGCCTTAGGTACACATCAATGTCGTTGCCAGGTTGCCTTGGGCCTTGGATGAGCACTGGCATCATAATAAACTTACGCTTCATGCATAACCAAGGAGGAAAGTTGTAGATACATAGAGTAACAGGCCAAGTGCTATGACTACTACTCAGCTCCCAGAAAGGATTCATACCATCCGTACTTAAAGCAAACCTTAAGTTTCTTACGTCATTTGCAAACTCCGGGAATTCTCTATCGATTGCTCTCCACTGGGACCCATCAGCAGGGTGTCTCAACATATTGTCTACCTTACAGTCTTCTTTGTGCCATCGCAACAACTTTGCATGGTCTTTGTTTCTGAACAGACGTTTCAAGCGTGGTATTATAGGAGCATACCACATAATCCTGGCAGGGATTTTCTTCGTGGGACGTTCGCCCTCAACATCACCAGGGTCATCTCGCCTGATCTTATACCGCGATGCATGACATACCGGGCATGCATCTAACTTCTCATACTCCTCGCCATGGTAGAGGATGCAGTCATTAGGACATGCATGTATCTTCTGGATTTCTAATCCCAAAGGGCAGACTACCTGTTTTGCTTCGTACATAGTGACGAGCAATTCGTTATCCTTCAGAAGCATCTTCTTTTGGATTTTCAGTAACTCCCCAAATCCCTTGTCAGATACACCATTCTTTGCCTTCCATTGCAGCAATTCTAGTGTGGTACCCAACTTTTTCTACCCCGCATCACTAGTTGGGTATATCAATTTCTTGTGATCCTCTAGCATGTGCTCGAACTTGATCTTCTCCTTTTCACTTTCGCATTCTCTTTGTGCATCACGAATGGCCTGACCAAGATCATCAGCGGGCTTATCTTCTGCCACTACCTCTTCTTCAGCTTACCCCATTGCAGTATCATTGAAGGCACCATATTCAGCAATAATGTCATCATCGTCCCATTGTTCTTCTTCACCTTCTTCCATTACAACCCCGGTTTCTTCGTGCTTCGTCCAACAAATATAGTTTGGCATAAAACCCGACTTCAACAAGTGTGAATGAAGACTCCTTGAGCTAGCATATTCCTTCAAATTCTTACATATGGCACATGGGCAGCACATGAAACCATCGTGTTTGTTTGCCTCGGCCACACGTAAGAAAGAATGCATGCCCTCAATGAACTCTTGGGAGCGACGATCAGCATTGTACATCCAATGCCGGCTCATCTGCATTACATGACATACATACCATATTAGAACCTAGAATATAATTAGTTAATTATACGACATGCATGCCACCACACAAGGTATTAACTTATGAAAGTCTCGCTACAATGTAGACAATCCCAAGTACCACTAAAAAACTAAAGCTAAAATGCACTTCAGCAGCATAAGGATTTCGCGACCAATCCTAACTAAAACAGATAGATCATGCGTTTGTTCAACATCTATGGGCTTCTTCTGCAGGATCACTGCCTCATCACCCGCCGTAGCCGCCTGTGCAAGAGAGTTTTGCACGTGTTCAACATACTCTTCCTCCCAGTACCAGCCTGAACATCCAATGTCATCCCACTGAAATTAAAACAAAAAATTAGAACTTTAATCACAATCATCATGAAAATGAGTATAAATTAACCATAATCATCAAATGCGACAAAATAATTCACATTGCGATCCGGACACTTGTAGAAGATACGGCCCTTGTTGGGACACTCCTTCCTCACCTGGTACTCCATCACAATCTTCTCCTCACACTTGCCGCATGCAATGAGAGGGGGGTCCGGCCTCAATCGCTTTGGAACCCGATGAGAGGCCGAGGACCCAGAAGCAGTTGCCATCTACTCTCTATACTCATTTTTAATATAATATAAATTTCTCATTTTATAAACAAATAAAATTAAAAAAACTCTAAAATTCTCTATATCTCTAAACCATGAAGTGTGCTATGCATGCTAGAAATGAAAGCTGAATACTAGTTTTGAATAACTACTTTAACCTTCCTTCATCCAAATATGCAAACTTTAAAGTGATTTTGAGCTTAAATGGCTTACAAATAAAAAAAATCTACCATAAAAAACCACATATATCTAGTCCACAAAATGAGATATGCTACTGATGAAACATGAGAGTATAAAGTTGGTAACCTTTAGAACCGAAGAATCGATGGAGGAATCGAAGAAATCTTGTGATTACCGGCGATGAGGAAGAAGAGAGGCCGGCGATGAAGCAAGAACACTGAGCTCGAAGTGGCTCGGGCTCGGGGAGGAAGAAGGGCTATATAGGAGGGGACCTTTAGTCCCGGTTGGAGACAGAAACCGGGACTAAAGGTCCCTTTCTAGTCCCGGACGGAGCCTCCAGCCGGGAGTAGACTTTTACTCCTGGTTGGAGGGACCAACCGGGAGTAAAAGTTAACCTTTAGTCCCGGTTGGTAGCTCCAACCGGGACTAAAGGTCCCCTGCAGCAAAAGCCTGCCATAGTAGCTGTTGGGCAGGGACCTTTAGTCCCGATTGGAGCTACAAATCGGGACTAAAGGTCTCTCTAGTCCCGGGCGCGAAAAATACCAGGACTAAAGCCAAATTTCGAGTTGGATCAAAGGTCGTTTCTCTACTAGTGCTCCCGCCGCCGCTTTCTTCTCCAACTCCGACAAAAATGGTCGTACGCCCCTGCCCGACCTGGCTTGGCTGCTTCCACGGCCACCAGGGCCCGAAGCCGCCCGACCGCCGTCCCTACCGCTTGGCCTGCCTACCTCCCAAGCAGAAACCCCTTCTATACCCGCCAGATTTGAAGAAAGAGGGGGAGAGGTCGGAGAGAGGGTGCTGGACTTACCCGACGCCGGCGAGGTCGTCATCTCCGACGTTGGCGAGGTCTCCCCGGAACCCTAGCCGCGGGCACGGGCACCGGTGGAGCATGTGGGGGAGAGAAGGAGGAACCACGTGGGGAGCGTGCGTCAGGAAGGAGCCGCCTCGGGGTGCGTGGGGAGCATGCGCTTGTGGGGTGCGGTAGCCGTCCCCCAAACAACTAGCAAATCTTAGTCGACTGAGATGTAGGAAGTGTGGGCAACTAAACGTGCCACGTTGCCATTGCCTATGTTTTTCTCTCCTAACAAGATGTTCACGTTGTACTCCTCTGCCCACCATTTTGTGAGTGTTTTATTATAAAGCAAAGCACCAACGTCCAACGGTATGAAGATAAAGTCGTATTTTTTAAAAGAAATCTAGGAATTCTAAGATGGTGTCAATTTACCAATTTAGCGAACTCTAACAGCTTGGCTATTTTTGTTGTGGAGGTTATTTTAGAAGTTGTATATCAAAAAGTAAGTTCCAACCGATGTGCTATCTGACTTTGTAAAATAGGAAGCTGGCTATCCTTTGATTTTCGGTGGCCATATATAGCCAACCATGAGCGCTTGCTACTTGATTTTGTAAAATAACAAGGCTGTTGTGCACGTCTTCTTTTTTTGAGAAGTTTTCTATTTTACAAAATGGCCAAACAATGAAATTTGGCTACTAGTTTTAGCTAAGCTGTTGGAGTTGCTCAGGCATCAACACGGCCGAGCTGAGCTACCTAGTTTTGGTGGCCTAGAGCGAAGCCTAAAAAGATAGCCCTTTAATATAACTATAATAATAATGATGTTTCTAATAAACACTTTAATACATCCAAAAACATTCTTATCTGACAAATTATAAATATTATCTTAAAATTTTCTTCTAATATTTGCAGATGTGAAGTTATTGATGCTGGCATCAATATCAATCTCATCTAATACTTTCTTCTCAATGCATAAAGTCGCCAAACCATTTAATCTTTCTGAAGACATTACGGACCTTGAATACTTCATCAATAATTCCAAACAATTATTAGTAAGTAATTTACCAAAAATATGTTATGCTAGAGTAAATATTAAAATAACAAATAGATTTAGGTCACACTCCACGATAGCTGCACGCCAGCTCTGTACGGGATTCCCAAATCCCGTATCAGAATAGTCTCGAAGTCTTGTGCTCTAAAGAATAAATATTGAGGACAAACAAAAATGAAAACATTGATGATTAAACATATACGTCAATGCTTGACGTAGATGCAACTGATGTCTCTGATCGTCTCTCGGACTTGCGTGGCTCGGAAATACTGAAACAAAGTACGCGAGTCGCCGGCTGCCTAGCTGTTGCCGCATAGCTGTTCACGTCGAGTACTCGGAGTCGGCGACGGCGTGACGCACATCGACAAAGCAGGCCCAGTGCGGCCGCAGGGCCGGACTTGGGTCGCGGTGGAGCCGTGGAGGGCAGTCACGGCGCGGTCGTGATGGAGGGCAGTCGCAGCGCTCCAGACATGGCGGGTTGGACGAGCGAATACGATTGGGGGCGTGTGGACGAGCGGATACAAGTGTTGGACTTTTGGGCATCGTGGCCCACCAACGGAAGCGTCCTCAGGCCTGAAAAGCCGCCGTCTAGATAGACGGACGGACGCTCTAGAGGAAGCATTTCCGTTTTGTGAGTGTTTTATACTTTTATTGATCAAGATAAAGTCTAGGAATTCTAAGATGGTGTCAATTTAGCAATTTAGCAGTCACTCTAATATAAGTGTCATGGGCTGGGTTGTTACAGTTACAGGCATCCACACGCTTCACAGCTGAGCTAGCTAGTACACGTTACACGCTTATACAGCCAGCCCGTTGTTTATAGACGATGACTAGAGACGAGATGACCCGACTCAAACTTTGCGGCCCATCACTCAAGCTTCAGGCCCAGTCCAAAAACTAAATTTACATGAAGCCCAAACTCTAGTAACATCATACACGACGTTGTCCGCACTCCACCGAGATTTGCTCTCGCTCCCGCCGCAGCCAGCCTCTGGGCTCCACGGATACTCGGATATTTAACTTTTTGCCACTCATAGTGGGCACGAGCTCAATTCCAGCTTTGTATGCGGTTCTAATTTTTTTCCCCTCCAAACTGACCAAAACTTCTAGTTTGTAGATATTTTGGCTGCGTGGCACGATCAATCAGCTTGCCAGCATGGTAGGTGCACGTAAAAAGACCTCGCTACCCCTTACCTTATCCCTTAACCGTGTGGGCTCGCTCCCCGTATCCCTAGCCGCCCCCATTCTTCTTCTTCTCCAACGGCTCCTTTCTCTTCTTCTCCACCAGCGGATCTGAACACCACACTCTCCAGTGCACTCTCACTCCTTCTTCTTCTTGCCGACCTCGCCATCCGCTGCGCCATGTCTTCCCCTCGCTGACGGGGAGAGTCGTCGAGGCAAGGGAGCAGGGCTTCTCGGCCGATGGCTAGACCGACCGTTTGCTCTAGGCGCCGCATCTTGGTTGGAGATGAGACCGGACTCCCGCTGATCCAGTGCCATGAGTGTGGCCAGGCTCGGGTCATCGAGCTACAGGCATGGACAGAGGAGAACTATGGTAGGGTTTTCTTCAAGTGCCCGACGAACGTGCAAGGGGTGAAATCTGTTTGCGTCTGATCTTGTTTCTTATCCATTTTTCCCTTTTTCTTTGCTGATTGGGATCTGTATTGGTGAGTTTGAAGGTCATTTTCATTGATATGTTTTTAGGATCCATCTACCTGTCCCTTTTTCGAATGGCAAAAGAAATACCTGAAGAAGCTGGTTGAGCTAGGCAAGGTGACACTGCACGATGTGGCTGCTGATGATGAAGGAGAAGGAGAGGTTGAAGCAGAGTCTATTCCATCCAGTGCTAGGCAAATGCAATCATAGATGGAGAACTTGATCTCAATTGTGAAGCTGTTGGTGTTGGTTCTTGGTGGATTGCTAGTTGTAGGGATTATGTACCTTATCAAGTAGTGTTTGGGTGATATGTAATTTGGCAAATGCCGATGAACCTGATGTACCTATGAACCTCATCTTCATGTATGGATCATGTTATGTCTAATGCATTTGATTCAGCTGCATGTTGTGGTTTTCAAACTGAACATGACAGTGCTTGAAAAATTGTCCACAAACATGCAGTTTGCAATAGGGTTAAGTCCAATTTACAACCTCTGACTCTCGCCAAAGTTCAGATTTCAACCTTGAACTCCAAAACCAGATAACTTTGGCCCTCCAACTCTTGAAACCTTTCAACTTTCAACCCTGGGCTGTTTTCTGGACGGTTTTGGCGTATGCACAGTAACTTTTGATATTTTCGGGAGACGTCAAAATTTTATATTATTTTTTTGAGCATCGTAACGTCCTCAAATGAAAAAACTCAAAACTACAAAGTTGTAGATCTCATTGAGAGCTACAACTTTGGTATGAAAAGTATTTTCATTTAACTCCATACAAATAATATATTAGTGGCCTAATGTGGCAAGCGCTAGTAGGCGATTATTATGGTGCTGAAATTTTATATTATTTTTTCGACCATCTTACTGTCCTCAGATGAAAAAAAAAATTAAAACTATAAAGTTGTAGATCTCATCGAGGTCTACAATTTACATATAAAAATTATCTTCATCCGACATCGTATTGAAGGGTTTTCTATTTTTTGAAATTTGAGTCTCGTCACGCCACAAAACAATACTGCGGCGTGACGAGACTCAAATTTCAAAAAATAGAAAAACCCTTCGATATGATGTCGGATGAAGATAATTTTTATATGTAAATTATAGACCTCGATGAGATCTACAACTTTATAGTTTTAATTTTTTTCATTTGAGGACAGTAAGATGCTCGAAAAAATAATATAAAATTTTAGCACCATAATAATCGCCTACTAGCGCTTGTCGCATTAGAGCACTAATATATTATCTGTATGAAGTTAAATGAAAATACTTTTTTATGCCAAAGTTGTAGCTCTCAATGAGATCTACAACTTTATAGTTTTGAGTTTTTTCATTTTAGGACGTTAAGATGCTCAAAAAATAATATAAAATTTTAGTGCCTCTCGAAAATATCAAAAGTTACTGTTCATACGCCAAAACTGCCCAGAAAATAGCCCAGGGTTGAAAGCTGAACGGTTTCAAGAGTTAGAGGGCCAAAGTTATCCAGTTTTGGAGTTCGAGGTTGAAATCCAGACTTTGATGAGAGTTGGAGGTTGTAAATTGGACTTAACCCTTTGCAATAAAAGGAGTTAGGCAACACATCCATTACATGTTCCAGCAACATAGGCACTAAAGTTTGCAGTCTTCTAGCTAACAAAGTTCAGCAGTTGCTAATGAGAGCAGCAGGGCAACAGAGCCATTATCCCTAGCCATTACATGTTTTTTGCTAGTACTGGCAGCACAAAATAGATTACATACAGCCATTACATGTTTTTTGCCAGTACTGGCAGCACAAAATAGATTACATAGCCATTGTTTGTAGGTTTTCAAGGCTACATAGCCATTATAAAATAGCCCAAATTTGGACTTCTTGCTTATCAAACAGATTAGGTCTTGGTTGGACTAGGCTTCTTCACCTTCGAATCCAACTGCTTCTTCCTCGGTGTCATCTTCTTAACAGGTGCAGGGTGATCTTCACATACAACCGCCTCTAGTGGTACAGGCTCATCTAAGGGCAACCTCCTAGATAGTGGGATGTATTGTTAGGTAATTGAACCTATAATATGGACCAGAAACATGGAAACTAGATGAAACATACCTCTTAGCAGGTGGAATTGGAGTTGGTTGTGCTTGAGATTCATCTTCAGCAGCTGCTGTTGCTGCCATAGCTGCCTGGGCAGCCACGGCTGATGCTTCCCTAGCAGCTGCTGCCCTTGTTCATGGAGTATTTGTTGCTAACTTGGAGGGAGAAGGTTGCTTGGATGAAGAACCTTCCTTGGGTGCATCAGTCTTCGCCTTCTTCCTCCCCACTATTGATTTAGTCTTTTTGGTCTTTTTCCTACATTTTCAATTAGTTAGTACAACAATGATGTAAATTTGGTTAGAGTGATACCTTTTCTTAGTGCCAATTAGGGGACAGTTGGAGCTTCCTTTTCTGTGCCCAAGTTCACCATAGCCATCACACTTTGATTGTCTTGTGGCTTTTCCTGTCCTCTCCAAGCAAGATAAAATCCTTTTCTTCCTCAGCCTTCCAGCAGTTTTCTTTTTTGGCTTGGCAACTAGTGGCTGCAACTTGAAACCTTTGTCCACTTGAGGCCACTGATTCCTGTCAGTGATGTTTGGTATTACTCCTGCATATGCAGTTTTAAATTTCTCAACTAAGAAGGCTATGTCTATGTATTGTTCCATGTTTGGGTTCCTCTCTGTAGTGATGACTGCCAATGCATGCTGGCAGGGCTTCCCACTGACCTCCCATTCTCTGCAAGTGCATATTTTCTTATCTAGGTACACAGCATGTCTTCTCACTTCATCTTTGTACACTACTGACACCTCTGCTTGGTTTCTATCCCCTTTTGTGACCTTCAAGTGCTCCAATCCTTTTGATGCAGCATTCATCTGATAAACCACAACAGGCAGTATAGTTCCCTTCAAAGCTCTAGATATAGTCCACTTTGCAAATAACTTCAATGTCTGCTCCCTAATAGCATTAGCTAAGGCATATATAGGAAGATCTTTATGCTCCTTGATCCATGAATTCTAGAATTCAGCCAAGTTGTTGTTGATGTAGTCACATTTGATGTCAGGTGAGAACTTAGATCTAGCCCACAGCAAGTTGTGATGCTCATTTAGCCATGGCAACACTGTAGTAGAAGCAGCGATGACCTTGCTCATGAAATACTCATGTTTGTCAGGGAGATAGGCCCTGGCAACAGGCCACATGTACTTAGAATAAATTGCACCTCTAAATTTCTTCTTCATGTTGTCCATTAGATGCTTGAAGCACTCCCTATGTTCAGCTTGAGGTAAAACAGTCTTCACAACAGCCTCTAATCCTTTACAAGCATCTGTACAGACTGCTAATTTGTCCATTGGATCTAATGCATCTCTCAATTTTTTCATGAACCATGTCTAATTTTTCTTGGTTTCTCCATCAAATAGACCAAATGCTATATGGAACATTCAGTTATGTCCATCAATCGCATTGGCAGCAGGCATGTGCCCATTCCACTGCCCATTGAGGGCAGTGGAGTCTATGCTAATGTAAGGCCTACAATCTTGTAAAAACCCATTAATGCTAGCCTTGAATGTACAGAAAAATTTGCTAAAATGAATTTGCCTATTTACTTCCACTGTACCTATCTCAACAACACTTCCAGGGGATCTAAGCTCTACCTCAGCTTTGAACCTATACAACCAATCATAAGAATCATCCCACTTACCAAATAAAATGTTAGAAGCTCTTTGCCTTCCATACCACACAGTCTGGTAGGGTATCTGGATTTTGTACTTCTCTTATAGCTCATATTTCACTTCGTTTGCACCCATCCCTAGTTTCCTCTTCAAGAGTGGAATAGCCCTTTCTGCAACCCATGCTTGAGATGCCATCCTACCTTCAACTCTGCTTATTGATGGATAATTATGACCCCTATCATTTATCTGTACCTGCACATGTAAACATATTGACTATAAGTCCACCAATATTAGTAAAGGGATGGTGATGCTCAAGTGTAAGTAACAAATTACAAGATACAAACAAAAAATATGTACCCTGACACTGCCATCAAACTGTGTTTTAGCTCTAATCCTCCAAGGACATCCCTGGCATTGCAGCAACCCCTGAACCTTTTCTTGTCTGATTTCTCAGTGTGCAACTCAAACTCTCCAACAATTGCATGCTACCTAAATGCAAGTATGAACTTAGGCATTGAGGGATAAATGGCTCCAACATCCATATCTGGATTGTCCCTATCCCAGTCAATAAGTGGCTCTGAACTAGCTTTGTCATCAGCAGGGATAGCTGTTTCCTCCATTTCTTGTTGGATCTCTGGTGGGATAGATAGGATAGGAACTTCTTCAGCTGCAGCAGCTGCTGCTTTCTCTTCTACAGCTTTGAATCCATATGCCTCAAATATTGCATCTTCATCAGCCAACATAGTAGCCTCACCATCTTGATCATCATTGGGTATTATGGTTAGAGTGCTCCAATCAATAGCAGGTTCTGGTGCACTGAAAGTTTCAGCTTCTAGAGACATAGCTGTATCATCAGCTGCTTCTGACTGTGCTACAGATTGGGCAGTAACCCCAGATGTTGCACAACCACTAGCATTATGCCCAGCTGGTGCTGACTGACCCTTTTCCCTGACCTCACAGGCAAGATACAACAGCTTAACATCCATACTAGCCCCCCCCCCCACCATCTCAACAAACTGCTTGCCAGTTGTTATCTTCCACTCAGTCTCACTTTTTATATCAACTCCCCACACAATCATCTGCTGACTAGGCCCCCAGATAATGTTGCTAGCCATTTCCTCGACAAAGTTACTTAGATTGAACACATACCTACTGTCAAACCAGACATCATGCCTTGAATCTTTCATTTCTAGTGGCCCATACTCCAGATTGGCAGTGAACTTAGCACATTCAACAACAATTCTAAACGAATTGCCAAGATCAATCCTGGCACATGTCGATAATGAAAACAGTTTAGAATTAGAATTGATCCAACTCCACAGCCATCACAGCGAATACAATCAATACAATATCCTACTTACCAAGGTGGGCAATCTGACGACTTCATTCTACAAGACGAACAAATCCACTACCTATGAAGCGCAGTAACGCAGAACTTTAATGACCGCAAACAAAATCAAAACCCTAACCACATCGAACCCTAGGTGGCAACCGGAACCACAGAGGAGACGAGAGGGGGAAGAGAGGAGAGGAAGGTACACCTACATCCACGAGCACCGTCGCCCTTGCTTTTGCCGAACGCCACAGATCCTCGCGCCGCGCTGTCGGATCTCCTCGCGCCGCTCCTCAGCGCGAGGGAGAAGAAGAAGAATGGGGGCGGATGGGGATACGGGGAGCGAGACCACACAGATAAGGGATAAGGCAAGGGGCGGCGAGGTCTTTTACGTGCACCTGCCACGCTGGCAAGCTGACTGGGCATGCCACACAGCTAAAATGTCTACAAACCGGAAGTTTTGGTCAGTTTGGGGACAAAAAATTAGGTCCACGTAGAAAGCTGGCAATTGAGCTCATGCCAACCATAAGAGTGGAAAAAAAAAAGTTAAATATCCCGACACCGAGCTGACGTCGAATTCGATCTTCAGCCTCGGCGTCGACCACGGCCATCTCTGGTGTCTGGTCAGCCCACTTTTCCTCCCCATTGCTGCAGTTTTTTTTTTTCTCTCGCATCACCTCACACCTACATCTCGATCCGTCCCCGCTTTTCACAGATTGCTCTCGGAGGGAGGCATGGAGGGCTGCTCCAAGACGAGTGCCGGCGCGGTGCCCGTCCTCCCCGATGACCCCCTGGTTGAGATCCTCTCCCGCGTCCCTGCCAAGTCCGTCTGCCGCTTCAAGTGCGTCTCCAAGGCCTGGCGCGACCTCATCGCCGACCCTTCCGTAAGAAGCTACCCCAAGCCATGCAAGAGTCGCCATGCAAGGACTGTTCGTCCAGACGTCCGAGGTCTCTGAGGTTGACAATATTAAATTGGCCCGTACAAGTATCAGTTTTATCGACCTGACAGTGAGATCCGTGCCTCTGGACATCTACCCTTCCTTCTCCTTCCTGATGGAAATGACTGGGATCGAGGCCTTCATCTTGGATTCCTGCAACGGGCTTATCCTTTTCGGGCACCGTCAGGAGCCATTTGATCCCCTTTACTATACCGTGTGCAACCTGACCACAAAGCAGTGGTCAGTCGTGGCCGCTTGCGGTTCTGGTGAACCGGTAAGCCACACCTATTTGGCTTTCGCTCCGGCCATCTCCTCTCACTTTCACTTGGTCCAGTTCCAGATCCGCGATCTGTATGAGGAGTTTGTGTCGTTGCATGCTTACTCATCTGAAACTAGGACCTGGAGTCAAAACCAAATTGATGAACAAAAAGAGCAAGGACAGTTGAAAGGCTGGCATCATCAGTTTACACTAGACATTGAGACTGACAACCATCTTTGGGCCTTTGTTAATGGCTTCCTACATGTGATAGTTAGTTGCTCAGATCTACAGCACATACTTGTTGTAGATGTACAAGGGAAGGCAAGAAGGCTGATCACCGTACCAGGTATGGCTGATGGGAGGCACAGGCACACCTATGTTTGGTATTTAGGTCAATCCCAAGGGCACCTACATTACGTGACTCTAGAGTCTGCTGATAAAGATAACGACAAACTATCCACCTGGGTTCTTCAGGATTATGATACACAGGAATGGGTATTGAAGAACACTGTGGACTTGAACTCTTTGGATGTCTTTGGAGAAACAAGAGACTTGTCAGAGTTTAAAGTGGTTGACATTCATCAAGACTGTAATGTGGTTTTCTTTCTTCAGGAGTCCTGTAAGCTGACAGCATACGACATGGACCATAAGGAAGTGACTGTCATTGCGACTTTCAAAGATCACAAAGACCCGTGTGATTTTGCTCGTTACGTTCCCTATTTCTTAGAATCACCGGATCTCACAAATAAGCACTGAAAGTGTGTGCTCTAAGTATGAGCTAGCAGCTTGGTTAAATTCTAGTAGACTCAGGTGAAATGTTCTGCTTGTGCTTGGATGTATGCCTTCTTAATTAGTACTGCAAGCCTGTTGAGACATTGGATGTATGCCTTCTCATGCTTTTGATCTAATTAGTACTGCAAGCCTATTGAGACATTTATGTAGTGTACTTATGGATGCTAGTTATATTAATGAATGTTGTTGCACAAGTTGAACAATTTTGATTTTTGGTGATAAGTTTTATGATTAGCATGTATTTTTTCGTGGCTGTGTTAATGAGCAATTATTTACTGTGAATTTAGTTTGTTTGGTTGTGTGTTTATTTATGTCAGTCAAATCAAAATTATCTTCCATATTTTGCTAATGTTACATGTATGGAATGGTTTCAAATTGAAGGCTTGTGGTTACACCAAAAGTTCAGAACCAAAAAGTCTTATTTATGCTTGAGAGGTAATCTTTTTCGAGGAAACTTACACAGTTTCAAATTTAATATGTGCAATTAATTGTCATATGGACATGCCACATCTTTTTTTCTCGAACGTGCCTCGGGCACGGTTTTCATTAAGCAGGAGAAGAGAGTTTACACGAAATTACAACTAAACGCCATGGTAATCCACCGATTACCAAAGCACTACGGCCCACGGACATGCCACATCTTATCTTCCTAATAGAACATCAGTTGTAGTGTTGCGACGTTAGCGATGCCTTCTCATCGACCTGTTGCCCCTCGCTGCGATAGCTGTGTCTCTTCGACATTCAAGGGGTGTCCAAACTCACTATCTGCTCAGGCTCTCTCCTAAGTTTGCATTTGCATACTGTGGAAGGGTTGCAGCTGCTCACTGCGTGTCTCCAATGTTGATAGACCTGCGAATCTTTAAATGCTTTTTCGAGAGGCAGCCAGTGGTTGACATAACGATCGATTGGGCTGATAGATATGATCCAAGCTCGGTCCAGCTTGGTGAGCTGGCACAGCTACGGATACTGTCAACCTTATGCTTTGCAGATGCATTGCCTGAGTGTCAGTACAACTGGGGCATTGTGATGTTATTGCGGCGCTTTTGGAAGATCCCTGCTCTTTTCATTACGATCATCACCAAATGTGAGTATACTGTTTACATCCTGTTATAATGCATTTGAAACATTTCTTTATTTATTTGAATATTGCTGCAAGTACAAGTAACTGTAAGTTTGTAACAAAAAACTATTTTGGAGTACTAGTGATTACTAGATGATGTTTTAGTCAAGCAACTGACTGTCAATAAAATGACTGGTGAAAGGACCTTCAGTTGTAGGTACACTTGTACAGCTCCCTATATTGTAACACTTGACCATACATACATGGGCATGGATGCAAGCATCAGATGTATGCACGACTATTTGATCTGGCAAGGCAAACAAATGAATTGGGGGTGCGCTTTTGGATCCCACCTTAAGCCAAATGGCCTGAAGCTACAAGACTCCCACATTCTTTAGCTAATTTATAGAACAGAAAAAATGAATCAAAGCTGTATAACTGTCATTGAATGTAAAACTTTACTAGGATCAGTTGTTGAGAAGAGTAAGCTCACCCCATTTCTTATATAAAATTCTTGCTCAATTTGTTTTTCTGAACTCTCACATTTGTAGGAATGTAGGATTATTGAGGTTGTTCATGTTTAGTCCTCCTTTTTTTATTTTATATATAAAATTTAATGTACCTTGGCACCTTCCTGAATGATTGTATTACTTCAACCGCTTTTTATCAGTGTTCCCATAGATGCACTGGTATAGTTGTAATATTCGGTCAAGGACATGAATTCAGGCGTGGATGGTAGTTTATTATGTGGGTCATATTCAACTATGGCCCCATTCGCTTGTCTTAAAGTTTGGCTTGTTCGGCTTGTTTTTTCAGCTGGAATAGTGTTTTTCTCTCACAACAATTCAGCCGGAACAATGTTTTTCAGCCAAAGTTCAGACCAGCGAACGGGGCCTATACAGTTATCAAGTAATAGCTGTGATTCTTTACCAGAGGCATCTTCTGTGTCATTCACTCAGCAAAACAAGTCTGAAGTAGTTTACCTGCATTTTGTAACAGTCATTCGTTGTGAGAAAATCAGTTATTCTAGAGAGTTGCTTTATTTCTTGCCATATGAAATTTTATTGTGGCCATTTACGAATTTGCAGGAGATGGTTTACTACCAGTACTTGATGGAAGCCCTAACCTTGCTTCCGGTTGAGAACTTACACCTGAAGTTAGTAGCATCTGGACATGCTGTTATCTCTTGTGTATTCCATTTCCTCAAGATTTCCACCAGTATAAGAAGGCTGTTTGTGCATATAAGTGAAGGCATTCAGGTATGCTTCACTTTATCAACTATCGAATACTTTGGTTGCTTGTAAGGTGGTCGAAGATTTCATTTGGTGCAGTGATTCTTGATCAATGGTGATACTTCAGGAGTTAGTTTGCTACACATAGACATAGTTTTCTATTTTTTTCTTCATGGTTTGATTCTAGAAGATATAATTGTATGGATATACTCTAGCAGCTGTGCATTAATCCAAAAAATACAATGGAAAGCTGCAACTCTACTTTGGGTCCTAATCAACTGCCAGTGTAGATGTTGCTCACTGGCATCAGGTTTCAAACTGATGGCATATTTTACAGAGTCTAGTATTTAAGCTTATAGTACTTCTCATGGGTGCCATGCTAAAGGCTCTGTTGATTACCCTAAGAAGCAAAATTCATCAATTATACACTATTTGCAATTGGCATATATTTGTGTAATTTTGTGGAAAATTTGTTTTCTGCAATTCTCTCTATACATGGCATGTATCCTGTTCTTATGCAAATTTTCCATATGCCGTTAAGACTTCCACTTTCTAAATGACCGTAAAATCGAAATGATTTCCGCTTTCTTATGCTTTTCGTATTGTCAATAGCCATTGAAAAGTTTGTTGAGAAGTTAGCCCATCTTATGTCTATGCTCCTCATCTCAGGAACAAACTGCTTGTTCGCCAGGTTGTATTTGTCATCAGCCGCAAGACTGGAAAACTGAGGAGCTCTGCTTGAATTCTCTCCAAGAGTTGCATATTTGTGTATTGAGCGGTGCAGATGATGATCTTGCATTTGTGCAACGACTATTGGGATGGACACCAGTGCTCAAAACAGTTACTATAAATTTTGATCCTTCAGCCACTGTTGATGAGGACCTTTGCAAGGAGCTACACGACCTCTCTAGGCCAGAGGCTTGCATGAAGTTTTACCTATATCGTAATGCAGTGAGGGACAAGGTACCAGTAGGCTAGGGGAGCTTAAAGGGACGTATCTTGCTGAGTAGGAGAATGTAGCTTAGTGGGTATCCAACTGCTTTACCTCTGTTCAAGTGTGGCTCGTGACCAATGCCCAATCTTATGCAAGTATGATAAAACAAAGCTTCCCCATGACATGCACTAATTGCTACTTCCCTGGTGTGCCTTATTTAGTCTGTGATTGCATTTGCTAATTTAACCTTAGCAAAGTAATCTGGGGTTAACTTATGTTTAAGAGCTTCAAATGGAACATGATCCGTGAATTCTGGATCTATACGGCTACTCGTCTAGGATGTTGTATGGATACTGTGTTGCACTGAAGAGTTGTTATGGGACTCTTTCTGAATCAAACAAGATTTTACCCTGACTATTCGTTAGAAGATGGTTCCAGCTGGTTTTTATATTCCAGAAACAGAACAGAAAAGTGTACTAGATTGGCTGCGTATAAATAAGCAATGAGATGTGAGAATGAGTGACACAAAAGAACAGATCTGTTTCAGAATTTCAACAATGTATGTACAACTGAGGGACTCAAGTTGGGTTTGTAGCATACTACGTATGTCATTTTCCATAATATAGCATGAAAATGAAGCTAGTTTAAGAAACCTTGCAGGGCTGTTGCCGCAGCAAGTTAGCAACTATCAACATGTGCGATCTTGCTGTGGTTATTCATGACTCAGGTTGGCTGTGGATGATCTTATTCTTATCGAGTTCTGTTCCCTAGGACCGTGATCATGATTTGTGGACTGGGTTTGGGGTAGGCAGACCGCGATGTTACAGTGTGATTGCAGCAGACAATTATATTAGGTTTGTTTCCCTTGATTTTCTCCTGCACAGGTCTTGAAATCACTGAAAAAGAAACTGAGCTGCAACCTACCGCAGTTGTTGACTGAAAATCGATTCATGTAACAGTTGTACCACATCTATCGAGCGAAATTACATAGAGCGCACCACAAAGTCATGAATTATCTGTTATATGGCGTGTTTGGCTACACTTAAATTCACAACAATCCATATGTACGAGACCCTAATTTGGTAGGTACCATATGATATGATATTGCTTCATCTACAAAAAATTCATGAGGTCATTAGGTTTTCAACATTGTGCCAGACAGTTAAACTGGAACTTGTCATTGTTGTTGGACGACAGTTAGACTGGAACTTGTCATTGTTGTCCTGCATAATTTACACGATCTCCTTATTCATAAGGATAAATTGATTATGCTTCCTTCCACACTTTTTAAAGCTGAGTTGCTAGTTAATTCAACAATTGAATCATCCAATCTAATCCATATGTTCAGTAGCTCGAAATTTACAAGCCCCTCAAGGCGTTCTAGGTGCATTCAGAAGAGGGGAGGGAGGGGGACCTAACCTAACACTCATGAAAAGTCATGTCCCAGTTGCCCCTTCAGCTAATCTAAGCTTCTGAAGAAACAGGCAGTCCATTGGTTGCTTGGCTGGTTTCAGTCTCAGAAGGTTGTGTGGCTTGTGTTGCTGAAGTTCCTTCATTGCCAGAAGGTTCTCCTGACTTTCTTTTCTCACGATCTCTACTATCCTGACCTATGGAAACCTCTTCATCGTTAGCAGAAATTTCTCCTGTCTTCCTACTTTCACGAGCCCGACTGTCCTCTTCTGTGGAGGCCTCTTCATTGTCACCGGAAGCTTCTCCTGACTTGTGTTTCTTGCGAGCCAGGCTGTCCTGATATATGGAAACATCATCATTGTCGCCAGAAGCATTACCTGACTTTCTTTTCTTGCCAGTTGGAATGTCCTGATCCTCATCATCACCAGCACCAGGCTGGGATTGACTTGCACACACACCATTCTCAGAGTTGGCTTCCTCAGTTTCAGATTCTCTTGGCTTACTCGTTGATTGTGGATCCTGGAAAGCTGGACTAATTGAAGAACTTCCATTAACAGCGCATAACACTGCATCTAACTGTGTTTTAACAGAAACTGCCACAGCCATTGCATGGTCACTAATCAAAGTATCACTGGGTGGACAACGAGCAAGATTTGCCAATGCCTGGTAATAGTGGAACATGGCCAACGATGGCAGTGCCAATCCCCTGTCACGGCAGACCTTTGCTGACTTTACTACATGTTTGCAAATGTTCCCCTTCCTTGACCAGCTACAATCGCACAACGCAAACTCAGAACCTGGATTCAGTACGACATGGGATTTCTCCTTATTCTTCTGGCTGACCACACTGGCATAATTGCCTTCAATGACAACATCAGAATCTGGAATCTGCATTCCCTGGCACCATGGGTTTGGGCCACTGCTCCATTCACTCCTCCAGTAACGTGAAAAGCTGTTCTTTCCTGAGAATTCATCCAGCCAGTAGTAAGAATGGACCTTTGAACCCAGCTTATGAACCAACCAATCAGCACGCCAATAGACGCTTTTATCTGCCTCATTTAGCAGCCGAAGTTTTAGCAGGTGATGGTAACTCTCTACTGCTGAAGCTACCTGTGCAGTAGCCAATGAGGTGGCCTTTAAGACAGTAATCCATGCCCCTGGAAAATATTTAACAGTCAGCAGTAGAGGATCTGACAGCAAATATTTAACAGTCAGCAGTAGAGGATCTGACAGCAATCAAGAAACCTCACCAAATAACTTCAACACCTTACTTCTTAAGAAAAGGTATAACTAAAAACCATTGGCAAGTACAGTAAAATCCAGAGATAGAAAAGCAAAATATGATACAGGAAAGGTACATGAACTGACCAAGTCTTGGAAGCCATCTAGCTTCGAAGTAATCTAGAAACCCAGCACAATCAACAAAATCTTGCAGAAAACCTTCGAATAATTCAACATCACCATTTCCTCTGCATATACTAGATATTGCATCTCCAAGACGTTTGGCCATCGCTGAACGCTTCTCAATGTCTGAACATTTGTTAACCAAATTTTTATGCCAAGCATGCCGGATACGCCATAAACTAATCAGCACAGGGCAATGGAAGACTTCCCTGTTCAACATGTTATATGGTCAGGCAATGCAGCCCCAGGAAAGAGTAAAATGAAGTTAAAAAGACTATTGACTACCTTATTGTGCGAACGTCTGCCAAGGGATCATCAATAATAAAGCCACCCAATTGCCAAGTAGGATCTTTTGTATGAGCTCGATCATAAAGAGCGCCTATCCATTTATATATTTCACCATGTGTAAAATTGGGGGTTATAATCCACGCAACAGGAATTGCATTTTTGTGCTGATCAAAAACAAGGATGCTGTGTACAGGATACTGCAAAATGGTGAATGGGAATGCTACAATGAAATGAGTAAATTTTAAACTACTATTGGAACAAATATTAACAAAAGAGCCATTGACAAACCTTTAGCTTGTTTGTTCCAAACTTTGAATCAGAAGCCATTAAACTATGGCTGCCAAACTGAATCATTTGCTGTAGCTGCCAATCTGTCTGGATGCCCAAGACAAAGGTGTCTGTATCTGAAAAATCTTCATAGAAGAACACGTAATCCTGGTTATTTTCAACCCATAAGTCAATACTAATAGCGTCATCATCATCAAGCTCATAAACAGAACGACGTATTTTCCTTTCCAGTCTCCTAACATATCTATGAGTAAGAAGATCATCTCTATTTGATGGACCTCCTTGCTTTTCAACCATTTCAGTATGCCTCTGCATTATGGTCTCCACTGGAATACCAACATAGAGCAAAGACATAACTTGAAGACGCAACTCATCAGATATGTATGGTGCAAACATTGCCTTTGTCCCTACAGCCATCTTGTCCATAGAACCATGGCATGGCATGCCTTTCTTATCTACATGTTTATTATGGTTATATATCACAAGAGCCACAGATGGTTCAACAATCAAGCGCTTCACAATAAAATGGCACACACAACCCCTCTTTGTATTAGGGCGGCCAGCAGGTGTTTTTCTCTTTTCTGAGATGGGCCTGCTAGGCCGTACATTACCACCCTTCCTATAATCATCTGGACCAAAAGAACACCAATACCTGCACGGAATGGTCCAATCAAGTCAAAATTATACTCCGAATTTTAACATCTGGAACAAGGAACTGCATTAATATATTCATTTTAAGAGGTGAGACAACTAAACAACCCCTAGGGTCATGTCTGATGGAAAACATAAGTAATGCTTCATATTACTTACAGAATATACTCAAGTATCCCATCAACTTTCGGCTTGCAGTTCATTGTCGGAGGACGCCTTCTCCGTGCTTCAACGTGAAATCTTGTTGGGCAATCTTTGTTGTTCGACTCTCCTCTGACAAAGTCATTCACCCTAGAATATGGAATCAGCGCAAGCCTATCCATAGAATCCTTCCAGCCCTCCACCATTGACCACGAGATATCTGCTGCAGAGAACTCCGACGATGGTGGGTTCTGAACTGGAAGAGTCAAAATTTCATCCCACCTAGTCATCTGCATGTACAGCAGTCAACCTCATCAAAGACAAGGGCGTACCCAGTGCAGAGAGCTCCCGCTCTGTGCGGGGTCTAGGGAAGGGTGTTAGTGGTAACCTCATCAAAGACAAGGAGTGGTAAAAAAATAAAATAGCCAATCAATACAATGCCACCAAGTACCCCCAGCAAGCTTATATTCTATAACCCCATTTCCTAATAACTCATCGCTATGCCATTTCGGCAAGACTGTAGGACTATGTAAATGATGTCAGCAACTCACCACGAAAGCACCAAAGTCTTACTTTCCCCTACACCCAACCATCCTGTTGAC
The DNA here is from genome assembly GCA_904845875.1 of Miscanthus lutarioriparius. Taxonomy (NCBI): domain Eukaryota; kingdom Viridiplantae; phylum Streptophyta; class Magnoliopsida; order Poales; family Poaceae; genus Miscanthus; species Miscanthus lutarioriparius. The sequence goes on along the minus strand of CAJGYO010000003.1, from coordinate 98,046,197 downwards.
TGTGCAGCTTGGTTAAACTAGGGTTTCAAACAGGGCGGAGCGGAGCGCACGTAATCTTGACTCCCCGCCCCGTCAGTTGCAAAGGAGGGTCACGTGTCCAACCTGATCCATGCCCACGCTTGGCCCAAACGATCCGCAGTTAGCCGCGGGGTCAAACCTCGCCAGTCCATGTACATATACGTCACTGCTGCTGGCTGCTGCTTCATAGCCCATGTGCGAATGATCGGATGAAACAGGCCAGGAAGTAAGCTTAACACCCAAATGAACTATCTTGTCTTATCACCAGCAAGAAGAACCAAAACAGGAATTACAGAGCCTCCACCAAATTAAACAGAACCTAATTAATTTACATAAAATAGTTCAGAACATGGACAGGTTATCTTAATAAGTAGACAAGGGGAGTAGAACATCCATTACAACAGAATTTAGGATCATGTGGCACATGTTGGCCATGAAGTCACTGAAGGCTAAACAGTTGTTCAAGCATCAGTGTTTCTTGTTGCAAACAAAGATAATATCAACATCAGAAGGCATTTCTTGGTGCATGGGACATATTAGTATTAGCATGCAGACCAGAGGTCTATTAACAGAGACCTATTAGCAGCAGTAGCTTGATAGCAGTAGGAGTTTGAGCAACTCAATAACAGATCATTTACAGGATCAACATTTCATCCAACAAATAATTTAGCTAACTTTAAAATGCTACTATGCCACACCACATGTAACCACAAATCATGAGAAGAAAATAACTCATTCAGTAGCCCCTTAACTTTCAGATCAACCTCAAAGGTCGTCACAACGCCCAACACCAGAAATATGGAACCTATATTCAGCACCACTAACTGAAATTATTTAAACTGAAGCCAAAACTACAGTGCTGCTGCCAGGAGGATTAAACAAACTATTCCATGCTACCGGCCTTAATCTACATCATCAACCCCCTCCCTCTCTCTCGATTCGGCCAGTGATGATCACTTCTCTATATGCAGTGTACTTCTACTGATACATCATCAGTAGAAAGATCCATTTCTATTCTGTCAAGGATGACATCAGCAACTACAGGCTACACCTACACACATATAGTATGATTGTACTTTTACTGACACCTGGAACTAAATGTGCAGAGAAAGAAAATGTTCCAGAGAAACTCTAGTACATCTTGTCTTGGCTTGACATGCTCCCACAAACTGAGAAACAATCTTAAAGGCCATAGCTGGATGCTTGACTCTAATATTCTACCAAGTATAAGCAGGCCACAGACTGAAAGAAATAAGTTTGTCAACTCAGTTGAGGAAGAGCAAAATGCAGCAGATTAGTGAGAACTCAATAAAATGTAATTAGAATAAAATATCAAGGAATGACATCATTTGTTAAACAATGAAGATGTGATGAAATGTTTTATCGACTCAAATACAGCTACAACAAGCTGAAACCCACTTAACAACAGTGCTTTCTATATTGCACTCTTTTTTCCCACAACATGGATCTATTAGTAAGGAACAACCAGTTGATTATTGGCTGGCTGAAGGTTTGCTACTAAATGATTGTCTAAAGGGTGATCAGATTAAGCTTAGAGTGCTTAATCTCTTTCGCAGCCAGTATGGGATTCATGATGTCGACCACCTGAATCTGGATTCCCTGGAGACACCAATGTTCCTCGGTATCACTATTTGTGTACGGCATGTGCTAAATAAACTGAACAAGACTAATCCTTTGGCAAAGTCAATATATCGCCTGATTCTGAAGTACTGTAGAGAAATGCAGTCGATCAAAATCTCTGATCTCAACCACTTGGTGCACTTGGTCAACATGTCGAATCCTGCTAATTGGTCTGACATACACAGCTAGGTCCAATTACTGGGGCCACCAATCCTGACAAAAATTCAGAATTTTCCAAGCCCATGCCATCTCACAGCCTAGGGAACCCTTGTGAGCCCAGATCCGGAGGCCAGGCACCAGCAGCACAGAGGGGTCGGCGGACGCAGTCGCCACGCGGACCCCAGCAGTGGCAAACCAAACGAGGCTGCAAGATGAAAGGGGCTGGGAGAGAGGGCGTCGCACCTTGCGACGAGCCGGTGTGGGTAGCGACAAGGCCGACCTCACGGATGGCGGATTGGGGGGAGCGGGGCACCGCTGCCGAGCTCCGCACCAAGCAGCCTTCTCGTTTCCTATGGCTGCAGCTGCGGCTGTGGCTGTTGCTGCAGCACAGCAGTACTAAGCTACAGTATTTTGCAGTGGTAGAGCTAAATCTGGGGAACGAACGGCAGGTGTGGGTCTTGAGGATGTTGCAGCGCTAGGTTAAACCCTAACCCCTCCCAAATCAACTGGAACTTCGGCAATCGCCATCACTCCCAAACTAGCACTATCCCAGGATTATGCTTAAGAGCATCTCCAGCATATTATTTGCCTCATCCCCAATAGTGAAAAACTGCCACATAGGTAATTGAGGGGGGCTCCAAACAGATTATCTATCCCACCTAAAATTTTTAAGTAACTACTCGAAATCCCTCATCTCTCCCTCAAATCTAGGAGATGCATCCCCGCTCACCTATCGGCAGTTTCTTGTGGCGGCAAGAATTTCACGACAGAGAAGAGAGGGAGAGAGGAAGAAGACCTTGATGGTGAACGACGCCTCACCGGCGGTAGTGGCGAGCTCGGTCCCGCGCGCAAGTGGGTGGTGGTGCTGAGCCCGCCTCCACCGGCGGCGCAAGTGGGTGGTGGTGCTCGGTACTCGGCAGAGGAGGAGAGAAAGATGGGGAAGAGAAGGGGACCAACACTATAGGGCACCAATGATCTCGATTTGGGTCCTCCTTTAACGATCTTCCGCAAAAAACGAAATCTAGGAATGATCCACCAAAGCAAAGCTAGGGACTCCTTACCGTCAAAAGCAGAAGCCAGTCCAGTCAAAGTGGCGGGGGTGGGCGTCACTACGAGAGGAGAGCTCCTTCTAGACCGGCCGCGTGGTTTGCGGCGGCGGCGGCAAGATGTCCACGTGCCGACGTGCGGCGGCGGCCGGAAGGGTAACGGGGAAGGGAAGGGGCGGCTGGCGTCCGCTCGAGCGGCAGCGGCGCCTAGCGAAGCTCCCGCTCACCTTTGGGCCTGCTAGGCCACCACGCAGGACGGACCATGTTGCAATATAGCCCACCACTAGTCGCGGCCCGCAAATAAAAGCCCACCAAGGTCACAGGTTTGGTGCGATTCATTTCGGCCAATAGTGGCACCGGCACTTGCAAAAATAAATAAATAAATAAAAATAAAAAATGTTGCTCAAAACAATAAAAAATAAAAAATAGCAGCACCGCACGGGACAAAAAGGAGGAAAAAGTCCTCGTCCATCCTTAACTATTGCGGTTGATGTCTTTGTGCTGAAGGGGATGAGCAATTCACAAGCTCAGTCCCTGAATGAATGCGTTGCTGTAATTGTCGCTAATGACTTATTAGTATCTGAGTAAATGAAAGTCTACCCAGTTTCAAAAAACAAAGTTTGATCTAATTAGAAAATTGCATGTTTGCATTGTTGAACTACGGCACCTTCCACGCTACGTCACCTGTGCGGAAGCTGTCCGATGGTTCTTTTTACACTGTGCCCGTGCGTGATATGGAATAACTAAATTTTTATATAAAACATACGGAATGCACGATAAGATAGTAATACTGTAAAATTAAATATCGACGTTAAAGTGACATTTAATCGAAAAAGCAAAGTTTGAGAAATTAACACAATCACGGATAGCGCGGTGTTGCAGGCTCACAAACTCTACTGTAAAGAAATCTCCGATATCCATTTTTTTCGTGCATCAATAAATCCATGAATAAGTTCCACCATATCTCCACACCATCCTGTATACAAGTTCGAGTATATATATAAATATTAATGCCTGTCACATAAGTAATACTACGTGTCTCGAAAAATCTCTCACAAAACCTTAAAACAAAGTATGTTATACTCACCATATAAATATATGACTTTAGGCCTATTCCACATATACATATACTATATAATAAGGTATCCACTTTAGTATATGTGGCAAAATTCACCATCAACGATATATAGAAAATCATTGGTATTATTATTGCAAACGACAATGACTCTGAGTTTGTCCGGTGGGGACATGTTCTTCCATGGTGATGAGAACATGAGCTCTATGCATATGACCATGTTTAGAGATAGAGGACGAGGAGATCAGCGAGGGTGTCCTAACCGAGAAGGAGACCCGAAGCTCATCCGGTTCGAGTCACCAAGGTGGAGGCTCAAATCAAGTTCGAGCCCATCTCGGGTTACAGGACCAATCTGTCATAAAACTGGTCACACGGGTGCGTTCGCGCTCCGTTTTCGACGATCCACATATGAATGAAAAGCTAATTAAATAAGGAAGCCAATGCAAGTGATCTCACGTCAAAAGCCCTTCGGAATCAACAGGAATCATCGAAACAATTCAGCGTCTAGAATCTGCCAGGGTGTTGCAACACCGTCTTTTGGTCCATTGAACCGTGTATCGTCTTAGAGCCCATTAGGGGGCGCGTCTAGAGGGGTGACGTCCGAGGCTCTATAATTAGCAGCCATCGCTCTCCTTAGGGTTTGGGTTTTGTTTAGTTCTTGATTTCCTTGTGAAACCGACGTCGTTTTACTGCAACTATGCTGCCAATGTCGCTTGATGTGAACCAGGGCCCCAGTTCTTGATCTTGTTCGCATGTGACGATTAGTCCTTTCGATTAAAGACTTGAACTCCTTCTCATTATCATAAGCCTTATATTTATTTACAATTTCATATTGCGTTCATCCCGTTCTTGCTTGTGTTCTCGATTCGCTTGCAGGAAAGCCTTCTCAGCGAGGTCAATCGCGTTCGCGTGGTTGAACGGAGCAGTGGTGTAACGGTTGCGGGGGTCCGAACCAGTCTTGGTTCGAAGCCTAGATCGTAAACGTCGAGTCTCCACCAATCGATGCTATCATACCTTTTGAAAGATCGGGCCTTGTCTACATCAAGTGATATCAGAGACCTTGTTGCCCGTTAGATATACTTTTATTTTTCTCTTTTAGATTGTTACTGTTTTTGTTTTACCTATAGTCCACAAAAAGCCAAAACAATATACACCGCCTCATATTCCCTATCCTATAGCCTCGTTGTGCCGTGCAATTTCATCTCTATTTCGCGTTGTTGAGTTTGTGTCCTATGGCAAGTTCTGGTTGCTGGTTTTAGATCATTTTTTAATCCAATTTGTGTCTTTCCATTTATTGTTCATCATAATCCGTGAACACCTTTAAGTCTTGTTGTGTTTCCTTTATATCCATCAAACCCTAGTCCACGCTATCTAATTTGTTACACTTATCTTCACTGTTTGCATCTATCCATAGCCGCCGTAACAACTTTTGCACACATTGTTCCTGTTTTGTCCTCTAATTCGGAGTCAGTTCTCAAAACTGGTCTAGTTTTCGCATACGAACTTGGATTTCGACGTTCTATATATCAAAATCGATTAGAAAAAAATTTCGGATCCGCTCATCCCCCGCTTTGTCGGGTTCGAAAAAATTTATTTTGGCCAAAAACTGATCACAAGATCCTTTTTTCGTGGTCACAAGCTTTTTGTCAATTTTGAGCACGTCTTCTGAATTTTTCACAGGCCACGCTTTTCACTCGTTTAAGCTCATATTTTCTGTGGTTACTTCTTGTGTGCTCCTAAGTGAAGAAAAAGTATCAAAAAAATAAAAATAAAAAGTCAAAGAATCCCAAAAAAACAACAACAGCCCAAAAATAGAGAAAAAAGATAGGGGCAAAAGTGGAACAATATCTAGAGGAGCACGTAAAGAACATCATTTGAGCTGTGTTTGCGTGTGTTGATTTCTGCCTTATTCCTAATCATATTCCTACTATTCACATCACTTGATACATCTGGTACTTGGACCATGAATAGGCCAGCAACTAAGACAAGTACTCGGGATACTTATTCAGCTTTGCTATTCAGTTGCGAATATTGCTATTCCTTGCTCCTATATTGTGCCTGTCCAAGCTCCACTTTCTTCTAACCAAGTACATATTCGCCTTGTAACTGTTACACTCAAGCTACAACGGTATCACAGTCACCAACCGATTGCACCGCCTGTTGCTTTGGTAAGAATACTTGTAAGACCATGGTAAGACGCTTGAGAGTGTGTGACTTTACTCCTTGACCACATCCTATAGTAGCTGATAGGAAAATACATACTTGTGTGTTTTCTTGTTTGATGCTAACAATGACAGGTTACAACACGTACCGATATGAGACATCAATGATGCATGAGCCACGCACTATTGTTGCTACACCTCCTTCCACAGGTCAATCTATTCTTTCTTCCCCGCCTACTTATGATGGTATTGGTGCTGATGAGTATATTGAGTGGAAAACTAAAATAGATAATATTTTTGCACAAAGTTATATGTGCGAACGGAGGAAAATAAAAATTGCAACTAGTGTTTTGAGACAACATGCATCAACTTGGTGGGAGTCTTTAAGTTTTTCAGATAAACCTCACACATGGAATGATATGAAAGATCTTATGAGAGAAAATTTTGTTAAGCCATCTCTTGTAATTAATTCAAATGATGAGGTGGCAACTAAATTAATCTCTTGTTATTCCTCCTACTATGCCTAACCTTTTGTAGGACAATGTACAAAAGAGCGAGGATGACGTGACAGAAAATGAGATGCTCACAGCCTCATGTGAAAATTCAGAACCATCAACTATTACTCCTGCTGAACATGAGAGCAAAGGTAATGCCCATGATGCTAAACTCACAGAAGGTAAGAGTTCTCTTGACGTGCTGAATTTTTCCACCAATCATGCTATGATAGAGCAAATTTTAGTGGAGCCTTCGCTTGATTTACCTTTGTCACAAGATGATTTGCTTGATGTTTCTTGTGACAAAGATGACTTGCATGATGATATTTATGTTATACCCATGCAATCATTGAAGAATGATCATGCTATATGTGTGCTGAAATCGAACACTTGTGCTAAAAATAGACTTGTTATTCATAATGCTAGTGAAGTTGATGAGCTGAAATTGTTGTCTTCTTTAAATACTTTGGGTTACATTGAATTTGATGTTCCATGTAATCTTAGTTCTTTAGAGGAGAAACTTTATGCATATGCTGATTTGCCATGATTCTGTAGACATACATATCATGTTTTTGGTAAATATAACAACCAAGGACAATATTTGATACAACGAGTTTATATTTATACAAATCCGAATTCTCCTTTTGTTGTGTAAAGTAATGATCAACTAGAGAACACTAAAATCAACACCGTTATTATGTCATATTCCTCTAGTTTTGCTTTTTGAAGACAAGTGGAATCCAAAGAAAGGGAGCATATGTTTCTTGTTAGTACTAATCTTTTGCAGGATAGTATTGGCAAAGATTGTGTGTATTTCAATCGAGCAGACTAATGTCTGTAGGACAAGATATGCTACAAACCTGGACATGTGGTCATATTCTTTCTCACAACATTGTCCATTCCCATTATTTTAGAAACCTCGTTTGTCTTTATTTTGTGCATTATCGACTTCAAACAAAATCGACGCCGAGGATGGCTTTTCATCAAGAAAGGGAGGATGATGAGGACATGAGCTCCATGAATACGACCATACTTGGAGATAGAGGACGAGGAGATCAACAAGGGTGTCCTAACCGAGAAGGAGGCCCGAAGCTCATCCGGTTTGAGTCACCAAGGTGGAGGCCCAAATCAAGTTCGAGCCCATCTCGGGTTCCAAGACCAGTCTGTCATAAAACTGGTCACACGGGCACGTCCGGGCTCTGTTTTCGACGACCCACATATGAATGGAAAGCTAATTAGATAAGAAAGCCAATGCAAGTGGTCTCACATCAAAAGTCCTTCGGAATCAACAGGAATCATCAAAAGTCAGTGTCTAGAATCTGCCAGGGTGCTGCGACACCGTCTTTTGGTTCGTTGGACCGTGTATCGTCTTAGAGCCCATTAGGGGCACGTCTAGGGGGTGACGTCCGGGGCTCTATAATTAGCAGCCGTCGCTCTCCTTAGGGTTTGGATTTTGTTTAGTTCTTGATTTCCTTGTGAAACCGACATCATTTTGCTGCAACTGTGCCGCCAAGGTCGCTTGCTGTGAACCAGGGCCCTAGTTCTTGATCTTGTTCGCTTGTGGCGATTAGTCCTTTCGAATAAAGACTTGAACTCCTTCTCGTTATCATAAGCCTCATATTTATTTACAATTTCAGATTGCATTCATCCCGTTCTTGCTTGTGTTCTCGATTCGCTTACAGGAAAGCCTTCTCGGCGAGGTCAATCGTGTTCGCGTGGTTGATAACCAACAGAGCAGTGGTGTAACGGTTGCGGGGGTCCGAATCAGTCTTGGTTCGAAGCCTAGATCGTAAACGTCGAGTCTCTACCAATCGACGCTATCATACCTTTCGGAAGATCAGACCTTGTCTACATCACATGGTTTTCTGCACACAGTAAATGGAGATAACATAAAGTCATCAACCTAGATCCCTGCGGCTAGTGAATCCCGGCTAGCGAATCAAATCTAGGGTATATGTTCTGCTTTACATTCAAAACTATAATGTGCAAAGAAGCAACTACAACAATAAAGTCGTGTCAGCTCTGAAGATGAAAATTTCTAAGAGTTCAGCATGACCACTTCGTGTCAGCTCTGAAGATGAAAATTCACCTGAGAAGTGAAACATAAAGTCGGAAGATCCATATTACAATACTGCAATTTCTCATGTCAACTACAAAAAAGGGAGATCTGAAGATAATATATTTGGTAGATTCATTCTCATATTTCTCATGTAATGATTGGAAGCATTCTCGTTCTGTAGACCAAACAAGAGAAACATCAGAGGATGACCAAATTCAATTTTGTAGGAATAGCATCACAGACCCAATCAAGAAATTTGTCTACAAGCGATTGATAATTTCTTTCCAAATCAAGTCATAAATTTACATTGTTCTGAATGTTAAAAGGCAATCAAGTATGTCGATGTAAAGCAAACAAATTTATGTATGAGAGATTGGAGAAAAAGATATTAGAATCTGTACCAGTGTTAGCATAAGAAACCACAAGAACAAGTGATTAAATCTCAACTTCTCGAGGGTCTGCTTGCTTATGTATCTTCATCTCTCCTCAAACAAGCAGCTAGTAGCATAGAAGGAAACATAAAAGATATTATGTTTGAGTAATGGTTGGGTAGCAGTCATTACCATTTACGAATGGCATCCTAGTATCAGGGTGCGATGCGACACACTACAGAAACAAGTAATACAAAAAAGAAGTTAAGGAAACAGAGTGATGGACAAAACCAATTCGAGGTGCATGAACTGATAAATGGCACTTTAAAATAACCCCATATTGCAGTATACTATGAAATTGGTAGCTTTTTCATATTATCATGGCTAAGTTAACATATCCTGTATCCCTGATAATACTGATAGATTTTAATACCAAAATGAACTGGTAGATGACGCTTTAAAGCATCTCTAGTGCCATGAGTACTTTGCTTTCTGATGTAAAAGCATACATGGAGGAGTGCAAGCACATTGCAGACTCGAGTTGATTGGTCAGACGATAAATTTGGGGGGTGAAAGAGTGATCGATAAATTGACACACTTTCCTGCATATGTTTCAAGTAGCCATACAGACTTCAATCAGAAAAGAACCCATGAAAGACTCAACTAATTTCTTATGAAATGAAACAATATACATGTACACCACACTAATGCAAAAAACATACTAAGTTCATAGCTACTATGATGTCACAAGTTTCCTTGAGTTAAATTCAGAAGGCTGCAAGTATTTAACGCACGTGGAGTAGTGCAGCCATTGTACCATAAGAGTGCCATAGTAGTAGAGCAAGATCTTCACAGGTTTCTCGTTTCTGAAAGAAATAACCAGTATCATCACTCTAAATGAAAACTTCAGTCCCAACTTCCCAAATCAATATATTTAGGGCTGCACGATCAAATATTTAAAATGTTGATTCATGGACTCTCCCCCCACTTCATCTACCATATTTCAAATGTCAAATTTTCATCACAAGAAACATGTCCCAATCAAATCTTCAGGGCCTGCACAATTCATTTTTCAGAGCACACCCTATAAAGGCTCCTGTCTGAACCTCACCAGTTTATTCAATCCGAACACTACTAGAAAATTGCAGTACCGGGGAACAAGCAGTGCCATTGACAAAGAGGACAACAACGCCTAAATCCAGAAAAAGTGGACAAATCAACAAAAAAAGAGAGGTAAAAAATTACCATGCAAGCATTTCATCGAACGCATGGTAGGCGTCGTCCATGTCAAGCTCGGGGCCAAAATCAAGTTCGACGCCGGCGACGACCCTGAGCTCATGTTTCACAAAAGGCCGATGGCCTAGCTGTGGAGCCGCTGGGGAGAGGTGGCACGAGCCGGACTCCTGCGTCCGTGGGCGGTGTTGACCCGAGCACCTGCGAACCAGCATTTCAGCAGGTGGCGTCCGGCGGAGAGACGACGGCTCATTCTTGTCCAGGCCGAGCTCCGGCTCGCCGCCCTCAGTGCACGAGGGGACGGGAGGGAGCGCAGGGTGGCCTAGGCGACGCGGCCCGGGGCGAGGGCGCACGTGGTGGAGAGCGAGGAGGAGTGCGCGCGTCTTCCCCATGGCGGCGCCCCCGCGGAGGAGAAGCAGGAGCGCCGCTGCGCCGACGCGGGCACCAGGAGCCGGAGGAGTTCCGTCGCCTGCGCGTGGCGGCCGGGCAACACCTCGAGGAGCACGTCGACGGTACTCTGCTCATGCTCCCCTTCCTCCTCTTTCGCGGCGATGGTGGGGACGGGTTGGCTATCGTGCACGACCTCCTCCAGGAACTTTTGGAAGTACCACTCCGACGGGCACCGGTTCATCGCGCGCGCCGCATCCCCGCTCTGCCTGCTCCTCCTCCACCTGGTGCAGCAACAGTGCCGGCGACCACCGATTGAGGGTGCGGCGGGGCCTAGTAGGGTTGGGGATCTCCTCCACGGGGAGACTCGAGCGGGGCGATTCAGCGACGGCCGTGGAAGGGCGTGGAGGCAGCGTCCAGGCGACGGGGGCAGGGCGGGGGAAGGCGGACCGACATTTGCGGGATCGCAAGGGCAGGCAGAGCGACGACCCAAAAAATAAATTTGGTGTCGCCCGTGGACGGAATGGAATAGTTACGATTGTTTTAGTTGTACACAGAGATAATGGGTTTTTAAAATAATTTCGGCTGACATGGTCATCTTCCATGCTGGCGGTGGGTTACACATGTTAGTCTCATCACACACACTCTCCTTCCATGCTAGCAGCGAGCCAAATGACAAAACTAAAACTAAAATCAATGGCGGCGCCATCATTGTTGCCATTGACCCTGTTGGGCCATAGCAGACGTGGGATCAAGTTGTGACCGGTGGGAGGAGGTCCTTAACCGACCCTACCCCTACATCGTCGTGGAGCTCCCCTTCACCGACCATGTGACCGACCTAGGAGCAAAAGTGCATCGAGGACCTCGACTTACTGTCCTCCTTCGTGGTCTTCGTCCAGTCCATCTCTCTACTACGTTTGCTGCTCGATCAAGCGCTCACCGCTAGCGTCACCATGGCCGATGCGCTCCTATACTAGGCACACGCAGAGGGGGACACATTGGTGGTTACAGCGGCACACCTACCCACTGCCTTATACCCACCCAACTAGCTCGAGCCCCCCTTTTCCTCGCCTTTGCCTCTCACCTCGAGCACTCCCCTCTAATGGCGACGGATTCCGCACCCCTCTCGCTCTCCATCTCCATGCTACCCGTGCAGCTCTGTGCTGTGGCGGTGCCAACGCGCACATGCTAAAGCCGGTCACCGCGCAGGCCGATTGTGGTGTGTGCCAAGATCCGGAGGCTTGCCAGGGTTGAGCTCCAGTGCTCCACCATGACTATGGCTATGACATTGAATTTAGCATTCCTATATAAATTTTGAGTTTATTTTTTTCAACATTTTTATATATTATAATTTATATTGAATACTTTTATTTTATTTTTTGTTTTTGTATATTTTTATATAAACTTTAATTTATTAGTCGCTTGAGAAATGTTTTTTATATATAATTGAAATAACTATTTGTTTATAGATTTCCATACCCGGCAAAACTGACGAGAAAAAAATACTTAGTACTACTGAGCTGCGTTCAGTATCAGTCAATACTATACCCAGTATCACGAAATACTGAATAATACTGACACCCGACTACTGAACAGTAATAAATTTTGTTCGGTATAACAGCTTGGTGTAGAATAGCGTGTGTATTTGTATACCAATATAATTATTGATCAAAATATTTTTTTAATAAACATGTTTTTTATGAGTCATATCTGTCTTCCTGTGTTATATACTTGTATATATACACTTTAATCTCTATCTGCATAGTACTTTTAAAACTATTGAAAAAAGATAGATACTTGATCATCTCTACTATAATTGAAAACTGAAACTCATCACGGCTTCAACGCTCCCGTCAAGGAAACCGCCGAGGACACTGGCCGCTATCGTCGCGACTCCATGATCTCCGCGATCTCCACGATCTCTGCGCGCAGGCCACAGACCCTGCGCCCTCGACTTGCTCGGCTGCTGCCTCCGCCGCGACGACAGAGTCGCTGTCGTACCCACCGCAGAGGACACTGCCGTCGACGCCGCCAGCGAGACCTCTATCTTCGCGCCGCCACGATCTCCGCATGCAAGCCACGATCTCCGCGCGCACATCGGCGGCAGTCCGGCACCGGGCCTCGAGCGACGGGCACCGCGACGATCGCAATCCAAAGCCCCCGCGCCGTGATCGCGGCGCCCTCAGTGGCGGCGCCGTCAGCACTCGATCGGTGACTGCAACTAGGCCAGGAGCGAGCACAACCTCCGCAGCACTGCCGTCATGCTCAACCCCTCCGCCCAGGCGATATCCAGCACAGTCTTCATCATCACGTGATGCCACCACAGGTATCCCTCAGTGCGAGACTCTTCCGGTTCCAGGTCGGGTCACTTTCTAGCTTTTAATTTCGAGCCATGCACATACATGGATTTGAAACTTCTGAATTTAGTTGCCTGACGATGACATGAATTTCAGTTGAGATTAGACGAACTTGTGCAAGCTCCACTCTCATTTAATGTACCGCCCGGAGCTCTGCTTCTATCTTCATTGACGGCTCATACACCTATTAAATTTATTTTGGATATTACAACCAAAAGATCCATAAATTAAATATATTTGACAGGAACATAACTATCTTATTGAACTAAGTCAGGCGGGTTCAGAGATAAAACATAAAATCCAACTTATTCCTGCAATGCATTTTCAAACCTACAACTAATGCAAAACTATGCAATTTCCTCGAAAATGCACATACATACAATCTTTATTTTAAGCATGGGAATGGTAACACACATGTCAAGCAGTGATGGTTAGTTGTCTTTGAGTAAAACGGGCAATGGCTCCAGCCTCCGTCAGCAGAGGCATCACCTACATAGTGCATGTTGGTTCAGTAAGAGTTTCCCTGAAATCCCATGATGAAATAATGATAATCAATATGCAGAGTCCTAAAATATGAAGCACACAGAGACCGCGAAATGTTTGCCATGAGTGTAAACTCAGTAATTTGTGCTTGGAATACCAATATTCAGCTTGAAAGAATATGATTTGGCACTTCATTTGTCAGCTGATTTGTTCTTATTTTTTTCTGTTGACAAACAGGATAGGAAATTTATTTATATAGAGACCAAAGCTGTACAGAAATATTTGCAAAGGACTGTACAAAGAAGTAGCAAAAAAGAAACCAGTGATTTGGTCTTTGTTACAGATGCTTTTGTATTATTAATTAATTAATTTGTTAGTATTACATGCCTCTTGCAAGTTGTTCAGTATAGTTAATTAGCTTTGGACTTTGATGTGGCCCGTAGCATTAGCAGTGTCATAAATCTTTGTTTCATAAAAAAACATTCAGCAAAAATGATAAATGTCGTCGCAAGTAGTTGACAATGTCTATGCCGAGAGATACACACGATGCGCTAAGTGATATCACCAACATCACAGGTATGTTTTTAATTATCGAGATGTATGCAACACTTCTCACGATAGCTTACTAATTTCCTATATATATGCCCAAATGCCCAGACGAGGCGGCGCGGAAAAGGGAGGAAAGGAACCGGCAACAACGAAAATGTTGAGTTTTATGTTGGTTTATCAAGGGGGTATCAAGATCAACAACTAGAATTTTGGCTAAACCAAAAGACGAATTGGATCCTACAGGAGAGTACCAAGAATATTGTTTACAAAGACGTCCTGAACTGGTGAATAGCGGTGACGGGTGCCATGGACAAGCTGGAGGCCTTCTTGAGGTTCAAGGAGGCTCAGTCAAATTAGGTTGATTTTTCACCAGTGCCTTCAATTGGGTTGATTTTTCACCAGTGCCTTTCTTGGTGGAGCAAAGGGAGTCCAGTGAAGAACCCGTTGTATCAAAAACCTCTGTGGCCCAAGGTCAGTATCCATGATTTGAAACGAAGATCTTTTGTGAGGAATACATGTCAGCGTTGATTGCCTGTTGTATTTGGCATATTCAGGTGACATCAGGAGTAATTATCTTAATGCACACATTTGGTTTTTCAATTCCGTGCTTGCTTTAATTCTTACAAGAAAAGTTTCTTCTGACAGTATAATTAGAAGAGTGAAATCAGTAAAGATAAATAAGTTAACATTTCAAGGTGTGAAGTTATGTGGTCTTTGCAAGGTAAAATATAGGCTATGGTACAATGGCAGTCAGTCTCATAGTTGTGCAATTAATTATGCAATGTCTTGGTCAAAGGGAAGATCATAACCGATCGGAAGTTCAATGTCTCTACAAGCTTGTTGTACAATCTGATATCTTATTGAATTATTACTCTGTATGTTATCCTACTAATTATCCTTCTTTTCTTTTTATTCTTTGGAATGCAGAATTAACGACAAAAGGCCAGGATCTCAGGGTGTGACTTCAAATACATTCTTTACTGTGTGGTTAGATCATATAATGATTTATGTGATAGACTTTCTTTACTGTGTGGTCAGTCATACACTGATTTATGTGATAGACTGATAATGAAGGAAGTTGATAGTACAATAGTTAGTCGGCTTAGTTCTGCTCTTATGAAGTAATCTTCATAAAATGTCATATAACTCATGGCCATTTTATTTTTTAGAGAGACAGAAACCAGATAAATTGAGTACTATGAAGTGCACTGTTAACTTCATCAAGCCTACAATTAAGAAAGACTACCATTGAAACTCGCTTCATTATCAACATATTTACATAAACCATATATATATCGTCATTTGGTTGTTTTCGAATGAAGCCGTAGCGTTAGCACGGGCACTATACTAGTAAATTAAATCGAGTAAATAACTTAACGTGAATTTGAATCTGAACTATCCGTTTAAATGGGGAACTCCCGTTTGCTTCCTCGTACCGTACCGACGGAGCCTGACCAAGTGTCCGAGATAAGCCCCGGATAAGCCCCCGATGGCCGATGTCGCCTCCTCTTACGTCGTTCTCCTCAGGATCATCATGTCGGCGTTGCTCCTGGAGAGCGGCAAATTAAAAATGAGCAACTTTTCTCGAACGCCAACCTTAGCATCTACGCACGGACCGAGAGGCGGTGATAAGCCCGGATAAGCCCCCAATGTCGCCTCTCCTGCTGCTCCTCCCACTCCTCCTCGCCACGGCCACGGCCACTGCCAAGACCATCGCAGTGGCGTCCGTGACAGCAGCAGCAGCGTCCACCAGGGACGACGGGGGCGGCGGGCCTCCTGCTCCGCCGTCCCCGGTGCCGCCGGCGACGCCGCCGTGGCCGGAGCAGTTCCACGCGGTGGTGATCACGAACCTGAGCGCGCGCGGCGGCGGGCTGCAGCTCATCGACCTCTACTACGACTGGCCGCGCGGGCGCGACCTGAACATCGTCCGCGACCAGCTCTCCCGCGAGCCGCAGTGGAACGTGGAGGGGCCAACGGCACCGCCTTCCTGTTCGACGCCGCGTCCTGCTCCACCTTCCAGTTCGCCGTCGGCCTCCTGCCGCCCGACTGGAAAGCCCGCGGCACCGCCTACCTGGGCCGCGACCGCGTCGACGGCTTCGACTGCCACGTCTGGTCCAACTTCGTCTTCGCCCGCTACTACGAGGACGTCGCCACCGGCCTCCCCGTCAGCTGGAACTTCAATGGTACGGAGCTTGTTTTATCAGGGATGATTTCTGCAGCAGAGCAGTGATGATTTCTGCACGCGCTCTTGTTTTTCCCAGGGTTGCAGCGGCATGTGCTGAGCTTCGAGGCAGGGGCAGTGCTGCAGGACTCCTCCAAGTGGCAGGCGCCGGCTTACTGCTTCACCGACACCAATGGCAGCAGCAGTGCCAACGCCGTTGCTTCGTCTTCCTGAGATCACGTCGCCGGGCGTCCGGAGTCCGGGCTCCACCTGCAGCTGGACGCTGCATAGTGCATATCATTTGACACTGAGCTCTCTTGAACTGAAGAGTTGAAGTCCATCTTTATGGTTGACTGAGGAGGGGCTTTCTGCAGTGACATGTCACCTGTGTCTCAAGGGGGATGACGTGTGTACTATTAGTGGTCAGCAGCTCAACCAAAAAATTAAACACGCGACCATTACGGAGCGGCCTCAAATCACGCGAAACAAACGAACAAAAACCCTTCTCGTTTCGATCTCACAGTTTGGCTTTAACTGTTCGGCACTTGTTTATATTTGTAGCCTCGCCTTCTCCCCCTTTCCCACTGCAACAAACCAAACCTAGCTCACCCTAAAGAATTAAACACGAAACCCTTATGCAGTGGCCTCAAATCACACAAAACAAACAAACAAACAAAAATCCTCCTCGTTTTGATCTCTCGGTTTGGTTTTGGCTATTTGGCACTTGTTTATATTTGTCACCTCGCCTTTATTCTCTTCCCCACCGCAACAGACAAAACCCAGCTCACCCAAAAGAATTAAACACGCAACCTTTACGGAGCAGTCTCAAATCACACCAAAACAAACAACACAAAAACCCTCCTCGTTTCGATCCTCTCGGTTTGGCTTCGGCTGTTTGGCACTTATTTATATTTGTTGCCGAACCTTCTCCCCCTTCCCCACTGCAACAAACCAAACCCAACTCACCCAAAAAGAATTAAACACGCAACCCTTATGGTGCGACCTCAAATCACACAAAACAAACAAACAAAAACCCTCCTCGATCTCTCGGTTTGGCTTTGGTTGTTTTGCACTTATTTATATTTGTCGCCTCGCCTTCACCCCCTTCCTCACCACAACAAACCAAACCCAGCTCACCCAAAAGAATTAAACATGCAACCCTTACGAAGCGGCCTCAAAT
The DNA here is from genome assembly GCA_904845875.1 of Miscanthus lutarioriparius. Classification (NCBI taxonomy): domain Eukaryota; kingdom Viridiplantae; phylum Streptophyta; class Magnoliopsida; order Poales; family Poaceae; genus Miscanthus; species Miscanthus lutarioriparius. The sequence continues at coordinate 98,028,822 of CAJGYO010000003.1, read as the reverse complement.
CACACGAGACAAACAAACAAAAACCCTCCTTGTTTCGATCTCACGGTTTGGCTTTGGCTGTTTGGCACTTGTTTAAATTTGTCATCTCGCCTTCTCCCTCTTCCCCACCTCAACAAACCAGACCCAGCCGCAACCACAGCGGTGGCAGCGCAGAGGCAGAGCCGTCCATCTCCCTCCATGTCGCCGCCGCCGCCCCAAGACCCTACCCCTTGCCCTCCCTCCAGTCCCACCGTCCTGGCGCAACCAATTCTCCTCGATCCAGCGCTGATCCGGCGGCTTCTCGGCCCAGCCATGGATTTGCTGGCGTCCTTGACCACTGAGAAGCGGTGGCTGTTCCCGACGTTCCTCGCCATGTACGCTGCCATCTACTGCGTCGGCCAACTCATCGTGTTCCGGCCGTGGGCGCCACGGCAGCGCCTAGACGGCGCCAGCTGCCTCATCTCGCTCTTCCACGGCACCCCCGCCACGCTGGCCGCTGCAGGGGCTATCCTCGCTCTGCCCGCAGGAGCCCGCTCCTTCGCCGCGCCCAATGCGCGCCTCCAGGACCACGTCCTCGACTACAGCATCGCCTACTTCACCATGGACCTGCTCCACTACCTCGTCTTCCTGCCCGGGGACGTCCTCATCATCGCGCACCACCTCTCCACGCTCTTCGTCTTACTCACCTGCCGCTACCTCGTCCGCCACGGCGCCTACGCGCTCCTCGTCCTCCTCCTCCTCGGCGAGGTCACCAGCCTGCTGCACAACGTCTGGATGCTCGCTGGGATTTGGCAGGACCAGTCCCCCGCTGCCGCGCGCGTCTACGGCGCCCTCTCGCCGCCCTTCTACGCACTCTACACGCTCGTCAGGGGCGTCGCCGGCCCGCTCTTCCTCCTCAAGATGACCACCTTCTACCTGTCCGGAGAGGCCGTCGACATCATCCCGTGGTGGGTGCGGATCTCCTGGATCCTAATTGTCGGCACTGGCATTGTGGTTAGCAACCTGTGGATTTGGAACATTGCGGTTAGCAACCTGTGGATTTGGAACCTCTGGATCTAAAAACTAATAAGAATTAAAAAAAAACCAAAACGTCTTGTATCCTGAAACAGAGGTTTGTGTTTCCCTTTTTAAGAAATTTGACAATTATATTTTATTTGTGACGACTAAGAACATCCAAAATATAAGCTCATGTTAGTAACAATATGACAATCCAATTAAGCTTGTATATCAAATTGAATTACGGCCTTGATACATCTTTTTCTTTCGTTGCTAAGAAAAAAAATTGCTTGTAGATATATCTTAAGATTAATTTTTATAGTATCCATGTGTTGGTACAGTTAAATATTAGTAAGTTTTATGAACTCCATGAAAAAAAAGAGAATAGAAACACATTTAGTTGAATGGGAAAATTAGAATAGAACATAACTGGACGGAAGATTCAATTTCGAAACGGGAGAAAAAGGACAAAAGAATTCGGAAAAAAGAAAAGACATCTGAACGAGAAAATAAATCAGAAAAAGGCATCGACGACGTACCATGTCAGTAATAACGAACAAGGACTCAAAAGACCATGACGGTGTTCTACGCGTGCGTGACGGACGAGAACTCCGCGTTCATCTTCGGAACTTTTTTTTTAATCTATCCCTAATAATAAAGAGGCAAAATTTCAGCCTCAAATTTCATATGGACTCAAATTTCGTTTGGCCTCCCCCCATCGTGATTATACCCGAAAGCTCCACCTCCGATGCAATGAACTCCCTTACGAAATCCAATAGGACAAATCGAATACCATACGAAATCTAATAGGACAAATCGAATACAATACGAATACGTCGGAGTCTCCTCGTTGTGAACTAGATAGAAAACCAAATAGACCGAGGAACAAGAGGAGTAGAGAACCAAATCAAGGCCATCACGATTTAGGTCAAGACCTAATAGAGTACAATATCAAATCATGACCATCAGATATGTATATAAACTAGATCGAGACCAAATACATAGCAAATCCAGGAAACCAACTATGTAGCCAAAAAAAAATGAGCACAAACAGCCAGGCCTCACCCGACGTCGCCTACCACAATCACTGAGTAGTCACCGCTGCTCACGCTCGTGCTGCCTCCCCCACCACTCCGGGTTGGGGAAGATGAATAGTCGAGATGGGGAAGACAAAAAACAGGAGTGTGCTGCTCGTGCAGCCTCTACCGACACCCGCGCTGCACACGCCGCCACCGCTCGTGCTGGACACCGCCGCAGCTTATCCAGGGACTACGCCGCACCGCAATCCAGCGAAGTAGGAGAGGCGTAGGCAGCAGCCGCCGCTTATCTAGGGACTACGCCGCACCGCAATCCAGCGAAGGAGGAGAGGCGCAGGCAGCAACAGCCGCTTCGGAGTTCGGCCTGGCCGCGAGGCCGTCTCTGGCCAGCCGCCGCCGCCGCCATGTGCTCTCTTTTTTCGAGACCGATGCTCGTGGAAGTGGAATGAGTGGCCGAGTGCAGGTTAGTAGGTTACGGGATGGGGGTGGATTGGGACTAAAGTTGGCTGTGCTGGGTCAGTTTTGTTGGCCGGCAAAATTTTAGCTATATCTACTTGGTTGGTCTGATCTCTTGGTTTCAATTTTTTATGTTTCGGATTTTTGTCGCTTGTTCTATTTTTGTTTTTTTTTGTACTCAGTTTTGTGGCTTGTTGTTCGCTCCGCTGGGTTTTTATCTACCTTTTTTTCCGTCCGTTATTACTCACTCTTGTGGGTTTTTTTCATATAAACGTGAAAAACTAACAATAGATACAAAGTTTTACACCATTTGATATACTTTTAATTAGAAACACAACTTATTTTTATTAAAATATAGATTATTCAATGGTGTAACCAATTATTCCGTGAACTGGATCTTGGGCAATTTTTGTCTAATCAAGTCTAAACAAATGTATTTATGTAATTTCTGACGCGGGTTGCCATGTGGAAAATCGACATTGTCATAATCATATTTATGTGGTTTGCAACGAAAGAAAAAATATATCAAGGTGTATTTTAATTCGATACAGGTTTAGAAGGACATTGTTATATTATTGTCAACATTAACTTGCATTATGGATATCATTGTCTCATAAAATAAATTATAGAAGGATAAAACATAAATAGATATGTGACATTCACGTAATCGTTTTGCATGAATGTTTGATAGTTTTTTCTCTATTTACAACGTATGGGCATATTTGCTAATAAATAAAGGAAAAAATAGTTTTGTATTAAAGTATATAGATTCGACCAATAGACCATAGTAACAGACAGTCCAACAAATGGAAAAAGTGAGTACTTACGAATATACGGCTTTCACTGGTACAAAATCATCCTAAGAGACGACGGAGCGGTGGCGTGCGTTATGTAGACAGAAGCTGAAGACTGCGAGTGCGATGTGAGTGGGCTGGTAGTTGGGCGAAAAGAATGGGTCGGACGAAAATAGGTCGGAGAGAAATAGATATAGATATATATAGATGAAATACACAGATTATCCCCTTTCTCTTCTTGTGTGTTTGTACGTACGCTGTCAGTCACCGTCACTCCAACTGTAGGGATAAATGCTGTGGAAAACGGTGAGTACGTTGCTCTCTTACCCGTAAACAAGACAGCTTGCTTAAAAAAGAAAAATGATTCTCACGAGCAAACTGACTTGTCAATGGCAGATTTGGCTGGCGACTGTGCTAGAGTGCTGTGGCGACGACTGCCCGAGTCATCAGACTTCAGTCATGGCGGGGTGGGACTGGGGAGGGCAACCAGTTGCACCTCGAGAGCGGCGGATTATACGAGCAACTTTTCTCGTGTGGACGAAAGTAAGAATTCACTTCTCCTTCCTTCGTCAACACCCGCAGCCCCGCCGATGTCGCCTCTCCAGCTCCTCCCACTCCTCCTCCTAATCGCCGCGGGCAACGCCAAGACGACACCGCCGTCCGTCGCCGCAGCGGCACCAGCTGCCGAGGCCGGGGACGGGCATCATCATTCTCCGCTGGTGCCAGCGACGCCGCCGTGGCCAGAGCAGTACCACGCAGTGGTGATCACGAACCAGACGGCGCGCGGTGGCCGGCTGCAGCAGATCGACATCTACTACGACTGGCCTCGCGGGCGCGGGCTGAACGTCATCCGCGACCAGCTCGACTCCGGCGGCGAGCCGCTCTGGGACGTCCAATGGGCCAACGGCACCTCCTTCCTGTTCGACTCCGCGTCCTGCACCACCTTCCAGTACCCCGTGGGCCTCCTGCCGCCCGAATGGAAAGCCCGCGGCGGCGCCGCCTACCTGGGGCGCGACCGCGTCGACGGCTTCGACTGCCACGTCTGGTCCAACTTCGTCTTCGCCCGATACTACGAGGACGCCGCCACCGGCCGCCCCGTCAGCTGGACCGTCGTTAATGGTGCCGTCCACTGATCGCTGATTTGCGAACAAATCCAGTATTTAGTTTCTTGATTGATCTGAAACTTGGCAAGTTCAGTGATATTTCTTTTTCTGTTATGGTGTTCTAGAACTCTGAATTTCTTCCGCCTGTTAGTATGTGTTTAATTTGCTTGATCCAGCAGATTGATTGATGATTTATATGCAATTATGCGCTCGTGTTTCCCAGGGACAGGGATGCAGCGGCACGTGCTGAGCTTTGAGGTGGGGGGAGTGCCGCAGGACCCCACCAAGTGGCAGGCACCGCCTTACTGCTTCAATGGCAGCAGTACCGACGGCGCCGCTGCTGCTTCTCCTTGAGCTCAGGTCGCCGTGGCTCCGCCGGGTCGCCGGCTGCAGCGATCATTTGACAGTACGTGAGCTCTTCAAGTCTGATGATTGATTGAAGAGAGCCTCTCTACAGCAACATCAGTCTCAAGGAGGGTGTCGTGTACGGACTACGGAGTACTATTAGTATGTGTAATATATATATTCTTCCGTTCGTATATAGGATTACTGTATTTTAGACATGTGCATGCCGAAAGGTGATATATATATATATATATATATATATATATATATATATATATATATATATATATAACTGCTACCCTGTAGCTGACTACCAAATAACTTATTCTGTAGTTATTTTGAGTTACGATAATTACTATGTTAATTTACGAAATTATAGTAACTCCTTACTAAGTGTTTTACTATAACGTTATGGTAAATATCCTCATGTGTTATAGTAACTCAACTGTCGTAAATATGTATTGACATTATCGTAAATTAGTATATAAAATTATCGTAAATGGAGCTGGCTACAGAATAATTTATTTTTATAGCTAGCTACTTAATATACTCTCCATATATATATATATATATATATATATATATATATATATATATATATATATATATATATATATATATATATATGAACGTGCTCCATTCATCCTAAATAAGTGTCGCCGCGTGCCACAAGTTTGACTTGATTTGTAAAAAATACATGCAACATTTGTATCTCCAAATAAATTTATTAAAAAACTAGATTTAAAGATCTTTCTAACGATACTAATTGTTTACCATTAATATTAATATTTTTTAATATATATTTAATCAAAGTTGTTTCTCGATAAGCGCAAACGACAGATATTCAACAACAGAGGGAGCAAGGGGTAATTTTGTCTATTCACATTAGTGTGTCCTTGTATACAGATCATCATCACCTAAAAAGCAGGAATCGGATTTTTTTTCTGCGAAATCATTAGTTTCAAATGGCGCTTGGGGTGTCGGCTCCATGATAACTCGAACCTCAAATCACCTCTGAACAACAATACGGGTGATAGTCCAGTCCTCGTCATCAAACTCGGTAACCCACCATTATATGATAAATGCAATAAAAAACAATGAAGAATTTGTAGCAACACATTTATTATATATATATATTGCATATCGGTAATGCTACAAACAGAACGTCCTACACCAACAACTCCCTTAGGACGGATGTGTGGCGTGACATGCACCACAACTTTGCCTTTTTTTTCATTCCCTGCTTATTTCTATGTCTCTAATTCCCCTCCACTCATCGCTTTCTTATCTGCTTCCACTGTGTAAACGTTTTCTGTGCTCTGTTTCCCTTTTGCTACTCTGCTTTGTTTCCCCCAAGCGACAAAGCCCTATCATCAGGCCTACCTGCTCGTGAAGACAAGGAGGTACCTAGAGGTGGGTTGCGTAAGCCTAGAGATGTCCCTTGCGGTGGAAGGCATATGCGAGGCGAAAATGCGCAACTCGCGCCGCGCCCACCTGCCCTCCATGCGCCAACCACTGCCTCCCTCTGCAAGACTGCAGGCGCTGTCGTCTTCCTCCACACCCACCCTCTGTGTCCCACCGCCCAGCTTCGTGTTGCAGGCGAGCACACCGGTGACCTCCACGCGGTGAGGAGCCTCCATTTGCGAAGTAGCAAGGAGATGTTTGCGCAGAAAGAATATGTTGCAAATGTATGTTTCGAGTGTTTCAGGTGTTTCATAGGTATGTTGCACATGTTTTATATCGATGTTGTAAAAGTAGATCGGGATGTTGCACATGTTGCAATGGCTATACACATATGTTTCAATTGTATATTCTAAATGTTTCATCTCTATCAGACGTATGTTGCAAGTGTTATCATCTAGATGTTGCAAAAATAGATTTGGATGTTGCATATACATGCATGGTGCAAGCGTATATCAAGTGTTTTCGGGTGTTTCATGCGTCTGTTGCATGTGTTTCATCTGGATATTGCATATGTTTGCAATGGCTTTCAAGTGTTCCAAGTGTTTTTGCAAGTGTTCCGGACGTATGTCACAAATGTTTCAACTGTTTTCGGACGTATTTTTCAAGTGTTTCACATGAATGTTGCAAAAATAGATCTGGATGCAATAGGACCCACCCATCGCCGACACCTGCTATAGCTGCTGGGTAACCTCTGGGCGGCGCTCTTATGAAAATAAGGAGTTCAAGTCTTTATTCGAAAGGACTAATCACCACAGGCGAACAAGATCAAGAACTGGGGCCCTGGTTCACAACAAGCAGCCTTGACGGCACAGTTGCAGCAAAACTATGTCTGTTTCACGAGGAAATCAAGTACTAAACAAAACCCAAACCCTAAGGAGAGCGACGACTGCTAATTATAGAGTCTTGGGCGTCACCCCCCTAGACGTGCCCCCTAATGGGCCCAAACACGATACACAGTCCAACAGACCAAATTACGGTGTCGCAGCACCCTGGTAGATTTTGGGCGCTGACTTGTGACCATGATTCCCGTTGATTCCAAATAGCTTTTGACGTGAGACCACTTGGATTGGCTTCCTTATCAAATTAGTTTTCCATCCATATGTGGATCGTCGAAAACAGAGTCCGGATGCATCCTGGTTGACCAGTTTAAGGCAAACTGGTCCTGGAACCCGAAATGGGCTCCAACTTCAGTTGGACTGGGCCTTCATCATGGAAAAGATGAATTGGACGCCCATGCTGGACCTCCTCCTCTCCTTGACTTGTATGCGACGAAGTAGTGATGTCCTCATCATCCTTCCTTTCTTGAATTGAAGTTGTCCTCGACTGAAGTAGATCGTCTCCTCCATTGGATGACAGCAATGATGGCTCTGAAAGAAGATGTTCATCTTGGCGCCCCATCCTTCGTAAAGGCGGCTGCCATGGTAGTTTCCCTGCTAGGAATTCATCCTCCTTCTCCTACAAAAGGTTAGTACCAACAAGAGGCACAGCACTAGGAGTAGGACCAGGTGGACATATAGGCGATGTACAAGTTAGAGCATAACATGGTTCATCATGAACAGCAAGAACAGATTTAAGAGCAAATAAAACTTCTTTCATGTTACTTGAAGGTTCATTTAATGGTTTGCTAGAGTCTTTATCAAGGCCTTTCTTTTTCTTTTCAGCAAATTCCTTTTCATTTTGCATAATTTCAGCAGGTGTTAAAGGAAGTAAAGCAATGGTCTTTCCTTTAAACATAAAAGTATATCTATTTTGCCTACCATGATGTACAACATTATTATCGTATTGTCAAGGACGGCCTAACAAAAGTGAACAAGCTTGCATTGGCACGACATCAAAATCAGCATAATCATGGTATGATCCGATAGAAAAATGCACACGAGCAAATTGTGTTACCTTTGCCTTACCACTATTATTGAACCACTGAACATGGTATGAATGTGAAAGAGCACGTGTAGATAAACCAAGAGTCTTGACAAGCTCAGAACTGACCAAGTTATTGCTGCTCCCTCCATCAATTATAGCACGAACATAGAAATTATTGACAATGAGGAACATTTGAAACAAATTATGGCGTTGTAGCTTGTCTACTGGCTTAACTTGTGTACTCAAAATACGCTGAACAAGGATTGATTTATAGTCTGCAGTGCATGCCACACTATCAATTACCTCATCAGGATCTTCAGCACTATCCGCAAATTTATCTGCATAAAGATCAGTTGCAAGTGCAAATTCATTCTCTTCATCACTAGCACTAGCATACCCACCATCATCAGTAGCAATATATGCGCGTTTGCTGGGGCATTCTTTAGCAATATATCCCATGCCCTTGCAGCGGTGGCACACAACTTTAGAAGAGCTGCTAGAGAAAGGTGTAGCAGATCCACTAGAAGAAGGTGTGATAGGAGAACTCTTCTTTACAGACGCTGGTGGTGTCTGCACATTAGAAAATTTACTCACCTCGGTTGGACGTGAAGGAATGGATGGAGTCACGGACGGAGTCGTGGAACGCCTAGGTTGTTATCCATGTACTTCCCTTTCAGCTTTAATAGCATAATAATATAATTGGGAAAATCTAGTCCATTCTTTATAGTCAAGAACATCCTGTATTTCACGACGCAAACCTCCAAAAAATCTAGAACACTTATCCATTTCATCCTCTCGTATGTTACTACGTGCTAGACCAATTAAAAGCTCCTGATAATATTTCTCAATAGTCTTACTACCTTGATTTAAACGTTGTAGTTTTAATCGTAGATCACGCTGATAGTATGGAGGAACAAATCTCGATTTCATTCGTCGTTTAAGTACAGTCCAGGTTTGAGGTATTTGAGCATTAGCATTAGCATTATTGCAAATATCATTCCACCAGAAAAGAGCAAAACTAGTAAACTCACTAGTAGCAAGTCTAACTCTATATTCTTCCAATACTTGATGGGAGCTAAATTTTTTATCTACAGCCATCTTCCAATCTAAATATGCTTCAGTATCAGCAGAACCAGAAAAAAGAGGTATCTTAAACTTGGTTTTAGATAAAGGATTATTATTACCTTGGTTATTACCTCCCATACCGTGTTGGTTAAAGTTCAACCGATTATGGTTACGTGCATCCTCAGCACGTCGTTGAGCTTCGGCTTCAGCCTCCGCGTCACCATCATCCTCCTCAGAAAGATCATCCTCATCATCCTCAGGACATGGCTCAAGATGTCGTTGTTCAACATCTTCAATCCTCTTGGCCAAATTGATAATTTATTGAAGGATCTCATTGAACTTGTCATCAAGAACGGCACGAAGCTCATTCTTAGAAACACAGTCATTGAAATCTATAGGTGCGTCCTCGTTTCCTTGGCCGTTGCCTCCGGCTTTTCCTGACATGGTTAGTAGAAAGGAGAAGACAACACAAATAGTATTATCCCTACCAACTACTTAGGTTGTGGACAAAAAAAAATAAGGCACTCAAACTCTCAAGTGTCTTACCACGGTCTTACAAGTGTTCTTACCAAAGCAACAGGCGGTGCAATTGGTCGGTGACTGTGATACTGTTGTAACTTGAGTGTAATAGTTGCAAGGCGAACATGTACTTGGTTAGAAGAAAGTGGAGTTTGGACAGACACAATATAGTAGCAAGGAATAGCAAAATTCACAACTGAATAGCAAAGCTGAATAAATATCCCAAGTACTTGTCTTAGTTGCTGGCCTATTAATGTTCCAAGTACCATATGTATCAAGTGATGGGAACAACAGAAATATGATTAGGAATAAGGCACAAATCAGCACACGCAAACACAGCTTAAATGGCGCTCTCTATGTGCTCCTCTAGATATTGTTCCTCTTTTGCCCCACTTTTTTCTATTTTTTTTGTTGTCGTTGTTTTTTTGAAAATTTTGACTTTTTCTTTTTCTTTTTTTGATATTTTTCCTTTACTTAGGAGCACAAAAGAAGTAACCACAGAAAATATGAGCTTAAATAAGTGAAAGACGTGGCCTGTGGAATTTTCAGAAGAAGTGCTCAAACTCGATAAAAACCTTGTGACCACGAAAAAAGCATCTTGTGACCACTTTTTGACCAAAATAAAAATCTCTGACCCCAATAATGCGGGGGATGGATGGATTCGAAATTTTTTTCTGATCGATTTGGATATATGGAACATCGAAATCTGAGTTCGTATACGAAAACTAGACCAGTTTTACGAACGGACTCCGAATTAGAGGACAAAACGGGAACAATGCGCGCAAAATTGGTCACGACAGTAAGGATTTGATGGAAACAGTGAAGACAAGTGTAACAAATTAGATGGCGTGGACTATGGTTTGATAGAAACAAAGGAAACACAGCAAGACTTGAAGGTGTTCACGGATTATGATGAAAGACAAAGGGAAAAACACAATCTAAACTAAAAAACGATCTAAAACCAGCAACCAGAACTTAACCTAGGACACAAACTCAACAATGCGAAACAGAAACGAAATTGCACGGCACAACGAGGTTATAGGACAGAGAATATATGGTGGTATATATATTTTTTTGGCTTTTTGTGGACTATAGGTAATGCAAAAACAGTAACAATCTAAAGGAAAAACAAAGTTATACCTAACGGACAATAATGACTCTGATACCACCTGATGTAGACTAGACCCGATCTTCTGAAAGGTATGATAGCGTCGATTGATGGAGATTCGACGTTCACAATCTAGGTTTCAAACCAAGACTGATTCGGACCTCCGCAACCATTACACCACTGTTCCGTTGGTTATCAACCACGCGAACGTGATTAACCTCGCCGAGAAGGCTTTCCTGCAAGCGAATCGAGAACACAAGCAAGAACGAGATGAACGCAATCTGAAATTACAAATAAATATGAGGCTTATGAAAATAAGAAGGAGTTCAAGTCTTTATTCGAAAGGACTAATCACCACAGGCGAACAAGATCAAGAACTGGGGCCCTGGTTCACAGCAAGCAGCCTTGGCGGCACAGTTGCAGCAAAACGATGTCTGTTTCACGAGGAAATCAAGTACTAAACAAAACCCAAACCCTAAGGAGAGCGACGGCTGCTAATTATAGAGTCGTAGGCATCACCCCCTAGACGCGCCCCCTAATGGGCCCAAACACGATACACGGTCCAACGGACCAAATTACGGTGTCGCAGCACCCTGGCAGATTCTGGGCGCTGACTTGTGACCACTATTCCCATTGATTCCGAATAGCTTTTGACGTGAGACCATTTGGATTAGCTTCCTTATCAAATTAGCTTTTCATCCATATGTGGATCGTCGAAAACGGAGTCCGGATGCATCCTAGGTGACCAGTTTAAGGCAAACTGGTCCTGAAACCCGAGATGGGCTCCAACTTCAGTTGGATTGGGCTTTCACCATGGAAAAGATGAATTGGACGCCCATGCTGGACCTCCTCCTCTCCTTGACTTGTATGCGACGAAGTAGTGATGTCCTCATCAGGCCCATTGCCAAAGCGCCGTCAACTGGGCACAGAGAAACCAAACGCAGGTGTAGGGGGGCCACGTGGTGGGGCACGTGAAAAAATAGGTGGTCGCGGGCTCCTTCTCTTTGCGCACGGGTACCGTTCGACGCTGTGCTTGGATTGGACGTCCAGACGCCAACAATTCCCATTGCATATTTACATGTATAAACATGAGGGAATAAACCACCCTACTTCTATGACTCAACTTAGAACAAATTTAACATCTTACATGAACAGTATTTTAATAAAAGCCATAAGTTTTGATTCAAAATGATCTATTTTGGTTCTTCACTGGCATCCACAAAAAATGATCCCAATATGTTTGGGTCACCAAACTCGAAAATCATAGGAAGAAAATCGTCCTTGCTCCACACTTGGTGGACCTAAAATCCTTGGGCCCCCAACCCAAATCTTCCCATTCTCGTCAGCCCGTCACTACTTTGGTCCATGGACTGCATGTTTGAGATTGTAGAAATACTTGTGCGGCGTTCGATTGTCTGAACAACGCGCTTCCAGCCCAACAGGCCTACTCTGCTCTACCTTCCTTCACCGCTTCTCAAAAAAAAACACAACGACATTTCCTAACTCGCACAGCCGTCGCGGCGTTCCCCACCGCTTGCCGTGGCCTTCTCTAGCGCAGGGCGCCTCGCCATGGGCTCCACACCTACCCGCCGCGACCTTGTCCGGTGCGGGGGTGCCTCGCCGCGCGAGGTCACACCTTTCCGACCGCCGTTGTTGCCTCCACTACGGGTGCTGCTCACCGAGGCCGCATCGCCGCTCACAGGGTGCCTCGCAGCCGCCTGCCCACTGCCATCCTCCTTCGCCACTGTGACCTAGCGCCATATCTCACTGTGAGTGCTCCGCTCACCCACCTGCCAGGTTTTGCTGAAAGCGCATGTTTCAAGTGTTTTAAAGATATGTTGTAAGTATTTCATATGGATGTTGCAAAGGTAGATCGGAATATTGCATATATTGCAATGGTTGTACACGTTTGTTGCAAACTTATGCTCCCAATTTTCATCTGTTTTTTAATAAATATTTTTGCAAGTATGTTTATCTGAATGTTGCATATGTTTTATACATATGTTGCAAGTATTTTATCTGGATGTTGAGTATATTTGTCAATAGTTTTCAAGTGTTTTTAGTTGTTTTTGCAAGTATTTCAGACACATGTTTCGAGTGTTTTCATCTGTCTTCAGCTGAATATTGCAAGTGTTTTATTGGGATGTTTTAAAAATAGATCGAGTGTTACACATGTTGCAATGTGACCCACGACACCAACCATAACCCCTGCTGCTGCTAGGGTCGTCGTGTGTCACCGTCGGGCGCCTTAGGCCGCAGACGCCTCCGCAGGCGGGGTGAGGTGGGCGCGCTCTTCGACTTGTTCGACTGCACTTCTGTGCAGCCCAGCAACGACTGCTGCTGCACCAAATCAGAGCAAAAAACTATAGCAATATCTAATGGAAACAGCCAGCTTGTTTGTTACGGCGCTGCGGCGTTATGGACGCACTTCTATTACGTGGAAACTGAACGGGATACTGTGGATGCGCAACGCCTGCTGTGGTCGGAGTCGGACTTCCGGCCGCTGGCCATTCGATTGAAACCTCTCCGAGTCGTATTTTACAACTTCACTACTGAAACGGTGGGACCCACTTTACAGACCACTTGCTCCCTCGGTGCAGCTTGGACTGGCTGGTTAGTGGAAGGTAGGCACACGCGAAGCGATAAGCCCGGGTAAAGGCGCAACAGTGGCCGATGTCGCCGCCGCCGTCGCCCCTCGCGGTGCTCCCACCCCCTCCTCCTCCTCCTCTCCGCTGTATCCCCGCAGCGGCCAATGCGGCAGGCGCCGGCGCCCTCCCCGGTGCCGACGCCGTGGCCGGAGCAGTTCCACGCGGTGGTGTTCACCAACCTCACCGAGAGCGGCGGCCGGCTGCAGCTGATCGACCTCTACTACGACTGGCCCGGGGGCCGCAACCTCAACCTCATCCGGGACCAACTCTCCGGCGACCCGCTCTACGACGTCGAGTGGACCAACGGCACCTCCTACTTCTTCGACTCCGCGTCCTGCCACAGCAGGCTGTTCCCCGTGGGGCTCCTGCCGCCCGACTGGCTCGCCGCCGGCGCCGTCTACCTCGGCCGCGAGCACGTCGACGGCTTCGACTGCCACCTCTGGACCAAGGTCGACTTCGTCTGGTACTAAGAGGAAGTCGCCACCGGCCGCCCCGTCCGCTGGAATTTCTTCAATGGTATGGTAGCTATCAGCCTATCACCTGCACATTCCATCTATACTTTCTGTCGCCTCTTGATGGGGCGCCGCGGATTTTCGGTGATTCACACCCTTCTCGGGTGTTTTGATCTAACAATGCGTGCAATTTTTCTCAAAAAAAAGAGGATGCAGTCTAAATTTGTAGGAACTTGTTTTCTCCCTTTGATGCAGCTATAGTGGCGATTCTACAATTTCGTTGTGCAGGGATGCAGTCTGAATTACACCGAATAGTTATCCTGACACTTGGAACTCTGCTTGTCTTTTTGCAGTACTAACATTTCTGCATTTTTCCGGTATAAATATGTGATTTTTTTGTGCACAGATGCAGTCTGGATTTCTCCAATTGCTTAGGTTCTTAATTGGAGATCACTAGTAAATTTTGTCATTGTGCTTCTTACTGCAGTCTCTGTTTATCTGAACCGTGAATATCTTATTTAGTTTCAGTTTCTTCACTTATGCAGTACGTGGTTGATGCAGCAGTGTGAATGATGATCTGTGTTCTTGTTCCCCAGGGATGCAGCAGCATGTGATGAGCTTTGAGGTGGGAGGAGTGCTGGAAGACTCCAAGTGGCAGGCGCCCGCTGACTTCTTCAATGGCGGCGATGCCGGCACCGCCAATGTGGATGCGGTTGGAGTTGATAGTGATGCCGGTAGATCCGGTAGGGTTGATGTGATGAACAGCCTGATCAGGTTCGCCGAGGCTCCAGCTGCAGCTGTAGCTGCATCATTTGACCAGTGACTATTTTTTTTATGATTGGCTGATGAGAGGCTTTGCCAACGGTGATCCACGCCCTGTTGATTCTGTTATCCTCTGTTGATCGCATTGTGCTTTGTAACAATCACTCTACATTTCCTGGAACTGGAAATTTGATGAGTCGTAGCTGCCAGGAGTACTATTTTCTTGGAGAATGCAAGGTTCATAATCGGTACTGATCCACTGAATTTGACTATCCGGCAGTGGCACAAATGGAATTGCATTTTTGAGCATCCGGAAAGCTAGTTGGTTGGATCATGACTGAAATGAGCTGCTTGCCTAGCTGTAGATAGGATAGTCATGCCTGGAAATCTGAAACAAATGGCACAAAGGTAGAACTCACTGATGCAGAGAAGGGAGGGCAACCTGACCGATGAGCAAGAATTTGTGCTCAATCATGTGCTGAATGTTGCTCTGGTGTAAAACTTGCTTTTTTTTTTCCTCCTGCAATGCAAGTACAGCAATGAATCATAATTTCAAGAAAACTAACGAGACCACGAAATAAAAGTTAGATTTTGTTATACGTTAACCATTTAAGAATTTCATTTACTGGATTATGAATCTAAACATAAACACCTCGGTCCGCCTATGGGTCAGGTATACACGCGTAGGTGTTTCTCAAAAAAAAAAAAAATGCTATACACGCGTAGATGTGAATATGATCATCAGCGTTTGTACTTCTATTAAAAAAGACGTAATCGAACACTAGAGCAGTTATGATTGCAACAAAACATGTACTTTCTGATCCGTGAAAAGCCAGTACTGATTGCCCAAAAACATGTATTTTCTGTTCCGTGAAAAGCCTGGAAAGCCTATGTCTTTAGCAGGTCCAGTTTAGTAGAAGGCCCATTAAAGGCCTTTGGAACATGGAAAAAGGAATGAAAAGAAAAAGGCAAATGTTATGTTCAAATTCTACCAATTTCGAAATAAAGACAAAATTGAAATACTTCCTATTAAAAGAATACATAGAGTAATCCTATTTTCTTCAAAAGTTAGAAATGCTCATAAATATTTATATATTTCGAATTGGACGCGTATTATCAATTAGATTCAAACTTAGCACCAGTTGAGCTGAGAAATTATCTTAATTTCACATTTAAGAGAGATTCATGGTTAGGACTTTGAACCGGATGGAAGTGAACTCAAACGCATGGTATTTTGGATTTGAACACGTATTTTCTCAGTAATAGGATACTTTCTGTTTGTCTTTATTATCATTTTAGCTAATATGCTCAACATCTTACTATTACTAATTAGAGGCCGACAGAGGCACCACGTTAATTCTCACCGGACGCGCTAAGAAAAAAGATAAATCCTACAAATTCTCAAAATAATCAGAAACATTTAACCTTTGATTTGGTACTCTAACTGTCGGTGTTTTGGATCGGCGGGTCCTCAACCAACGAGTGAAAACGTACTGCGTGTCCCTATCCCGGATGGTGATGCAAAGAGACACAAGGTTTATACTGGTTCAGGCAAAAGGTGCCCTACGTCCAGTTTGAGAGAGCGATCTTGTATTCCTTGCACCGAAGTGCTTGTAGTAGGGGTTTACAAGCAGGGCGAGAGAGGGGGTTAGTCCCAGGTCTCTGCGTGGAGCGGCGTGGGTTGCTTGAGATGTTGATCTCTCGCAGTGAAGAGCGTGTGTATTACAGAGTGTTACTCGTTGCTTGCGCGTATGTCTATCTGAGCGATGTCTCCGTGAGTGTGTGTGTGCGCTCGTCGGGTGTCTCTCCTTGTCCTAGAAACGACCCCGGTCGCCCCCTTTTATAGTTGAAGGAGAGGACAGGGGCGGTACATGCGTTTGCTACGTGGTGCGTTGTGTGAGCGGAGGCGGCGTGCCGAGCCCTGTAGCTCGTTACTGCGGCGGTATGGTTGATGGAGTGGTCTTGTCCTTGGTACTCTGGAGCGACGCGCCTGTCACGCCTGGCCCTGTGCGACGTGGGAGCTCCTATGGTGGCAGGTGCGTTGGAAGCGTGCCGGTTGCTGTACGTTGGACCGGCGCGGAGTGCCGAGGCCGGGTTGATGCGATGGCGCGGGTGTGCTGACTCCGAGGATACAGGAGCTCAGCCCTATACGCGACGTGGGAGCTCCTGCAGCCTGACGCAGGGTATGGCGTGTTCCGCGGGTGACGTGCCGCTGCCAGAGTGTTGACAGCATAAAGAGTCGAGGCTCAGTTGGTGCCGAGGCCGAGCCATCGTGGGGGGCTCGGCGGGCGCGAATCCTGAGGCTGTCGAGACCCTGAAGCGGATTGCCGAGGCTCGGAGGGAGCAGTTGGTCCTATACACTGATTTTGAGGCTACAGGGACCCGGACCTGACTCTCCACGCCGCGCTATCCTCGGAGCAGGAGTTAGGTAGCATAGTGCAGTACGGGCGTCAGCAGGGGGCACAATGCCGAGCATAGTGGCCGGTAACCCCTGCCCCGTCCTGTCCTAGACTGCATGGCGTCGATGTGACTCCCGTCCCGTCGGCCACTCCACTGTACCGCGCTGGAGTGTGGCTGACGTTGCGGGAGTGGTTGGACGCATTGGTTGAGTGTGACGCTGTGTCAGGGTGGTCGGTCAAAGCTACGGTGGGACTGATGCCGAGCCGGCCTCGAGCGAGAGGAGAATCGGTACCTCGCCCGAGGCCTTTCGGGTGGGGCCTCGGGCGAGGCGGAGAGTTGGTAGCTCATCCAAGGCCTTGCGGCGTGGGCCTCGAGCGAACCGGAGAATGTGCTGAGGCCTTACGGCGTGAGCCTCGGGCGAATCGGAGAATCGGCCGAGGCCCGCGTGGTTGTCTCTTGGCTTTGGTATTTACAAGGTCTAAGCAATTTTTTCGGTTCTTGCTTAGGGTACCCCTTTCTATGGTATCCGACAGTAGCCCCCGAGCCTCGGGGGGAGTGCGGGCACTCTCCCCGAGGTTTTGACGAGACTTGGCTCGTAGTGGCTTTCGTCGGGATTGTGCTTTGTGTCTGAGGCCTCGGTGGGTGCGCGCGAGCGCACCCGCCGGGTGTAGCCCCCGAGGCCCTAGAGGAGTGGATTTACTCCTCCAGGGGCTTTTTCACTGTTGAATAGTTTTATCACGTTTGTCGAGCCCATAAGTGCGAGTTCGAGTCACTGGGCCTCGGCTTAGTTGTAGGAAGAGCCCCCGAGCCTCCGCACGGAGCGAGAGGGCGATCAGGAGTTTCCCTGTCTTTTTTGTGGGACCCTCGCGCATTCTTTTCGCTTGGAAGGAGGGGTTGTTTGTCGAGCCCTCGAGTGCGAGCCTGGGTCGCTGGGTCTCAGCTTGGTTGCAGGAAGAACCCTGGAGCCTCCACATGGAGCGAGAGGGCGATCAGGAGTTTCCCTATCTTTTTTGTGCGACCCTCGTGCATCCTTTTCACTCGGAAGGAGGGGTGGAATATGCCAGGCTACCCTCGGTGGGCGCGAGCAGTGACATCTCCGGTGAGCTGTTATCGGGTAAGTCCAAGTGGAGGCCCGTGCCCCATTCGATAGGGGTCGGCTTGTGGTCCAGAGACGCACTCCAAAAGTACCAGAGGGCTTCTCTAGAGGGTCCTAGGGCCGTTCGATTGGTCCCGGGGGCTCGTCGCCTCCCTTCGGTGGGATCCCATTCAGAGACCTCCCTACCGGTCTCGGACACGACTTAGGGCATCCGAAGCAATTGCTTGCTTGGGCCTCGGCCATGTACGGGCTCGCCCATAGTCATCCCTGACTCTGTTTGTCCTAGAGCGGCTGTCGAGACCCTCGGGGGCCCAGCCTTTAAACCCCTGGACCGTAACGGGCTCGGTGCCCGGTTCCTTAGCCTGAAAGGAATCGGCTAGGGGATATTCCCCTCCCATCGGCTGACAATTGCGGGCGCGCCTTTTGAGGTGGTTTCTCGGAGAATGGCGCCTGCTGTTGCTATGGTTGGATGCGATGCGATGTCTGCGGATGGGACGTTACTGTGCGCGCGCGGTTAATGAGGAAAGGGCGGACGCATGGGCGGTTTAGTCGGATCTGGATTAACTACGCTATATCTGAGGGAAATTTCCTCGGTTTTGTCGCCCGACCGTTACACCCATGAAAGGATCAAGATGCCCAAGAGGGGGGGGGGAATTGGGCTAATTCTAAATTTTCTTGCAATAATCAAATCCTACGGATAGCCCAATTAACCCCTTGTGCCTAGAAAAAGTGTTTCTATCAAATCAACGCACAAAAGACTTGCAACCTATGTTCCAAACTTACTCTAGCATAGCAATTCTATGAATGTAAAGACGAGTATTGAATTGCTCAAAGTAAATACTTAAAGTAAATGCTCAAAGTAAATGGAGAGAGGAACGCGGCGATGTTTTGCCGAGGTATCGGAGAGTCGCTACTCTCCACTAGTCCTCGTTGGAGCACCCGTGCAAGGGTGTAGCTCCCCTTGATCCGCTGCAAGGATCAAGTGCTCTCACGGTTTGATTCTTCGACACTCCGTCGCGGCCGAATCACCCAAAACCGCTCACAACTTGAGTTGGGTCACCCACAAGCTCCGCCCGGGTGATCACTAAGCTTCCAACCACCACCAAGCCGTCTAGGTGATGGCGATCACCAAGAGTAACAAGCACGAACTCTCACTTGACCACGCCAAGCCTAATGAGAAGATGGATGCACACTTGTCTACTCTTGATTCACTAATGAGGTTTCACTCTTGGATTCTCAAATCACAAACACCTCACTAGGACCTTGCTCTTCTTGGCACTCACAAACGTGTTTCTCAGCTGTTGGAATGAGCAAAAGTGACTCCACACACGAGTGGAGCTTCTATTTATAAGGCAACTGAAAAAACGAACCGTTATGAGCTTCGCGGGATGACCGGACGCTCCGATCGTATTGACCGGACGCCCGATCAGTTCAATCCAGCAATAGTTTCTAAGTGATGACCGAGCGCGAGATAGGGTCCGGTCAAGACCGACCGGACGCTGTTCGGTCGCTTCTGGATGCTTATCAGAATCGACCGGACGCCGGATACTCGTGGTCCGGTCACCACCGACGGATGCGTCCGGTCCAAATCGTCACGACCTTCCAAAGATTCGGTCACTCCAGACTTGTTCTCCTTAGTCAAATGAACTGACCGACCCTGCGGCCGCCGTCCGTCCACCGAGCCAGCCGCTCCGGCGTCAAGATTTGACCCTCCATTCACTTCCAACTCTCGATCATATGAGAATGAAGTTTGCTCCAAAGGATCTTAGGCATTCATAGGAGCTACCTAGAGCTAGTTTTAACAAGTGTGCACCACACCTAACTCACTAGACTCAACTAGGTCAAGCTACCCGTTCATACCCCCCCCTTCATAGTACGGCCAAAGGAAAAACAAAGTCCTAAACTACTCTAAGTGTCTCTCCAACTTCAATTGACACTTAGAACTAGTTATCCTTAACCTTGTCGTCCATCCTTTGAAAACTGAAACGATTTCCATCGTAGGGGCATGACAACCTCAATTGCCCAATTGATCTCCATTACCATGACCTAACTTAATTGCCTCTGCAAAACACACGTTAGTCATAGTAATCTTGTATTGACATTAATCACCGAAATCCACTTAGGGGCCTAGATGCTTTCAACCCCCTCCCCCCCCATAAATATGTGATTTAGCCTCTCGTCCGCCTCTCCTTACCTTGCCAGTCTGCGTTCACCCTTTCTGCCCTCGAGCAGTTGCTAAGAACAGAGGAAGAGAGCGCCGGGGAGAAGAAGGGAGAAGGGGGAGGAAAGGCGCGCGCGAGAGAGAGAGAGACAGAGAGACAGCGAGAGCACACCTTACCGCAGTAGCCGCGTTCTCCACCTCACTCATGGCTGGTGCTATTGTCCTTTCGGCGGATCCTTGGGGTCCGTTTGATGTGTTAGAGGAGACGCTGCAGTCGCTCGTCGACGATGGTCTCCTCCGCCCGGTCACCGACCCTAACAGGCTGGAGTGGATTGCTCCGAGGAACGAGCCAGAGCCGAGGCTGCGCGATGGCTATATCGTGAGCTTCGTGTCTTTCCACGAGCATGGCCTCGGTGTGCCGGTGGACCGGTTCATGCGGGCACTCCCGCATTACTACGGTGTGGAGCTTCATAACTTCAACCCCAACTCCATTGCGCAGGCGGCCATCTTCGTCGCCGTCTACGAGGGATACCTAGGCATTGCCCCCCACTGGAAACTGTGGCTCCACCTCTTTCGGGCGGGGCTCACCACCAAGCCAACAGGTATGGCGGGCGTGAGAAAGGCGATGAGGGCCGGCGGCTGCACTTTCCAAGTGTGCCAAGATCGGTAGGCCCTCTACATCCTGGCTCAGCTCGCGTCGTCCAACCGCGGTTGGTACAACAGCTGGTTCTACCTCCGCAATGATGATGGTAGGTTTCCCCCTTATACCGGGTGGATCGTGGAGAGCTAGCCGGAGATGTGGAGGTATGGCATCGCGAGGGATGATCAGCCCAAGCTGCGGCCACTTCTGGAGGCGTTGGAGAGGCTGCGCGGCCGCGCCCTTACGATGGCTGTGGTCGTGGTGTCCTTCCATTGCCGGAGGGTGCTACCGTCGATGACTCGGCGGTGGCGCCTGTTCGAGATGACACCGGATGAGCCGATCGATGGCATCTGGTTGTCCGCCGTTGCCCTCTTCGATGAGGAGATTCTACGTCGGGTGAAAGGGACGGTGGACGGGTGGACGAAGAGCAGCGGTCTGTCCCCGTTCCCGATGCGCCCGTCGCGGGGGTACATATCTCTGGTGAGTCACGCGTTGCTGCGGTCTCCGAGGTCTTCTTGCTCCTTGTATTTTCCTGTTCCCTTATTGCATTTGCCATCCTTGCAGGGGATGAGGGATGTGCAAGCCTCCCCACCGCCCGTTCCCGAGGACGCAGGGCGGCGAGCCAAGAATAGGGCAAACGCCGAGGCGTACAAGAAGCGGAAGGACGCCAAGGAGGCAAGGCGCAACAGGAAGATCCTCGAGCGCGAAGAGCTGGAGAAACGCCGCCGGCAACAGAGGCACGATGGTCTCCCGGTGGAGTCATCCCCGTCATCGTCATCGACGGACCCTTCAAGTGATGATGACGAGAACGAGGCGGGGCGGGGTCCCGTGGACCATCTCCCTGACGTCAGGGGGATGGCTCTCGAGGTGTCAGTGAGTGGCCCGGCACCTCTAGGAGGAGGAGGAGAGGACGCCTCAGGGCTGGCGATCGCCCGCCCTAGCGCCAAGGCCGACACGCCCGAGGCACGGGCGTTGGGGAAGCACGCCGTCAGCCTGAGGGACCTAATGGCGGAGATGGAGCGGGCGATGGCGGGGGCAATTCAACCGCACCCTCAGAGGGAGGAGGGAGCGTCGGAGTTGAGCGAGGGCCGGCCAGCACCGATGAACACGGAGGTCGTACCTCCGCCACCGCCACCGCCACCGTCATTGCAGAGGACGAGGGGTGCAGTGCCGAAGCGGTTGTGTCCCCGTTCAAGGTGAGTGATTTGTCAGTGGAGTTTGTAGTATCTCCTGCTCGCCCCTTGGTTGTATGCTGACCTTGTGAGTGCTTTTGCTTTCAGCCAGAAGCGTTAGGCGGAGGTACCCGCCCTGGCACCGCGCAACAGTTTCCAAGTGATGACCGAACGCTGATAGGGTCCGGTCAGCACTGACCGGACGCGTTCGGTCGCTCTTGGATGCTTACTGTAATCGACCGGACGCTGGATACTCAGGGTCCGGTCACCACTGACCGGACGCGTCCGGTCCAGCGTCCGGTCACACGACCTTCCAGCATTCGGTCACTCCAGACTTGTTCTCCTTAGTCAAATGAACTGACCGGACCCTGCGGCCAGCGTCCGGTCGCACCGGAGCCAGCGTCCGGTCAGTATTTGACCCTCCATTCACTTCCAACTCTCGATCATATGAGAATGAAGTTTGCTCCAAAGGATCTTAGGCATTCATAGGAGCTACCTAGAGCTAGTTTTAACAAGTGTGCACCACACCTAACTCACTAGACTCAACTAGGTCAAGCTACCCGTTCATACCCCCCTTCATAGTACGGCCAAAGGAAAAACAAAGTCCTAAACTACTCTAAGTGTCTCTCCAACTTCAATTGACACTTAGAACTAGTTATCCTTAACCTTGTCGTCCATCCTTTGAAAACCGAAACGATTTCCATCGTAGGGTCATGACAACCTCAATTGCCCAATCGATCTCCATTACCATGACCTAACTTAATTGCCTCTGCAAAACACACGTTAGTCATAGTAATCTTGTATTGACATTAATCACCAAAATCCACTTAGGGGCCTAGATGCTTTCAATCTCCCCCTTTTTGGTGATTGATGACAATACCACCTCGAGTATGTTATGGAATGAGGTTTTTGACGGGCTTGGTTCATATAAGCTTTTGTCGTTAAGAACAAAAGAGTTAGGCAAGCTTATATGACCCAAGCCAACACAATGTACTCAAAGGATATGAATTAAGCATGAGTACAAGTAACAAAGCTCATTTGCTTCGAAGTATAAACGCGGAAGCAAAAGCAAATGAGCATAACACAAGTGATATGACATATAGATAATGCAAAGTAGAAATCACACATGTCAAATATCACAATCACGTAGATAGCACTATCACATATATATAATAGTATGCATGAAAGTAAACACACGAATGCATAAGTAATAGTGTATCACACAAATAGAACTCCAAATGTATATAAAAGGCTAATACTAGATAACTAGCTCCCCCTAAATGTAGCTCCCCCTGAGACTACATACTCGAACACCCTCTCCCCCTTTGGCGTCAAACACCAAAACCTAAGGGTCGGACGGCAGGGCTGCAGCAGACGAGCCTGGCGCTGAAGAACGTGGGGCAAGCTGGAACCGGGCACCATCATCATTTGACCCTGAGCTCTGAACTGACTGACCCTCTGTGGCAGGAAGTGTCGCTGAAGCGGTCTGGGTCTGAGCTGGGGCTGGTGCTGCCTGTGAAGCTGCTAGTATGTCTGTCGTAGGATCTGATGAGGCGATAGACGAGGGGAGCCTCTGAGTAGTCACAGCGACTGGGTCTACTGTAGACGGGCTAGCAGAATGCATATGAGGCGGAGTAGGCATGCCGGTCAACTCGCTGAAGGATGCTCCAAGACTCCTGGAGACTGACGTGTCAGGCACGAATAGCGAGGAGGACTGCTTCACGTGTGAAGCCCGTCTGAAGTGGAGTGAATCTGCAGGGCTACCATGGGTGAGGCCAACCACCGGGACACTGTGCACAAGAGGTGAAGCAAATGAGCCGGAGGTCTGTCCTCGACTCTGAAGCCCATTGGGTCAGAGTAGCCGAGTCGTCATGGTGGAAGCAGTTGAGCAAGCTAGGCGCGGTCTCGTGGGTCAGGGGCTCAAGAGCTGCTACTACGTCTTTGCATGAAACCCATAAGCTCTTCTTTTGCAGGAGTATCTCGCTGTTGATGCATATCTTTCCTGCTTTGCATGACTTCTGCTTGCCTCTAGAACTCGTCCTGTCGAGTCTGAAACTGGGCAAAAGTAGCAGCTATCTCCTGTGCATGTCTATCCTGTGTCTGCTGCATCCGCTCAAGAATAGCAATGAGAGCGGGTCATGCTGCGGAGGCAGTGGAGAGCAGTAATCGAGCTACCGCCCTCATCGTGTCTGAGGAATAGGCAGATAGTCATCGTCAGAGCTGTCACTGTACTCGCTCACCTCCTGTTGTGCCTCTAGCTCCTCCTCCTCTGTGGCTGCAATCCCTCTAATGATCTCATCCTGCTGAGCTACGGACTCTGGCACGTCGGGACGACGGCTAGACTGTCTGGGTGCCTGAGGCATGGTATGTCTGATCCTCTATGACAGGTTGTAAGCTGGGAACTCTGTGGTGGCACATATATACTCATCATCATCATACCAGGCTTATCAAGCACTACTACTGCGGATAAGAAACGTGATCCAAAGAGCATAGGGAAGCTGCACTGCGACCCTTGAATCCCTCAATTATAGTATCCTCCATCTCCGAAAGAAGGAGGTCCCAGATATCAAATCTTGCCTCACACGATCGTGAGCATTAAGAAGCCGAGTCATGGCGAGTCGACCCTCTCTATATCCCAACCTCAGGAAGCAAGGTCCTCCCGATAATGGCCTCTAGCACTCTCAGAGGAGTCAAGTCACCGGGATTCTTGCTCGACCCCTCTCAAAAAGGCTCCTTGAAGCAATGTCGCACTAAATCAGAGGAGGCACCAACCCTCCATGTGGACGCCTGGGGGGCTCCTGCTGTCCATAACAAACCTCATGTATCTTGACAGGGCTACTCCTCAGTAGCCTCAAGATATCTCTCCGACCACGCCACTCGTCACTCAGTAGTCTTTGCCTCACGAAAGCAAAGTGAATAAACATGTGATGTGGATCGATGAAGAGTGAAGCATAAAACCGACGAACCCAAGATGGTACATATATCCTCGTCTGTCCAATCAAATCATCACCCCGGCAAATATGACAAGTATGGCCGAATGCTCTCTCCCATTGCCGCCACAATGGACTCTATCTCGACAAACTCTTCGAGATCTGAACACCGCCCTCATCATTGAGATAAGCATTGTAGAAATCCTCCGTAGTGGCGTGTAGAAACCCTCACCGCTTCTCTCATCCCTCCTTGGACGAAACCAAACCTCAAACTCAACAAAACGCAATGTTCGAACTCCTGCTCGGCGGTAGCGGCCCTCAAGTCGAGGTGTACCACCGGAGGTGGACCACATGGTCTAGGTGGAGGACGTGATCCCCTCCGGCTGTGTCGGGCGGCCCTCGGCGAGACCGGGTACACGGGTCCGCCTAGAGCGGCGGCTAGGGTGCCGGCTCTGCCTCCTCGGCCTCCTAGGTCTGCCGAGGCTCTCGCTTTGTGGGGCTACTCTTGCTATCTTGACCGACCCTCCTCAATGGCAACCCGTCGTCCCGCAAACGTGATAGTCCCAACCGGACTACCGTGACGACGCTCAACCTCCTCAATCGCAGCTCAATGCTTTGGTGGCTGGCCGATCTGCAATGACAACTCCGCTACAAGGCACCACCTCTCTCGCACGCGCTCTGCGGCCTCTGCAATGTACCGCTCGCTCTTGCCGTCTCTACATCGATACTTCCGCTTCTTGGATGTCACCGCTTGGTTGACTTGCCCTTAGATCCGGCCGGTCATGGGCGGGGGGCCTCCGATCATCATCACCTAGGCCACCACCAACGTTCTTGGTGCGAGCCATCTGAATCGACAAGATGGTGAATCGCCACCGATGAAGATCAATCATCAAAACTTTGCTTTCGAGGCTTGGCCTCGATCCTTACTGTGAGCTTGGCTCCGAGTTGATCGCCAACCGCCACAAGAACCACAAACGGAACCAACTCATTGCATTTATAGAATAGATGGATATACAAATAAATACCATATTGCTAATAGATGTGAAACCCTAACAGAGAAAGCAATGTAGATGCGAAATTGAATCGAATGGCTTTCTACCTGACGATCAGCGATCTGTGAAAAGATGAGATGTCACGCGGGGGAACCTCGGAACCGGCTAGGGTTACACGGAGCAATGATGAACTGGTGGCCCTAGTATTTGTGAAATCAGTGCATTGTATTGCAAATTGATCTACGCAATTTGAAATTGAAACAAGGGGCTAGCCTTACCGAGAGGAGATGAGGCTAGGGCACACGGCAAGAGGCAGAGTAGAGGCGTGGACAGGGCGACTCTAGTGAGCTACGGTGGCGTTGGCGTGGTGGCGCGCGAGCTGCGGTGGCGTGTGCTGTGCTGGCGCGGTGGTGCGCGGGAAGGCTCGGGCGTAGTGGCGCGGCGAGGCTGGAGCACGGCGGCATGGGCGCGAGGTGGCCGACGCAGGGTCGCGGTGGCACGGCGAGGCAAGGGCACGGCGGCGCGCGGCTGGCGAGCAGAGGAGGCGCAAGAGGTGGCGGCGCTGGCTAGGGCAAGGCGGGATGATGGCGAACAAAGGTACGGCTTGCGGTTAAATAGTTCCCCACACGCGACAGAAAAGGAATTGAAGAAAGGAGACCTAAAGTCGTGCGAGATCCACTGACCGGACGCTCCGGTGGTAGCGACCGAACGCTACCACCCAGCGTCCGGTCGATTCCAGAGAGGTCCAAATCCTCTAGAATCGGGACCGGACGCGTCCGGTGGTCCATGACCGGACGCAGGAAGGGTCCGGTCAATACAACTTGGTCTTCCTTCGATCGACCAGACGCTGAACCCTTCTTGACCGGACGCACAGACGCAGCGTCCGGTCACTCTTTCACCAGTAGTTCACCTCCTGTGAACTGACCGGACGCTAGACAACAGCGTCCGGTGCACCCTTTTCCAGCAAATCTTCAAACTTCCATCTCGCTGCCTGTTCCCAATCAAGTCCCAACTTGAATATGATCCAAATAAACACTAATTGGGACTGATGTGAGTGACCTCTCTCAAACCCTCATATATTTTTTTAAAATATTTTGCCTTAGGCTATAATTCTTTTTAAGAAAATAGGCAACAAGAGGGCAAATGGAACTAAACGACAAAACAACATTCAGGCATATGCACTACTTGTAAGTAAATCTAATTGCTTGTCAAGTTTGATCCAAGGTTAAGCTTCTTCACACGCTTTTGGGAGGTTATCTTAACCATGTTAGACAAGCCCTTTATGCATTGCCACAAATTTAACATGTTGTATATTACAATGAATGCAAGGGACAACACATGCTCAATTTTTAGTGAAGTTACTACAATCAAGTACATTGAGCTCATTCCGCAATCTACAAAATGTAGCCTCATCTAGCGGTTTAGTGAAGATATCCGCTAATTGATCTTCGGATCTTACACCTTCTAGTGATATATCATTTTTAGTCACATGATCTCTTAGAAAGTGATGGCGGATATCTATATGCTTGGTGCGAGAGTGTTGAACCGGATTATTTGCAAGTTTTACCGCACTTTCATTATCGCACAAAAGAGGTACTTTCTCTAGAACTACTCCATAGTCTAGCAAAGTTTGTTTCATGTATAATATTTGTGCACAACAAGCACCCATGCAAATGTATTCCGCTTCGGCGGTGGACAAAGCCACACTATTTTGTTTCTTGGAGGACCAAGACACAAGTGATCTTCCAAGCAAATGGCACCCTCCGGATGTGCTCTTTCTATCAACTTTGCATCCGGCGTAATCCGAATCGGAATAGCCAATTAATTCAAATAAAGCTCCTTTGGGATACCAAAGACCAATGCTTGGTGTGTGCTTAAGATACCTAAGGATTCTTTTTACGGCAATTAAATGAGTTTCCTTAGGACTAGCTTGAAATCTAGTACACATACACACACTAAACATAATGTCGGGCCTAGATGCGGTTAAATATAACAAGCTACCAATCATAGAACGGTAGAGAGTTTAATCAACCGGGTTACCTCCCTCATCTAGATCGAGATGTCCATTTGTAGGCATTGGTGTCTTGATTGGCTTACATTCATCCATCTTGAATCTCTTGAGAAGATCTTTTGTGTATTTCTCTTGAGAGATGAAGATGCCTTCTTTCATTTGCTTGACTTGAAAACCAAGAAAGAATGTAAGCTCACCAATCATTGACATCTCGAACTCCTTCGACATCAATTCACCAAATTCTTTGCATGAGTCTTCATTTGATGATCCAAAGATGATATCATCAACATATACTTGACAAATGAAGATATGCCCATCAAGCTTCTTGGTGAATAGTGTGGTGTCGACCTTCCCAATGGTGAAGCCCTTCTCAATGAGGAAGTCCCAAGGCGCCATACTAAGCTCTTGGGGCTTGCTTAAGCCCATATAGTGCCTTGGACAACCTATAAACATGATTAGGATATCTAGGGTCTTCAAACCTGGGAGGTTGATCAACATAGACTAGTTCATTTATAAAGCCATTTAAAAAGCACTTTCACATCCATTTGATATAGTTTCATTTCATGATGTGATGCATATGCAAGAAGGATACGGATGGCTTCTAATCTTGCAACCGGTGCAAAGGTCTCTCCAAAATCCAAACCTTCAACTTGAGAGAACCCCTTTGCAACTAGTCTTGCCTTGTTCCTCACAACAACACCTTGATCATCTTGCTTGTTGCGGAACACCCACTTCGTTCCAATGACTCTTGCACCTTTTGGTCGCTCTTCAAGAGTCCAAACTTCATTGCGAGTGAAGTTGTTCAACTCTTCATGCATGGCATTGATCCAATCCGGATCTTTAAGAGCTTCTTCTACCTTGGTAGGCTCATAGCAAGAGACAAAAGAATGGTGAGCAATAAATGAAGTAAGTTTTTGAGATCGAGTCATCACACCCTTTGATGGACTCCTTATGATGAGATTTTGTGGATGATCTTGTAGGAGAGGTGTGTTTCTTCTATTGACCACTTGAGGAGGAGGTTGTGGAGCATCAACATCTTGTGCTTGTACCACCATTTGCTCATGGGAGATATGAGTATCTTCATTTTCTACTCTCCCATCTTTTTCACCATCTTGTGGTACATTTGATGAAGAAGGTTGGTCAATGACTTGTACATCATCTTCATCATCTTTTGGCTTGATGTCTCCCACCGGGATATTCTTTATAGCCTCCCTCAATGGTTCATCACCTACATCATCAAGATTCTCATGTGCTCCTTGGGAGCCGTTAGATTCATCAAATTCCACATCATATGTTTCTTCAACCAAGCCGGTGGCATGATTAAATACTCTATATGCTTTGGACTTCAATGAGTAACCAACAAGAAAACCTATATCACAACGTCTTTGAAACTTCCCTAGGTGTTGCCGCTTCTTGTAGATGTAGCACTTGCAACCAAACACCCTAAAGAAGGAGACGTCCGGCTTCTTCCCATTGAGCAACTCATACGGTGTCTTGACAAGGAATTTTTGAAGAAATAGGCGGTTGGATGCATAACATGCGGTGTTGATTGCTTCCGCCCATAGAGCTTCGGGGGTGTTGTACTCATCTAGCATTGTCCTTGCAAGGGTGATCAAAGTCCGATTCTTCCTCTCAACTACACCATTTTGTTGAGGAGTATAGGTTGCGGAGACTTCATGTTTGATTCCAACTTCATCACAATAGGATTCAATATTTGTGTTGTCAAACTCTTTGCCATTGTCACTTCTTATCTTCTTGAGCTTCACTTCAAATTCATTTTGAGCTCTCTTGGCAAACTTCTTGAAACAAGATGCAACTTCGGATTTGTCATGAAGGAAGAATACCCATGTATACCTTGAATAGTCATCCACAATCACAAGACAATAGAGATTTCCTCCCAAACTCTTATATGTTGTTGGTCCAAATAAATCCATGTGTAGGAGTTCTAGCGCTCTTGTGGTTGACATGAAAGCTTTGGTTGGATGAGTGTTTGCAACTTGCTTGCCGGCTTGGCATGCACTACAAAGCTTGTCCTTCTCAAACTTCACATCCTTCAACCCTCTCACCAAATCATTCTTCATAAGCTTCTTGAGTGAGCTCATCCCAACATGAGCAAGTTTTCTATGCCATAGCCACCCAAGTGTTGTTTTGGTGAATAGGCAAGTCATCAAGTTTGCATCTTCGGAGGTGAAGTCAACTAGATATAAGTTGTTGTATCTAAATCCATTGAATATCACTTGATTGTCATCTACCTTGGATACAACAACCTCCTTCTCGGTGAATAAGCATTGAAAGCCAAGATCACACAATTGCCCAACGGATAGCAAGTTGAAGCTCAATGAGGCAACATAGAGCACATTTGAGATGGAATGATCATTTGATATTGCCACTTTGCCCAATCCTTTAACCTTGCCCTTTGAATTATCTCCAAATGTTATTTTCTCTTGTCCATCTACCTCTTCATCTAGTGAGGTGAACATACGAGGATCACCGGTCATATGTTGAGTACAACCACTATCAATAACCCAATGACTTCCACCGGTCTTGTAGTTCACCTACACACAAGAGATTCAAGCTTTAGGGATCCAAACTTGTTGAGGGCCCTTCACCTTCTCAACAAGTGACTTAGCCACCCAAATCTTCTTAGGCCTACTCTTGTTGGGGGGTCCTAAGAACATGACTTTCATCTTTCCACTAGAATCTTTTCTAAGCATGTAGTGAGCATTGAAAGCAAAGGGTCTAGCATGCTTGGGCAAGGGTTGTGGTGGTGGAGTTTGACACTCATGAGCAAAGTGGCCTTCTTGTCCACACTCAAAACATCTCTTTGGCTTTAGCTTTGGCTTTGATTGTTGGTGTTGAGCTTGAGCCTTCTTCTTCTCTACACTTGCCATATATCCAATGCCACTTCTATCCATCTTCATGACGGTATTCATGAGTAGCTCACTTTGGAGATGCTTGCCTCTAGCGAACTTGCTCAATCCCACCTTGAGATGCTCTTTCTCCATCTTGAGCTTCTTGTTTTCTTCCGTGAGAATATCATTGTTCTTCTCTTCCTTGAGTTTCTTGTTTTCTTCTTTGAGCTTCTCATTTTCAAGGATCAACTCTTCGTCATGATCAAGAGTTTCTAGCACAATGGTGTTGTGACTTTTCATCTCTTCAAGATCTTTCATGAGCTTCTCATGGTCACTCTTGAGCTTGACATACTCATCATAGTCATTGCACTCAACCACTTGCTTGCCTTTGCTACTAGATCCATGCTCAATGCTCTCATCAATTAAATCATCACATGAGGTAGCTATATCAATCTTAACAACATGGTTAGTAGCAACATGTGGCTTATTTGGTAAGAATTCTTGTGCAATAACAAGAGTATCATAATTGATCTTTAGAGTTGTATATTCATCTTTTAGCTTGTTGTGACTAATGATAAGCTCATTGTGCACCCACTCAAGTTTATCATGTTTATCTTTAAGCTCTTTCTTAGAAGATTTGAGCTCCTTGAGTTTGGATGATATAGAGTCATTTGTTTCTTTGAGCTCATCATTAGCCTTTTCCAATGCATCACACTTAGCTAAGAGTGAATCATTTTTAGCATCAAGTTTGTCATTTGTAGCTCTACTCTTTCTAATGATCTTAGTGTATTTTCTTAATATTTTGACAAGATCATCATATGTGGGTGAATCATCATCGCTATCACTATCATCATCACTAGCTTGCTCATCATCACTACTATCATCACTCTTAGTTACCTTGCGTTCACCCTTGGCCATAAGGCATAGGTGTGTAGAGGATGATGGCGATGGTGGCGGTGAGGATGCAAGATCAATAGCAATGGCGGTCACCTTCTCATTGTCACTCTCATTATCGGATGATCCACTTGAGGAATCAATGTCCGTGAGCCAATCACCGACAATATAGGCCTTGCCACTCTTCTTCTTCTTGTAGAAGTCTCTCTTTTTGCCATCTCTCTTCTTGTATGGCTTGTTCTTTTTCTTTTCATCTTCATCACTTGAATCATCTTTCTTGCCCTTGTTCTTGAACTTGTCTTTCTTGGGCTTTGTGCATTGATGAGCTAGGTGGCCAAGTTTGCCACAATTGTAGCAATCCATCTCGGAGATTGGCTTTCTTCTTGAGCTAGTGAAGAACTTCTTCTTCTTGCCGTCAAACTTGATGCCACTCTTGTTTAGCTTCTTTAGCATCTTTGCGGTCTTCTTCACCATGAGAGCAAGACTTTCTTCATCATCTTCATCACTTGAGCTCTCATACTCAAGTCTTGCCTTGCCCTTATCTTGGCTAGCTTTGAATGCTAAGTCCTTCTCTTTCTTCTTTGTAGACGATGAGCCTTCTTGTGGCGTGATGTGCATGTACATCTCATGAGCATTGATCTTTCCCAAGATTTGTGTCGGTGTAGCGGCGGAAAGATCACCTTGATGTAGCACGGTCACAATATGCCCATATTTGTCAATGGGGAGGACACTCAAGATCTTTCTCACAACGTCGGATGGTGACATTTGAGTAAGTCCAAGCCCATTGACTTCCTCTACAAGAACATTTAAACGAGAATACATTTCATTAGCACTTTCTTTGGGAAGCATCTCAAAAGAATTTAGCTTTTTAATCACAAGATGATAGCATTCCTCACGCTCACTCTTGGTTCCCTCATGGAGCGCACAAACGTCCGACCATAGTGCATGGGCGTCTTTGTGGTTCCTTACACGATTAAACACATCTTTGCAAAGGCCTCTAAAGATGGTGTTGCGAGCCTTTGCATTCCATTTTTCATAGTTTACTTCATCGCCTTGAAGTTGTGTGGCATTCTTAGGTGTTGGGAATCCTTGAGAGGCGGCTCTAAGAATTCCAACATCTAGAGCTTATAGGTAAGCCTCCATCCCCCTCGAAGATAGGAGGAGGTCCATCCCCGTGAGACATCTTGCTCTAAGCGGTTAGGCTTAAAAACGTGAGCACGAGGCTCTGATACCAATTGAAAGGATCAAGATGCCGAAGAGGGGGGTGAATTGGGCTAATTCTAAATTTTCTTGCAATAATCAAATCCTACGGATAGCCCAATTAACCCCTTGTGCCTAGAAAAAGTGTTTCTATCAAATCAACGCACAAAAGACTTGCAACCTATGTTCCAAACTTACTCTAGCATAGCAATTCTATGAATGTAAAGACGAGTATTGAATTGCTCAAAGTAAATACTTAAAGTAAATGCTCAAAGTAAATGGAGAGAGGAACGCGGCGATGTTTTGCCGAGGTATCGGAGAGTCGCTACTCTCCACTAGTCCTCGTTGGAGCACCCGTGCAAGGGTGTAGCTCCCCCTTGATCCGCGCAAGGATCAAGTGCTCTCTACGGGTTGATTCTTCGACACTCCGTCGCGGCGAATCACCCAAAACCGCTCACAACTTGAGTTGGGTCACCCACAAGCTCCGCCGGGTGATCACCAAGCTTCCAACCACCACCAAGCCGTCTAGGTGATGGCGATCACCAAGAGTAACAAGCACGAACTCTCACTTGACCACGCGAAGCCTAATGAGAAGATGGATGCACACTTGTCTACTCTTGATTCACTAATGAGGTTTCACTCTTGGATTCTCAAATCACAAACACCTCACTAGGACCTTGCTCTTCTTGGCACTCACAAACGTGTTTCTCAGCTGTTGGAATGAGCAAAAGTGACTCCACACACGAGTGGAGCTTCTATTTATAAGGCAGCCTGAAAAACGAACCGTTATGAGCTTCTGCGGGATGACCGGACGCTCCGATCGTATTGACTGGACGCTCCGATCAGTTCAATCCGCGCAACAGTTTCTAAGTGATGACCGAACGCTGATAGGGTCCGGTCAGCACTGACCGGACGCGTTCGGTCGCTCTTGGATGCTTACTGTAATCGACCGGACGCTGGATACTCAGGGTCCGGTCACCACTGACCGGACGCGTCCGGTCCAGCGTCCGGTCACACGACCTTCCAGCGTTCGGTCACTCCAGACTTGTTCTCCTTAGTCAAATGAACTGACCGGACCCTGCGGCCAGCGTCCGGTCGCACCGGAGCCAGCGTCTGGTCAGTATTTGACCCTCCATTCACTTCCAACTCTCGATCATATGAGAATGACGTTTGCTCCAAAGGATCTTAGGCATTCATAGGAGCTACCTAGAGCTAGTTTTAACAAGTGTGCACCACACCTAACTCACTAGACTCAACTAGGTCAAGCTACCCGTTCATACCCCCCCCTTCATAGTACGGCCAAAGGAAAAACAAAGTCCTAAACTACTCTAAGTGTCTCTCCAACTTCAATTGACACTTAGAACTAGTTATCCTTAACCTTGTCGTCCATCCTTTGAAAACTGAAACGATTTCCATCGTAGGGGCATGACAACCTCAATTGCCCAATTGATCTCCATTACCATGACCTAACTTAATTGCCTCTGCAAAACACACGTTAGTCATAGTAATCTTGTATTGACATTAATCACCGAAATCCACTTAGGGGCCTAGATGCTTTCAACCCCCTCCCCCCCCATAAATATGTGACGAGCCTCGTCCCGTCTCTCCTTACCTTGCCAGTCTGCGTTCACCCTTTCTGCCCTCGAGCAGTTGCTAAGAATAGAGGAAGAGAGCGCCGGGGAGAAGAAGGGAGAAGGGGGAGGAAAGGCACGAGAGAGAGAGAGAGACAGAGAGACAGCGAGAGCACACCTTACCGCAGTAGCCGCATTCTCCACCTCACTCATGGCTGGTGCTATTGTCCTTTCGGTGGATCCTTGGGGTCCGTTTGATGTGTCAGAGGAGACGCTGCAGTCGCTCGTCGACGATGGTCTCCTCCGCCCGGTCACCGACCCTAACAGGCTGGAGTGGATTGCTCCGAGGAACGAGCCAGAGCCGAGGCTGCGCGATGGCTACATCGTGAGCTTTGTGTCTTTCCACGAGCATGGCCTCGGTGTGCCGGCGGACCGGTTCATGCGGGCGCTCCCGCATTACTACGGCGTGGAGCTTCATAACTTCAACCCCAACTCCATTGCGCAGGCGGCCATCTTCGTCGCCGTCTGCGAGGGATACCTAGGCATTGCCCCCCACTGGGAACTATGGCTCCACCTCTTTCGGGCGGGGCTCACCACCAAGCCAACAGGTATGGCGGGCGTGAGAAAGGCGATGAGGGCCGGCGGCTGCACTTTCCAAGTGTGCCAAGATCGGTAGGCCCTCTACATCCCGGCTCAGCTCGCGTCGTCCAACCGCGGTTGGTACAATAGCTGGTTCTACCTCCGCAATGATGATGGTAGGTTTCCCCCTTATATCGGGTGGATCGTGGAGAGCCAGCCGGAGATGTGGAGGTATGGCGTCGCGAGGGATGATCAGCCCAAGCTACGGCCACTTCTGGAGGCGTTGGAGAGGCTGCGCGGCCGCGCCCTTACGATGGCTGTGGTCGTGGTGGCCTTCCATTGCCGGAGGGTGCTACCGTCGATGACTCGGCGGTGGCGCCTGTTCGAGATGACACCGGATGAGCCGATCGATGGCATCTGGTTGTCCGCCGTTGCCCTCTCCGATGAGGAGATTCTACGTCGGGTGAAAGGGACGGTGGACGGGTGGACGAAGAGCAGCGGTCTGTCCCCGTTCCCGATGCGCCCGTCGCGGGGGTACATATCTCTGGTGAGTCACGCGTTGCTGCGGTCTCCGAGGTCTTCTTGCTCCTTGTATTTTCCTGTTCCCTTATTGCATTTGCCATCCTTGCAGGGGATGAGGGATGTGCGAGCCTCCCCACCGCCCGTTCCCGAGGACACAGGGCGGCGAGCCAAGAATAGGGCAAACGCCGAGGCGTACAAGAAGCGGAAGGACGCCAAGGAGGCAAGGCGCAACAGGAAGATCCTCGAGCGCGAAGAGCTGGAGAAACGCCGCCGGCAACAGAGGCACGATGGTCTCCCGGTGGAGTCGTCCCCGTCATCGTCATCGACGGACCCTTCAAGTGATGATGACGAGAACGAGGCGGGGCGGGGTCCCGTGGCCATCTCCCTGACGTCAGGGGGATGGCTCTCGAGGTGTCAGTGAGTGGCCTGGCACCTCTAGGAGGAGGAGGAGAGGACGCCTCAGGGCTGGCGATCGCCCGCCCTAGGGCCGAGGCCGACACGCCCGAGGCACGGGCGTTGGGGAAGCACGCCGTCAGCCTGAGGGACCCAATGGCGGAGATGGAGCGGGCGATGGCGGGGGCAATTCAACCGCACCCTCAGAGGGAGGAGGGAGCGTCGGAGTTGAGCGAGGGCCGGCCAGCACCGACGAACACGGAGGTCGTACCTCCGCCACCGCCACCGCCACCGTCATTGCAGAGGACGAGGGGTGCAGTGCCGAAGCGGTTGTGTCCCCGTTCAAGGTGAGTGATTTGTCAGTGGAGTTTGTAGTATCTCCTGCTCGCCCCTTGGTTGTATGCTGACCTTGTGAGTGCTTTTGCTTTCAGCCAGAAGCGTTAGGCGGAGGTGCCCGCCCTGGCACCGCGTAAGGCGCTCAAGGTGAGCACCAGCTCCACCGCTCAATGGGCGGTGGAGGTGTAGGCCGCCATGCAGCGTGGCACGGAGTCGGCCAGGGCCGACCTGGGGGAGCCAGTCGTCCAAGAAGAGGCCACCGAGGTGGCCGTGAAGTAGGCCGAGGATGAGGTGCCCAGGACCTTCGAGGCCAAGGTGGCCGAGGCCAGGGCTCCTGAAGTCGAGATGGTGAGCGCCGGGGCTCTCGGGACCACTGAGGCCGAGGTGGTGGAGGCGGGCGTGGTGGAGCCGGTGGCCCAGGATGTGGAGATGGAGGCGGGCAAGCTTCAGTACTGCCCCCGGTCCAAGACCTGTCGTCGTCGCAGGAGAGCGCCCAGGCGGTTCAGACAATCTCTTCCGCCGATACTTCCTGGGGGAAGGAGGTGGTGGACGCCGAGGCGGCCAGCATCGCGGAGCAGCCTGTCCCGACTCCTGCCGAAGGGAGCTCAACCCTTGTCCGGGTCTGACCCGAGCCTCGCGGGTGGGATCACCCGCGTGTCTGGTGGCGGAGCCGGGACGACCCTGAGGGGGAGCCTCTGTTCGCCCTTGAGGACACGACCGAGGGGGGCGCTGGGGCTCCTTCGAGCAATTTCACCAGCTGGCAGAGCGGTCGCTGCGGACAGCGCTGTCCGTCGTGGCTGATGATCTGCCCGGGGTTGCCCAGGTGCGCGCTTTCTTTCCCGGTGCTATTTTGTCTTTTTCCGAGTTTTTTCGCAGTGCTTGACCCCCATTTTGCCTACCTAGGAGCTCGAGGCTTGGTCCCTTGGGAAGTCGATATTCCTCTGGCAGGAGAGGGATGTCTGGGATCAGCTCCGGTGGCAGACGGATCTGCTTGCCAATGCTAATGAGCTTCTGTCGGCACGGAGCGTGGAGGTGGAGGACCTCTATCTTCGCTGTGCTGATATGAAGGTCGAGGCGGCCATGGCTTAGGAGCAGGCTGCCCCTTTGGCGGCGTGGATCAAGGAGCTGGAGGAGGAGCTGACCCGGGTGGCCGGTGAGCGGGAAACCTTCAGGTCTCGGGCGGAAGAAGCGACGGCCTCCGCCAAGGCCATCGCTGGGCAGCTGGGTGAGGAGCAGGGCGCGCATGTGCTGACGAAAGGTGCCCTGGCAGAGGCCCTCAAGGTGGCCGAGGCCTCCCGGGTCGAGGTCTTGACCTAGAAGAAGAAGTGCGAGGGTGAGTCCTATTAAACCGCACCCCTTGTTTTATTTGTTTTTCTCGCGTTCTTAACCCCGTCCCACTTATCTGGGTGCAGGGCTAGAGACGGAGGTCTCCTGGGCAGCCGAGGCCTCTGCTGAAGTGCAGTTGGTGCTTGAGGCTGAGATCCGGGAGCACGACGTGCTGCGGAGCGCCGCCCGTACCGCCTGTGAGGCCCTAGAGGTCGGGGGGGGGTTGATCCGAGCAGCTCCCTCTGGAGCCACCTGACCGCGTTGAGCAGCCGAATCCGTGAGCGGCTTCGGGGGGCACTGCATACGGGTGTAAAGCGTGCCTTGGTCGTCGTCTCCTCGCACTACGCCGACATCGACCTCGTGGCCGTCAGCGACGGTTACGTCTTGGCTGAGGATGACGAGGAGGCCAAGAAGGACGTCATGAAGCTGGAGGAGGTGGCTGAGGGCCCTGGCACGGCGCTAGCCAGTTTGTTTAAAGAGGAGGTGGTTCCTCCCACGCCGTTCGCCGACACTGGCGACTCTGAGTCTTGACCTAGGCCAACAGGGTCATGTAACCAGATTAGGACTTATGTTATCGTATCATAACGCTTGTGGCCATCGAGGCCTTTTAAAGTACTCGTGTGTGTATGCTTTTTAATCGTTTTTATTGTATTTCCGAGCCTCTGCCCTCTGCCTCGTTTCTAGACAAGTCCTTTGCAAAAAACTTCCTCGGAGCCTAAGCTGCCCCTCCGGTGAAAGGTGGTGAGGGAGTTGCCGTAGCCTAGAGGCCTAGGCAGTCTCGTGGCTCGGCCGACCTTTTGCCCTCGAGGCACGCTTTCGGTCTTTAGGTTTTTTACAATCGATTTGTCAGAGTACGCGAGAGAGTTTGGCGTAGAAATTTTTTGAAAAACGACTAAAAAATGGTGTCTGGGACTTAGGGGGTCCCCCCCTTTTAGTCCCCGAGGGAGGCTCAGTTCTGCAGAGGCAGAGCCGAGACTTGTTCGAGCCCCACGGTGGGCACCTCTGCAGAGGCAGAGCCGAGTCTCCATTATAGCGTTATCGTAAGGCCGATCCCCCATCGATGGGCTCGGGGGGTTTCTCGAAAAATTTAGAACAACTAAAGAACACTTCTTTAATATATTTCGAGAAACAATGTATACAATGCTTGGAAATTTAAGGGTAGAAACGACGTAGCTGTTCTATGTTCCAAGCGTTGGTGAGGATTTTGCCCTTCTCGTTGGCTAGCTTGTAGGTCTTGGGCTTTAGCACTTGGGCGACGATGTACGACCCTTCCCATGGCGGGGTCAGCTTGTGGTGGCCCTTGTTGCTCTGCCTCAGTCTCAGCACCAGGTCGCCTACCTTCAGGTCTCGGCTTCGAATGCGCCGGGCTTGATAGCATCATAGGGCTTGCTGGTACTTGGCTGAATGTAGCAGTGCAACGTCCCGGGCTTCCTCCAGTTGGTCGAGGGCGTCCTCGCGGGCAGTGTGGTTGCTTTGCTCATTGTAGGCCTATAGCCTTGGAGAACCATACTCCAGGTCAGTTGGGAGGATAGCCTCGGCTCCATAGACCAGAAAGAACGGTGTGAACCCCGTGGCTCGGCTCGAGGTGTTCCTCAGGCTCCAGATGACCGACGGGAGTTCGGCCAGCCATTTCTTGTCGAATTTCTTCAACCGGTTGTATATCCTTGGCTTGAGGCCCTGTAGGATCATGCCGTTGGCACGTTCTACTTGGCTGTTTGTCCTATGGTGTCCTACGGCCGACCAGACTACATGGATGTGGTGGTCGTCGTAGAACGTCAGGAATTTGTGGCCAGTGAATTGTGTCCCATTGTCGATGGTGATGGTGTTTAGAACCTGAACCTGTGGATGATATCAGTGAAGAACAGTACTGCTTGCTCGGATTTGATTTGAGTGATTGGACGAGCCTCGATCCACTTAGAGAACTTGTCAATAGCTACCAACAAGTGGGTGTAGCCCCCGGGGGCTTTCTGCAGAGGCCCAACCATGTATAGCCCCCACATGGCGAACAACCACGTGATGGGGATGGTTTGGAGGGCTTGGGCCGGGAGGTGCGTCTGCCGTGCATAGTACTGGCATCCCTCTCAGGAGCGTACCAGCTTCGTGGCATCAGCGACCGTCGTTGGCTAGTAGAATCCTTGGCGGAAGGCGTTTCCAATGAGCGTCCGAGGCGCAGCATGGTGCCCGTAGGCCCCCGCGTGCAAGTCCCAAAGTAGGGCTTGGCCTTCCTCGGTGGTGATGCATCGTTGGAGGACGCCAGATGAGCTTTGCCTGTACAACTCGTCGTTGCTGAGGACGTAAGTTTTGGCTCATCGCGCAAGCCATTGGGCCTCAGTCCTGTCCGTAGGAAGCACTCCTCGAACGAGGCGATCAAGGAGCGAAACTCGCCAGTCCGTACCCTGATCGGTCTTGGGAGGCCCTACGTCGATTTCCATGGCCTCGGGCTCAGCCGCCGGGGTCTCAGTGGCAGAGGGGTCCTCAGGCCCTGTGGTGGGCTCGACCGGTGGGCCCTCTTCTGCCGCCGAGGCGTAGCTGACCGAGGGCTTGTGCAGGTCTCTGGCAAATATGTTCGAGGGGACCAGGGCTCGTGCCGACGCCATCTTTGCCAGTTCGTCCATGGCCTCGTTGAATTTTTGCGAAATATGGTTGAGTTCGAGACCGTCGAACTTATCTTCTAGGCGTCGTACCATCTTGCAGTACGCCTCCATTTTGGGGTCATGGCAGTTCGACTCCTTCATGACTTGGTCGATGACGAGCTGCGAATCGCCCCGTACGTCGAGACGCCGCACTCCAAGCTCGATGGCGATCTGCAAGCCGTTGACAAGAGCTTCATACTCGGCTACGTTGTTGGAGGCAGCGAAGTGGAGCCGAATCATGTAGCGCATATGCACTCCGAGGGGAGAGATGAAGAGCAGACCTGCACCTGCCCCGGTCTTCATCAGGGACCCATCAAAGTACATGGTCTAGCATTCCTCCTGGATTTGAGCAGGTGGCAGTTGGGTGTCGGTCCACTCAGCCACAAAATCGGCCAAGGCCTGAGATTTAATTGCTTTCCGAGGCGCAACAGATAGGGCTTCCCCCATTAGTTCGACGGCCCACTTGGCTATTCTACCCGAGGCCTCCCTGTTCTGGATTATCTCTCCCAGAGGGAAAGACGACACCACGGTCACCGGGTGGGATTCGAAGTAGTGACGCAGCTTGCACCGAGCCAAGACTATGGCGTAGATCAGCTTCTGGATGTGGGGGTAGCATGTCTTAGTTTCGGAGAGTACCTCGCTGATGAAGTAAACAGGTCATTGGAGGGGTAGATCATGCCCCTCTTCCTGCCTCTCGACTACTACGGCCGCGCTGAGCACTTGGGTCGTTGCGGCGACGTAGAGTAAGAGGGCCTCGCCCTTGGTTGGCGGTACTAGGATGGGAGGGTTGGTGAGCAGTGCCTTGAGATTGGTGAGGGCTTCTTCGGCCTCGGGGGTCCAAGAAAAGCGTTCGGATTTTCTCAAGAGATGGTACAGAGGTAAACCTTTTTCGCCAAGGCGCGAGATGAAACGGCTCAGGGCCGCAAGGCATCCCATAACTCTCTGTACTCCCTTGAGGTCTCGGATTGGCCCCATGTTGGTCATGGCCGAGACCTTCTCTGGGTTGGCCTCGATGCCGCGTTCTGAGACTATGAACCCCAAGAGCATGCCTCGGGGGACCCCGAAGACACACTTCTCGAGATTAAGCTTGATGCCCTTCTCCCTAAGGCATTTGAAGGCGATCTCCAGGTCATCGACGAGATCACTGGCCTTTCTGGACTTGAACACGATGTCGTCCACGTAGGCCTCGACAGTTTGCCCGATGTGCTCACCGAAGACCTGGGTCATGCACCACTGGTATGTGGCCCCTGTGTTTCTGAGACCGAATGGCATGGTCACATAGCAGTACATGCCGAATGGAGTGATGAAAGAAGTCACGAGCTGGTCGGACTCTTTCATCTTGATTTGATGGTAACCGGAATACGCATCAAGGAAAGATAGGGTCTCGCATCCTGCAGTGGAGTCAACGATTTGGTCGATTCGAGGCAATGGAAATGAAACCTTTGGACATGCTTTATTTAAACCGGTGTAGTCCACACACATCCTCCACTTTCCATTTTTCTTCTTAACTAATACAGGATTAGCTAACCACTCTGGATGGGACACTTCCTTGATGAATCCGGCCACCAAAAGCTTCTGCACTTCCTTGCTGATGGCCTTGTGCTTCTCCTCGTCGAATCGGCGTGGGCGCTGCTTCACCAGTCTAGAGCCAGCCCGGATGTCCAAGGCATGCTCGACGACCTCCCTCGGTATGTCCGGCATGTCCGAGGGACTCCATGCGAACATATCGACATTCGCGTGGAGAAAGTTGACGAGCACGGCTTCCTATTTGCTATCGAGGGTGGCGCTGACCCTCAGCGTTCGGCCATTGGAGCAGGTGGGGTCGACCGGGACGAGCTTGACGGCCTCTATGGGCTCGAAAGTCCTGACACGACGCTTGGAGTCGGGCACTTCGCTACCTAGTTGGTTGAGGTTGACGATGAAGGCCTCGGCCTCCACGATAGCCTCGGTGTACTCGATGCATTCGACATCGCAGTCGTATGCATGCTCGTACGTGGACTCGACAGTGATGACGCCGTTGGGGCCCAGCATCTTGAGCTTGAGGTAGGTGTAGTTTGGGACCGCCATGAACTTGGCGTAGCACGGGCGCCCTAGGATAGCATGATAAGTCCCCTTGAACCCAACCACCTCGAAGGTAAGGGTCTCCTTGCGGTAGTTGGAGGGAGTGCCAAAG
The DNA here is from genome assembly GCA_904845875.1 of Miscanthus lutarioriparius. Lineage (NCBI taxonomy): Eukaryota > Viridiplantae > Streptophyta > Magnoliopsida > Poales > Poaceae > Miscanthus > Miscanthus lutarioriparius. Next base: position 97,986,350 of record CAJGYO010000003.1, on the reverse strand, counting down.
CAGACTGGCAAGTCGATGCGACCGAGGGGTCGCGTGCGCTTCCCCAGCACGACGCCGTGGAAGGGTGCGGCACCGCCTCGAAGCCGTGACTGGTCGAGCTCTAGGAGCTCCAGGGTGTTGGCGTAGAGGATGTTGAGGCCGCTGCCTCCGTCCATCAGTACCTTGGTGAGCCAGGTGTTGTCGATGATCGGGTCGATGATGAGCGGGTACTGCCCAGGGTTTGGGACATAATTGGGGTGGTCTTCCCAATCGAAGGTGATTGCCTCTCGAGACCAGTTAATGTACTGGGGAGTGGCTACCTCAACCGAGAAGACCTCCCGGTGTTCCATCTTCCGTTGACGCACCGTGAGGCACGCTGAGGGCCCGCCGAAGATCATGAAGGCATTGTGCACCTCGGGGAACCCGTCATCCTTGTCGTTGTCTCCATCGCCGGTGCCCTTCTTCTTGGCATCGTCATTGGGGAGCCTGAGCTTGGCGTAGTAACGTCGGAGCATGGTGCATTCTTCGAGGGTATGCTTCACCGGGCCCTGGTGGTAAGGGCAGGGCTTCTTGAGCATATCATCGAATAGTCCAGGGCCCCTGAAGGGGCCTCGGGGATTCTTGCGATCTGCGGCTGTGACTAGATCGGCCTCGAGGGCCTCTTGCTTCCCCTGGCGCCCCTTTTTCTTTTTCTTGGAGAAACGGGAGGCCGAGGACCCGGGGGCCTTGTCCCTCCGCTTCCCCTTTGCGTCGTTGTCGGGGAAGATGGCCCCGACAGCCTCTTCGCCCGAGGCGAAGTTGGTGGCGATGTCGAGGAGCGTGGCCGCCGAGGTCGGTATGTTCCGGCCTAACTCTTGGACCAGGTCTCAGCAGGAGGTGTTGGAGAGGAAAGCCTGGACAACTTCCGAATCGCCGACACTGGGAAACTCGGTGCACTGCTTGGAGAAGCGTCGGATGAAGTCTAGGAGAGACTCGTCCGGCTTTTGGCAACAACTCTTGAGGTCCCAGGAGTTCCCGGGGCGCACGTATGTGCCCTGGAAATTACCGACGAAGACCTTTACCAAGTCACGCCAGTTGTGGATCTGCAAGGGAGGGAGGTGCTCAAGCCAGGCTCGCGCCGAGTCTGACAGGAACAAGGGGAGGTTGCGGATGATGATCAGGTCATCGTTCGCACCGCCTAGCTGACAAGCTAGGCGGTAATCGGCTAGCCACAGCTCGGGGTTTGTCTCGCCGCTGTACTTTGTGAGGTTGGCCGGTTGCCGAAACCGGGCAGGGAATAGAGCGCCGTGGATGGCCTTGCTGAAGACTCGAGGGCCAGGTGGCCTAGGAGAAGGACTGCGGTCCTCCCCACTGTCGTAGCGGCCACCTCGGTGCGGGTGGTAGCCTCGGGCGAGCCCATCGTTGTCGTGGCGCCGTCGCCTGCTGACCACATCATGGTCGTCTTGCGCCTCGCGTCGGTCGCTGAGGTGGTCGTGCACTGAGGGGGCCTTGAGGCGGTCGTGCACCGAGGGCCGTTTCGAGGTGTCCCCGCGCCGTCGAGATGCGGAGCTTTTGGCCTGCTATACCGCGGCGGTCTCGAGAAGGTCTCGGAGCACGCCGTGGACCCGTCACCCCTCCGAGGTAGATGGCTCGGGCATCTTTTGGACTAGCATCGCCGCTGCCGCAATGTTCTGTCTAGCGCGATTGAAGATAGGGGGCTGCTTGCCCCCTTCATTGTTGTTGATGCGGTGGTAGACATCGCGAGCCCTCCGCCGGGCTGCTCTACCATCACCGCGACCCCGCTGCTCTCGCTCGAGAGTGTCTCGGAGCTGCTGCAGAAGGAGTCGGTCTTGTTCGACCTTGGCTTGGTGCTCGCGGAGCTGCTCTAAGTCATGGCATTGAAGTCCCTCGTGGGCAGGGTTCTCGTTCTGCGCTGCCGAGGGTTCGACACGCGGAGGTGTGGCATCGCCTGCCCCCTCGCGGGGCGGGGAGCGATGCCTACCCCTCCGTTTTCATCGCCCGCTCTCGGCATCCCAAGCTCGATGACGAAGCACTCACGAGTGGGGTCGTAAGTGCCTTCATCATCGGAGTCGGAGTAGCCGAAGCAGTAGTCGCTCGCGGTCATGAAGCGGCGCATGGCTTCAGGGTCGCGAAGCCCAGAGAAGTCCGCTCCGGCCCACGCCTTGTCCTCCTCCGAGGAGTCAGCGTGGGTGTGGGTCGAGGTTGTGGCGAAGAGGTCGAGGGTGAAACGTTGGTGGCGTCCTGAGGGTTCCGCGTGAGCGGAGGCATAGGCGGAAGCGTACGCGGCGGCGGCATTGCTCAACCCGAAGGGGTGTGGGGATGGTGCCATTGCTGGGTTTCGCTCCGCCGGAGTCGATTCCTCAGGACGTGGCAGGGCAGAGCTTGATGGCGGGGCGTTGCTGCACGCCACCGGCGTCTTTCCCATGCCCAGGCTTAAGCTAGATAGGTTCCCAGCCAGGGACTCTATGCCAACGGCCGGGCGTGGTTAACTGGTGGGGAGCGGAGAGTTGCCCTGAACTTGCGCGTTGTTGGGGTGGTTCTGCTCGCGTCGTGCCTGGCGAGTGCGACGAGAGCGGTGGCCTGGGCACCACCTACGCCTGGGCTGCTGGTGCGTGACATCGTCGTCGGTCAGTGGGGCTCTGGGTGTGAGGAGTACCATATCGTACTCACATCCTAGAGACATGAACTCTAGGCTCCCAAACCAGATCACCGTGCCGAGACGTAGAGGTCGCACGTGGTCTGCCATCCAGAACTTGTTGGGATGATTAAGCTAACACGCAGTATGATCCCCTACCTGGCGCGCCAACTGTCGGTGTTTTGGACCGGTGGGTCCTCAACCAACGAGTGAAAACGTAATGCGTGTCCCTATCCCGGATGGTGATGCAAAGAGACACAATGTTTATACTGGTTCAGGCAATAGGTGCCCTACGTCCAGTCTGAGAGAGCGATCTTGTATTCCTTGCACCGAAGTGCTTGTAGTAGGGGTTTACAAGCAGGACGAGAGAGGGGGTTAGTCCCAGGTCTCTGCGTGGAGCGGTGTGAGTTGCTTGAGATGTTGATCTCTCGTAGTGAAGAGCGTGTGTATTACAGAGTGTTACTCGTTGCTTGCGCGTGTGTCTATCTGAGCGATGTCTCCGTGAGTGTGTGTGTGCGCTCGTCGGGTGTCTCTCCTTATCCTAGAAATGGCCCCAGTCGCCCCCTTTTATAGTTGAAGGAGAGGACAGGGGCGGTACATGCGTTTGCTACGTGGTGCGTTGTGTGAGCGGAGGCGGCGTGCCGAGCCCTGTAGCTCGTTACTGCGGTGGTATGGTTGATGGAGTGGTCTTGTCCTTGGTACTCTAGAGCGACGCGCCGGTCACGCCTGGCCCTGTGCGACGTGGGAGCTCCTGTGGTGGCAGGTGCGTTGGAAGCGTGCCGGTTGCTGTACGTTGGACCGGCGCGGAGTGCCGAGGCCGGGTTGATGCGATGGCGCGGGTGTGCTGACTCCAAGGATACAGGAGCTCAGCCCTGTACGCGACGTGGGAGCTCCTGCAGCCTGACGTAGGGTATGGCGCGTTCCGCGGGCGACGTGCCGCTGCCAGAGTGTTGACAGCATAAAGAGTCGAGGCTCAGTTGGTGCCAAGGCCGAGCCATCGTGGGGGCTCAGCGGGCGCGAATCCCGAGGCTATCGAGACCCTGAAGCGGATTGCCGAGGCTCGGAGAGTTGGTAGCTCGTCCGAGGCCTTGCGGCGTGGGCCTCGAGCGAACTGGAGAATCTGCCGAGGCCTTGCGGCGTGAGCCTCGGGCGAATCGGAGAATCGGCAGAGGCCCGCGTGGTTGTCTCTTAGCTTTGGTATTTACAAGGTCTAAGCAAATTTTTCGGTTCTTGCTTAAGGTACCCCTTTCTATGGTATCCGACACTAACCATCATCACTGATAATAGCCATTGGATCTATTGTAATTTATTTAAAAAATTACCCACCACTGCCATTATGAAAAATACATAAAGTAACCCCCTAATTTTGCATGTAAATTATCCACCTCTGCCATTACAAAAGATAATTCAAAATAACCCCTTATACATATTTGTATATAAATTACCCACATCTGTCATTATAAAAATAATTCAAAATAACCCCTAAATTTGCATCTAAATTACCCATCTTGGCCATTATAAAACATAATCTAAAATAACCCATAGCATTGCGTTAAAGTTAACCAGCTTGGTCACTTATGAACAATAATTTAAAATAGTTCTCTAACTTTGTATCTAAATTACTCACGTCTATCGTGAAAGATAATTTACAATACCTCCTAATGAATTTATAAATATCCACCTTTATTATTATGAAAGGTAATGCAAAATAATATTCTAAGTTTGCATTTAACATATTCATATATGTCATCTTGAAACATAATATAAGGTAACCTTCATATTTGAAATCTACATGTGAAAAAATAAACATGAAAAATAAATATTTCTTAAAGTACATTACAATCAATATCCATAAAGTACGATACATATATATTTCTAAAGACTTCTATATTTGTAAAATAAAATAAATATAATGCTATGTTCCACCACATATATATATATATATATATATATATATATATCTATTCTATTCTATCTATTCTATTCTATCTATCCTATAAAAGAGCGAAGGAATTCTAAAATACTTTCGCCTAAAAACTTCTACCCACCCTATATTTTAACTCTTAGATATGATTTGAGACCTTGATCTAAGGGATATAAGGCCTCCTCGTTTTCTAATAAGTGGGCCACACCGTAAGACGTAAGATTTTTGTGCGTTCCTGCCATATGATTTGTTGCCCGGCGGCCTCTCCAAGCCGGTTTTTTAAACCCTTTTACCCACGCCTGCGTACACGCGACAGTGGGCCTCACCCTTTTCTCCCTCAATCACAGACCACGGATATATAGATTATCACGATAATGGATCCTCCTCCTATCTCTCGTCTCTTCTGTTCCTTTCCCCCTGCCGCCGCCGCCGCCGCCATCGGGCCGGGTCTGGGACTCAGGGCAGATACGGAGGCTCTCAGAACCTCACCTCCCCAGCCAGGTGATCCCACCCGTCCAGCCATCCTCATCTTCCCTCGCGCCTCTCCGTTATCCTCTACACGACGCCCGCACGCGGGACGGCCGACGGTTCCGCCCATCCCGTCGTTCCTCCGGACTCCATCGCTGGAGAGGCTCGATCGGCGGGGTGTCGAGTAAGGTATTGGCGGAAGCCAGCGTAGCGGGTGTTGACGTTTCTTTCTTTTCTTTTTTTTGTTCCGTGTAGTTGGCACTCGAGGTGCCGGCATGGACGAGAGCTACGCATTCTATCGATGGAGGAGCAATTATAGAGGTCTGGTCGTTTCATCTCTTCCGTCTTCCCCCACGGTTCATGGACGCATGGTGGCAATGGCATCCCATGAACCTCAGATTTATTGGTGAATATTTTTTCTACATGCCTTTCCTTTCCATTACCATTTGTGCGAAATACAGCGAAATAGAGTTGATTTTGAGGAATAAAACAATGCGAAAACATTGATTTGGTAGCGCTATCTTTTACTTTATAGTTAAAAAAGGGCTTGTGAATGTACGAGAACTGAACAGAGCATACTTGTGTGATGGGATTAACCGTATTCTACATAGCTTTATGTCTTTACAGCCTGCCAAAAAACTAGATGGGTGGCCAGTTAATAGAAAAAAATGCTGAATCAGTTCGTGCGGCCATGAGCGAACAAAGATTTAACTAATGTGCTTGCCTAAAATAGCCATACTTTATGAAGGCCTCAAACATGTGTAATTTAATTAATCACTTTTTAAAAATATATACAACCTTTTGGCAGTCAACTGATACCTCACATGTCTTGTTTACCAGTTTGCTTGTCACGTCATAATTTATAGTTGAAACAGTAATCAATCCTAAATTATTTTGAATTTGCCAAGGAAATGATTCCCAAAAGAGTTGTTGTCGAGACGCGCTATGTCGGGGGCTCGTTATCGGAGACATGATCTCGGACTCATCGGCGTACATATCGGCTACGACGACGGGTTCGACGACAGCAATTGGAGGTAAATCTCTGATTCTGACCATATCTACAGTGCATATTTCAGCTGCCAACCACTGCTCTTGTGTGGTCCATTTGGACTAAACTGAATGTTAAAATCCTTTATCCGTCTCTAGAACTTATGGTTGCCATCAGGAATCCTACAGTAACTGTCTTGAGTGCTGTCCATTTGTATTGATGACATTTCATTTGATTTAATATAAAACATTGCTGCATATTGTTGGGGGGAAGCATCCCCGGCGCCGCTCCCCCCTGACCCTCGACCCGCAGCTAACCAAACCAGCTCACCTCGCTGCGGATGTTGACCTCCGCCGCCGCGAGGGTTTCTCGTCCGTGGCGTCTTCCCTTTGTGTTCAGGTGGTGCACCCGGAGATCGCATAGAGCGAAGGGGAGCTCGGCGGGAGGCTAGCAAGAACGACGACGGAAGGTGGACCCTCGCCGTGCGCGCGCAAGGGCCGCCGCCCACCGCAGGAAGGCAACACCCCAGGGACGACGACGGTCCCACCGAGGAGATGGAGACCCGAAAGACGACAAACGAGGAAGGAATATTACCACCGTACCCTTTGGTTGTGTATGGTGCTTAGCTCCCGGAGGGAAACCTTGATGTAATTCCACCTTGCCTCCGGGTATGACTTATAAATACCCGGAGTGCTCATGTAAGGGTCATGTTGATTCTATTTTTCCAGACAAATTAATGAGTATATTATCCGCATTTTCTCATCGCCCCTTTACCCTCGCTAATTACTCTGCCCTCCTCCTTGTGGGAAACCCTCGGCCCCTCCCCCCACGCTCCTCAACGAGGGCGGGTGGCCAGGAGTGACCCCACAGTTGGCGCTGTCCGTGGTGACCCCAGTCCGCCACTTCTCAAAAACAATGGCAACAACAAGATGAAACACCCAAAGGGACCTGCCCCCGCTGCGAGGGTCGGATGTGGTAGCAGGAACCTACGCAAGTGGAGCCAGCGGGGCTCCAATACTCCAACCCACCGCTCAACCGACGGAAGCACAACTCTATTCGGATGGGGCCCTAGCAGCCGGGGCCGAAGTCAACCCCCAACCCGACCCATCCAGGGCAGAAGGAACCGGCCACGTGCCGTAAAACGACGACGATGGCGCAGAGGTGAGAGGCCTCAAAGCCCTAAATCAGATGCATGAGGACCTCTAGGAGAAAAGATGTCGAGTCGAAGCCCACCAGAGGCAGGCATGCCTACAAGTGATAAGGCAGAAGGCAGACGAAGCTAGGGAACAACTCAGGCAAATGGATGAGTACCTAGCCTCGGTCGAAGTTGACCCAAATTATCTACCCAAATAGTACAACTTACCACCTCCGCTCCACCCAAACCCACCTCCACTACAGCCAAACCCACCTTGGCTCCACCCAAACCCACCCCTCACCACCACCACCTCATTTTCACCAGATCTACCCAGAATACATTCCCCCAAGCATACAATAACACCACAGAAACCAACCCCGCCAATACCATACGACCCAAAATATCCATTGATCCAAATACTCCAAACCAAAAACTAGCCGCTCGAGTACAAACCACAGAACCTACCAAGGTACGATGGAAGCATAGACCCTCGCCAATTCATAATGAGCTACGAGGCGGTAGTGGCAGCAGCAGGCGGGGATGAGTATACCATGGCGAAATCCTTCGTAATTATAGCAAGGGACATTGCTCAAAGCTGGTACAACAACCTCCCGCCAGGCTCAATAGAGTCCTGGGGGAGCCTCCGTGAAAAACTGTGCAACAACGTCAAAGGTATCAGCCCTTCGGCAACCAATCCCATGGAATTATTCACCTGCACTCAAGCCGAAAGAGAACCCCTCCGAGACTTCTGGCGAAGATTCTTCCAGCTCAGAGCGAGCAGACATAACAGACGATGCAGTGATCCTAGCAGCAGTCAAGGGAGTAAGACCAGGGCCGTGCTCCTCGAGGCTCGCAAGAAAGCCACCTAAAACCATTGCAGAACTGCACGAGGTCATGGAAAAGTACATCAGATCAGACACTGTCTTCCATTCAAAGACCGAAGCTCTGAAACCTCAAACACGCCCACCTCCGAGACCACCACAATGCAACTAGTACCCTCGTAGTGAGCCAATCAATGTGAATACCATAGAGGTCACACCTCCGCAACGCCAAAGACAACAACCAAGTCCAACATCTCATCAAATCCCCGCCAACAGCCAAAACGACAGCAGAGAACATACCAAAAGCAGACCCAACCCAAGAGATCCAGTGAAGCTATACTGCCATTTCTGCGGACCAGAAAAGGCCACACTACAAAACAATGTGCATGTTTCGCGAAGGAAAAAGAATATCAAGAGGCACAACAAGCCGTAGCTTCAGGCCCACCTAAGCCTATTAACTACACAAGGAGACAGCCCACCCCCGCAACCACTCCATACCAATACACTCCAGTAAACTATGGCATCCCCTTGTAACACCACCACCCACAATACCAAACCTTCGCAACCTACAACCCATCCTACCACCACTACAACACCTACGACAACCTTCAGTCATCACTCAACTACAACAATCATTCCAACAACCAACCATACACGGTCACCCATCCCCCCACTCCACCTCAAATGCAAAACCAACATCAAGCCTTACCACCACCACCCCCGCCGCCAAACTGACCTCAACAACAAGTAAAACCAGAGCCTGCAAGCCAACCCAGCCAAACAACAATCAACAACCCAACCGCAACCTTCGGTGTAATACTTGCAATCACCGGAGGATTCAACGAGGATCACGTCAATAAGAGGCAACGAAAAGAGCACATGAGGCGGGTACATCACCTCGCTGCCGAAGAGCCACACAAAAATTCACAATGGTCTCACATCCCAATAACATTCGACATCACATACCTCAAACTGAAGGATTACCCCCACACTAACGCGATGGTCATCGAGACAAACCTAGCCGAATGGGTAGTAACAAGAATCCTTGTTGATACAGGCAGCTCTGCCAACATCCTATTTGTATCAACCTTCGACAACATGAAACCGGATAGAAATCTCCTCCAGCCGGCAAGACGTCCGCTATACGGATTCGGGGGCAAACAAGTGAAAGCCATAGGCAAAATCACACTCCTAGTAACCTTCGGCGATCAAAGCAACAACAGGATAGAGTACATAACCTTCGATGTGGTTGACATGCTATACAACTACAATGCAATTTTTGGCCGAGGGGTCAAATATTTTTAGTGTAGTCCTCCACCCGGGCTATCTCTGTATGAAGCTGCCCTCCGCCAAAGGTGTCATTGCCATATACGGCAACCAAGACCTCGCTAGAATAACAGAAGAAACAGCCACCGTAGGGCAGAAAAATGTACACAACCTTGGCAAAGAAAAACCAAAAGTCAAAGAACCCTCGTCAGACGAATCAGAACAACAAGCCAGGGTGAAGCCAGCAGAAGAAACCAAGAAAGTACCACTATTTGAAGGTAACACCAGCAAGCAAGTCATCATCTCCGCTATGCTGGACAACAAAACTGAGAGCGAGCTCATCCATTTCCTGTGCGACAACAATGACATCTTCGCCTAGTCTACCGAAGACCTTCGAAGGGTGGACAGATCAATTATTGAACACATCCTCGACGTGAACAAAAACCACCCCCAGTCAAGCAAAAACTTAGAAAAATGTCCGAAGAAAGCAAGCAAGTAGCCAAGGCGGAGGTCCAACGCCTTCTAGATGCAGGGGTCATTTGACCAGTCAAATACCCAACCTGGCTATCAAATGTCGTGCTAGTCAAAAAGAAAAACGGCAAGTGGAGAATGTGCGTCGACTTCACAAGCCTGAACAAAGCCTGCCCCAAAGATGATTTCCCTCTACCAAGAATTAGCACCCTCGTTGACTCAGCAGCCGGCTGCGAGCTCCTATCACTCCTCGACTGCTTCTCGGGCTACCACCAGATTTGGATGAATTAGGAAGACAAGGAAAAGACAAGTTTCATCACCCCCTTTGGAACATACTGCTTTAGAAGAATGGCGGAAGGATTATGAAATGCAGGATCAACCTTCTCTCGCATGACAACGAAGGTGTTCAAAGAGGACAAAGCAATCTCAGCCTATGTGGACGACATCGTCGTGCAGAGCAAATTCAGGCAAAACCACATCAAAGACCTCAATAGGGCCTTCAGCAACCTCCGCAACGCGGGGCTCAAACTGAATCCAGAAAAATGCATATTTGGCGTAAGCAAAGGAAAGCTGCTTGGTTGCCTCGTTTCAGCAAGAGGAATCGAGGCCAACCCAGAAAAATCAATGTAATTCTCAACATGGAACCTCCGACCTCAAGAAAGTTGGCACAAAGGCTTGCAGGAAGGCTCGCCACCCTAAATAGATTTATTTCAAGGTCCACAGAGCGAGGACTTCCTTTCTTCGAAGTACTAAAAAACACAGACCCATTCAGCTAGGGACCATCACAACAGAAAGCCCTCGATGATCTAAAGGCCTAACTACAAAACTTCACAACCCTCTCTAGTCCTCAGCCTGGCGAACCACTACTATTATACATCGTAGCCTCGCTGCATGCCGTCAGTGCAGTATTAGTAAAAGAAAATCAAGAAGAGCATCAGAAGAAGCAACTACTAGTGTATTACGTATCCGAAACCCTCAACGGAGCAAAAAAGTTCTATATAGAAATGGAGAAGGTAGCATACGCAGTCGTCATGGCCTCTAAAAAACTGAAGCACTACTTCCAGGCGCACAAGATCATTATACCCTCGAGCTTCCCGCTCGACAACATCTTCAAGAACCCAGAAGCCATATGTCGAATTGGAAAATGGGCCACTGAAATCAACGACTTCATAATAGAGTTTGTTGGGAGAAACGCAATCAAATCTCAAGCCCTTGCAGACTTCTTGGCAAACAGGACCCCCGACACTCACAACACGGCGGAAGTTATAGAACCAATATGGATAGTGCACATAGATAGAGCGTGGGGATCAGCGGACGCCAGAATAGAGGCAATTTTAACCTCACCGTCCGGCATCAAACTCAGATATGCAGTGAGGCTAGAATTCCAATGCACAAAAAATAGCGCAGAATATGAAGCAATCATACTAGCTCTATCAAAGCTCCGCGCACTCTCAGCAAGGCGATGAAAGGTCCTAATATGGCTAGGGGGGGAATAGCCTATTTAAAATTCTACAAACCAACTAGAGAAATTTGATTAGTATAACAAATAGCGAAATGCAAACTTGCTCTAGCTCTACAAGGGTTGCAAGCCACCTATCCAACAATTCTAGTTGCTATGATCACTAAACACACAATTTGCTATGTCACTACTCACTAAGAGCTCTCACACTTGCTACACTAAAGAGCTCCACTAGATGAACTTAAACTACAAAGCAAGCTCTCAATTCTAGCTACACTAAAGAGCTTGCTACAACTAATTTGCAAGAATATAAATGAGTGAGTAGGGTGATTATACCGCAATGTAGAGGAGTGAACCAATCACAAGATGAATACTAAATCAATCACTGGGAGAATACCAAAGGGCAAGAGACAACCAATTTTTCTCCCGAGGTTCACGTGCTTACCGGCACGCTAGTCCCCGTTGTGTCGACCAACACTTGGTGGTTCGGCGGTTAAGAGGTGTTGCACGAACCTTGTCCAGACAATTGGACACCGCAAGAACCTACCCACAAGTGAGGTAACTCAATGACATGAGCAATCCACTAGAGTTACCTTTCGATGCTCCACTGGGGAAGGCACAAGTCCCCTCACAATCACCACGATCGGAGCCGGAGACAATCACCAACCTCCGCTTGACGATCCTCGTTGCTTCAAGCCGTCTAGGTGGCGGCAACCACCAAGAGAAACAAGTGAATCCTGCAGCAAAACATGAATATCAAGTGCCTCTAGATGCAATCACTCAAGCAATGCACTTAGATTCTCTCCCAATCTCACAAAGATGATGAATCAATGATGGAGATGAGTGGGAGGGCTTTGGCTAAGCTCACAAGGTTGCTATGTCAATGCAAATAGCCAAGAGAGTGAGCTTGAGCTAGCTATGGGGCTTAAATAGAAGCCCCCACGAAATGGAGCCGTTGGATCCTTAGTCTACTGAAAATCAGGGCGACCGGACGGGCCGGTCAGATCGACCGAACGCTGGACCCCAGCATCCGGTCGCGCGATGTGTGCCATGTGGCCCCTGCTTCAAATGCTGATCTCCCGATCTCAACGGTCATCAGTACATTTAAGTTGTGACCAGACACGCTGCTTCGAAGTGACCAGACGTAGGACCCTAGCGTCTGGTCGTTTCCAGTAAGGTTTCATTAGTGACCGGACGCGTCCGGTCACTCACCGTCTCCTCTGTGCGCCGCCACATCATCGTACGTCAGCACTGACCGAACGCAGGCCTGGAGGGTCCGGTCACTCTTCGTGCCAGCGTCCGGTCACAAGATCGAGACAGCACACTCACTACTGCTACTGACAGGACGCAGGACCCCAGCGTCCAGTCACTACGTGACCAGCGCCCGGTACACTCTGTTAAACCCTGTCTTTTCTATACAGGGCGCCGGTGGCACCATCGGACTGTCCGCACTCTACGGGTGGACACTCCACCGGTGGAGTTTCGAACCCTTGCTCCCAAGTGCTAAACACAATGTGTATCACCTTCGTGCATGTGTGTTAGCATATTTTCACAAACATTTTCATGGGTGTTAGCACTCCACTAGATCCTAAATGCATATGCAATGAGTTAGAGCAACTAGTGGCACTTTGATAACCGCATTTCAATACGAGTTTCACCCCTCTTAATAGTATGACTATCGAACCTAAATGTGATCACACTTGCTAAGTGTCTTGATCACCGAAGCGAAAAAGCTCCTACCACTTATACCTTTGCCTTGAGCCTTTTGTTTTCCTTTCTCCTTTTTTAAGTCCAAGCACTTGATCATCACCATGGAATCACCATCATAATGTCTTGATCTTCATTTGCTTCACCACTTGGAATAGTGCTACCTATCTCATAATCACTTTGATAAACTAGGTTAGCACTTTGGGTTTCATCAATTAGCCAAAACCAAACTAGAGCTTTCAGGCGAGCAATCATCAAAACCGACTCCCAGGTCATCTCCAGCCACATTGAGAAAAGCTTCAAAGCCAGAGATCCCGAGTTACAAAAGAACTTGCACACAGTCCATAAGATCGAGGGTTTCTTCCTAGGAATCATGACCAAACCAATCCCAAGATCAGAGAACAGCGAGGCTAATGAACTAGGAAAAGCCGCAGCTTAGGGCATCACCTTACCCTCGGATGTTTTCTATGAGGTCATCAGTCAACCCTCGGTAGAAGTAAACATAAAAGCACCAAAGCTCATCAACGCAATACATAGCGAAGACTGGAGAGCGCCCATAATGGCTTATCTCAAAGGATATCATGAACCAGAAACCAAAGAGGAAGAAAAGAGAATGCAGCAGAGGGCACGAGGGTACAGAATCATCAATGACGAACTATACAAGGCTAGCGTAACAGCACCACTGCTCAAGTGTGTCGCATCCAGCGAGGGAAAGCACCTGTTAAAGGAGATACACGAGTGTTCATGCGGTTCCCACAACGGACCCAGGTCTTTAGTGGGGAAAGCATTCAGACAAGGGTTCTACTAGCTAACAGCAGTCAATGATGCATCCTTGCTAGTGTAGCACTACGAAGGTGGCCAACTCTCAGCAACACACTCAAACAGTCTAGGGGCTCAAACCACCATAATTTGCCCGACATGGCCTCTCTAGCGATGGGCAATGGATCTAGTCGGACCATTGCTAATAGCCCTAGGAAACCTCCACTATGCGGTGGCCGCCATCGAGTACTTCACCAAATGGATAGAAGCAAAGCCACCAGCTACAATAACCTCATAGACTATCGAAAGATTCTTCTGGCAACAAATCATATGCTGCTTCGGAGTGCCAAGAAAACTCACAATAGACAATGGAACCCAATTTGACAGCAAAGTATTCAAAGAGTTCTGTATGCAGATAGGAACGAAGCTGTGCTTTGCCTCAGTAAGACACCCTCAATCCAACTTCCTCGTCGAAAGAGCGAACAACATAATCCTCCAAGGCATCTCCAGAAGATTACATGGCAGACCCAAGAGTAAATGGGCTGAGGAGCTCACCTCAGTCATATGGTCACACAATACCTCCGAGTCGAGGGCAACAAAATTCACTCCCTTCAAGCTCCTCTTCAACGAAGAAGCTGTCCCGCCAGAAGAAATTATTCACAAGTCACCAAGAGTCACCTTCATAGAAGGCGGCACAAGCACTCAAGATGAAGAGCAGCTGACAAAAGACATCACAGAAGAACTCAGATGCCAAGCAGTCAACAACCTCCACATATATCAAGCCGAGACCACCTGATGGAGAAACAAGAAGGTGAACCCTCGTGAAATCAACTCCGGAGACATGGTCCTCATCAAAAAATAAAATGCCAAAATGGTAGGCAAGCTTCAACCAAAATGGCTCGGCCCTTACCTAGCCACTCAAACAACCAGAACTGGAGCATATAATATCCAAGACAACAAGGGCAACAAGCTTCCACACACATGGAACATCGATGACCTCTGCAAGTACTACCCTTAGCGATGCCTTAGCGCGTGTTCGCACTATGTAATTTTCCTTTTTCCCATTCAAAGATGTAAAAAACTTAGCACTGCACTCTTTTTCCTTGCGAAGGGGCGCAAGGTTTTTTAACGAGGCAGTAGCTCTTCCATTTAATGTAATATTCATTCCCAAAACTCCAATCCTCGCTGAAACGGGTGGCTCAAGAATGACCCACCCTCATCGCCATAAAACACAAGTAAAGACTTGTACCAAGCAGGGCCTTCTAGCTCAGCCCTCGCTCGGTACAAAACATTCCTTAAACGCCAGGTGCTCACAAAAGCAAACCCCACACAGCCTTAAGATGAGGACGGACGTAGAGGTCAAAACAAGTGAGCACCCTCGCAAAACGCCAGGGGCTCACAAAAGCAAACCCCACCCATCCTTAAGTTGAGGAAGGACGTGGAGGTCAAAACAAGTGAGTACCCTCGCAAAACGCCAGGGGCTCACAAAAGCAAACCCCACGCATCCTTAAGATGAGGACGGATGATGAGGTCAAAACAAGTGAGAACCCTCGCAAAATGCCAGGGGCTCACAAAAGCAAACCCCACCCGTCCTTAAGATGAGGACGGACGCGGAGGTCAAAACAAGTGAGCACCCTCGCAAAACGCTAGGGGCTCACAAAAGCAAACCCCACCCGTCCTTAAGATGGGAACGGACGCGGAGGTCAAAACAAGTGAGCACCCTTGCAAAATGCCAGGGGCTCACAAAAGCAAACCCCACCCGTCCTTAAGAAGAGGACAAATGCGGAGGTTGTTGACGGTAGTTAACAACCATTATAAACTGACAATAAAACATGTATAAGGGCATAAATATGATTACCAACAAAGGTCTAGGGGTATAAACTAACAAATTCCATGAGTTTTGTTGAATCTGTGATTTCTGCATGGTTTATCTAGAAAACTATCAAGGTGGACCTACATGTCAGATTTAATTGCGCTTATCTGTCGTGAAATGGACACTAGAAGGTTATAGAGGACACCACGCCGAGGCAAAGAGTGAGGTGCTGCCAGGTGGGGCCACCCAGCCCCACCTGTAGGCTGCCCGGCCTCAGGGGCCCACCATCAGCCTCCAGCGTCGCAATGTCGGTTCTCCACCACCTCCTAGGTTGCATCTACGCTGTTCTTTAAGTCGGTTTGGTCCAAGGGCTCACGTTGGACGCTCCGGACTATATATACCAGCCCCTGGCACCCCCCTTAAGGCAATAAGTCATTTAAGAAGATAGAAACCCTAATCATCCTCAGAGCTGCAGCAATTCTAGGGCATAGCTAGTTAGGCTAGGTCTAGAGGGAGGCAAGCAGGCTTTGCTTGGATTCCCGATCGTGTTAACATCGTGGTTTAGTATAATCTTTGTACGCCCCTTCTCTTTTGTATCTTCATTATTTTTATATGCTTGCTACAATTGTTACAATATTATTAGTATTCATCTCATTTATGTTCTTCATTATAATGTTCATTGTCTACTTTGATTATATACTTGGTATAGCTAGTTTATCATCATGTTCATGCATAAGTTCGTATAGAGCTCACCCTAAGGTACCGTGGGTGGGTGGTCGACATTGTGTAAGCATGGTGCTTATACGTTGTTTACCTGCGGATACACCCTATATTCTGGGTCATGTGGTAGATCGCGGACGTGACACTCCCATTGAGTCCTTTGTAGTCCACTCCCCGATGTAGGTAGCACGTAGGATCTAGTTACGAAGGAAGACAAGCTCTATTCTTAATCTCCCTTAGTAATATCCCTTATGTGTAGATATAAAGATGATCTTAGCAATGACTACTAGGTGTAATTGCACTAATCAATGTATGCTTTGACTTGTAATTAAGAATGACTTAGGAATTATTCCTCTAATATTCTACCTGACCATGCTAATGCCATAGAAAGGAGTACTCTGAGTGATTTATCATTATCATGGATCAATACTTATCATATATATATATTTTATCCTATGACTTACCCCTGTTATGAGTAGAATATTGGTTATGGTTTACTTCTCCATCAATAGTATAACTTATCAATACATGTCCATGCTAGACCTTCCCTATGGTAAAAATATAAATAATGATACCTGGAATACTCTTGGGTAAAGTGCTACAATGGTATATTATCTGTGCACATGCAGATTCCTTTCATTTATATATATTCTTTCTAGTCACATGAAATATTAAAGTACTTCTTAGTGTCATTCTAAGCATTTATGGCACCAACACTCAGGATGACAACTTAGTAAAAGATGCTAAGGAATGTAAACAACATAGGGTGACTACTTAAAACAAGTGACACGTTAATAACTACCAACAGAGGTCAAAACAAGTGAGCACCCATGCAACACGGCAGGGGCTCACAAAAGCAAACCCCACCCATCCTTAAGATGAGGATGGATGCGGAGGTCAAAACAAGTGAGCACCCTCGCAAAACGCCAGGGGCTCACAAAAGCAAACCCCACCTGTCCTTAAGATGAGGACGGACGCGGAGGTCAAAACAAGTGAGCACCCTCGCAAAATGCTAGGGGCTCACAAAAGCAAACCCCACCCATTCTTATGATGAGGACGGAAATGAAAGTCAAAGCATGCAAGCACCCCCGCAAACCACAAAAGCGGGTAGCAAAACAACTCCAACCGAAAGGCATTCATGTACCACCGACTCAAAATCCAATGGCACAAAAAACAAAAGGGGCCCACAAGTATAGTAAATCACATGCCAAAATTCAAAAAGATGACCAATCACTTCAAAAGACACGTTCACTCCACGTACCAACTCCACCAACAAAACAACAATCTCCCAAAAAACCCACCGCATTCACCACTACAGCGAGAAATGAATCAACTGAAATTAAATGCTCCATCAAGAAACCATCCACCCAACCAACATTAAAAACAAGCCACCACACCAAAAGCCAACAACCGGTTAACCCTATAAATACCACCCCAACCCACTCAATGGGTCGATCAGCAACCACAACCACAACCACAACCACAATCCTCAAACTCCTCACAGTAAAAAATGCCTCACAAACCTCCAAACCCTCACAAGAGAAAAGCCCCCCTAAAAAAGACACCAGACCCCACCCTTGATAAGTCTAACGAGGGTACCACAAGAACAAACATAACGCTAGGGACATCTAGAACAATCTCATCCATGAGACTAGTCAATGTAGTCCCAAAGCCTAGAGCACTCGGGGGATACTGCAAGAAAAAACATAACATCCCCCCGAGTGCTCCCTCACCGCCAATCTCGAGCCTAGAGCGAAGGGATCACCAACACCCCCTACTAGAAGCCGATGTGCGCTAGCCAACACCTCCGCCCAGCCGCACGAGCCCCGAGGATTGCATATATCTAGCAATCCTCAAGCGAAGGTTTAGCGGACAAAGCGTCGACAAGGGCTTTGGCGCCGTCCACCAAAAGTTCAAGAGGAGGGGTTTCAATCCCTCCCTGCTGCAAGTGGGCAATCAGCCACACGCCAAAGAAGCTTCGCTAAGAACAAGAACGTGAAGGCACTCTAGGAGAAACTCATGCTCAAAGCGGTGCGGAGCCTCACGGGGTCCAAGCTCCACAAGAAGGAAACTTGTGACCCCCGCTACCTACTAAGACAACATCAACGGGGACCTCCGCCGCCAAGGCAAAAAGAAATCACTGAGGGTTCACCAAGGTTCATCATCGATTGGCAAGCAATACCAAATATGTCATATCACCTTCCACTAAGATGACAGTCGAAGAAGCCCACTACGGCAAACCCTCGATGTATTTAGAACTAGAGCTGCTTTGTAATACTCTTTCAAAAGAAATAAAGCCAAAACTCAACATCCTTATTTCATTGTTTTCCACCCAAAATGAAAAACAGCGAGCCTCGCCTAAAAGAAAAGGGGATGTCGCTGCGCGTTAGGTTCTAAAAATGAAAAACAACAAGCCTTGTCTAAAAGAAAAGGGGGCGTCACTGCGAACTAAGTTCAATAAAAACGAGAAATAGCGAACCTCGCCAAAAGAGAGGGGAAGGGCGTCATTGCAACCCAAGCGCCAAAATGAAACCGCCGCTCACTAAAGCGCAAAACGAGAATCGACAAGAAAAATCGCATCACACCCTGACTCATCAATTGAATAAAAACAACATCAAATAATGTTTACAACAACAAGAACCCTCAACGGGGCTCTCAACAACATGTCACAATTACAGCAAGTACAACAACAATTTTTACATTGGCAAAAAACCAGCTTCAAGCCAACCCTCAACACTATAACTCCTAGGCATCGGGAGCATCCTCTTCAAAACACACCTCACATGCCACTTCCCTCGCCATCTCCATAACTGCATCCTCAAGCACACTATCAACCAGTTCACCTGCTACATCCTCCAGAAACTCAGCCACATCATCCACAACCACCTACAAACCCTCGCCCCCCTCTGACCCTTCACTCCCCACAATTGGTCCCCAAAGAATGGGCGCCATAGGAACCAAGGCAAGTCACCTTCCAAAACACTTGCGCAGTACATACGCCGATGGTCACGCTCATCATGCTCCAACGGCTTTGGCTTCGACACCTTCAACTCCCCCTCGGCATCCAAACCCAAGCGACCTCGCCCCAAAAATAAAGTCTATAGCATCCTCATCATCAACATCATCCAGCACCCCTGATGTAGACCCCGAACCAAAAAGCAAGCGCTCAGACTGATGATTTGTAAGATTCACATTCCACCAAAACCTACTCGCCTCCTGATTTTTTTATCATATAAACCAAGATTCGCCCACCAAAAACGATCAAACGACGAGGAAAACTTAGACTTGGCACGCGCCCATGACGCACCAGAAATAAATGTATCCTGACGATTTAACATCAGGGGCAAAACATCCAACACTTCACATGTAGGCCCCGTAGGAACTGGCGCAATGAAGGCAACAATTAATCACCAACCAAAAGTAGACCCCCGCAGGAGGCACACCAACTGTTTCTAAAAGGAACCACCATCCTAACTATGACGCACATGCATATCAAACCAGCCCTGTAGTATTGGGTTCCACGGCTTTCGTGGCTAGCGCTCCATCAACTCGTCCTTCCTCAGTCCCAAAGCCTGCTTCAACACCTTCGCGACCAACCCTAGCAGCGACCTCGCTGGCGGACACCTCGCCAATAGCAGACGCAGCGACCCTCGTGCTTGTCGAAGAGGTCCCCACCTCGCCAGTCTCGATAGCGGAGCTTGGAGCATCCTAGGGCTGCGTCAGCTAACTAAATAAACAAAATCACAAGCAACATAAAAAAGGGGAAAAGGAAGAGAAAAAAACAACAAGACTAAAGCCTCAACGTACCTCGTGAGTCCCATCCACCGCCTCGTCAATGGCCAGAGCTCGACCCTCGCCTTCTATCCAAAACTTCATCAAGAAGCGCGCAACAACATTCTTGCAAAGTCGGTCATTAGCAGCACCCCGCACATCCTATAGGCTAGGAAAGTTATGGTTAACCCACCCAAGCCTCTTCAAATGATCTCATCCAGTGGCCTAGAAAGACCGCGCAACGGCAAGGGTAGCCCCATAAGCCCCAAAATCAGCAACATTATCCAACAATTGAGAAAACTGGCCAAGCTCCTCCTAAAGCCACGCTGAAAATGCAGCAGGATCAGCTTCGGGTAACACCCCGCTTGACTCCGCGCCGCCCTTAACAAAAGCGGTATCAATGGTAACCTTTGCCTCCTACATATATGCAAGAAAAGCATCACGGGAGTCTTCCAACTTTTTAGCATTCTCCTCCGCCAGCTCCTCAGCCTTCTTGCAAGAATCCTCAGCTCTCCTCAACCCCTCGTCCTTTCTTTTCAGCTCCACGTGAAGGTCAACATTACGACTCAAACATGCCTCCGCATCTTCAACCAAAGCTTTATTCCTCGCAACCGAGGCCTCAAGTGACCCAACTTGCCTAGACAGCTCCCTGTTTCTAGCCTTTAGGTCAACCTTGTCTTTCTCCAATGATGCAACTCGCTCCTTCAGCTCAGTCTCAACATGACCATGGTGCCGATGCGCAGCTCGAGCAAGCATAATGGCTCTAACCCCAGCCACCTCGATGTCTTTAGTCAAATGATCCACTGACTCATGGGACATCAAAAACTCTGCCTCCGGCATGCAAATCCGGCGATAGGTCCCCGCCAAGAACCGACGCTCCTCTTTAGTCCCAACAAGATGGCAATCGTAGAGATCCGGGCTAGTGAAAAGGTCAATCTCAGGCTCATCAGCATCGCAAGAGACAGCGAAATGCCTCAAACCACTGCGGCTAGCCTCGCCAAGACCATGCTTGCCCAAACTAGCTCTAGGCTCATCTTCATCAGTAGCAACCTCGCGTCCCTCCCGCATGATATGCATGCGGCGACGACAGGCATCAACCCAGACCTGGTCGGGCGAGACTCAATTTCCCTCCCCTCTTTAGCTCCGCCACCCTGAAACCCGTGCTCCTCAGAACCAATAGGCCGAGGGTTACCCGATTTGTCGTGCGCTTCATCGTCTTCATCATCACACCACTCGTGCCAGACTCATTGCTGCTGCTAGAGGAGCTGGACCCATCTACCTTCACCTCCTCAGAGCCCTCGCTCCCCTCTTTCTCCTCCTCATCATCACCATTGTCATCCAATGTCACTTGCAGAATCGGCAGATGGGAAATACTTGGCATTTTTCAGCCAGGAAGAACCCCCCAACCACGCTCGGCCGTGGCTCCAGCAAAACCGTAGCCCCTGGCCTCGCTGCCGCCATAGGTGAGGCAGCCGATGAAGCAGCAACCTTTGCCATGGCAACATGATCAACCTTAGGTCCCTCGACATGCCCGCGACCACGCCCACCTCGCTTATATGTACTTGTGAGCCTTGTTGATGGTCGTTAACATGAATTATAAACCGTCAACATATCCTGCATATGTACTTAATTCCATCACCAAACATAGGTATAGGTGTTTAAACTAATAAATTCCATGAGCTTTGGTAAATTCTTGTATGCAGAAGGATTTATCTAGAAAACAACTCCCATGATCACTGTCATACACTCCAAGCAAGCAAACCGACGACAACAAGTGATTCAACCTGCGAAAACTATGAAAGATACCTCTAGAAGGTTCCAGAAGACACCACGCCGAAGCTTAGGCCAAACGGCCACGAAAGTGGGCCGGCCAGCCCAGCCCATAGGCCGGCCGGCCTGCCACGGAGCCCACTCGCCCTCCGCCACTTCATACTCCTTCGTACGATCTACACCGTTGATTTTAAGGCGGTTTTAGGTCGGTTTATCCAACGGTGGTCAAGGGAGTTGACGCGGATCGATGATGTGACAAGCTTCTACAAGAAAAGAAGAAACATTGAAGAACCCTAGGGTGCCTGAACATTCAAGATCCATCAACATTGGAACCCAGCCATCTCACAGGTTTGCATATATATATATATATATATATATATATATATATATATATATATATATATATATATATATATATATATATATATATATATATATATATATATAACCATGTGTAGATTGGAGAAAAGGTCGACGTCACAAGAATTCAAATCACATCTCAAGTGATGAATACTGACGCTGCACTACTTACAAATTCCATCACGTGAGTCATGGTAAGTATGATCAAGAAAGATGAGATAGTCTTGCTCATGGACTTTAAACTTTATACGTAGTTATATTTTAATATTTCCATACCACTGCATGTTTACTTTAAATAATTCATGCCTCCACTCCATTTAGTTTGAATTCTCTCATATCAAATTCACAGCATATTTAGTTACCTGCATATATCCACTTGCATCCTTTGTGTTAAAAAAAGAAATCACTCACCATAATCATGCTCTTTCATCTCTATTTGAATAAATCTCTATAATGCTTTTATGTTATCTTTGTCTGCTATAGTATACTTTAGTTTGGGGTGCTGATCTCACTTGCAAAGGCTTTTTAAATTAAGCGTGGTGCTTAGGTTAAAATGCCTTCCTTAATCAGAATTAGACATGGAGTTTAGTTTGGTTATTGAACTAAAACTTGCTGTAGTAGATACTGGTTATTTTGTTGGACTAACCCCTGCATAAAAGTCTCAAACTCAAATTGGGGAAGTCCTGAGATAAATTCACACCGGAGATAAAGCAAGGCATATGAATTCCAAAAACTTTGCACATAGAAGACCCAACTCATTCTTCATAGAAGGAAGAACTGTGAGTATCAATGTTTATTCACTTATCTTTTGTTGCAAGTTATCTTAGCCTTGAACCATGCTAGAATGCAGCTAACACATAAAATTTGTTAATAAATAAAATCTATGCTAAAGCAATCCTAAAACCATCCTTTCATTAGCATAGAGGAAAACTACAAAAGTTATGGACAACAATCTATAATGCAAATTTGTTGTATTCCCTTGGGAATGTGTCCACTAACATTTTGCAGGAAAGAATGAATATAAGCCGTGCTTGTCCATGGTTTGGTATGAACATGCGAACCCAAACCAAACCACCACTTCAGCTATAGAACAAAGAGAAAGACAAGTGCCACAAAAAGGATCTATAATAGAAGCACTCACTCATCGGAAGTGGACGAACAAATCAACGTGCTACAGTAATGTCGAAGGCAACCTAGCATTGAGCCTTTCCAGGACTCAAGCTAGGAGGCTGATGAGAAGCAAGGTGCAACCCACCTCGTATTAGCCAGAATATGCCTGCTTCCATCATCTTCAAAAAGATCAGCTCACACATCATCAACAAGGACAAGACAACGAGATGCCACTACATCATGGCGTACATTCTCGTGCCAATAGACATCATCAATCAATGGTTCCCGCCGATTGTGTCTCGTAAGTCTGAGAACGACGATGGTCACACAAAAGACATCTCTAGGTCATTGAAGATGAAGCTTTCAAGCAAACACCAATGAAGTTATGTCGGATACCATAAAAAGGGGTACCCTAAGCGAGAACCGAAAATATTGCTTAGCCCTGAGGCCTCGGCCGATTCTCTAATCCACCCAAGGCCCGCGCCGCACAGCCTCTGATGAGGTGCCGACTCTTCGCCTCGCCGAGGCCCCCTCGCCCGAGGCCCCGCGCCGTAAGGCCTCGGACGAAATACCGATTCTCCGCCTCGCTCGAGGCCGGCTCGGCAACGACCCCGTCACCGCTGCCTCGACCGGCTTCTCTGACAAAACATCACGTCCAATTAACGTGTCCAACCACTCCCGCAACATCAACCGCGCGTCGGCACAGTACAGCGGAGTGGCCGCCGGGACAGGAGTCACATCGACGCCATGCAGTCCAGGACAGGATGGGACAGGGGTTACCGGCCACTGTGCTCCGCACTGTGCCCCCTGCTGACGCCCGTACTGCACTATGCTACCTAACTCCTGCCCCGAGGACTGCGCGGCATGGTGAGTCAGGTCCGAGTCCCTATAGCCTCGAAATCAGTATACAGGACCAACTGCTCCCTCCGAGCCTCGGTAATCCGCTTCAGGGTCTTGGCAGCCTCGAGATTCGCGCCCGCCGAGCCCCCCACGATGGCTCGGCCTTGGCACCAACTGAGCCTCGGCTCTTTACGTTGTCGACACACAGCGACCAGCACGTCGTCTACAGTACACACCATACCCTGCGCCAAGATGCACCCACGTCACGCGTAGGGCCAAGCTCCTGTATCCTCGGAGTCAGCACGCCCGCACCATCGCGCAGCCCGGCCTCGGCACTCCGCGCTGGTCAAACATGCAGCAACCAGCACGCCTCCGGCAGAGGAAGACGCGCCTGTCACCACAGGAGCTCCCATGTCTCACAGGACCAGGCGTGACCGGCACGCCGCTCCAGTACACCAAGGACAAGACCGCTTCATCAACCATGCCGCCACAGTGACAAGCTACAGGGCTCGGCGCACCGCCTCCGCTCACAAAACGCCACGTAGCAATCCATGTACCGTCCCCGTGCCTTCCTTCGACTATAAAAGGGAGTGACCAGGGCCGCTTCTAGGCATCGAGAGAACAGATCGACACCACGCTCTCACACACACACGAGCAACACTCTATAACACACGCACCCCCCGCTGCCTGAGAGCAACATCTCAAGCAGCCCACACCATTCCACACAGAGACCTAGGACTAGCACCCTCTCTCGCCCTGCTTGTAAACCCCTACTACAAGCACCTCGGTGGAAGGAATACAAGATCGCACTCTCGGACTGGACGTAGGGCACCTATTGCCTGAACCAGTATAAACCTTGTGTCTCTTTGCATCACCATCTGGGATTATGGGCACACAGTTCAAATTCACTAGTTGGTTGAGGACCCCCCAGTCTGAAACACCGACAAGTTCATTCTTTGATCTTCAAGACGGCTGTCATATCGCTAACAAACAAAGAAGAACAACTTTTCACCACGCCGTTAGACAATCAAGAACTTGAGTTGCATCTCCAATGAACACTAATTCGTCAACCAAGAATCAACATAAATCAAGAAAGGTTGATGGAAGAAGAGCATGAAATTGTCTGTATCCTCATCTCCAGGATCGAGGCTTAATACAAGGAAAGGTCCTGCTTAACAGATTATGAGCTCTCGCCAACAGGTAATCGGATAAGCCTCCTTCAGGTATGCTTGTCACTAATCATTTCAATAAAAAGAAGGAAAACATAAGGTATATCCAACCAAGCATTATGCAACATAGAATCACATTCATAGGATAATTTTATCATCCAAACTTGATTCTGCATTTCACAAAATTCGAGTATGGGGGATAGAGTTCTTCAAAACATCTCATGTCATGTTGCTAGTTTGTCTTGGTCATCCCTACCTTTATGATGAGCTCAACTTGCTAAATCACTAACAAGTAAAAATTTAAATAATCATGCTCCTTTGGGTCACCATATATAATCTTGTTTCTACTTGAATGAATCTCTTTAGTCTTTTAAGCTTCCTTGTTCTGTTACAAGTATGCTTTAGAATATTATTCAGACAAGATTATTAAATCAAAACATACTTCTATAGAATTTGGTTGTATATATGGACTAACCCTTGTAGAAAAGTATTCTAATTTTGTTGGGAATGGTAAGAGATCATTCATAGAAATAGATCAAGGTTTGAGGTATTCTTCAAAACGATTTTACACATCTTTGCCTCAACCTTGTTGAAAGTTTGACGTAGTGGTGAACAATCAAGGTACATTATTTATAACATGGGATAAAGATTCTATGCTAATTAAAATATTAAAACTAACTCTGTTATAGCATAAAGGATGACCTTCAGCTCTATGACAACACTATCCTTGCTTTGAAACATTTGTATATTCCTTTGGGTATGTGTTGTCTACTAATCTTTTGCAGAGAAGAAACAACAAAAGGAGCAAAAGGTCCAAACAAAGTACCGAGATCCACAAAAGAAAGGACAAAAAGATAGCATGACAAAAGAATGAGAAAGAAGGAGTGCGACATAGGAGACAAGATGCTCATGAATAGCTCAAGCAAGGAAAGCTTCAAGCATGAAGAAAAGACCACCATAGTCATCTACCTTCATCACATGGTGTCATCACGCTCCAATGATGAGGTAACATCTTAATGTAAGTGGTCATTATTTAAAAGGCTTTCCTTTGACCTTGCTATTCATACAAATAAAGAAGCAAACATGTTTGAGTTACAACTTTGCTTGATCCAACTTGATTAACTCAATATGGTTTGTTCCTTAAGTTTGTTCATAGTACCACTTTCTTGATCTTATAGTCTTAACCAAATGAGTTAAAATTTTGCATATCTTATCTTTGGAAGATGATAGTTATAATCATGTAAAGTTTGATACATTTTGTAAAGATAGACAGTCCTTCCATAGGTTAAGCAACTCCACTCTTTTTGACAAATGTATTCAAATGTCACATTAATACTCATCCTTATGATCTTATCACCCATGTTATAAGAATGAATGCACATAACATCAACCATAACATGATTCGATGTGCCTAAGGTTAGAGAAGAATAAATAAGTTTTGGTTTTGTTGGTGTTTTTCCACCAACATAGCCCATGCACTTGATCTCTACCCTGTCTTTATGAGCAGAACATACTTCGAGTAAATGTGGGGGAGTCGATCCCCCAAATTCTATAGGTGAAAGTTCTGAACTGACAATAACGATGCACACAAGATATCACCAGTTTCTACTACTGATGGTTGATTTCGAAACACTGAACAAGGAGGAGAAACAAGTCAAGAAAGGATGAACCTGTCAAACCTAGATCAAACTCAAAACTAGAATGAGTTTGGCAAAATAAGGAGGCACCACCAGTGGAAGCACCACTACTAGAGGTGCCAGCTCAAGAATCATCATCTTCAAGAACAAACCGATGGTTTCATGACTCTTAGGAGGCCTACAACCGATTCGACAATAGACTCGCAACCATTGAAGAGACAAATGATGCCATACAAGGTACGTTACATAATCATGCACAATGGTTGGTAAGCATGGGACACGAGATGGCCAGCTATGGCAGAACCACCCAAAATAGCACACTTCCGAAGGTGCTCATCTTCCACTAGACACTAAGCACCCCGAAAGCTGGCTACATCGGACGGTTCCGTCGAGCACACCCCAAGGGAGAACTTGAATAATCCATGTTTTTCCTCTAGGATCCAATAATTAGAACAAGTTTACATTACTTAGTCCATTTCATACAACAAGAGTTCTCAGAAATACATTATTATAATACCAAGTTCAGAGTGCGGAATTTAAACAACGGAATTACAATAAACATCTAATGATAAGATACAAGGATCCATCTATGCCCACTAGAAGAATCCTCCACACAACAACCATTCCTCAAGCTACACCTGCAATAGGGGTAAATAAACCCTGAGTACACAATGTACTCGCAAGACTTGCCCGACTAGTGGGAATAATTTCCCGACTCCAAAGGATATGATAAGCTTTATGGTTTGTTGGGTTCCCTTTTTGCAAAAAGCAACACTAGTAGTGAATCCTTATGTATGTGTTTTATTAGCAGTCATGATTAGTTCATTAGCTAACCATTCTATGTAAGCACATGTTCTACTTTCAAGCAAGAGTTGAGCAATCATATCCATTTCACCACCTTTCATCTTCTAGTTCTTACTACTGTGCTAGATCGTAGACAAGTCGTACCATATTACACGGTGATTCATGAACCAATGTAGCCCAGCTGGGTACCCCGAAACACACACCCGACTTGTACCCCAGGCACAAGCAGGACCAACCCACCACTCTCCTATCAAGGGGTCTAGGTCCCCATCCAAACTTAGACTCCAAGCCCCCACTCCTGAGTCCTAGACTCAGTGTGGTGCTTGGACCTCCACCATCCCCGCGTCCAATTAGTCGATCCAAAAAGAGGCGAAACCCACGACAAGAGAGCAACGAGTCTTCCCTGCTCCCATAAACAAGTATGTGCTCAGGATAATAAGTCTATGACCTGACTAGAATCCAATGCAACGGCCGGTCCTTAACCGACATGGACAGGGAAAACAGTGTAACCAAGCCATGCCCCGTTGGCCGCGGGACACAACTTCTTACACCCACCAATACCCATACCATATCCCTGCCCGGTCTCCACTTCTTTTTCATCATTTATCATGAGAGTGATAATAATAATCAGCTATTGTGAGTAACGGCAGGTTACTCACACTACCGATAGCCTAAGCATAGCAGCTACTCGACCTATGCTAGTAGGACTCATAGGTAGGTTTATCTATGCATGTAGTTTCAACCATAAGCCTGTAACGTAAATGCACATCACATATATATATATCCAATGATAATTCAAAACAAAGGTTATGCACCGGGGCTTGCCTTGGACAGGCGCGGTGTCTGCTCAGTCAGTCAGTGGCGGCTCCAGGATCTCCTCCTGCATGAGGATCTCCTCCTCGTACTCCTCGATCACCTCCTCAAACTCATGGTCTCCGATGGTCATGATCTCCACCAACTCGTTCTCTACATGCATGCGATGATGATGCAACACTTAGTATCTTAGCAACAGCAGCTCCTAAATTAAGAATACACATGGTAAATTACTAAGCTAGCTCTAATGATGAAGATACTAAGCTAACATCATCTTCATCAAGTAAAGTGTTGGGTTCAACTAACAAACACCTAGCTTTACAAATGAAGGATATATCTTTATTTCTACTAATGATTTAATGTATATTTGAAACAAAGAGCATTTAACTACCCTTATGTTAAGTCTATTCTAAAGCTACAAAAATTACAGTGAGCACATAATAATACCATGAAGCTACTATAAAATATTCAAAGGTACAACTATCACCATATTGCCACAAAAATTCCTACAATATTTAACCTAATAATATTAAGCACTCTCAAATGATTTAATAGTTCCTGTTATCAACAAATATATATCTAAACTAAATACACCAATAGATAGAGCACAATTTTAGGAACTAACAAAATTAGTTTCACAATTTTTGGATACCTACATGATTTTATATGATTTACCAAAGTTTAGCTCAGAATTAAAATGAAAAGCTATTTCAATTTTCCATGAAAAAGATAAACTCAATTTAGCCCAACGCGGCCCATGCGGCGCAACGCGCGCGCACGAGCGTGTGGCGGCCCACATGCGAGGCGCGGCCCATGAGCGGAGGCGGCCCGCGGAGAGGAAGCCCGCGCACGCTGGCACTCTTGCAAAAATGCCCCTAGACTATGAGAAAAACAACCCGTAGTCCATGTTACTATTTCTATAGACAACGACTTTACAACGGAACCCTCGGATCTTTCTCCTCTTTACAACGGCAAGGTCCTCAGCCATCCCCGCGCGCTTCGACGCGGTGAGCGGTGGCACTGGCGCTTACGCCGGCCACACGGGACCCCCACTGACCTATCAACGAGGACGACGCTCACCTAGGGTTCGACGCGAGACGATGGGCGGCTGTTACATGAGCCGGGACGCCGTAAAGCGACCTCTCCACGATAGCGGGCACCCTGCGGCAATGGGGACGGCGTTCAGGCGAGCCGTAGCAACAAGGCAGTAGGGGTAGCGGGGGAGCAACAACCACTCACCAGTGACCTTACTGAGAAGCCAGCTCGACCAGAGATGGCCCGAGCGATGCTGTCCACGTGCACGCTGCGAGGTGAACGACGGACCGCAAAGGCACGGCTGCATCAGTGGTGAGGAGGTGGCACTAGAGCTACGACTAGTATGTGCACGACAAAGAGGGAGCCAAGGCTTGCTAGTGGTGCAAAGGAATTGGCGCGGGATGAAGTGGTGGAGATTGACTATGACGCAGGCGACGACGGGCCTTAACAGCACGTGAGCATGAGGAATTGATGAGAGGTGCTCGCTGTCTGGCTTCACCGTGACACGATGCGATGGCGGCAGAAAACAGAGGGAGAAAGAGGGAAAGAGAGAGACGACGTGGCAGGTGGGCTCGGCTAGTCCACGCCTTGGCAGGATGTGAGCGGCGAGCATGGGAGGCCCGCATGCCGCAGTTCCATAAATGGTGTGGCAACGGTGGCTCGCCCATGTGCGCGCGGCAAAGGCGACATGCATAGGGCTGGCAACAGTCGCAGTGCCATAAAGCGTTCGAGACATCTAAACCGTTGATCCAATCCCCAAACCACTTTTGCTATACCTTAGAGGGTATATTAGGCTACTAAAACAAGCCATAATACTACCCTACTCCTTAACTCAATCTCACACAATAAATTGCTAAACATAGCAATGTCTAGCAGTTGACAGACTTGAAATTTTCTAAGTTTTAGAGCTGAATTTGATTTCCATTTGCATTTTCTAAGCTAGTGGAAATATTAGCTAGCAAGATCATTTTTCGATCGCAAGTATTTCACTGTCATCTATAAAGTTTGTACTTCAAACTTTATTTCAGTATCACACACATGTTCTATAGTATTTTTGCTTAATAAAAATTGGTTTTAAACCCTTAGTGATATAACATGACTATCGAATCAGCTTTCGCTCCGCATTTTAGTTGATCGTTTCGAGTTACAGAAATTGATCTACACACTTTATCACTTGCATTAACACATAAACATGATGCTCATGACATGTTTTAGTAAATGATTTACGGTGTAAAACCGATGGTGTTACAAATCTACCCCCCCTTAAACAAAATCTTATCCTGAGATTTCATGTGCCTAGTGTGGGAAAAGGGATAAGAAATAAATTCCAATTTAAACAATTACCTCGGTGAACTAGAAAGAAGATGGGGATAATGCTTCAAGATATAGCTTTCTTGCTCCCACGTTGCTTCGTCATCTGAGTGATTTTGCCACTAAATTTTATAAAACTTCACCACATTGTTTCTGGTCACTCTTTCTTTTTCATCTAAGATCTTAACAGGGTGCTCAATATAAGAAAAGTCAGGCTAGAGGGGAAGTCCTTCAATTTCCACAGCTTCATCGGGGACCCGCAAACATTTCTTTAACTGGGAAACATGGAAGATATTATGCACTGCTGACAAAATATCCGAGAGCTGGATACGGTAGGCTCAAAGCATCAGCTACCACATTAGCTTTTCCAGGATGGTAATGAACCTCCAAATTATAATCCTTGATTAGCTCCAACCATCTCCATTGCCTCATGTTCAGCTCGGACTGAGTGAAACTATATTTGAGTCTCTTGTGATCTGTATAAATATGCACTTTATTTCCCAACAAATAATGCCTCTAAATTTTTAGAGCGTGCACCACAACAGCTAGCTCTAAATCATGGGTGGGATAATTCATCTCGTGCTTTTTCAGCTGGCGTGAAGCATAAGCTGTCACACGTCCATCCTGCATAAGCACGCATCCCAATACAGTTCTTGAGGCATCATAATACACATCAAATGGGTTGTCAATATTAAGTTGGGCAAGAACAGGAGCAGAGGTAAGAAATTCCTTTAGGGCTTGGAAAGCTTCTTCACAAGCCAAACTCCATGCAAACTTGACATCTTTCTAGAGCAACTTGGTCATTGGTTGAGCTATTTTGGAGAAGTCAGGAATGAAGCTCCGATAATAACCAGCAAGACCAAAGAACTGATGGATCTGATGCACTGACTTTGGAGACTTCCAATTTAACACATCTTGCACCTTGCTTGGGTCTACAGAGATACCTTCAGGTGTCAAAACATGTCCCAAAAACTGCACTCGGTCCAACCAAAACTCACACTTGCTGAATTTGGCATACAGCTTGTGTTCCCTTAATCGAGTCAGTACTATCCAAAGATGCTGTGCATGCTCTTCATTGTTCTTGGAGTATATCAAAATATCATCAATGAACACCACTACAAACTTATCCAACTCTGGCATAAAGATTGAATTCATGAGATACATGAAGAATGCAAGAGCATTGGTGTGACCAAAAGACATGACTAGGTATTCATACAGCCCATACCTAGTAGAGAAAGCTGTCTTTGGTATATCTTGTGGCCGGATCTTAATTTGATGATACTCAGAACGAAGATCAATCTTTGAAAACACCTTAGCACCAGCCAACTGATCGAACAAAGTATCAATACGAGGCAAATGATACTTGTTCTTAATGGTTACCACAATGAGAGGGCGATAATCCACACACATCCACAGAGTACCATCCTTCTTCTTCATACAAATAGCTGGACAACCCCATGTCGAAGAACTAGGATGGATAAAGCCCTTCTCCAATAATACCTCTAACTGCTTCTTTATTTCTGCTAGTTCTTTAGGAGCCATGCGGTAGGGACGCCATGAAATAGGAGTAGTGCTAGGTTCTAACTCAATGGAAAACTCCACATCTCTATCCAGTGACAACCTAGGTAGATCTTCAGGAAAGACATCCGGGAACTCACAGACCATAGGAATAGATACAAGATCAGGAGAAGCTTCAACATGAGCAACAATTGGTAAGGCTAGATTTGTGGGCATAAGAAGAGACATCCTATCAATTCACTAATCCAAATTATACGTGTGGGGGAAGTTTAGTTTAAGCAAGATTCTATTTTCATGATGCATGCATCGGCCTACCCGTTCACTCAAGTCGGAATATAGCAGCATTCGCAAAAATTTTCGGCATATCGCACACTCACTTTCCGTACGCTAAACGATTCTTACACAGTAAAGTTAGTGTACCTCTGAA
This sequence comes from Miscanthus lutarioriparius, assembly GCA_904845875.1. Classification (NCBI taxonomy): domain Eukaryota; kingdom Viridiplantae; phylum Streptophyta; class Magnoliopsida; order Poales; family Poaceae; genus Miscanthus; species Miscanthus lutarioriparius. The sequence goes on along the minus strand of CAJGYO010000003.1, from coordinate 97,953,640 downwards.
AACTTGATTAGATAAAACCAGTGCTGCTATCCTAGATAGACCATATTGCTAGGGCTTATACTTATTTACATACTTTTATCGCATCCTACTTTTCACAAAACTTTTGTTGGTCAAATGGCTTGTCAATATCAAATGGCTCCCCACGTTGCTTCGTCCTTGAGTGATTTTGCCACTTGAATTTTATGAAACTTCACCACAATGTTTCGGTCACTCTTTCTTTTTCATCTAAGATCTTAACGAGGTGCTCAATATAAGACAAGTCGGGCTAGAGGGAAGTCCTTCAATTTCTATAGCTTCATCGGGACCCACAAACATTTCTTTCACCGGGAAACATGGAGGATATTATACACTGCTGACAAAATATCTAGGAGCTGGATACGATAGGCAGCAGATCAACATCGGGCCAAAATCTTGTAAGACAATCTAGAAGGTTCTAGAAGACACCATGCCGAAGCTTGGGCCAAATGGACACGAAAGTGGGTCGGACGGCCTAGCCCATAGGCCGGCTGGCCTGTCACGGAGCCCGCTCACCCTCCACCGCTTCGTACTCCTTCCTACGATCTACACCATTGATTTTAAGGTAGTTTTTGGTCAGTTTATCCAACGGTGGTCGAGGTAGTTGGCGGATCGATGATGTGGTGATTCCTTGTCCCCTACTCCACCTCGATTCCTTGCCCCCTACTCTGCCTCGATTCCTTGCCCCCTACTCTACCTCGGCCTATATATAGCAGCCCCTACCCCCCCCCTCCCTAGAGCCATCTTGAAAACCCTAATTCATATCTCTCATTCAGATCAAGACACACCAGGAGGATTAGATCTAGAGCTCTCTAATTTAGTAGATTAGTAGCTCAGGAGTAAGGATCGAGTTGGGCTCATACTCAAGTTTTGGTCTAGTCTTGGAGGCTCGGCAAAGCCTTGTATCTTCACTTCTACATCTTGTTAGACTTATTATCAATTTATCATATTCTTATCTACATGACTATATTTACTTTGAATATATATCTTGCTTAGTTAAAGGTTATCAATATTTTTGTGTGCGTGTTCATAGAGCGCTTAGCTTGCTAGTTTACCAGTTAGGCTAAGTAGCTGAGTCTCATGTAAGCATGGTGCTTATACGATGCTCTGCCTGTGAGTGCACCCTGTTCTCTGTGGTAGCAGCGGGAGGTGACAGCCCTGTCTATCCTTTATAGTCCACTCTGAATTGAGCAGGTTCTTAAATTGTAGTACCATAGTCGCATCAGTAGAGTTATCTATTGTGGGTGCTCTACCATCTAAGCGGCATTCCCAAGTGCACAAGAGTAGAGTTAGTCTTAGCTATAGTCGGGTATATATATACTTTGATCCTATAATAAGAATATCATAGGAATCTACCTCACCTATTGTTCTCCCGAGTTGACTAGTTTACATTATCTTTATAGATCTATCCCCTAAGTGTCATTATGCTTAATTCATATCTATATATTTACTCTCTACTTAAGCTAGCTGGTATATTGATATATATTCCTCTATTACTCAATAAGTCTTACTCCATTATTTCCCTGTGGTAAAATATAAATCACGATACCTGAAATACTCCCGGTAAAATGCTAAAATGGTATTCTGTACGCTTGCAGAATCCTTCATATTCTTTTCGCGTTAATAAATACCAACAAGCATGTCACCCGCCTTGGCCCGCTTTCTTTTCTTGCCAACCTTGGCATCTTTCATCTCCATAGACGGCCAATCCAGGTAAATCAACCCAAGCAAGTCGAAGCACCAATTAACACGATGACGATCGGCCAAGGCAATCTTTATCGCCTTATTCTCAGCAGTCCCAAGAGCCCCGATGAGTTCCTCCACAGACTCCACAACCTTCTTGTACACGACCTTAACCCCAACAATTTGGGTGTTACTCTTCCGGAGCACCTTCGACCAAGCCCGCTTGACATCCATGCAAAACCCTTCAAACCTCGCTACGGGTACTTCTCATCATCTCATTACCACGAACCAAGATTGATTTGCCCTCAAAGGCAAAACCTTCATGCAAACAAACTCCTCAACCAAGTCGCGCGCACACTGATGACGTGACAAAGTCCTGAACGCATCCATAGCGGCGGCACAACCATCAGTCATGATACCCTCTGTAGTCACACTGTCAAGCCTCAACAGCTTCCCACAAAGACTAGGCTCGCCTTCCATCCTGATATAGAACCAATTTTACATCCCAAGTCGAAGCCCACTTCTTTTTACGAGCTTGAATAGGAACCTCCGCACCATGATGATAGAGCGAAGGTATAAACACCAAACTGCAAATGCACAGGCTTACCATCAACAGTCACCTTCCAAGGCTAAGGGTGTACCCAGTGAAGATGGACAAAGCCCTTGAGATCTGGCTCAACACCTTGGGACTTACAGCCCCAAACATAGATACTAAGCTTCACGAAACTAGAGGTGTTCAACTGATGAAACTTAAAGTTGAACCTTTTCAGCACACCAACAACAAGAGGGTGCGATAGAAACCTCAACCCAGCCAAGAAGAATTCCTTATAAACAACAACCTCATCATCATGAGGGTCAGGAACAACCTCTCCCTCAGACGGCCTCGCAAGATCTCGAGCAAACCAACCAGCCTTCGCGAACTCTTGCAAGTCGCTCGACAGACCAAACTCAAAGCTCATTGCAGCATCCAAAGCAGAGTCAGCGACCTCCAAACTGTCAACAGGCTTCGTCGTTTTCTTCATACGAGCCATTGAACTACAAAACAAAGCAGCTAGAAAACAAATCAACGGGGACTAAACTAAAAAGGACTCCAAGCACAAACAATCCACAAGTACCTTAATGAGCAAGAAGAAGCAGAGGAAGCTAGCAAACTACGCAAAACCACGCACCAAAGCAACCCTCGTAGAAAATCTACCCTCGCTCAACAACCTTTGCAGCAACAAAGCAGCCAATGATCAAAGGGCGCAACAATGAAAAACCCAAACCTACCACAACTATTTATAGGCACCCAGCAACCGCACCAAAGGAAAGTAGGCAACCCAAATCCTGAGAAAACAGGAACCAAGTAACAACGCCACATTCTGAGAAAACAAGACAGTTAAAAACAACCCCCGACAATCGTGCACCAAACCAAACTACAATCCAAAGCCCAATCAAACAGGAAGCAACAAAGGCCCAGCAGTGGTCGAGCGCAAAGCGGGGCATCGCTGGGTCGGGCCGTAGACCAAGTGCCTTCGCCTATCCCTTCCCCAAGAAGTTACGTTGCTTCGACCCATCACGCTGGGCCCAAACCCTGAGGGGATACTGTTGGGGGGAAGCATCCCTGGCACCGCTCCCCCCTGACCCTCGACCCGCAGCTAACCAAGCCAGCTCACCTCGCTGTGGATGTTGACCTCCGCTGTGAGGGTTTCTCATCCGTAGTGTCTTCCCTTTGTGTTCAAGTGGTGCACCCGGAGATCGCATAGAGCGAAGGGGAGCTCGGCGGGAGGCTAGCAAGAATGACGGCGGAAGGCGGACCCTCGCCGTGTGCGCGCAAGGGCCGCCGCCCACCGCAGGAAGGCACCACCCCAAGGACGACAACGGTCCCACCGAGGAGATGGAGACCCGGAAGACGACAAATGAGGAAGGAATATTACCGCCGTACCCTTTGGTTGTGTATGGTGCTTAGCCCCCAGAGGGAAACCCTGATGTAATTCCACCCTGCCTCCGGGTATGACCTATAAATACCCGGAGTGCTCATGTAAGGGTCATGTTGATTCTATGTTTCCAGACAAATTAATGAGTATATTATCCGCATTTTCTCATAGCCCCTTTACCCTCGCTACTTACTCTGCCCTCCTCCCTGTGGGAAACCCTCAGCCCCTCCCCCTGCGCTCCTCAGCGAGGGCGGGTATCCAGGAGTGACCCCCACACATATGTTTACCGTAATCTACAACTTTCTTGTATATATTCAAGTAACAGGAGTGGCCATATATTATTGGTAGGGGTGTGAATTGGTACTCCTAAAGGTCTCCACCAAACTGAAGTATTCCCATATTCCATTATGCCCCTACACAGATGGTCAATCTCCCTATATTTCTCTATTTGTTTCCTCGGATGCAACTGTAGATGCTTGATGCTGAGACAAATAAGTTTTTGCATTGTTTCTTGCTATCTTCTTAATGTTGATGCAAACAATTTCTGAATTTTGCAAATGTTATCAGTCTGTTAGCTAGATGCAAACTTCAGTTATCTTGGTTTTGGTGTGCTCTCAAGATGCAGTGGAGAAGATGAAAGTGCATCCATCTGATCTACTCCATTGTATAATGAAGATTGCCTTTTGATCTATTTTACCGAACTATCCATGTATTCCGAGTTTGAGACAGTTTCTACTTTCTATTATGCATTAGAAATAACATGATTTATGGTTGCACCCTATTTATTAAAAACAATTCTTTTTGTATGATATTATGATTTTGTAATTATAATAATTGGTTTTACAAAATTTATCATTATTCATCTATTATGAAAGACTTTTTATGGACATGTGCGTGGCGCACGTGCATTTCAACTAGTCAAATAAACATGTATATATTAAAATAAATATTTATTTTAACTACTTATGAAGCATGAAAAATGTTAACTTAACAAACCATGTAGTAATAACACTTTATATTAATACTCCATGAAAATAAATTTTATAAGTTATTATTTCAAATAAATGTATACGTCTTTACTAAAACATTATGCCATACCCATACTATTAATTTAATTTTATGCACGTCATTGTTTTGTAAACCGGACTAGTAAATTTATACGAATATCGCGCTGCCCTAGGAAGACGATGGTAGCATCCAAAAGACACGATGATTTATACTGGTTCAGGCTAAAGCGCTACGTCCAGTCTCAGAGATGATCGAGTGTTCCTCGCTTGAATGCTCTGAAGTTCTTATAATAGAGGTGCAAGAATGGTGAAAGAGGTAGGAGAGCTAGAGATAGAAGATGGGCTGCCCGACGGAAAGCTTTGAGAGCCCGGGGAGGATGGAGATATGATGGGAATGTCTTGGAGGGGTGCCCTGGCTGCCTTTATATAGAGTCTGGGGCCAGGTCACATACAAAGAAGGAGGTTCTCCCCACCAAGAGGTCGTGAGTCTGAGGGAGGGGCACTAGCTAACTTAGCTTCCAAATAATGCCGTCTTGTGGTGCATGTCTGTTGTCATGGTCTTGTGCTCACGTCGCAGCATGGTGTGACGTGGTGCCACAGTGCCAATCATGGCGGCACTGTGGGCATGGTGGTATTTCGCGAGACGTCCTACGCGACGTGGTCTCGCGCGTGGTCTTCGTCATCGCCTCCTGATCATCTGGGGGCGTCGTACGAGAGTAGGTAGCCGCCCCCAGGTCGTCGATCGTCTTGCTGTGGGGGAGTTGGTGGCTATGATCCCAAGCTCTGGGATCATGGCCCTCATTTGCTTGGACGGCCTCTAAGTCAAGGCCATCGTCGTGGATCCCATCCCGTAGTGGGTAGGATCGTACATACGTCTTGTCGGGCCATATTTGGACGGTGGTTCTCTGTACTGGCCGTCATCGCTTGGCGATGTTGTCTTGTCTCCGCTGCGTGGCGTAGGGATGGCATCTAACCTGACTGAGGTGACCGCTGTCCCCTCGGTCCTTACTGGATCAGTGCGGCGTGCCTGCCCTTGTCAGAGCAGTTGCGCTTGATGGGCTCGATCTCTCCCCGTCTCTTCCCAGGGGTCGGGATGGCGAGAGGTCATGAGCTGCTGCAAGCATGCGGCTAAGGCTGGAGGGAGCGGTCGTGGCCGACCCCGGTCTCAGTGATTGGCTCGGTCCGCTTAGCTTAACTGGGCCTCAGTCGTTTGGGCTCAAGCTAGCTTTGGTATCGTGGGCTGCTCGACCTGCTGGCTAGTTGATGCCTTGAGATACTCGGGGATTATATCCCCCACACTATGATATATAAATAATACTACACATATAGTTCTGTGATATGACAAATTCAACATGTTTAGTTTCAGATACAAACTGAGTTTCAACTTATATGGAAAACAATACTACTAGGACCTAGACTCTTTTTGATAAAAAATATTTTTTGAATAAAAGATAAGAATACTAGAATTTCTAATTAACTAGATTAAAAGTAAAAAACTATAGATTTAAGAGGTCGAAAATGGATTGTATCAAAGAGTTTATATATTTTAAGACTAGATTTCAACAAAATACATACTCCTATCACACTAGAAAGATAAATACTTGAAATTCGAACTAGAGTTCCACACCGGAGCCTGCATGTAAATCCTCTCAAGACTTGACAGGAAAACAAAAGATAGATCCTAGAATTTTTTATAAAAATAAGAAAGATTTTAACATCAATTACGTATAACCTAATCACCATTGATAATAATAATAGCTACTGGATCTGTTCTATTTTCTAAATAATTATCCACTTCCGGTATTGTGTAAAACAACATAAACTAACTTATGACCCTAATTTATATTACCTGCATATGTCGTTAAGAAACATGATCTAAAGTAGACATAAATTTGCATTTAATTGTCGATGTCCTCTTATTATGATCACTCACATAACTCAATTTTCATCTCATTATTAGAAAAATTAATTACCCCCTCAAATATAGTAAGATTTAATTAAAGTAAATATACATGTTGTGCCAACATGTATGAGAAATAAAATACATATGTTTTGTTTCATCACATAAAAAATATTTCTTACCAACTCATATATTAATGATACTAACAAATTATTTAAAACCATATTAGTAACCATAACATATAATTTATATAGATTGTTACTTTAGATATATTTATGTATTTTACCTAAAATGTTTGATATGTCTTTAGTGATAGTACAACCATAACTGCAAATATAATTCCTTGATAGGAAAATTCAACCATCTTGAGTGGTGTGGGAGACCACTGTTGGCTATATTTTTCTGGCCCTTTAAAAATACTATAGAGTAAAAATCAAGCACTATATAGGGTTTAAGTATTAAAATTCTATTGAGGTTAGCACTAAATCTCACTTCAAACTCTATGACTTATCTTAAGAGGAATATACTCTGTGACCTTAAATCCATATTTTAAAGAAGTGCAAAAAGGAGTGTTAACGAAAGATACCGTAAGCACAAGAGTTTGAACTTAACTTGAGGAGAGAGAAAATCTATAGCCGTCGAAAAGAATAAAATTTGAAAAATCAAAATTTAGATTCATGACTTCAGAAGACACATGATGCAACAAGAGTCACTGTGATTAATGGTAAGCTTTCAAAGTAATTGCATATTTAAAATATATAGAGGTGTCATGCAAAGAAAAAATTGTGAATATGGATAAATAAGTATATAGATTAGTTACTTAAAAATAGTAATTAACAAGTTTATGATAACTAGATGTAGACGACACAGTATCTATTATGTCCATTATGTTAGAAAATAAACAAAGAAAAAACGTATGATTTAATACAACTAATTTTTTATTACTTAGATATACTGTCTAGATACATAATAAAAAAATATATCTAAAAATCAAAACCTCTTATAATTTGGAATGAAAGGTTTGTTAATCAGTACCTCATACTTATATCTCCTAAAATTCTAGCCAGTCACGAGAACACGGGTTCGACTAGTATATATAATAGGCATGTTAGTATGGGAAAAAATATATATCAGAGTATCTGTCATTACCAAATTGTTGAACTTAATAACTCTTTTGAAGAACCACCCCCGCTCTTTGATGCTTGATATGGTCAGTGATTCAGTGAACTTAGTAGTGTCTGAATTTTGTGAAATTATATTAAATTTAGTAGAATCTTGTATTTCACTTTTCTATGAACAGTATCTTTTTCTTCTTTTTTTGGCAATGAAAACGAACAGTACTTTGCCGTGTCAAGTTGGCTGGAGGACCAATGTCCTTGTCTTGACTTCGACTAGAGTTTGTCGCCACTTAAAAAAAAAGACAAATACTTATCACATTGCGGGGGGGCTAAAACACATTAAAGAAATGTGATGCCGATCGAATTTGAAGCCCACTGAACTTCCCAGCACAGAAGACACTCTCGGTACAAAAGCCACCTATGTATGTATTCCCATCATGAATAACTCGTGGCTTCGCCCACCCTGTTTGATCCGAAAAAAATGCTTTGTTTGTGATTTATGTAGACTAGTAAACATGCACCTGCATTGCAATAGAATATACAATTATTACACGATATTCATGTCAATGATAATAAGCTAAGTAGCTATTTTTGTTGGCTATAATTAGCTTAGTCCAATATTATATCAAATAAATTCCAAGAGCCATAATAAATGTTAGTACAACGAAGGGTTAATCTCGTACGGTAAAATGACAGAAGATTGATTGAAGTTAAATACGAAGCTATTATGTTCACCTATGATGAGTGAGTTTAAAAATGGTGGAAGACAAACAACACACTCGCACGTGCATCGTGACACGAACGAACAAGCTCAGATGGCCAGGATATGACACGAGTAATGGGCTAATGGCTCAGGGGCCGGCTCAACATTAGGCCTCACAACAGTTTTTTTTTTCGTATTAAGAGAGGCCTCCGTAAAACGTGCTTAACACAGACATGGTGGCAGAGGCGAGCACTGCCCTGCCTCTTTAAATCCTTAACGCCGCTATGAAAACTGTTTTTGGTAGAAGTGACCCTTACCGATATTGATAAGTGTTAACATCTTAATTTTCTCCAGAAAGAAAAGACAAAATACAAAGACAATTGTCAATGTCAAATCACTAGTAGAGAAAGGACTTTTGGTTCAGCATATTAGTCCCGGTTAGAATTGGACCCGGGACTAACGTGAGCATTAGCCCCGCCAACCGGGACTAAAGGGTATACATTAGTTCCGGTTACTGTTACTAACCCGGACTAAAGAGCATTGACCGTTTAGTCCCGGTGAATAGCACCAACCCGGACTAAAGGGTGACTTTTTAGTCTCGGTCACAGATGTCCAACGGGCCGAGCCGGGCCCGTGCTGGGCACGGCCCGATGGGGATCGAGCCGGCACGGCACGTCGTGCCTCCTGGGCCATGCCGAGGCGGGCATCGTGCCTGACCTACAGCCCAGGCATGGCCTACTGGGCCATTTTTCGGGCCGGGCCGCCCGTGAAGCATGGCAAGCCCAGCGTGTCGGGATAGCCCGGGGAAGCGCGAGCAACCAGAGAGAGGGGGAAGGGGAGGAAGCACGAGCAGCGGGAGATGGCAGTGGCCGCCGGCAAGCTTGCCCTTGGCCCTTGACACCGGATCTGGCGTCGAGGCGGAGCTTGGGGCCAGCACGAGCAGCCAGAGAGAGGTGGAAGGGGAGGAAGCACGAGCAACGGGAGATGGCAGTGGCCGCCGATGAGCTTGCCCTTGGCCGTTGACATCGGATCTGGCGTCGGGGCGGAGCTCGGGGCCAGCGCGAGTAGCCAGAGAGAGGGGGACGGGGAGGAAGCACGAGCAGTGGGAGATGGCAGTGGCCACCAGTGAGCTTGCCGTGCTGCGCGAGGGCGTCCCATGTCCACGCTTCGCCTCCCTTGCCTCGCCGATGCAAGGGAAGGGAAGGAGCCGGGGCGTCCAGCGGCGCGAGAGGGGAGAGGAGCGAGTGCGTAGTGTCCGCGTGGGGAGGAGCTACGCGGGCGGAGGGAAGGGAGCACGCTCGCTTTGTGGCCTCGTGCCCTCGCCCGATGTGAGGGAAGGGGAGGGAGCCGGGAGTGTCCGTGGCGCAGAGGGGAGAGGAGCGAGTGCGGCTTGGGGAGAAAGCCAGGAGCGTCCATGGACCGGGCCGTGCCGTGCCGGCACGTCGTGCCTGGGGTAAGGCCCAGGCATGGCCTGCTCCTTCGGGGCGGGCCGTGCTCGGGATGGGCCAAAAATGCGGGCTTCGTGCCATGGGTTGCATGGACATATATAGTCTCGGTTGGTGTCTCTAACCTAGACTAAAGGTCTCTCACCTGGAACTAAAGGTCTCTCATGGGTCAATTCAAAATGAGAGCGTCTAGGACTTTTATCACATGTGTTGTACAGTTGAGTTGGTAAGAAAGCTACGCACGAGACAAGAGGTCTTCGGTTCAAATCTCACGTCCCAACTGGGAGTGATGCCCATGTGTCTACTGGTGAATACTTTTCTACAGTTGAGTTGGTAAGAAAGTTATGCACGAGACAAGAGGTCTTCGGTTCAAATCTCACGTCCCAACCGGGACTGAAGCCCATGTGTCTGCTAGTGAATACTTTTCCTGGTCAGTCAGCTTGACATATATACATCACACCGGCCGGCACATGGCATGTCAGTGAATACTTTTCCTGGTTAGTTTCCTGCAGAACAGTAAGTCAGTCAGCTTGACATATATACAGCGTGCACACCGGCCGGCACATGGCACGTCAAATTCAACATTGCAGTCCACTTGGATCGACATAATCGTCGACGTCCACGGAAGGACCGCCGCAAGCAAGCTTTTTAGTCTCTCCGGCGCTGATGGAGCCGTGTCGATATATAGAATCCTCAGGTATAAGAATAATAACTATAATAATATGATAATGCTGGTTTACTTGATGCTTGACTAATAATAACGACTCCTTCGGACCTTCGGTTCATTCATAACTACATACTGCTGCCATGCTGTCAAAGCATAGTCCACGCATATCATCTTTATTTTATATATTGACTTTCAAAAAGTTTAATGCGTCGACTAAAAAAAACATCGTCGACATACTCTATCCAGTTACAAATAACGTAATTGATGCTGTCGTCGTTTCTACTTTCAAAAAAAAAAGCTGTCTCGTTTCTATTTCTCAGATGTGTTAACCATTGCTAACTTAATTTGATTACAGGTTAACTTTGATGTGCTGTGATTCTGGATATTTGAAAATGATATTATAAAGTAGGTTTGTATTGGGAAGTAGTTTTATAAATGACATAGGAGTACTTTCACTTTGTATTACAAATACATTATCACAAAATAAAAGCAGTGGTCAAAGTTGTCGCTCTTGGTATATAAATGATGACCGATCGTCATCAGTGGTGCAAAATTGCATATATCGATCTCAAAACAAACAAATAGGAGTAGTTCCTAATAAAAAGCATTAATAAATTTCGCGAGGGCTTCACATCAAAAATCATTTGGCATTGATTTGTGAGCTCTGGCAGCTTATATTTTCGCAAAGTGTACTACTCTCCGATCCTTCGCCGGCTCTTCCACGTTCACAGATTCCACTACATATGAGTGTGAAAAGAGAGACTTATCTCACTGTGGACTTGATTCAAAGCATGCACAAGAAAACGTGATGGTGCGTCCGTATGCATGTTCAAAGCGTCAAAACCTTGCGCATGGAAAACCATACACACGTACACGTGAATGCGTTAGATCTTTCGTTCCTCGAAGCGTCCGTATGTGCGCGTTTTAGCTAGCTTATATATACACCACACCCTATTTTGACAGTTTTCATCACTCGCATGCACATTAATTATCAAACTCGATTGTGTTTCCACTTTCAATTCCTAAACTAAACGAATCTCAATTATTTAGGAAAAGATGTACAGTGGTACGGTTAGTTATCACATATAGTTTATGAGATCCTTGCATGCATTATGGTGATCCATGAATGGGCTATATATTATCGAGATAACAGGCTTTGATCCGGTTAGGGTAACTCTTTCTAAAACATTTGTGGATGTTTTTGACAAGCTATGCATGCTACCTATAGTATGTTTAAGGGTGTTTCACTACGCCAGATCTTAACATCACTGCCGGTTCAAAAAACCACTTCACTGCCGGATTTTGAACCGGCAGTGGTATACCGGTAGTGATGTGAGATTGATATTACTATCGGTTCGAACCGGCAGTGATGTGGTTTCTAGGAAAACCAAAAAATTCATTGAAAAAATATGGATTTTTTTTAATACCGGGAGTGGTTCCACTGGACAGCCACACAGCCGCGCGTCGCAAGTCACGAGTCAAATGTTTTTTACCCGAAAAACGCGTGCTTCGCGGCCACCGGCGCTCGAACCCCGGTCGTCCTGCTTCGTGTCTTCGGCCCCTAACCACTCCACCTGTAAGCTATTTGTATCCAAATGAGATTTTCGTCCTAGCCGTTTTATGTTCATTTAATTTTGAAATGAGTATTTATGACCCTAAATGAATTCAAATGAAAAAGTTGTCAACTACAAAGTTTTATAACTTTTCGAGATCTACAACTTTTATTTTGGTAGTCTCTCCATCCAAGGTCGTTTACAAAATTTAAATTTTAAATTTAAGAAATTTAAATGTAGTTTTGCATGACAAGATGATTTCAAACCAAAAATTTGTCAACTACAAAGTTTCATAACTTTTTGAGATCTACAAATTTTGTTTTTGCTATTTATCCATCCGAGGTCGTTTAAAAAATTAAAATTTCAAATTTTTTGATATTCAAACGTAGTTTGCCTTGAGAAGATAGTTTCAAATAAAAAGTTGTTAACTAAAAAGTTTCATAACTTTTTGGGATCTACAACTTTTATTTTGGTAGTTTCTCCATTCGAGGTCGTTTATAAAATTTAAATTTTAAATTTTAGAAATTCAAACATAATTTTCCTTGACAAGATGATTTCAAATCAAAAAGTTGTCAACTACGGAGTTTCATAACTTTCCGAGATCTACAACTTCTATTTTGGCCATTTGATCATTTATTCATCCAAAATAGTGGTAGTAACATTATTCACAAATATTACATATCCCTCTTATTGGTTATGAAACTATAAGAGAGAAATGTAAATTTTGTGAACAATGTTATTACCACTTCATTGGATGAAGAAATGATCAAAATAAAAGTTGTAGATCTTGATAAGTTCTACAACTTCTATGTTCATGATTTTTTTCAGCTGAAATCATTTAGTGCTCCAAAATAACGTTTGAAGTTGCTGTTTTTTGAAATTCAAAATTCAAATAGATAAAACACAGTCACATAAAAAGATGGATAAAATAATAGCAGTAAAAACATAATAAATTGATAGATCATGATTTTAGAAATTTTTAGAAAAAAAAAATCATCAAATTTGATGTTAGTACGAGGGAGAAAAACTAGTTACAAGTTTTAGCCAGAGATTAAAAAGAGAAATCAGTGTTTTTTCAACAATTTCAAATTTTTAATTTTAAATGGTATTTTCAAGTAGTAAATGATCTCAAATGAAAAAGTTTTCAACTACAAAGTTGTATAACTTTTCGAGATCTACAACTTTTGTTTTGGGCGTTTCTCCATCTGAGGCCGTTTGAAAAATTCAAATTTTAAATTTTAGAAATCAAACATAATTGTTTGTTAGATAGATTATTTCAAATAAAAATATTTGGACATCCAAACGATCTTAAATTAAAAAAGTTTGAATTACAAAGTTGTAGATCTCGTCGAGTACTACAACTTTGATATAAAGCTCGTCTTCATCAAACATTGTATGAGAAACTTATGAAGTTCTCTTACAGCATATCACTGTCGGTTCAAGCCACGAACCAATACTGATAGTTTCAGTGTCGGTTCTTGGCTAAAACTGACAGTGATATAAACCGACAGTGGATCCCCGAATATCAGTGTCAGTTGGTTCTATCACTGCCGGTTTTAGCCAAAAACCGACAGTGATGGCCTATCACTGTCTATCACTGCCGGTTTTTTAAAATCCGGCAGTGATGAGGCCGGCAGTGATCTCCAAATCTGTAGTAGTGTTTAACCCATGCTATGCATCTCTCGCTTAATTAGCCACCCTCTCGAACCAAACACAAAGCCTAAGAATCAGAAAACACATGGTTGATGATATCTGAAAATAGGAACCCACCTAAATATGTGCCTATCTTCAAACACAGGTTAAGCACGAAGGCTAACCTGCTACACAAGCATATTATGGACGATGCAGTCTGCCAGCAATGTAGTCACCCGGTGGAACACCATGTGTTCTTTGGCTGCCCACTCAGTTTGGAAATATGGGACTGCATTGGTCTTTCCTCGGTTTTTCCACCAAGGACGTTGTAGACATCTGGTCGCCACCGTCGATACGTGGCATGGATCCAGCACTTTGGTCTACCAATTTTTTTAAGCCCTTTTTTAAAAAATTTGTCACAAATATGTCCATGTAGATATACTTTCAAAATTTGGACCCTTAGCTCGGCGCCATTATTGGTGGCGCCGAGCTTACATGTCTCGGCGCTGGCTCGGCGCCATAGATTTTGGCGTGTAAGCTCGGCGTTACCAACGATAGCGCCGAGCTAAGGGTCCAGATTTTGAAAGCATACCTCTAGGGGCATATTTGTAAAAAAAATTAAAAAAAAGGCTAAAAACAAAAAAATCGGTTTGGTCTTCTATCCTCCTCAATACAACACTAAGGATTTTTAGGGGCGGCTGAATAAGGTTTGTAGAGCAGTTTTGGCAGCCGCCCCTACGACACCGTTCCTACAAATCGCATTTTTAGGGGCGGTTGATAATTTGTAGGGGCGGCTGGATATAGAGGCGTCTTTACAAATTATTTTTCAGAAATTCCCAAATCCGGGCAAAAAATAATAGCAAAAAAAATTTCGCGTGATTTGTAGGGGCGGCTGAATATAGAGCCGCCCTTACAAATCGAGCCATTTGTAGGGGCGGCTGATAACACCAGAACACCAGCCGCCCCTACAAATTCATTTATAAGGGCGGCTCGTTTGGGAACTATTTGTAGGGGCGGCTAAAAAAAATGAAGGCGTTACTACAAATCGTTTTTATAGTAGTGTCTGGCAATACTCTGGCGCATCTGGGACACCCGAAATGGCATTATCTTTAGGAATGAGATTAAGGCACACAGCTCGCAATGTGGTGTCCCGAGTTTGCGATGATTTGATTATTTGGGAAGGTAGATTTGTTAAGTCTTCCATGGTTCCCTGTATGCGCCAATGACGCTCTTTTCTTCATGCATGTATTTCGGATTTGTCTCTAGAAGATCGTTGAATCTTCCTTGCACTAAAAACTCTTTACTGATTATCAATAAATTTCCAGGCAGGCAATCTGTCCTCTCCGTAGTTTGCCTTAAAAAAGGCAGCAGACTCGATCGTAGAGAAACCATCAAGAGATAACCTAACGATGAGCATTGTAGAAGCTTGCGTCGTCCTGCGAATAAATCGATCGCTGTCACATTCAGATCGATCGATTCCTATTCAACCGACATGTTGTTTGACAGATTATTAATCAGATAGATCGATGTTTTCCAGCCAGAGCATGTGCCCAAATGTACGCATGGCACACTTACTGTCGTCCATGTCTCAGCCGTCAATGTGTTGAAGTGCAAACTGAAAATTGTAGAGTAGCTGGAAAATATATCATAACCAAATAGTGATCATAGAGCATCTATATTAATATTATATTGGAAAATGAAAGGAGAGAGTGCTGAGAGATAAGCAATAATGTGTGAAAGACTATATCAAATAACCCCTAAATATACATCTAAATTATTACCTGCCACTGACATTATGAAACCAAATACAAAACCTTTAAATGCTATTATGACAAAAATATTAAATAACCTAAATTACACAAATACTCGTGCATGCACACACACACACACACACATAGATATATATAAGCATAAGTACACATTCTATTAATATTAGTACATAAAAAACTAAATAAAGGAAACAAACATGTTGTGTAATCATGCATATCAAATATGCATGTATGGGCAATAAATATATGTTTTGGTGTTTCAACAATTATGAAAAAAGGACCCCACAATGTTTGATATACCATTGATACTAACAGTTCAGTCTAAATTATACTAATCATTATGAAAATAATTATGAAAATTGTTACATTATACAAACTTCGATATTTTGACCAAAACATTGTGACATATCTGTATTGAGAGTATATGCAAGCACTCTATTTTTTATAAAAAGCCAAATGCTAGTACACATATGTAGAGGAAATTTAATATCTTTAAAAGTGGATGTTAGTGTAGACCAAATGTAACCGACCCTCCTTGGTTTTTTTAGATTTCTTTGAAGTAAATAGTGATTGTCACTCTTAAAATTAATATACTCTTGAGGTTAGCACTGTTGTTCCTCCTAAATCATACTTCAAGCTCTAACATTCACCTTGAATGACAGTTTATGCCATTGTAGGAAATTGAATGTGTAGTGTAGGACCCAAAATCCTTATTTTCAATAAAATATAAATGAAGGATTTTGAATGAAAAGGTACAATAAACAAAAAAGACTTTCAACTTAGCATTTTGATTAAAAAACTTATCCGATCCATGTCATAATAAGACATAGGAAAAAATAGCCTCCATAACTTAAACTAAGTTTGGGGATTTAGCCTCGCCAAGAAAACTTAGCCCCTAGAACTTCGGAGTTAAAATTATGATTTCCATAACAAAGTTTGACTGCAGGGAAAAGAAGCTTAGCGAAGTTAGAAATTTGACTTCGCAAGAGGGAATTCGTCTTCGCTCAAGAGACCTCATCTTCGCCCAAAGGAAGAAAGAGACAAAATCAAGCGAAGACAAAGAATTAACTTCGCTTAACATTTTGAAGTCCAAAAGATAAAGTGAAAATCGACTAAGTCCAGGTGACGAAGATACTGAGAAGATTGGAGACCAAAAATTGAAGATTGAAGGCTTAGAAGAGGAAAAACACCACTTTGCCCTTATAGTTGAAAAGGATTGTAAATATATTAGTTAAGGGTAAAATGGTCATTTGTATGTAAAATACGAAGACTAGGGCCTTTTGTAAATACCCCCTCTGACATGTACAGTACGATCATGAAATGAATACAACTTTGACTTATGTTCAAAATTTGATGCTTGCGTGATTTCTTTACCCAACACTAAGGTTTCAATTTAATATACATATTAAAGGGATATGGAGGTGCCACGCATAGAGACAGAAACATATAGGTTAGTTGATTCGTTTATCAACACTAATATAGATCAAATGTAAAGAACATGAGTTTTTTTACTCTGTTCTTGTGGATACACATTTTGTTCTAATAATAGTTTACACAAGCAGTACAACAACAATTTATGTATAGCTGAAATGCAAAGGAGTTGAAATTATTGGATGTAGCATCATGTTTTGTATCATTTTGTGCAACACGTGATGTTGAGTGAAAGGATCCTAAGGAATTGGTAATGTAGGGGACCGTGACGCCTAAGAGTGGGGTGAATTATGCAACTTAAAATTTCGATTCTAAACTATGGCTTTTTTCTAACCTTAGCAAAACCTTGCAAAAGATAAAGTATTTAAATGTTCAACTATGGTTTTGCTAGTGTGTTACTATCTCTACCACAAAAGGAGTAATACAAATAATATAAATGCGAAAGCTAAAGAACAAGGTAGAGATATGCAAACTCCTGTCGACGACTCTGGTATTTTTACCGAGGTATCGAGAAGCGCGCAAGCTTCCCCCTAGTCCTTGTTGGGGCCCTCGCAAGGGCCAAGCTCTCGGTCGGGTAACTCCGTGGATAGCCCCGAGCCTTCTCCACGCGCAAGTGGGTCTCCGGTTAAGCCACTCGTGGCAAAGCCTTTTCCGGACCGTTCCCCGCCGTCTTCACTATCAAGCTTCCGGCCGAAACGTCGTGGGCCATGTTCCCTCCGGTACACGGTTGGTGTGATCTCGTAAGACTACAAGCCCCTCCGATGTACAACAATAGTGCTCACAAGCACCGACTGGTAAGAGGTATACAAACCTCACTAAACACTAGGCGTAATGATGAAGACATGACACCCATGCATATGATCATGTTTGGCGCATGGTATGGAGGGGTAGGAGGCCAGCAAGGGTGTTCAAGTCAAGGAGGGCCGAGGCTAATTCGGTTCGAGTCCCCGAGGTCGAGGCCCAAAGCAACTCAAGTTTGAGTCTGCCTCGGTCTCTAGGACCAGTCTGCCTTAAACTGGTCACCCAGGACGCATCTGGACTCTGTTTTCGACAATCCACATATGGATGGAAAGCTAATTTGATAAGAAAGCCAATTCAAGTGGTCTCACGTCAAAAGCCCTTCAGAATCAACGGGAATCATCAAAACAAGTCAGAGTCCAGAATCTGCCAGGGTGCTGCGACACTGTCTTTTGGTCCGTTGGACCGTGTATCGTGTTTGGGCCTATTAGGGGCGCGTCCAGGGTAGGCGACGACCCTAAGACCTTTATAATCATACGCCGCCGCCATCATTAGGTTTTAGGTTTTGCTTAGATTATTCTCTCAAGAACAGTTTTGCCGTTCATCGGTTTGTGAGACCCCAACTTCATGAGATTAATCATTTATCTATAATTTGGTTGCTTTCTTTCTTGTTCTTGCTTGTGTTCTTCGTTGCGTAGGCAGGGATTAGCCTTCTTGGCGAGGTCAACCGGATCCGTGTCTCAGTTGATAACCAGAGGAGTTGTGGTGCTAAGATTGCAGGGTTCGATCTTTCGATCTGAAGCGGAATCGGTGTGTCATTCTCCGCCACAACGATAGTTAACACCACCTGACGGAAGATCAGGATCCCCATTCCCATTAAGTGGTATCAAACCCATTACCTAAACCTAGAGCAAGCGCATAAGTGGTGGTCTAATCAACCTAAGCACTTCGCAAAGCACCTGCTAATCATCTAATAAATCACTAAGCACTATGCAAGTGGAGATCACTAAAATGGTATATCAACACCCTTGGTATATTTCCTCAGCTCCACTCCTGTCAAATGGCCAGTTGGGGGTCTATTTATAAGCCCCACTGAGAAAGTAGCCATTGGGGATAAAATCCCGCTTTTCTGCTACTGACCGGACACTGCTGTCGTCCTGACCGGACGCGCCCAGTCGTCCCGACCGTTAGAGCCACGATCAACTGATCGGACGCTAATGGCGTCCGGTCACAAGCCACCGGACGCGTCTGGTCGCAATTTCACCGCTCTGGAACCTCTCTGTACTCAATCGAACACTGCAGTTCCTATGTCCGGTCGATTTGCCGCCAGCGTCCCGTCAATGTTGAATGTGTTGCCGAGATGATGAACAGTGCCATCGGTGTGTCCGGTCACTTTACTGTTCAGCGTCCGGTCGCTGTTGCTAACGCTTTCTGCTGCCGAACCTCTTGATCGGAGCGTCCGGTCGCTATAAGGGCTGCGTCCGGTCGCTGCGTCCAATCACCTCTGTGAGCTCGTTTCTTCACGATCTTGCGTCCGGCTTGATTCTGTGGCAGAACTGCCTAATCTAATGCCTCCCAAGAGTACTTGTCTTCCATTAGACACTAAGTACTCAAGGGAGGACACCAAATTACATGGTTCCGTCGGGCACACCCCGAGGGAGATCCCGAAAATCCACATTTTTCATCAGGATCACAAATGAGAGAATAAAGCTTACAACATTCTAAACCATTTCTTACATCACTTTTCATGCAACATCAGAGTGTAATATTTATTGTTATAACAGCGGAATGTAATCATGTTATCAAAGTTATGAACAATTTAATTTAACAGCGGATTATAAACATGTGAACAGAGTTACATCAGAATTAAACATCTATTTATGACATGAGTAAGTATTGATATATAAACTATGACAATAGATTATAATACTTCTATTTATAAAAACATTTGGTGAGAGTTATAAATAAAAACTATGATCGCAGCGTAAAGGAATCCCCTCTGAGCCCACCAGGAGGAACCCACACACAAGAGTTAGCTCTAGCATCTGCCTATCACCTGCAACAGGGAAAAATAAAACCCTGAGTACTCAATTGTACTCAGCAAGACTTACCTGACAGGAGAAAAGGAAAAAAGACTCCAAGAATATGCAAGGCTATCTGGTTTGTGGGTTTATTGCATCTGCAGTAAGCATTACTAAATGTGCATCCTTATATTAGATTTTTATTAGCAGTTACATTAGTTCATTAACTAACCATTCTATGTAAGCACATGTGCTACTTTCAAACTGGTGGCAAGCAATCAGATTTCCTTTTACTATCTTTCATCTTCCAGTTCTTACTACGGTGCTAGATTATAGACAAGTCGTACCAGATTGCCGGCGATTTACGAATCAATGCCCCCAGTTGGGTACCTCGAAAACACACGCCCTACTTGTACCCTAGGCATAAGCAGGACCAACCCACTACTCTCCTGTCATGGGGTCTATGTCCCCATCCAAACTAGGACTCCAAGCCCCCGCCCCTGAGTCCTGGACTTAGTGCGGTGCAAGGACCTTCTAACCCAAAAACCACCCTGACAGTTGGTCCGAAAAGAGCCGAAACCCATGACAAATGAGTAACAAGTCTTCCCTGCGCCCATACCCAAGTATGTGCTCAGGATAATAAGATTTGTGACTTTCCTAGAGTCCAATGCAATGGCCGGTGCTTAACCGACACCGACAGGGAAAACAGTGTAACCAAGCTATGCCCCGTTGACCGCGGGACACAACCTCTTACACCCACCAATACCCATACCATATCCCTGCCCGGTCACCATTTTTCCTTTCACCATTTATATATTCCAAGTGATAATAATACAGTAATATATTTCCTATCTCTCGCGAGTGATAGGCATTCACTCGACTTCTACCGGAGTCATGTAGCATAGCAATCTATACGATCTTGTCATACTCGTAAGACTCATAGGATAAAGATATATATATATATATATATATATATGCAAGTAGGTTTCATTCAACTCCTTAAAACTTGATGCACAAATATAATTTAAAGTGCAGAAAAGTAGGGGTTATGCACCGGGGCTTGCCTGGGCAAGATTAGGCCCCGTTCGATTGTCTTAAAGTTTGGCTTGTTCGGCTTATTTTTTCAGCCGTAACAGTGTTTTTCTCCCACAACAATTCAGCCGGAACAGTATTTTTCAGCCAGTTTCAGCCAAAGTTCGGACCAGCGAACGGGACCTTAATCAGAAGTTAGCTTTCCATCATGGCGACACGATCTCCAAAAGTATCATTTCTCCAGCAACTCCCGATGACTCCGCCATCCATCGACGTCCCTTTTATGATATGCAATACGATGCAATGCAAAGACATAATTAATCAACTTGAACCGTGACTCGCAAAATACGATTTACGCCTTTCAGGTTAACGAGCTAGTTCTAATGACTAATGTACTAATCTACGTATCAACATCGTCGAGAAATGTGTCATTTCCCAACAAGTGTTTTAAAGTACTATTGTAGTAATAATATTCTAAGGACATACATTTTATATTTCTATTTTATTTTAATTTAATTTCAAGAATTAAACTAGTATTCACAAGCTAAATTAATACTCCAGTCATCCCGTACCAACTGAACATAAAATTCTTACTAGAGTACAAACAAAGCAAAGTGAGGCTAGTGTAAAAATTTCCTAGCATTTGGAGCATAAGAACTGTTTTAATTACTTACAATAAACCCTAGAGTAATTTTTAAGACAATTATTTTGCACTAAAGCATATGATTTTATGTGTTCACAGTGTAGTACAATCTGTGTAGAGTTCAACATAACTGGATTTACCATTTTATGATTTTTATTTGATTTATTATGGATTTTACAAGTTTCAGCCATTTTAAACAAAAACTAGAAAAAAGAAAAGGGCACCTAGGCCGTCTTCGGCCAGCCTGGCCCACGCTGAGTGGCCAGGAGGCCCAGGCGCACGTGGCCCAGCCAGCTAGGGAGGCAGCCCACCGGGCGCCATGCCTGCAACAATGACCCAGCCCCATTTGCGGCTTCAGCGACCAAGCGGCGTGGCCCAGCCGGGCGGCCAGAAGCCGCCCGCGCCACGCACAGCTGCCCGGCGGTGCCCGGCCAGTGGCCCAACCAGGGGAGCGACACTTATATGAAGAGGCCCCTAGGTTATCTCAAAACTAACCCGTAGTACAACATACTATTCATGATAGTAACTAATTTTTGCATTGAGAACCCTGAAGAACTTTATTCCTTACCCCGCGGTCCCTCTCGTCCTCCTCGCAAGCAGAGCACGGGCAGAGGACGGTGGCTTCGGTCGATTTCCACCAGAGGAACGGTGACCAGGCAGCACAAGACAACATCTGACCCAGCCGTGCACACGGTCGCCGGTGGCACGGCCAAAGGTGGCCACGGCGCCCTGGCCACACGCGCGTGCGGTCAGCCATGGGGCGACGACGGGGCACGACAGGATGTGGAGCGGCGCAACCACAGGGGTGTGCCGGCGGTGACCTAACGGCCGAGGAGGCGGTACGCCAGCCAACGGAGACGACGGGGCGGCGCGTGGGCGTTGTGGGTCCAGGTGCGCTCACGCGCATGGCGGCAGGCGAAGGAAGCGACCATGGTGCAGAGCACAGTGGGGCCAAAAAAGGAGCGTGGGAGGCCGGCGTAGGCAAGATGGCTCGACGGGACTGGCGCGCTAGCGCGCACGGTGGCGGTGGTATAAGCGGCCATGGCAAGCGCGGAGGAGCGAGGCGAGGCAAGGCCACACGCGACTTCGATGAGCGGGAGGTGAGCGGCGACGAGGGGGGGAAAGTAGGAGCTAGGGCTCTGAGGACCGGTCTGGGCCGAGGAGCTTCGCGCCGCCGCAGCATGCGCTGTGGGCGGGGCATCGATGGGCGTGGCCAAGGCATGCCGTGAGTGGCGGGCGGTGTCGCGATCTGGCCAGCGGCTGCAACCGGACGGCACGCCGAGGAGCAGCGGGTCCAGCGCGGGACCGGGAGTACGCGCGCGCTCGCGAGAGGAAAAAGGAGAGGGCGGCGGGCGAGCGGCGCTGCTTCGGAGCTCAAGGATAGCTCGACTAGAAGAGGGAAAAGGGGGGCAGAGACACACAGAGGTAGACAGAGGCATTCATGGCGCAGTAGAGATGATATGATGAAGCAAGCAGTGACCACGAGCACATGGCCCGGTTGGCGAATAGAAAAAGATTTGGCGCGATGCATTAAATCGTAGCAGCGGGTCCGAGCGGCGTCGGCTAGCGGCAGAGCAGGGTAGGGAGACATCCCATCCTTGCCGTGGATCAGTCCACTCACTAGTCAATAACAAAGCCACGATAGACAGCTGAACACATGGGTGTCGTGTGGCTCTGCCGGTTGCGGTAGGATAGGTAAAACGAGCGGCTACGAACGCGCAACAACATTTGTTTTTCCAAAACCCCAGTTGCGCTTTCATCTACCCGACTTGTACTTCAATTTTTTTATTAAAACGCCAAACACACGTTCTACATTATTGTCGCTTTATAAAAAAACACTTTGCAAATTGACTATTATTTATCGACACAAACTACGAATGGGTTTTCCATTTTTGTTCCTTTTCAAACTAATTTTTGAAACTAACAACATCACAGCAATACTCGAAACAGACATACTAACACACTCACAACGTTCGTACCTTGCTGGTGACATAATTTTTTCTACCCTCAATATATATCATTTTAGTTCTCAAAAATTCATTTTTCAAGCCGACTATATATATATTTTTAAACACGACTAAAGCACTAAAGTTGGTACTCGATATTTTAACTGTAACAAAATCATACTCCAAATTTTACTTAAGTACTTTATACCAGTCATATCGTATTTTTGTTTATAAAAATTATTTTTCATGCTTAATCAAATAAACAAGCCATTCGCTATTCATTTGCCCTCAGGCATTTTTAAGCACTAGTCCATACGTCATGCTAACTCGTAAAAATAAAACCTCTATGAACTAATTAACCGTTTGTTCAATATAATTCATCAAAATTGGCACTTTTAAACATAAGATAAATTTTAAGATCCGAGAAAATCGTTTTGGTAAATCCTCTTAGGTCTAAATCTCGGTGCTAAGCAAGCTCGTAACACCAGAGGTGTTATAGGTTTTTATCTTCGTGCTTGGACTTTGCTTGATATCTTGGGTCTTCTCTTGTGCTTCTAGGGTCTTGCTTATGGTGTTGATCAACGGATCATCACATCGCCTTTGTCCAAGTCACGTCTTGCACCCTATTTGACTACAAAACAATCACTAGCAAATACATTAGTCCAATTTGGCTGTGTTGGTCATCAAACACCAAAATCCAAAGTAAATGGACCTAGGGTCTATTTTCCTTACAACCTCTCTCTTTTTGGTGATTGATGACAACACGACCAAAGCAAGCAAATAATAAAAATTTTGAAATTTAAAAACTATTTACTTGCTAGGATGTAATGCAAAGGGCAAGGTTATATGATGCTAAAAGATACCAATTGTAAGACTAAGAGATACCAATTGAAGATACCAATTCTAAAGCTAAAAGGTACCACATGTAAAAATCTTTGAAAACTTATCTTGTCCTTACAAATGTCCTCATGTGGCATTATGGATTTAAGCCTTGCTTTTTGGTCCTACAAATTCTCCCCATTACATAGACTAATCCATAATCCACTATCCTCCATTTCTCGAACTATTACCACTTGTAAACCATTACTACTTGTAAATTATTATGATCTTGCTTTTGGTCCTACAAATTAATGCTTACTTTTGGTCCTCTAAATTCTCCTCCTTTGGAATCAAACACCGAAAAGGAAGACATTAATAGCATAAGAGAGGGTCAAACTTTGTGATCCTTTGTATGTGGAGTGGAATAGATCACAGAATTTGACTCTCACATTACATAGACTAAGCTCCCCCTAAATCTATGCATACATATGATGGAGAATGTAGTTTATGCATAATTGGTAAATTAATGCTCAAGGGAGTTTAATCTATATAATGCATGGAGAAAGCTTATAGATATCAAAGTGAAATCAACATGATGATATTGATTTAGAAATACCACATGTGGAAACCAATTTTATTTATACCACTTGCCATAGGTGGTGGATATTTGAAGTGTGATGCTTAACTCTAGGGACTCCATTTTCTTGCAATGAGACCACTGCACACATGATAAGCTCGAAAAGGTGTTAGTCTCAAAGCATCCAACTTATAGAGTAACATCTCCCTAAATTTGTGCACACAAGTATGGAATACTTGTAGGAGACATGCACATTGATTTTAGAATAAAAAATACCACTTGAAAGATGATATCACATGAATGTGAGAATCATTTTTCGAAGGCGATATTCGGGAGAAATTATCTATAATTTGGACATTGGCACATATTAGATGAACAATTGTAAAACAAGGTATGTGCCGTGCTCCTAAACAATTTAAACCATGTAGGTTTGCTCCAAGGGTTAGAAGTGAAACATAGCAAGCCTACCATAAGATATACTTAGTGTATGCATGTCAAAAGATATAGACATGCAAAGACAAACCTAGGCATGAAAAGTAATTAAATGCTAAAAGATACCACTTGTAAGAAATTAAATCTAATTAGCTAACATGTGAAGAGAAATTTGGGTCCATAGTATTCACTGATCCTCTTGGCTTATGTTGTCGAGCCTCTTGATCGGAGCGTCCGGTCGCTATAAGGGTTGCGTCCGGTCACCTCTGTGAGCTCGTTTCTTTGTGATCTTGCGTCCGGCTTGGTTCCTATCTTCGTGCTTAGACTTTGCTTGATATCTTGGGTCTTCTCTTGTGCTTCTAGGGTCTTGCTTATGATGTTGATCATCGGATCATCACGTTGTCTTTGTCCAAGTCACGTCTTGTACTCTATTTGACTACAAAACAATCACTAGCAAATCTATTAGTCCAATTTGATTGTGTTGGTCATCAAACACCAAAAACTAAAATAAATGGGCCTAGGGTCCATTTTCCTTACGAGCAACGCACGTGACTAGCTTATTGTACGTAGAAGTCAGTATCACCCAAATATGTGAAGATACCGAGCTTTATCCTTTACATATTTTCAGATAAGACTGAAAGGTCGCTACAGTTAACGGTAGTTAAGGTAGACAGGTTTGGATAGTAAGTTCAGTTAGTCAGTAGTACCATTATGCAGTCAATAAAATATGCTGATGGAAAATGCATGGTCATAGCTACGACCTGACCTCCATTCCAAAAAGAATATAATTCTAACTTTATCTCAAGTTAAGCAATGTATCTTATGTTTGACCAGGTTTTTAGAGAATGGTGTCTACATTTATAACACCTAGGTATACTTTAAAAATATGTATCACGGCGATGATGAATCAATCTAATGATATATATATATTAGTACCGTAACTATTAGTACTTTTTTTAGAAACTTGATCATACTTAAGATAGTTTGACTTAGGATAAAGCTAGCTAGTATTAGGCAACACCACATTTTAGATACTACGACTACGAGTTGAACCCATCATGGAATGAATAGGCAATAATTTGAAAGAAATAAAAAATTGTGACATTTCTAAGTGTGAAAATAGTTTGTGTTACCCTTAACCAGGAATGCATAGTTACATGGGAGACTTCCGAGTGTGAAAAATATATGGAACTAGCTGCAATTTCGATTGTAATTAACAAATTTGTGGTGTGTTTTTAGCTATAATTCGTGATGAAGAAATAGTATGGGTGTGTTTGGCAGGGCTCCTCCGGAGGAGCTGGAGTCGTTTTGGAGGAGCCACAATTTATGCCTTCTCCAAAATGGCTCTGACTCTATTTTTTTTACAGAAAAATGGCTCGTCCTATAAAACATTTGATAGAGCTCCTCCAGGCCGGGCCGGGAGGAGCCCTTCCAAACAAACCCTATATTTTTCTAGGATAATTTATTGCATGAAGCTAAGGAAGGGGAAAATACAAATCGCAACCAAAATGCAGAAGGCACGGCTAGGGCTAGGCTCTGACACAACGCCTAACAAGCATCATATATAGCACCTACTATGTGAAAGCCGAGCATCATACTCCCTCCGTCCTTAAAAGAATGCAATTCTGGAACAGTATCATGTTTTAGTATACCAAGTTTGACCAATTGTAAATAAAAAAGTATATATATTTATAATATTAAATAAACATCATTAGATTAATTACGAAATGTATTTTCATAATAAATTGATTTGAAGCCATAAATGTGAATACTATTTACTAGAAACTTGGTCAAACGTGAAGCAAATTACATAAATACAAGCACTGCATTCATTTTCCTAAATTTGTTTGTTTTACAGACGTCCATTTCAGTTCGCAACATATTATTGCCACGACTGTTCATATATTTTAAAATTGAGTAGCTATTGGAGTGAGTGACAAACGGGTTGCTCCAATAGAAGGCATCTGTACCTTCCTGGTCTTTTGGTCGAATCCATGCATGTGAATGAACGAATCCTGCTGCTACATAGTTTTAAAAGTTTGAATGGAGGCCCTCCATTCAGGAAAAATGTAATTCTTGTCTTTGAGGAGTTAAATAGTTTTAAAAGTTTGACCAAATCTTTATACAAGTACTACATACCATTTATGGTACATACCAAATAAATATCATTAATCATAGAATATATTTCTTGTAGTGTGTATCTATTTGGATTTTGGACTCATAAATGTTAATGACGTGTTCTATAAATTTAATCAGAAGTTTGACTCAATCGAAATCTAGAATTATATATATTTTTGAATCGAGGTACTACGTATATAAATGGAGAGTATACTCAATAAAGTAATCCCAAATGGTTCGATTTTGCTTATATATATTCTCCATTGCAATTGAGCTGCAGTATGTGACCAGGGCATATATAACAAAGGTAAAGTTGAAAATTAGTTGGATCATCACAAAACATGATTCTAGCTAGGTGATGATACAATAACTGGCGTTTATTATATTTAGCAGATAACCATGTTGCCAATAATCTAGTTTCGAAATAAGCTACGCGCTATATCCCTCTAGAACCGGTCTACTGATGTTTTCTACTACCTCCGTCCTAAAAAAAGTGCCACTTTAGTTTTGTTGTTAGCTACTCCTACGTAGTGCTTTAAGTTTAACCAAATTTATAAAAAAAAATATTCAATATTTATGAATTCAGTAGGTATATTAACAATATGTTAGATAATAAATCTAATGATATTTATTGATACATAATTATTTGTACATTTTTATATAAATTTGGTCAAAAAATAAAATAATTGGTCAAAAATAAAATAATTTTGTTGTTAGGGGACAGTACTGGTATATGCATGCCAGTCCAGGCGATTGAGTAAGTACTTTGTCTTTGAGACAGTTCTAGAGATGTCTCAGTAGCGATAAGAACAAGAGACAGGAACATGAGTGTTGTTAAAATCTACGCCTCTCTTTTTCTTACAAATCACGTCCAAAAGTGGAATCGGCGGGGCAAACTACAAGCTTTCACCTTTTGATTCCCTTGCCTTGAGTCCGCCTTCTCATGCAAGCAGGATGCAATTTGTTTGCTAAAGCTATGTGCCATTTATATACTGCAAACAATTTTGATGGTGGCCTTCTCCTGAAGGACGACTAATAAACTAATAATAAAGGGCTTGGTCACCATTGATCTCTTTTTTATATGTCAGGTGCTCCAGTGTTCCGACGAATGAGCGAGAGCAACTGAACGATGATTCCTATGTGTGTGTGTTGGATCAGATCCCTGCTTTGCTTTGTCTTGGAAGTAAAAGTTAAATTTCTCTACTGTTTTGGTCGCAAACTCGATGGAGTAGACGCATACACAGCAGCTAGCTCGCTTTGTTTTTTCAGCTAGCTTTGTTTTTTTTTTTAAATCTTTTACATTTCTTTCTGCTTACATCGGAGAATGATTTCTTATGTTCATCTTGCGTCCCACTATGTCGACGTCCCCTATCCAACTACGTAGTAATAAATAAGTGAAATAATTCAGACCACCCTTGACCTCCTTATTATTAGTACTACCTCAGTACGTCGTCCTCGCAAAATTTGTCACGCATAAGTTTATATATTACTTAGTTATCTGACTCTGAAATGCTCATGGTTGTTACTGATATACATATATAGGAGTAACATGTTCAATCGTGAACAAACACCAATACAGTACTGCAGCCACCCATGACAATATCGTCTGGTATTCAGCGTATATATAATTAACTCAGCTCGTTATGAGCTATTTAAAGTGTTTACCTTTTTATATATACAGTAACTTTAACACGGGCCCTCAAATTCATTCCAGCTACCATATGAGACCCACTAGTCATTTAGCCAAATCCATCTCGTCATTCCAATCGACTGAGCTATGGAAACGTGAGGGTGTGGTGCATTAGAGACGACACAATGGGGTTGTGTGACTCGCGACGTTCCAATCGACTGAGCTATGGGTGCACCAGGGCTAGAAGCATAGGAGACACATAGCGGGTTGAGTGACTCGTCAGGAGAGCAGCTGCATTGAATGGGTCTAACCGGAGGATGGGATGGGCGTGGAGCCGCTCTGGGCAGAGGGCTTCATCGGGGAGCCGAGCCGGGAAGTGAGAGAGAGTCAAAACGAAAAACAGATGTTCGCCAATGAGTTGGCCGGGAGATGGGGCAGGGAGATGAAGACTTAGGCCAGTCTCAATGGGGTTTCATGGGGGTTTCATGCACAATTAATAAGGTGCCACGTCAGTTTTTTACATGAAACTGGGAGGAGAGAGAAGGGATTCGTTTCATGGCCACGAAACTTATCCGCACTGTTTCCAAAACTTTGGAAACGCTGTGAAACCTGCACTGAGGCCCTTCCTTCATTTCATCACGACTTTTCTTCTCTGGGACCGTGCGTTCTTCATCGTGACTCCGCAGGGCGCGATCGCCGGACCGCCGCGGGCGAGGTCGCCGGCCGCGGGCGCTCGTCCGCCAGTCGCGGGAGATCCGCCAGCGCCGTTCGTCGTGAGCCGTCCGTCGCGAGCTGCCCCGTCGCGACTCCGCCCGCCACACGTCCTTTGCCGGTCGCAGTCGCTGCCGGTCGCGGGCGCCGCGAGCGTGAGGGCTCCGCCCGCCCGCCGCCATGCTCGGCCTCCACTCCATGCTCGGCCTCCAGGCGGTGACGAGAAGGATGCGGGGAAGAGAGGGATGATAAGGATAGGTGGGACCTATGAATAGTAAAATAAGGGACGAAACCGTGCCATGAAACTTTGCACTGTGGGAGAGACCCGTTTCATATCAAAGTTTCACGTATTGGAAACTGGAAGGTGAAACTCTCCATTGAGACTGGCCTTAGGGCCTGCTTAAAGTAGGGACTCGAGATAAAGTCCTATTAAATTAAGTTTTTTTTCTGTTTTGGCAAAAAAAAAGAGTAGGTCAAGTTTAGAGTCAGTTCAGAGATGCTTCGTAAGGTAACGCGATGTGATGTGCTCTAAATAGTTTATATTTGTGTGAATTTTAAATATCAAAACCAGTACACAAATAAAGATTTGAATTTCAACTAAAGTTTTCAAATATTTATTTTAACTAAAATACTACTCCTACTAGTTACGTATACCCCTGATATATCATGATACTTTAATCAATCACATAGCATTGATAGATTGAACTCCAGAACACGGTATTTTGGCCGGTGCTTGTTTATCGTGAGAATTCTCGTGGCGCGAGAAGTCGCCTCGTGGTACAAGACTTGCACCGTATGCGTAAGTGGGACCGTGTTTCATACGTGGCACCTACCAGCGACAAGTGCTCCCCAAAGTCCGCAATAACTCGTGCCACGTCACCCTGTTGGTCTTGCGTACAAACGCTGGCTAGCTAGGATTCCTGAGGGTTTTTTTCAATTTTAATTGAATGTACAATGAATCATAAGCTTCCTTCAGCTGCAAGACTCACCGGAAATGCTGTCTTAGGCCCGGTTCGTTTGATAAGGGATCCAAGGAGGTAGAGGAGCAAGCTGTTGTGTTACGAGAAAAAATACTATTGATTAGCTGATAAGTTGGCTGATAAGTTTGAACGAACAAGCCTTGATTTATAGGTGATTAAATCTCTCTCAATCCCTTCTAACGCTGTTGGGTTTGGGATCAAACGAACAAGCCCTTAACTGGAAGGGGAATGAAGGTGGATCATTCGTTGAGTGCATTCTAGGCCGAGCTGGTGTCATGCTGGCAAGGAGTTCATGCGGCATCGGGAGCCTTATACTGGAGATCCACGCGCTCATGGTTCTGCAAGCTCTTGCTTCGGTGTCCTATTCTGCTATGTCCGAGGGTGGTTGGGACGAAGAACTAAAGTTTTGAGGTCAATTTCAGTTGGGGTTTCATGTCACTGTTATCAGACTCTTATGTGTTGGAATACAGTGTAGAAAAATTTCAACTCCATAAAACTCATTTCATCCCATAAAACTTTTATCTTATCTCTCTTCACCAATATTATGCAACATCAGCTTATTTAATGTCCATAAAACTCCATTAAGACTGGCATCAACATAAGCCAAATTTCAGCTAAGCCAACAAACATTGCTTTGCACTACTTCAGCAGTACTTTTCAGCGAACGAACAGTGTTTTCTCTCACAACAAATCAGTATAAGCATCAACATAAGCCAAATTTCAGGGAAGCGAACAGGGTATTCAGAGGTGGTTTGTAAGATGGACCACCTGAAGAAACTGGTGTCGTACTAATAAAGTCGAAAGAAGACAAACTTTATATTAAAATTATAGAACTCAACGAGATCTAAAATGTTGGCTAATAAGTTTTTATTTTAAATCATTTAGGGCCGGGGCCCAAATATATATGTTTTAAGTTTTCATATTTTGATTCAAAATTTTCAATTTTTAAATGACCTCGGATGGAGACACCTTCTATACCAAAATTATAATGTTGTCGTATTTGCTTAGCTAGTGGTGTCTATGGTGGGCTTCTCACGTGATTAAGATCTCCATCTAAATTATAAGTTATTTTGGTTTTTCTAATTAAATAATTAAATAGTTTTTGCTCGCTAGTTACCAAGCACCCTAGAAATAGTTGATATATCTTAAGGCATTTGGATAGAGCCAGTTGCAAAACTAAAACTGTTTTTGCAAATCAAATTTGACTACTTGTTTCTAAAAATGCTTTGTGTGGTAGCAGTGTATAATGCTTCCATATCATCACTATCACTATGCAAATTGGGGTGTGTTTGGTTCCATGGACTAAAGCATTTTGGACTAAAATCCACATTTTAGTTGGACTAAATAGTCAAACACTTGACTAAAAGTGGATTAAAGTCATTTAGTCCTTTAGTCCACAAAACTAGACTAAAATAGACTAAAAGGTGTTGGGGACACACATGCCCCTCATTTCTTGTCCTCTCTCTCCCAGGGTAAAAGAGTGAGTAAAATGGTCTTTCTTCCACATCATTTAATGACTTTAGTCCATTTTAGTTAAGGAACCAAATCACCACTTTAGTTCACTTTTAGTTTATAGACTAAAGTGGACTAAAACTTTAGTACATGAATTAGAAAACCAAACATGCCCTTAAAGCCTTGACAAGATTATGCATATGCTCCGAAATATTATGGCAGTCACGCGCATATTATTTTCCAAGGCTGATCGATGCATATTAATTTGCATGTACATATGAACCAAAACCAAATGGACCCAGCCGTCAAAAAGTCAAGAGACGCGTACTATTTGGATTTTTTTTAATTTTAACCATTTTTTGAATATAATTTTAAATCTAACACTGTCGTTTTTTTAAACTAACACTTTTGGCCTCGCCTATTGCCCTGGCACGTCCAAATGCCTGCGTGCCGTGCCATGCATGGTGGCGCGGCAGAGGGCTGACGTGGCGAGGACCGGCCTGGGGGACCGCTTATGTGGCATCTCCTGCCGCGCCACCTACCTTGGTGCGGCAGTGCCGCGCCCTGATCCGTGGCGCAGCAGGACCATATATATACAGCGTGTGATCCCGCCCGCCGCCACCAACCACCCCCGCCTGCCACCCGCCGCCAACCGCCGCCCGCCGCCCGCCACGCGCCACGCCCAGCCTCGCCTCGCCGCCCGCCGCCCTCGCCATCCTTCTGCTCCCTGTCGCGCCCTAGCCAAGCAGCGCCACAACCCGCAACCAGCGACGTCAAGGCCGCCCGCTCCTAAGGTACCTCCGTCCCGATTTTATATTTTTTTATTATTATGTAGTATAGTTAGTAATTCTAGGGGCATCGAGGCAATTTTCATTGAGTATTATTGTCTTTGCGATATCTTAGAACGACTATTGTTACTGTCTTTCATGGAGGAAGTACCTTTCGTAATAGGTACTATTACATAATAGGTACTATTACATTAAGCATGGAGTATACTTTCGTAATAAACTTATTAGGAGATACAAATATTGATACTGTTTTTTTTAGTTTTGATCAAACTTTAACATATTTGACTACTTGAGAAGTAAGATATGTATTTATTTTGAGACGGAGGGATTACTTGTAATTTTGGAACCAAAGTTTTATATAGATTGATTATGTATTTATTATCTAGTATACTTAGGATTTTGGGTTTACGGATTTATGCTAGTTTGGATAGTGAATTTGTTTGTGATTTGTTTGTGAACTTACTAATGTTAACTTGAATTTTGTTAATTTGAATACTCTAACGCTTTGTTTATCAATTTGTAAAAGGATGACACCTCCCACGTAGCACCCGTTGTACCCTATTCTTGAGGTGGAGTACGACGACCAGCACCGAGCACATATCTTAAGTGACAACGATGCAGAGGTGTCCTTGCCTTCTTTGAGGCCTCGCACGCACACCAGGGCGCATCAGTGGGACGAGCGTTATACGCCGTACATACGGCGTGCCGGCTTCCTTGAGCTTGTCCGTGTTGTGAACCATGGTCTTCCACCCCTTGACCCAGCACTACTTACTGCAGCTGTAGATAGGTGCGAGTGCATTATTTGTACGTAAACTTTCTTGTAATAAATTTGAGGCAACTAACAGTCGTTCTATTCTTATAACAGGTGGAGGCCCAAGACCCACACGTTCCACCTACCTTGTGGCGAGATGACCATGACGTTGCAGGACGTGAAGGCTATTTTAGGCCTTCGGTTGGGGGGACTTTCAATGACAGGGATAGTTGACAACGATCACTGGAGGGAGCTGGTGGCTCAGTTTACTGGCTTCCTTCCACCGAACGACGATGCTTCCAAGAAAAATAAGTGAGTAATTTCAAGCCTATTTAATACTTGCATTGCTTTATAGCTGGCATTGGGTCTCATTTTTTTTGATCAATTACAGGAAAACTTTCGGTGTTTCCTCGTCTTGGATCACAGAGAGCTTTGATTACTTGGACCCACAAGCTGAGGAGGCTCAGATCGACAGGTTCGCTCGGGTGTGGCTCTAGCACTTTCTTGGTGCTTTCCTCTTCTCAGACGCCTCAGGCAACACCATCAGCTAGATCTTCCTTGACAAACTTCGCCAGCCATGGGAGAACATAGCGGGGTATAGCTGGGGTAGCACAATGTTAGCATGGACGTATCGACAGCTATGTGTTGCCTGTCGTCGCACCTCAGGACATGCGAACCTTAGGGGTTGCTCGTACCTACTCCAAGTTTGGTGTTGGGAACGACTGCCCGTTGGGAGACCCCTTAATAATGGTTTACCGGTAAGTACTTCGATTCATTATATTCTTCCGGGCAGTTAGATATGATGAGATTATTTGTTGCTAATTCATTATCGTGTTTAATGCAGCGATTGAACGGGCATGACACACTACCTACATCTCTGTATATCTGGACGGAAGCACAGTTAGTTAGAGGGAATGCGTGGCGCAAGTACAGGGAGTACACGGATGATCTCGACGTCCTGACATAGCACCAGGTTAGGCTCTCTATACTATTGTACCAGTGTCTGCTTCGATGTACAGTATATCACAACCTAACACAATTAGGAAATTTCAGGTGTTTTGGTGTCCTTGGGATTCTGCGGAGCTCCAGGGCTACCTGAGTCCTGTCACTAGGGACGAGTCACACGAGTATTGCTGCGATGTCCCTCTTATTTTATTCCATGTGGTCGAGATTCACTTGCCCATCCGGGTCTGCAGATAGTTTGGAAGAATGATAGCCTGCCCACCACCACTTTACTCCACCAACCAAGAATTGCACGGGTGCGTTATCGATTAATAACAATGCTACAATTCAGAGGTGTGTTTGGTTCAACTAACATTGTTTTGTTGCAGGTTTGACCACAGGAAGAGGTACAAGACCAAGGATTGGCGCGTGACACATAACCCGTACATCAATTTGTGGCAGACCAAGGTACCACATGCGATCCTTGCGGGTCCTCCATACGACCATGCACACCTTCGATGAGTACCTGCGGTGGCTTCATAGGTCTACGAGGACACATGTCAAGACCCCGTACACTGACGTGGCGATTGACGAGGACTCGGAGGAAGATGTCATCAAAGATGTGTACGATGTTACCACTAGGGAGGACACACAGCTACAGAGAGCCCCGCTTCAAAGATAGGTGGTAAGATACTTGAATGGTACAATTTGTTATCCTTTTGGTTTTAAGTATGTGTACTAAAACTGTCCAACGTATTTCTGTACCCAGGCGACACAATTGTCAAGGCTGTCCAACGAAGCAGCGTTCCGGCCTCACGAGTCTAGAGGGCAGGGGTCAGGCGTTCTCGCGGCATTTTGTGGAGGTAAACAAAAACTTGTCCGTTTCGAAAATATTTCTTTAGTGTATATGCGTTTGTGTAATAAACTAACTTTAACGTCTATTTATGCAGAAGGTGAAGAAGAGTTGCAGGAAGCTAGCTCAGAAGCTGAGCTGCATGGACACTCCTTATGAGGAACCGCCACTCCCGGTGCGGTCGGGTGGCACGTCCTCAGCCTTTTTGAGGACACCAGCCGGCTCTTCTCAGCCGATGACAGGTGCCACTTCCGCGGTGCGTACAACACCACATCATAGCGCTGGGAAGGACCTTGCAATCGAGGACAAGGAGGAGGACGATGACGACGACGACGAACCCCCGGGCTTCCGCGGACAGCACGACCAGTGGGACAAATGGCCACAGGACGAGATCGACATGTCTCAGCTAGGTGGTGCCCCGTTTGGCACCCAAGGAGCCTCACAGGTACTAACAAAGATAGTTTGTTTCAATACGTAGGCTCCATGAACTAACGATCATAAGTAATCATGCGTATCATATACCTGCAGGGTACGAGCCGTACGCACCGTCGATGCGACCATACCGACGTTGGCTACACTCCCAATGTGTTGACAACAAATCCGAAAAGACAAAGGCGTCCGAGGGATCCTTACACTCGAGTCTTAGTTTGTTAGGTCAAACAAATATTGCCATCCGAAACTTGCGTTTGGTTATGTTATCTCAAACTTATGTCAAAACATTGAATATGTTATGTGGCAGCTTGTCAACTTGCTTCTTATTCGTTTCTTTGAGTCACGGCAGCACTGCCGGCGAGATTCAACAAAATTCGGCCGTGAAAAAAACTCAACAAAATACGTGCGCGACGCGTTTCGATTCAACCATCCAGGTACTCCGTGCGGGCGGCAGGCGCAGCGGCCAGGCGGTGTGGCTGCGCGGGCGGTATATATATGGGCCTGTCGCGCCACGTATCAGGGCGCGGCACTGCTGCGCCATGCATGGTGGCGGCGGCAGGAGCTACCACGTCAGCAGTCCCCCAGGCCGACCCTCGCCACGTCAGCCCTCTGCCGCGCCACCATGCATGGTGCGACACAGGCATTTGGCCGCGACAGGGCAATAGGCGCGGCCAAAAGTGTTAGTTTAAAAAAAACGACAGTGTTAGATTTAAAATTATATTCAAAAAAGGGTTAAAATTAAAAAAAATCACTATTTGTGTCTATATGTACAGTCACGTGATTAGCGTTTAGTACACACGGAGTCACTGACAGCGCGGACATGCAGCTCGGAATCTAGCCAGGGCGGCTTGACCGACCGGACACAACGCGTGACAGAGATCGATGCGATTTCATTTTGTTTGGATCGCTCCTCACCTGCAAATTTAAAACAAACATGTATGCACACGCGTCAGCTAGGCAACTGTGCTCTGTACAGAGACGTAATCACGATCGAGGTGTCTGTGTCTTCCTCCCGCGCTTGTCACCTTGCACTGTACTAGTACTGCACATCTTTGGCCTTTTATGTTCAATAAAGCCATACTTGGGCCTCAATAAAGCCATACTTGGAATCACGTGAAAAGCCTGGTTGATCGAGGAGAGAAAACTAGCTATCGACAACCACTGACAATATAGTCAGTCTTCCATAGTACCCGTGAAGATATATGAACCACATGAAGCTCTTGACAAACTTGGGCCTCAATAAAGCCATACAATTTTTGGGAAGAAATTTTCCCATCAAATTTTCGGGGGAACCGAGCACGTGAAAATAGTCTTCAGCCAGCATTTGCTTGTGATCGTTATTTTAGTCCAAAGTTCTTTGAAAGGAGTTCAATATATACTCTGAAACTTGAACATAAATAGGCGTGGCAAGGTCCAGCAAAGTCTAAATCACTATACTACTGGTCCGGACCGCTCACGCACACCCCTACTTCTTCTATGAACACCTCCGAAGAATGAGCTAACAGATCTTTGATTGACGAAACCATCAGGTAACGTAAACGCATTGTTAGGCAGTGTGATCCTTAATCACCTCTTTTATTTTTTTCTCACTACTGGAAATTTGAAATTCCCTAACGGTTTCGCATTTTTTTACGGTTATTGCATAAACCATCAGGGTAAATAGAATTACTTTGGCGGTTTCTGAAAAAAAAACACGAAAATTGATATTATCTTGACGGTTTCTGAAAAACACACAGGAAAATTAAATAACCGTCAGGGGAATTCCTAATTAACATGTGAGTGCACATAACCGTCAAGGTAATTAGATAACTATCAGGGAAATTCCTAATTCCTTGACAGTTTCATATTTTTTACGGTTATTGCATAAACCGTCAGTGTAAATGGAATTATCTTGACGGTTTCTGGGAAAACACACAGGAAAATACTAGAAACTCAATAACATGAGCAAAAGGTTTTCTCCTTTTAATCTACGGTGAATTTTTATAACTAGTCTTTCTCCCTCATGCTAACTTTAAATGATATGTTTCTTTTTCCTAGTTATATCTAAAATCATGATCTACCAGTTAACAACATTTGTTTGGATACCAATTATTATTTCTTGGTTCTATTGCATATGTTTATTTTTCTAATCATGTATATAGAGAAAGCACCTTGTGAAACAACCATTATAAAATGTCTTTCATACTCCAAACATCTTTGTATATATAAATAGGCTACATACATACTGTTGTGTTGAAGTTACAAAAATTTTGGAACTGGTTTTATATTTTCTTAGTCTAAATGAATTTCTGCGCGCTTATCAAAAATAATTTCAAATTGAACAGTGGGTACCTCCAATAAGATTCCAAAAATATTCTAAATTTATATTTATGCTCATATGTTTCATTCTAGGCCATATCCAGAGATGGATGAAAAAAATCATTTGTTTTGCTATGGATAATTCATCCTTCTATCTCCAAATTAACATAAAATAATTGTAATAATTTGAAACTTTGTTAGAAAATCCTACAAACTTGCATGACAATATGTTTTTGGTGTACAATGTTCCAATAAAAATTTCAAATGTTTTTGAAAAAGAGATGCCATACATTGCTCACAAATGGTACATCTCTCACATGGTTATAAGAAACTATCTGAGACATGTGTCCATTTGTGAACAACGTATAGTACAACTTTGTTAAAAAGATTTAAAATTTTATGTAAAGCTTATACACTCACATTATGGGCCCGTGCCAATTCTTAGAATTTTTAGAGCACTTTATGATATTATTAATTTTTTTCGTTGGAATTGCCAAAATAGTAGTTTGAGTAATGTTCAGCAAAATGCTTAATTTTTCCATCGATTTCAGGATGTGAGCTCAAATAGAGCATGCCTTCTTACATATATTTATTTTCTACTAATTCTTGGACATTGTTAGATAGGACACGTAGTTTAAATTGTAGTATTTTCATTCTAAAATAAAAGGAAAAGGGAATATTTAATTGTATTATTTCATTTATATTGTATAGCAATTTAGCCCATGCAGACCTTCGGCCCAAATCAGCCCACCTAAAAAACCCTAGACTATATATCCCCTTCCTCCCTCTCTCTCATTTCCCTCTCCCCCTCCCTCAGTCACGCCACGCCGCGCTGCACTACTCTCTCGCGCGCGGGGGGGCGAGGCCCCTCTAGGACTCCGACTGCGCCCGATGGCGCGACATCTCCGGCGGCGGCCCGGCGGCGCAGAGCCCGGGGTGCCCTTTCGTCTCCTCCTGTACTCCAGCAGCACCTGCATCCCCTGCTGTGCCTCCTTTCCCCTTCTCCCCATCCTTGCATCGAGGGCAACAGCGGCTTCCTCGGTTCCTTCGGCCCCAACGACCCCTCTTCCCAGCGCCGCAAGTCAGATCTCGTCACCGCCCCTTCCTCTCGTCGCAGCGCCGCTACTCCTGCCAGGCTACCACACGAACCTGGCCGCCCCGTCTCGGGAGATCTGGGGCCGGTGAAGCCTGCATCGGCCCCGACACCCCTCCCGCGGCGCCCGCAAGCAGAAGCCGCTGGCAGCGCCCTCTCACGTCGGCCGCAAGAAGCACAAGCAAAAGGTGCGTCGTGCTGCCTCTCCCTTCTCATGCCCAACGAGGTTTATTTCTAGGGACCAGAGTGGATCTAGTATCTCGATATGAATATCTTCTCTGTTCTAGTGCTAGCTCTCCTCAATACCTTCTCTGACCTAGTGCTAGCTGATGATTTGGAGCATAGTAGCTTGGATTTTTCATATGCACGGATCTAGTGCTAGCTTGTGACTGGACTAGAGAGGAGTGCTAGAACATGATTAGGAGAAGCGGAGCAGCATGAGTTTTCAGATCCTGTTGAATAAATCATGTATCATCTCCACAAGGTGTTGAATAAATCATGTATCATCTCCACAAGGTAATTAACTAAATGGGCTAAGATTATTTCATCATTTTCTAGTTTCCATAATAAGCATGATTCAGTAACTCATTCTTTGTACACAAGGACTATATTTTCGGTTCAGAACTATGAATTAGTGCATAGGCTAGCTGCTGCAACATTACATCCTAAAATCATTCATCTTGCAACTTTTAGATTAAGCATGGTTTGTTGATCACTTAAAAAATCAAGATCAGGATTTATGTAGGTTGAGATCTTGCTCCATGATCTGAGTAAAATGTGAATGCACAATGGCTTTAAAGTGATATCAGCTTTACTAAGATGTTGATAGAAATTTGTGAGTGTTTGCTAAGGCTAATAACATTAGAAGTTCATATAGATAGAACAATTTCCTGTTTAGTTCCTTAATTTATTCTTGTGTTCTTTTATTAAGGATATACTGCAAACAATAATCCTATATAGTTCAGAGTAGTAATTTACATTGTAAGTGATAATAAAAGATATTTTTATTTGCTCATATGTGGTGTTCTTGATTTTGCAGCCACTTCCAGAACTGTTGCACTTGTGAAGGACATTGCTGCTGAATATGCCACTGACCTGGTAAGTTTATTTTATGTAGTTGTGTGTGAGACTGGGATGAAAATGACCCAGAACCCAGATCATTCGTACATGTAGCCTGTAGCTGTACATACATGTTTGTAATTTCTGTGCGAGATGTAGCAGCCCTCTTGAATGCTGTCGTTCACAAATTTTCAGCAGGAGTTTGTAGTTCACAGAACCTGAGAGCGTTGCATGTTTTTTTCTAAAAATTGGATGTCATTGTGCATTGTCTGAAAATGGATGCAACATGTCTTATTTTACTTGTCTGAAGTCATTGTGTTTTTTTGTGATTTTGCTTAGTTTATTGGAAAACTTGTTGACTGATATTATTATTATGCAGACCCTCTACAAAACATTAGTGTGGTAACTGATAGACAAGCTGGAGCATCAATACAAGGGAGATGTGGGGATGCAGCGACAATGGCGAGGCTGCCGCCGTTGCTTCATCCAGTACTCTGCTAGTAGTAAATGCTTAGCTAGCCGTACTCATGGTTGTGCAAGAGCTTGTTATGCTGATGCTAAATATTTGGAGAAGTTGTTTTGGGTAGATGGGTGTCAAATGTTTAGATGTATTGTGTATTTCGGTATGTTGATGCAAGACATCTTTGTATGTATTGGATTCATGTTATATTTATTGGATTCAAGCTATATTTAAAATAATTATGTATTTTCTGTGCAAATGATATTAAATATATTGTTTTTTGAAATGTATAGAAAATGTTATTGCATTCATTAGATGTATATCATTGTCCTGTGGGTCGTAATTTCCTCGACGGTTTAACACCGACAGGGAAAATATTTTCTTGACCGTTGTAAGTCAACAGGGAAAAATCGATACCGACAGAGAAAGTGCAATTTTTTTTACGGTTACTCAACCGACTGGATAACTACCCTTTTATTCTGTCAGTTTTTTACCGTCAAGTTAAATAATTATCCTGTCAGTGATGTATGATTTCCTATCGGTGACGGACCGTCAGAACATAACCTCTATCCCTAACGGTGTACGATTAGCCTAACGGTTTAGAACCGACGGGAAAATCAAGATCAATTTCTCTGATGGTGCACTGTCAGACATTTATGTATTTCCCTATCGAGCTAGCCCTGACAGTTATTCCTTGGCGGTGTACCGTCAGGGAAATTGAATTTACATTTTCCTGATGGTATTTTCTGTTTTCCTGATGGTAATTTCACCGTCAGGGAATTTCCGCTTTCGAGTAGTGTCTGGCTGCTGATCTCCTCCAAAGTGTGATCAACAAAGAATACAGCCAAGGCGTCACGTCTCCTCCTTTCCCTCAAAATCAACATTGTTTGTTTCCAATCATTCAAAATGTTGATGATACACCTGTCGGATACCATAAAAAGGGGTACCCTAAGCAAGAACCGAAAAGATCGCTTAAACCTCGCAAATATCAAAGCCAAAGGACAATCATAGGGTCTCGCCCGACTCTCCGAATCGCCCAAAGCCCGCATCGCAACGACTCTCCGCCTCGACCGAGGCCCTCTCACTGAGGCCCTCTCGTGTCGAGGCCCCGCAAGTAAAGCCTCGAACGAGGTACCGATTCAATTTCCCGAGGCCGGCTCGGCAAAAAAACCTCGCACTCGTCTCGTCCGACTTCTCGATTTAACCACTCCTGCAACGTCAGCCCCACGCGTCCGTGTTGAGTGACCGACGGGACAAGAGAGGGATCGAGCAGCGAGGTTACCGCCACCGTGTTTCGCATCGCTCCCATGACTAGCGGCCGTCAGACTGCATGCCACCTAATTCCTGCTCGCCCAGAAATTAGTCAGTGCACGGTCACTATAGCCTCGGAATCGGTATATTTTGCTCCCTCCAAGGCCTCGACAATCCACTTCGGGACATCGGCAACCTCGGGACTTTTCTTGCGATGGCTCGCCTCGGCACCAAGCAGCCTCGGCTCTTTTCACCGTCAACCCACAACGACCAAAGAATCATCGGCCATGCCCTTTCACTTTGGTACGAGATCGTCTGTGACCGGCACGTTGCTCCAAGACTTCAAGGACAAGACCACTCCATTGACCATGCCAAAGTAAGTGACTCAATCATGGCGCACATGTAAGAACTATAAAAAGAGAGACAGGGCCAGAAGAGGGCGCTCACGT
The DNA here is from genome assembly GCA_904845875.1 of Miscanthus lutarioriparius. Taxonomy (NCBI): domain Eukaryota; kingdom Viridiplantae; phylum Streptophyta; class Magnoliopsida; order Poales; family Poaceae; genus Miscanthus; species Miscanthus lutarioriparius. The sequence goes on along the minus strand of CAJGYO010000003.1, from coordinate 97,911,326 downwards.
GACGACACACACTCTCCCACCGCCTCAGAGCAACCGCCCAGCTCTCACCCATTGTACTACAAGCACTTCGGTGCAAGGAATACAAGATCGATCTCTCGGGACCGGGCGTGGGGCACCGATTCAACCAATAAACCTTGTGTCTCTTTGCATCACCATCTAGGATTAGGGGCACGCAGTTCACATTCACTAGTTGGTTGAGGACCCTCCGGTCCGAAACACCGACAACACCTATGGTAATGCAAGGGATAGGTTTGCAGCTTCTCTATCTCAAAGGGATTCTCCATATTTTCACCCAGACCACATGGCTTACGGTTCATTTTACAAAAATCATGTTTAGTTCCTGTAAACATCATACATGAGTTGGCACCCAATCTAGCTGGTGTTTTTGGATGCACTGTTTGTACTTTCCTTTTACTTATCTTGGTCTTGTTATGAGGCCCAAAGACAAGGGAGGCCTTGGTGTTATGACTTCATCTCTTCATAATGATTCTCTTCTTATCAAGTAGCTTGCATTGACTAGTTAAGAAAGATGTACAATGGGTCGGCCTCATTTGGAATAAACATTATCCCAATCATGTTCCTCATTTGAGAAGATAGAAAGGCTCCTTTTGGTAGAAGGATATTCTTCATTTACATCTAAAATATAGGGGGTTGCTTTATGTTCTCCCTCCAAGGGTGATACAATGAGTTTTTGGGAGGACCTTCTTTTGGGAGTGTTTTCTCTCAGAAAGTATCCCAATCTATATGGTTTTTGCAAAGGACTAAACTAAAAGGATCTATGGATGTCTAGAGGGGGTGAATAGTCTAATTAAAATTCCTTCAAGGAAAAAAACTAGGCACAAATGTTAGAGACAAAGGTGATCCCTAATACAACTAATATCCTGGCCTAGGATTTCAATGCAAGCCTTTCCTACACAATTCTAGTAGCAATAGGATTATCTAGCTATCAGCTAGAGCACATCAGCTACTCGAATTATGCTACTCAACTAATCCAACAACACAAGAAAAGCAACTAGCCAAATTATTCTAGACAACTAGTTGAGCTACACTAAACGACTACACAAGAACAATATGAATACAAGTAAATTGCTCAAGTGTACAGAGGCAAACTAGTAAGGGAAGTGACACAAGAAATTTACACCCCAGTTCGATTTGCTTGCCGGCAATCTATGTTCCCATTGAGGTGAGTCCTTGTATTCCCAATCCTCCATTTGGATGAAAAGGCTTTCATAAGAAATATTTGGAATGGAAAAGGCCATTGATCCTTGTCATATGCTTTCTCAAAATCTATCTTGAAGATAACCCCATTCAAATTCTTTCGATGAAGTTCATGAATCGTCTCATGGAGGATAGCAACTCCTTCGAGGATGTTCTATCCTACCATGAAGGCTGATTAGGTTAGGCTTATAACATGATCAACCACCATATTGATTTGATTCGTAGCCACCATGGCAAAGATTTTAAAGCTGACATTAAGGAGATAAATAGGTCTATATTGTTGTATCCGACTTGCTTCTAAAACCTTTGGAATTAGGGTTATTATACCAAAGTTTAAGCTAAATAATGGTAGATCCCCTTTGTGAAGGTTGTGGAACATTAGCATGAGGTCCCCTTTAATGATTTCCCAAAACTTTTGATAAAACTCAACCAGCAAACCATTAGGGCCTGCCAGGTGCCTTATTATGTTCCATGGCAAAAATAACATCTCGGACTTCCTTTTCTATAAAAGGGGAGGTTAAGAAATCATTTTCTTCCATTGTAACTTGTGGTACATCTCCAAATCTTGAGCTATCTAGAGGGTGCATAGAGACTCCTCCGGTGGCCCAAATAACTCTCTTTATAAAAATTGGTAATGTAATTTTTAACATTCTGTTGTCCTTCAATTTTTCCTTCTTGATCTAGAGAGAATATTAGTTTTATTCTATGTTTGCCAGTACCTTGTATTATTGTCTCCTAGCCGAATATTCTTAATGTTTGTCTCTTTCAAAATATTTAATTTCCTCTTCTCTAGGTACCTGAGTTATCTGGTTCCGAGAAAGGACAATGTTGTTTTTGTGCTTTATATAATGACCTAGGTTGTTCGTATCTCAGTCTCTCAGGTGTCTATGCAAAGCACTAAACCTATTTTTCCACCTATGTACTCATAAGCGTAAGAAATATAGGGTGTGTTTGGTTTCCTGGCCTATTTTTAGGCTAGCTAGCATCTAAGCCAGGTCAGCTTTAGCCTGCTCTCACCAAGTCAATTTCTGGTTGTTTGGTTGTCTATATTGTTCTAAGTCTAGCTAGCCCTATGTATGTTTGGTTGTCTCATTTGTTTTGATAGCCACCTCTTCTTTAAACTGGTAAGTTTACATCTTTGAGGAGTTTCATCGAACATATGATGGGCATCCTCGCCGAGCGGCAGCACAAGGCAGCAACAGGGCGAGCAATGGACAGCAGCAGGACGGGACACGCACATCACATACGAGTAGCTCCTTGGCCAGCAGGTACCGAAACGCCAAGTTGTGGGGCTTCCATTCCACGCTGCCGCCGCCGCCTCTGCCGCGCGCTCGCCCGGCCTGCTGGCTCCGGTGCACGGCGTCACGGAGGCCCTCGGGAAGGTGGCACTCGACCGTGGCCCGGCCACCACCTCCTGCGCGTCCAGCCCGGCGTCCCTCGTGTACAGCTGCAGTGCCTTGTGCTTCGCAGTTCTCCCGGCCCGCCCGCGGACGCCGACGTTGGCACAGATGTACTCCTCCCTCGCCGTCTCCAGCTGCTGGAACAGCCTCTTCGGGCTGTATAGCCGCACCTGGAAAGTTATAGTTGGATTGGATTCGAGGAGACGAATGCTCCTCGTACGTGATGTGCGTGCGTCCCGTCCCCTTACAGCTCGGTCGCGGGTGGGGAAGGAGAGCTCGCGGGGCAGCCACGGTGGCAGTCAGGTGCCGTTGATCTGGAAGGAGTTCGCTGGCCTCCACGTTGGGCGAATGGCGCACCAGGCGTGGCGCTGGAGAGCTATTGTAACAAAAAAAACATGCACGGAACACGTTCATTTTCTGCTGTATAGCTCAGTTCCCTGTACTTCTTGTTTTTCTTATATATTTATTCATCGAGTGGCAAAGGTAGCTATTGGTCTGTGAAATATGCATGTGTAACGAAACGCATCAGCTGGCTCGTTCGCCGCGTTATATGTATAATATACTAGCATCCATGCCTGCAAGGTGCTCGATCGATGTCGTCGTCGTCGCTCTCTGGCGATCGAGAAGGTGATCGATCAGCATCACACGTGACACGTACGTTCATACTGCAAACTGTGGGCACTCGGCGCTATCATCTGCAGCGATGGATGCTGAATGCAGTGCCTGCTGTCGCTACACCACGTGAGCGCAACATCGATAAACCAAATACTACACAGATAGAAGGTTGTTCTGAGGTCTCTGTCACACTCACACACGTGATTCACGCGTTGATCGATCAGTCAAGATAACGTGACACGTCTGGCTACCCACATGCGCGCACAAGATGGATGGGTGGTGATGCCCACAGGCACTAAGTAACAAAAGCACATGATTTTGAACTCACTACATACATTTTTAATTAAACTGAACAGTGAACACAGTATTGTTGAGTGTTGACACGTACGCCCGTCTCCGAAATCATGAGAGACACGTAGAAAAGCGTTTTCTAACGGTACGTAGTACTGAGTATATTCGATTTATCTTTCGAGTGATCTTTTTGTCTTGATTCTTATCTATCCAAATTTGTTAGCTGATCAACTTTGTGATAGTTGATTTGAGCCAAGTTAGTGCAAACTACACAAGACATCACGGACTTTGAGTGATACGGTAGTTTCCCCTTCAAACTATGCATGTACGAGAGTGACAATCCTTGTCGAGTCAGGTCTCTGTCACAAACCGAAATAAGAAGCGCTGCTATAGAGAGAATCTTAGGGCAATCAGATTTGATTTCCGCAACCGACGCGACTCTCTATCCAACGCCACTTAAAACTAAGCATTTTAGAGGCAGGTATGAAACCATACCTAAAAATCTATTTTAAGAGACGATTGATAATGTGACCTGTCCCATAAAATCATTTTAAAGTTTTAAACAGCAAAAATAGCAAAAACATCACAAATCACGTGATTTTCAATCAAAATATACGTGCATTCTAGTATTCAGACCCATGCCCTCTTGTCTCACACAAGCCGCTTCCTTATCATCATCCCACACGGCCACTTGTGATCAAGTATTGGATCATATTCTTTTGTATTATTTTTTGTAGATACTTAATTGAATATTTATGTACATTTAAATGATCTCAAACAAAAAAGAATTTCTACTACAAAGTTTTGGTTCCAATCGAATAATACTTTGGTATAGACCATGTCTTCATCTGAGGTCATCTAGAAATTTCAAAAATTAGATTTTTTTTGAGCATTTTCAAATATTAGAATTTAAAAATATGAGAACCTAAAACTTATATTTGGGCCTTCACAACTCGCGAATTGAAGTCCAGTTTAGATCCAGAGCCTTGCGGGTGAAGAAACAACCTGCCCCCGTGCTCGTTGATTGATGGAAATAGGGGTGCCCAATCTTCCATCAGATGGAGATAACTCTTGATTTGGTAGAGAATCGACACACGGAATCCGGCTTCTGATCATAAAGACCTGGCCACAAAGGCTAATCCCTGCCTTCGAATTGAAGACCACACACAAGAACAAGAAAGAATGCTATCTGAAATATTGCTAACATAGACTAAGATCGGAAGTTGAAGTTCCACAAACTGATGAATGGTGAAATTGTTCGATGATAGATTAATTTAAGCAAAACTCCAAACCCTTACTTGGATGACAGCTATCAAATATAAAGGATTAGGGGCAGTCAAGGACCTTTACACTTGTTCCTAATAGACCCCGACATGATATACGACCCAAAAGATGGTGCTACAACACCGTGATAGATTCTGAAAACACAGTTGTATTGATGATTGTCGTTGATTAGTAAGGAAATTTTGAAATGGGATAGACCAGTGTCAATGGAAATATTGTCTCCTTAGCCTCCTATGTATATCTAGAATGTCACGTGTCCATATGTTGATTTTAGTGTGGGTTGGGACAAGAGTCTAAGTGGATTCAAACTTTGATATGCATTGGGTCTCCAACTTCATTTGGACCCCATGTTGGTTTTCTCTGCCTCCATGCCGCTCTCCAAGTACTTACTTTAATTTATCTCTCCATAGTTCTTAATAACAATAATAATATCATTAGGTAGCAAATAATTATCATAATCACAAAAGGGAGTACCTAGAAACGAGTGCACCTAGAGATTAAATTGTTGTGCTCGAACTCTAGTGATTGACCCTACCATAGAAACTTTAGGTAGCCCTGTTCATTGTTTGGTGCCAACCCATGCAGCACGTAAAATCATCTCACTAGAACCAACTCTACAGCTTTCGTACAAGCTTGTTTGGACTAGCAGCCTAGCCATCTAGTAGTCCAACTTGTGGAGATCATTGGCAACCAGTGCAGTGGCAGTGATGGTCATAGCTCATCCTCAAGCGTAGCCATAACTGAGCATATGACTGCCTTGACCTAGTGACGATAGTCAAACATAGGGGTATGTCACATCCCTGGGAGATAGACTCCCGACCAAGAGATCCCTCGACCGATCCCGTCAGGATCACTCGGGGCTTATACCCATCTTGGTACGCTCGCGCGTACCCTCTGGCTGAGGATCAGGCTGAGCCCGAGCATACCCCTAGCCTCTGCTCAGCGCTAGGGGGCTCGCTAAGAACCCATGCTCCCAATTGACAACAGCTCGAGCTTGATCCCTGAGCTCGCCCATGGCCGAGCGAGTGCCCGGGCAAGAATCCGGTGCCCCGGCCATCACCACTCAGTGCTCAGCGCACCGAGCGTCCAAGGCTTGGGAGCTCCTCAGCGTCGCCCTGACCGACGAGCAAGCGACGCTGTCACCTACTCCTCCGACAAAGTCAGGCAAGCGGCGTGACACAAGAAGAGAACTCCTAGCGCTGGCTCTAGGGTCGCGGGGCTCCTGGGCCTACTCATCAGCACCCTGAGCCAGGCACCTTGGCCTCTAAGGAAGCCTCGAGAAGGCTCACCCAGTGGAGGCTGGTCCAAGCCGACAGCCCTTGACGATCAGAGCGTCAGGCCCAGAAGAGCCAGGCGACACCCGAGGCCACCCCAACTTGATGACAACGCTAGAGTCCATCCACGCAGCAGCAGCAGCAGCATCCTCCTAGACTCCGGCGCATGTAGACCATAGACTCAGAACCCCCGAACCGCCTTATACCTGACCTTCCTCGGTCTATAAGGGTGAGGTCAGATCCTATATTGAGGTGGAGGACGACACCAGAGAGGTCAAAACAAAATAGAGCAACTCATTCCGAGCTCGGCCCAGAGGTAGAGCAAGCGGAGAGGAACAGTCGAGCGTTCCTCCCCACAGCAATCTGATGAGAGAACATAGCGTTCTTCTCCCTCACCGGGGAAACCAACCTCACCGCCGACGAGCTTAGGATAGCACCGAGCGGTCCCCTGCCAAATCTCTTTCTTCTTCATTGTAACTCCCTGATTTGGGTGCTCTCGAATACAAATAACAACACTGCTGGATGTAGGGCTCCAATAGCCAAAACCAGGATACATCGCCATGTCTTCTCTTGTGTTCTTGAGTCTACCCGAGCCACCGGAGACCCACACTCAGTGACACCCGATGAACAACAATGCTTGCCGCAGCAACCAACCCGTGACACCTAGCTAGACCAGTTGCCACTGCGGGATGTCGTGGCCTGGTACATGATGCCCACAGGTAGTGGAGGTAGTCACTGGCATCGCGGCCCCTCATGGACTATGTCACCACATGCTTTGTCTCGTTGGGCCTATCACTAACCACCTCCCCAACAGCAGCCCTACGTGTTGACTTGGGAGCCACCACGCGCGTCACAAAGTTGGAGTCTAGAGCCACCAACAAGAGGTCCAAAAACATCTAGTTCTGAAACATGCTGTCGCCATGGGACAAGGCCTCAAAGCCCTCTGATGTTGCAACATAGGGCAGCATTGTGAAGAGTTCCACGAGGTCGGTAGTCATGTTCTTGGATGCACCGTGAGTAGCCATCGAGTCATCATCAGCCTTACGGGAGGAGGCACCACAGCCGAGCAGGGTCAAGAGGCCACTCTTGGTGACCGGAGCTACCGACATAGATAGCAGCAGCGCGTGGCGGAAGTGGCGTAGGATTCACTATTGCTAGGGATGATGAGCCCCTCATTGCCACCTAGGGTTGACCTTGACCTCCTCTATCTCTAATTTCAAACCATACACCGACAAACCAACCTATCTAAAATATAAGCATACAGTTTGGTTTGGGAAACTATGTGAACTCGTACTAAATCGATATTGGAAAGGCCTAACTTGAAGAATGTAGTGTTTATCCAATGGGATGATGTCCTCATCACCGATCCTGGTCGCTCGCCCACTGCTCAAAGTCGAAGGAGGCCACCGCCATGGACCTTGCCCAATTAAAAATCTGGTGGCCTATGTGCTTGTGTAGCCTATCGGCCATGTGCCAAAGGATCCTAGCCACTCAAAGTTAGAGGAGCGAGGCCACCACACGCGGGAAGAAGGGTACGAGGCTCAGTCTTCAAAAGAAGGGGGTACGCGGTGCTGGTGGTGGAGAAAAAGGAGATCCCAAGAGAGAAGTTTGTGGCACCGACCGAGAGAAAAGTGGGAGAAGAGAAGCCTATGGGAGTTGAGGATTGGGAGGACGGTGGAAACCCTTGGGCTGCTGAGGAGTGGACTAGATTTAATGAGCCTTGAAACTAATTACAGTGTCGGTGGAATGATGAGGCCTTGCTGTGAAAATGGACTTATTTACAAAGGTGTGTATTGGGTGTGAGACCACCTAGTGAACTTAGGTGACAGTGTTTTCTTATGATCGCCTCTAAAAATGAAATGATTTAGGTGTCTTCTAAAATCATTTTGTTGTAATCAATAACAATATTTATTATACTAAATAATTGTCATTATATTCGTCATGAAATGTATTTTCGTATATAGTATACCTATTTGATGTTAGAACTATTTGTAATCTTTCTTCAAATAAACTGGATCAAAATTTAGATAGTCTGACTATGAACAAAACAAGAATTATATTCTTTTCTTGATGGAGGTAGTACAATTTAGTGTCACAGTTGTTATAGCTTTGCCATTTAGGGCTAAAAAGTTACAGCAGTTGTATGCCTTTTCAAAGTTTACTCTTATCTATACATATCTTATGTACCGCGGCTGTGGATCTACTTCTAAGAACGGTTGGAAATACACTAAAAATGAATCTGTTCCTAGAAACCGATTGTCAGGTTGATAAGGTGGGCACCATTTCTCTACTATTTCTAGAGGTGGTTCGTAAAAAAAAAGGAGACACCTTTAGAAACCATTTTTATTTATATTAAGAGCGCATGAGTTAGCTTACATGGGTTTGTTTTAGGACCCGGATCAATTCTTTTTATGGGTAGATCTCCTCTCAGAGTTTGTAATTTCTTTTTTTGACAATTCGTGATTTCCCTGTGTTATAATAAAGATGCGAGTTTTACTTCAAAAAGATAAAAGATTACAAGGATACTGTGTTATAAATGAACAAAGAGAAAGATAGAATACACAAAAGATAAGTAATTTCGATCAGTTTTGTAGCTACTAAACACGGATTTCTATTTTCTTTTGAATGTCTAAGGTGGGGATTGCTCCCCACCTGTTGTATTGATATATATGGCCCAAAATGGCCCGTGTTTACATAGTTCCCTTTTACATTTCACAAAAGCAAGATCAAGACTGATTACAGGGATTTAGGTTACCATTGCATCCTGGAACAACTGGCACCAAGTGTCTACCATCGGCCTTTTCTTCCTTGACAGCCTCACACGCCATTGCTCGGCTTCACTTCTGCAAGTACCAAATAAGCGTTGTACTGAAGTCTGCTCTGACATGAAGATGACTGCATTGCGCAGTTTCCATAGTTGCCAGCATGAGAGGGCAATGAAGGTCCCAAGCTCTTGCTTTGGCACATTGGTGGGGCAGTCGAGTTTGTGTAGCTGTCTGACAAGCTAATGTAAGCTAGTGCAGGAGTACTACTGGTTGATAGACTAGTGCAAGCTACTGCCCGCTAATAGACATTCAGAAAAACCACGATGATGCTAAAAGACACACGTGTAGTCATCAGAGACGTTCTCCGCTCTCCGGACTCTGGAGTTGTGCAAGTTCATCAGAGACGGTCTCCGCTCTATTCGTCTGAACTTATGAGTCTGACTTATCAGCCATGGTACAGTGTTTTTCTCTCGCAACAAATTAGTAAACAGTATTTCCCCTGTGGCAGAGATAGAGGGCACTGTCGTCCCCGCTGCCTAGCCAGGAACGACATGGCCTGGGCACGATGATGATCTCATCCAGCGGAATATATCCAGGACAGATTGGGTATCGAAGACACAATCTGTAGCATCCTTGGACCGGTCTATGGAGGAATCACGCACGCCTGGGACCGAAAGCATTTTCACAAACACCACAAGCTTGCTCCTTGCTGCTTGCTCCTTGCTGCTTGCTGGTTGCTAGCTGGGTCCTACGACCTGTGCTCGTTGTTGGGAAGGTCTCAAGTCAAGTTCTCCTACTAGTCAGGACATGTGCTTGGAAGTCAGTGTGAGTTTCAGTGGTCAGAAACCCAAACGAGGAGTTTTCAAGACACGCGCCTTGTACCTAAGTTGAAACTTAAAAGTACCACTACTACAAAAAAGATAAATTAACTTTAACTCCTTGAAAGCAAAAGGCATTTCATTTTAACTCAGTCTTTAATTTGGCGTTAGGACTTGTACCTTTGTGTACATTATTTTGTAGTATAGCAGAAAACCAATATGGTCTGAAAGTAAAATTTGACATATAGGCAATGTTTCCCCAAGTGGTTCGGGCTGAATTCATCAGCTTGGACCTAGGCATCTGCTTGACAAGTCTTCATGTTTATAACTAATGAAGTCATACTAAAAGTAAAACTTGATCGTAGAACTTGTTTGTTTTGAGAAGGTATCCTACTGCAATTCGAGTCAGTCATTGTCGAGAGGGCGTGACTTTGGAATGTGCTTCCTTTAACTTCTCGAGCTTAAAGTGTACTTTGTCCTGTAATATAGTATATTCTAGAGATTTTAAGACAGATTAAGATAAAACACAAAAGGACCCAAGTGCCCTCAATTTATTTTCTAATTGGATGCTATTATCAACATAATTAATGATACTTGGTTGATAAATGGCAAGTATATGGCTTTTAAATTTTGTACTAAAATATAGGGTGGTCTATAAGGTGCCTAGGTTTAGATTTGTCAAATTTTGTTAAAAGGAAACCAAAATTTGAGGAGAAACTCCTTAGTAGGTTTAATCCATGGTACACACGTCATTTCAATATTTTTTAAGTTGTTTTAATTCCTTTTTTGGAATTTATTGTGTTATTTATAGGAGTTAGGGAGTTCATGTTATAAATATTTTCTGTTGTTCCGCTATATTTTCTCAAAAATAGAAAAAATTAAATACAAAACCTAGCCTCAAAACATGTCCAGAAAGGCTCGTATTGTCTTATGAGCCGTACTTTTTTAGCGAATAAATATTATTTTTTTATTACAATAAATCAGCGAACAGTACTTCCGGCCATGACTTTTCAGCGAAGCCATGGCCCAAGTTCAAAAGTAGAAAATTTTACCTGAAGGAGTAGTATATAGTAATATAATAGCACTGGTTCGCATGCAAATGGCGACTAATCGCGCGAGAACGAAGCAGCCTCCCCCGAACCGAACTCTACTCGTTTTCTCGCCTTTCTAATTTCTAATCCATCCCTTCTCGTTCCCACCACGTGTACTTCTCTTCTTCTCCTTCCACTTCCAGTAATAGTAGATCACTCTTGACGTCAATGCACCACCACCAGCGCGCCGCGCCTATATAAACCCGCCTCCTCTGCTTCCCCTTCAGGCCCCCCGCCTTCTTCCTCCTCCTCTTCCTCCATCTCCTCGCCCCAGCGCGCGCGCGGCGTCGACGTCGAGCTTCAGTTCCAGCTACTGGAGCAGTTAATACAAAGCTTACCTGCACCGAGCGGCATCCTTGCACGCTAGCTATACAAGCTACAGAGTAACTAATAACTCGCGGTGCATGTCTCCAATGGCGCTCCAGGCATCGTCGCTGTCCGCGTTCCGTGCGGTCCCGGCCACCGCCAACGCTTCCTGCCGGCGGCAGGTACTTGCCACCTACTGACTGCCCCGTGACGCGGCCGGGGAGAACGATGCTCCTCCGTTTGTTCCTGGCGCTTAAAAATCAAATTTTGTCTGCAGTTCCAGGTGCGCGCTCAGGTGGCCGCCGGCGGCAGCAGCAGCAGCAGCGTCGGAGCTGATGGTGGGAAGATGATGGTTTCCAAGGCGGAGCCGGCGGCGGCGGCCACGTCGTCGTCAGGCCCGTGGAAGATCGACTTCTCCACCGGCGAGAAGCCGGCGACGCCGCTGCTGGACACCATCAACTACCCGCTGCACATGAAGAACCTCTCCACCTCGGAGCTGGAGCAGCTGGCGGCGGAGCTTCGCGCGGAGATCGTGCACACGGTGTCCAAGACGGGCGGCCACCTGAGCTCGAGCCTGGGCGTGGTGGAGCTCTCGGTGGCGCTGCACCACGTGTTCGACACCCCCGACGACAAGATCATCTGGGACGTGGGCCACCAGGCGTACGGCCACAAGATCCTGACGGGGCGGCGGTCCCGGATGCACACCATCCGGCAGACCTCCGGGCTGGCGGGGTTCCCCAAGCGCGACGAGAGCGCGCACGACGCGTTCGGCGTGGGCCACAGCTCCACCAGCATCTCGGCGGCGCTGGGCATGGCCGTGGCGAGGGACCTCCTGGGCCGCAAGAACCACGTCATCTCCGTCATCGGCGACGGCGCCATGACAGCCGGGCAGGCGTACGAGGCCATGAACAACTCCGGGTTCCTCGACGCCAACATGATCGTGGTGCTCAACGACAACAAGCAGGTGTCGCTGCCGACTGCCACGCTCGACGGCCCGTCCAAGCCCGTCGGCGCGCTCAGCCGGGCGCTCACCAAGCTCCAGTCCAGCACCAAGTTCCGGCGCCTCCGGGAGGCCGCCAAGTCGGTCACCAAGCAGATCGGCGGGCCGACGCACGAGGTGGCCGCCAAGGTGGACGAGTACGCGCGCGGCATGATCAGCGCGTCGGGCTCGTCGCTGTTCGAGGAGCTGGGGCTCTACTACATCGGCCCCGTGGACGGGCACAGCGTGGAGGACCTTGTCACCATCTTCCAGAAGGTGAAGTCGATGCCGGCGCCAGGGCCCGTGCTGATCCACATCGTGACGGAGAAGGGCAAAGGCTACCCGCCGGCGGAGGCGGCGGCTGACAGGATGCACGGCGTCGTCAAGTTCGAGCCGTCGACGGGGAGGCAGGCCAAGTCCAAGTCCTCGACGCTGTCGTACACGCAGTACTTCGCCGAGTCGCTGATCCGGGAGGCGGAGGCCGACGACAAGGTGGTGGCGATCCACGCGGCGATGGGCGGCGGTACGGGGCTCAACTACTTCCAGAAGCGGTTCCCGGAGCGGTGCTTCGACGTGGGCATCGCGGAGCAGCACGCCGTCACGTTCGCGGCCGGGCTCGCCGCCGACGGGCTCAAGCCGTTCTGCGCCATCTACTCCTCCTTCCTGCAGCGCGGGTACGACCAGGTGGTGCACGACGTGGACCTGCAGCGGCTCCCCGTGCGGTTCGCGCTGGACCGCGCGGGGCTCGTCGGCGCCGACGGGCCCACGCACTGCGGCGCCTTCGACGTGACGTACATGGCGTGCCTGCCCAACATGGTGGTGATGGCACCCGCCGACGAGGCGGAGCTGATGCACATGGTGGCCACGGCGGCCGCCATCGACGACCGGCCCAGCTGCTTCCGCTTCCCGCGCGGCAACGGCGTGGGGGCTGTCCTCCCGCCGGGGAACAAGGGGACGCCGCTGGAGGTGGGCAGGGGCAGGGTGCTGGTCGGCGGCAACCGGGTGGCGCTGCTCGGGTACGGCACCATGGTGCAGGCCTGCCTCAAGGCTGCCGAGGCGCTCAAGGAGCACGACGTGTACGTGACCGTGGCCGACGCCCGGTTCTGCAAGCCGCTCGACACGCAGCTCATCCGGGAGCTCGCCGCCGAGCACGAGGTGCTCATCACCGCCGAGGAGGGCTCCATCGGCGGCTTCGGCTCCCACGTCGCCCACTACCTCAGCCTGACCGGCCTCCTGGACGGGCCCCTCAAAGTAAGTACTAGAGAACGTCACCGAAAAGCTAGCCTGTAGCTGTAACTAGTCGTTTTCAGTTGAAAATGGAATTATTGCTAACAATGTATGTTCTTGTGTTGCTAATTTGCAGCTGAGATCCATGTTCTTGCCGGACCGGTACATCGACCATGGCGCGCAGCAGGATCAGATGGAGGAGGCAGGGCTGACGCCGCGGCACATCGCCGCCACCGTGCTGTCCCTGCTGGGGAGGCCATTGGAGGCCATGCAGCTCAAGTGAACGACGACGACGACGACGATATCTATATAGTTTTCTTTCATTCTTCAACCTTGCACACATGCACCATCACCAACAGATAAATAAAAGCAAATTGAAGCAGAGTGAAATCCTCCATGTGGAGGAGATCTTCATGCCGGTTTGCTGCTACCAAAATTGGGCCTAGCTTGGGTACAAGTACAAGAGATGAGATGAAGGCAAGGCCATGCGTGTACGTGATCCTTGGGCCTTTTGGCACGTAGCAGATGCTTCCAAACGCAAGAGGATAGAGAAGGGGTGGCACGAGCACAAGGTTGTGAAGTGAGGGGCATGTCCTTGCTTGATTCCTCGAGCAGTGCAGGTGGATGCCAGTGACGTAGGCAGGCAGCTTGCATGCATAGTCCCATATATGTCATCAGCTGATCTTGCTAGTTTTTTTTTTTTTTTACTTTTTTTTTGTATGTATGGGATGCATGAGACAACTTGCATAGGAATAACAAATTAAGAACCATGTACGTATTCTTCAGTGCTCGATCTATACAAGTATACATACACGTATGTATAAACAAAGAGAAGATTTGAGTTGTTTTTGTCGATCTGCTGCTGAGACAGATGTATAGTTGTAGCTGCTTGTCTGCTGAGAAAGAGCCATTGCCATGGGAGTTGTGATCTCCTCCCGTTGGGTTTTGTCCTGGTGCTATCTTGAAGCCCATGGAATCATGTGAGTGGAGGTGGTAGCATCTGGGATTGCATGTGTCGCTGGTGAGCAGCAGGATATTCCTAGGTGCCTGGTTTTTGTATGACATCTTGTCTGGACTCTACCGGACATTGCAAAGTACTAACTTGTTATAGTAGTTACAGAGATTCCATAGGCTAATGAAGACATGGCCGTAATCTGGATTAAGTTTATGTGAAAAATATTATTTGTGATGTGTGTCAGATGACTGGTTGGTACTAGTAGCACACATGTTTCACAAATAAAGAAATGAAGTTCACACTCACACATGGAACAAGGCACGCTCTAGGAGCGCAAAGGTCGCAAGTACTACTAACATGATGGTTCAGAAAAATGTACAAGCAGTTTGGTGTGATGGTATGGAACTGTATATAAGCTTAGCTTGTTTATTCTTCATAGTGTGCTGGACTGATACAGATAGGGCTGGGGACTTTTACACTGTGAACTTGAGCACCGAGCCGAGCTAAAAATGTCGATTTGTTTTCAAGTTTGGCTTCGGTTTTAGTATCTGAGATCTTCGGTTATTGGCTTCGGCTTCAATTACAGGACCTAACCGAACCCCCCTTGCCCCCTCCTTTCCTCCTTCTCACATCCTTAGACGTTCAACCTGTTCGCTGGTTGGTTTCAGTCAGGGCTTATCAACCAGCCAATAGTGTTTTTCTCTCGCAACAAACCAGCACCAGTTAAGCTTATCAGCCTAGAAACCAACCAGCGAATAGACCTGTCGGTGTTTCGGACCGGGGGTCCTCAACCAACCAGTAAATGTGAACTGCGTTCCCCTAATCCCGGATGGTGATGCAAGGAGACACAAGGTTTATACTGGTTCAGGCAATCGGCGCCCTACGTCTAGTCTAGGAGATCGATCTTGTATTCTTTGCACCGAAGTGCTTGTAGTAGGGGGTTACAAGCTGGGTGAGAGAGGGAGCTAGTCCCAGGTCTCGGCATGGAGTGGTGCGGGCTGTTTGAGTCGTTGCTCTCAGGCAGCGTGGGAGCGCGCGTGAATTGAGTGAGTGCGTTTTTGCGTGAGGGCTGGCGTGGTCCCAATCCCTAGAAACGGCCCTGGCTGCTTCCTTTTATAGCCACAAGGAGGGAGCCAGGAGTACATGAGAGAGCTACACATGGAGCCTTAGCGAGAAAGGAAGATCCAGTACTGTGGCCGGTTCCTGTAGCAGCACAGTGTCGGGAATGGCAATTGGTACTTGATCACTGGTGCGTCATGTCGGCCATGCCTGAGGCTGTTGAAGTCGTAGGAGTCCTCGTTGACGTTTAGTCAGCATGGCCTCCTCTGTAGGTGACATGCCGTGCCTGGTGGACTCTTGTCCTGGTGGAGTACCGAGGCCTAGCGGGTGCTGGAGCTGATCGTACCGAGGCCTTCTTTGCCAAGGCCTCGGAGGTGGCCTGTGTACGACGCGGGGGTCTCGGTGGTCTGTGTCGTACCCGGTTCCGGTGAAAAAGTGCGGAATGGGTGTCCGCATGGAGCTATAGTCTCTGCACCGTCAGTAGGGGATGGTAAAAAGGTGATTTGACCGCCGTCCCATCGTCCCTTTTGCCGTACCCTGCCAATCGTGGCTAACATAGGCGTAACTAGAGGTACTTACACGGATGGGACGGCCCGCCAGAGGGGCAATTGAGGCGGAGGCGACGAGAATGCGGGACGAGCCCAGCCTCGGCCGAGGCGGAGAAGGAATGGCGCGTCCGAGGCCTTGCCGGGGGGCCTCGGACGAGGCAGAGACCGAGCAGCTAGGCTCTCCTGCTGTTTCCGAGGCTACAGGGACATAGACTCGACCTTCCATGCCGCTTTGTCCTTGGCGCAGGGGTTAGGTAGCACAGGCGCGATATATAAGTGTCGGGGAGGGAGCACAGCAGGTGAGTATAGTGGCAGTAACCCCTCTGCGTGCCCGGTCCCCCGCCCCGTCGGTTGATCTGCCCGCACTGCACTGCGTGCGTCAAGGGCCGCGTTCTTGATGGGAGTGGTTGGGTGCATTTAATCCGGACGTGACGTTTTTGCCAGAGGAGTTCGGTCGGGACGGAGGTTACGAGTACGTTCGCCGAGCTCGGCCTCGAGCGAATCGGAGAATTGGAGATCCGTCCGAGGCCTTTCGGGGCGAGGCCTCGGCGGGGCGAATCAGAGAATCGGCCTCGGCGAGAGGGCCTCGGCGAGAAGGCCTCGGCGAGAGGGCCTCGGCGGGGCGAATCGGAGAATCGGCCAAGGCCCCGTGGTTGTCCTTCGGCTTTGATATTTGTAAGGTCTAAGCAATCTTTTCGGCTCTTGCTTAGGGTACCCCTTTTTATGGTATCCGACAAGACCAATTGACAACGGCATCGGTTTTAGGGCATGGTACACTGTGCATAGCTCCTCGATGGTGGCGCGCACCCGCGCAGCGGTGTGGCATGGCTCCTTGGCAGTTCATCGGGGTGGCATGCTCCTCGATCTTCCTCTGCGGCAAGTCCACCTGAACTTTTACATATATCAATAATATATGAATATGTATACACTATATGTCTTGCATGCATAAACAATTATACTTCATTACATGCATAAATATGTATACACACGGGGGAGTCTCCCAGATACTCTTAAGAAGAAAGGTGAGGCGCCACGCGGGAGCCAGCACTCGAACCGCGGGTGGGTAGCCCGAGCCCCTGCTCAACTGACCAACCGAGCCCCCGCTCGGTTCTCTGTATACTTTTTTTCAAAACAATAGTTACTTGAATAGTTTTTTTATATTATGCATATAAATATATAGTTTTGGTGATACAGTACAAAACTATTTAAACCGCCTAACTCTGTTTAAAGGTCTAAACAAATTGCTATCATCTGTCACTATTAAACTTTTTTCCTAAACATAAAACAAACAAAAATCAGAGTCATCATTCCGGTATACCACCTGGAAGGAATTTTGCAGAAACAAGCAAGGACGCCAGAGGATGCGACATGCAATTGTTGATAAAAACAGCTTCGGAAAAACAAGATGACTTAACTATATACACCCTCGATGTTAAGTTTTTTTATTTCAGTTAAATTATTATATATTATTATGTTTTGTCTTCTGAATAGCCCGATTATTGTTTCATAATTAAATTACTCAAAACAGGACCTTAATATATAGTTAGCTGCAAAATAAAGAAAAGAAAAGGAAAAACTAGGAATTTCATATTACGTAGACCTAAAGTCTGTGGTCATATGCCAAAATTCTGTGAGCGTTTCTACAGGAAGAGCCCAAGAACCAAAAAATGACATCTTTTTGGTAAATCCAGTTGTCTGTTGTTATAGAATCAAAAACATGTGAAGTCATCCTTCCACAGCATGAGTTCGCTGTGACAGTGATGTGACCAGGACTAGCTACGGGCCTGTTCACTGGTTGGTGCTGATGCTGGTTTGGGCTGGCTGATGCTGGTTTTTTGTGAGAGAAAAATACTGTTGGCTGGTTAATTTGGGCTGACTGAAATCAACAAACGAATAGTCTGTACTTCTCAAGCCCTGCATGCGACTGCGAGTGGTGAGTGGTGACTCAACTCACATGTGTTTGAACCCATGTACACACTCTGAAAAACATGGGAGGATCGAGGAAACCTTGACGACAGCTACCCCTACTTAGTACTAGTTTCTGCTAGTGACAAATCTGAGCTAGCAAATACGACTGCTAGCTGAGCAGGAAAATACGGACGCCATGACTAGTAGTACATTACTACGCCACAGAATGACTAACGAGTAAGGACTGCTGTACTTTCTGTAGTAGTGCATGTTTCCATCATTCCACGCACATGCTGTACAAATTTATCTTAGCTTGTATAATAGTGATAGTAATAACAGTGAGGAAAAGGGAGGTGCTTGAATGAGCTAGGTATTGTACATTTCATGGGAGAGGCATATTTATCGCCGTATTATATGTTAGACATTTAGGCATTTTCATTATCAGTTTAATTCAGAAAAATAACATCAGCAGATTCGTGATGGCATATATGTGCATGTGTATTTCTCTAATGAACATTACAGTATGCAGAGATGACATATAGATGAATACTATAGCAGCGAGTACAGTAATTACAGAGATTAGAATGTACCCCGCGGAGGGTCCCATGCCGAGGGCATCGGAGGCTTCATTCGCACTAGTCGACATAACACGTTGCTCGAAGTTGCGGACCACAGTCGATGCAGGACGATGTTCGCAGTGTAGTCCCACGAACGGATCACCAGAAAGAAGACAGCTTGCGGTTCCATAGGCAATCACCGGAAAGAAGACGGGATCTGCCGCCAAGAAGAAGACGTACGTGGGCGAGCAGTCGCGGATCGCTCCCCAAAAACCTAATCGCCGCGCACCCCGTGCAAGGTTCACCAGCGGACGAGGGTTCCGGAGGCACCTGCTCTCCCGCTACTCTGTGCGCGCAGAGGTACGGGACGAGGACGACAGAGGGCTGCGGAGATGTGGATTCTCTCGGGAACGGTTGCGGAAGACGGGATCTGGACTGACGGAGGACTGCGGATATATGACTGTAACAGGGGAAGGGACGAAGGCAGCGGAGAATCCCAGGAGACTGGAAGCGGAAGGGACGGTAACTGACGCAGTCAGTTCGCCTCCACCATCAAGGAGCGAAACTCCCGTGATAATGTGGATTTAAGTGGCAAAAGACTAGCCACGCCCGCCCGCCTGCCTCGCCACGGCCACGGCCTCGACCCGGCCCGGCCTGGCCGGCGGCGGCGGCGGCGGCGCATGCACGTGTGGCACGCCTTTATCCTTTTCTCAGCTTCTCAATTTAGATGAATAATTTCCAACCATATAAGCTGAGTCAGCGTTCAGTCAAAATCACGTATGGTATTAAACCATACAACACTTAATGTTACGTACCACAGAGTTTTATTTGATTATTAAATATTATATGGGCCAAGCCCATATTATATCCAACAATCCCCACCAAACTCTAGGGTTTGTAACAAAGTAGTCTTAGAACCACATTTCTTTTATATACCAGTGTTTCGATGGAGACTGTTAAGTTGAACATCCATATAGAACAATAGTTTCACTCAATCACAACTGAACAATGGACTAAGCCTTGAATTGACAGTTTTGTGTGAGGTGAATGTCACTAAAGTCCTTAGCTGATACTGGGCAGCAAAAGACATCCCCTCTATTTGAAGCATATAAGTCATACTTCAGTGCCTTTCATGAGTATTTAGAGATCACCCAAATCTCATAGACTATGACCAGCGGTCTGGCTTATATAGGTGTGTTCCTTAAAAGATGTTATGTAAGACAACATCTTTGCTTTGACAAGCCACTTAGAACACATTAAGGCTAGAGCCAGCCTGTCTTACAGAAAGGAAAGATATGCATCAGAAATGAGTCTTACTAAGTATCTTTCCTTACAATTTACTACTAGCTTGTTTCACCGTCCTACTTCACGGGATCTCCGATCACATAGAACAGGTTACCACTATAGTAAATTTCAAGTGGGTATCAAACCCATCTCTCTCGATGCACTTTCTATCACATTGCATGATAGACCCTTAGTGAACTGATCTGCCAGATTGTTAGACATGTGAACATATTCCAACGCTATTACTCTGGAGTTTCTCAATTTTCTGACAGATTTCAGTCGTCTCTTAACATGCCTTTTGGACTCCATGTTATCCTTAGAACTGTTAACCTTCGTAATCACAGTCTGGTTATCACAGTTCATAGAAATAGTCGGTATGGTTTTTTCAACAACCGGTAAGTCCATAAGAAGATCACGAAGCCACTCAGCCTTAGATCCAGCAGTGTCTAATACTGTGAGTTCTGCTTCCATTATAGACTTCGTTAAGATAGTCTACTTGCAAGACTTCTAGGAAATAGCACCACCTCCAAACGAAAACACATATCCACTTGTGGCATAAAGCTCATCAGCATCAGAGATCCAGTTGACATCACAGTAGCCTTCCAGCACTTTTGGATGTCCGGTATAACAAATACCATAGCTCATGGTCCCTTTTAGGTAGCGCATCACTCTCTCAAGAGCACGCTAGTGATCATCTCTAGGGTTTGACATAAACCGGCTCAGCTTGCACACAGCAAATGAGATGCCAGGCCTAGTTGCACTAGCAAGATACATGAGCGAACTAATGATCTAGGAATATCTCAACTGATCCCTTGCTATTCTCCGATATTTCCTCAATAGCACACTACGGTCATAAGGTGTAGGAGCAGGTGCACAGTCACTGAACCCAAAGCGACTCAGCACCTTTTCCACATAGTGGGTTTGTAACAGAGTTACCCTACCATCACCTTCTCTTAGAAGCTTGATATTGAGAATAACATCAGCCTCTCCCAAATCTTTCATCTCAAAATTTTTAGATAGAAATTCCTTCACCTCCTCGATCACTTTGAGGCTGTATCCAAAGATCAGTATGTCATCAACATATAAGCACAAAATGGCTCCTTCACCCCCACCATACCGATAGTATACACATTTGTCAGCTTCATTCACAACAAAGCCAGCAGATGTTAAAGTTCTGTCAAACTTCTCATGCCATTGCTTAGGAGCTTGTTTTAGGCCGTAAAATGACTTTAATAATTTACACACCTTGCCTTCTTGACCATTTGCTACAAACCCATCAGGCTGATCCATATAGATCTCCTCCTCCAACTCTCCGTTTAGGAAAGCTGTCTTAACGTCCATTTGATGAATGATGAGATCATAAGAGGCTACCAGGGAAAGCAAAACTCGAATTGTGGTCAATCGAGCAACTGGTGAATAAGTATCAAAGAAATCCTCACCTTCCTTTTGAGTATAACCCTTGGCCACAAGCCTTGCCTTGTACCTCTCGATACTACCATCAGGCCTAAGCTTTTTCTTGAACACCCATTTGCACCCTATAGGCTTGCACCCATAGGGACGATCAACAATTTCCCAAGTTCCATTAGACATAACATAATCCATCTCATTCCGTACTACTTCCTTCCATAAGTCAGCATCAAGAGAGGAATATGCCTCTTCAATGGTCGTTGGTGCGTCATCCACAAGGTACACAATATAGTCATCACCAAAAGACTTTGCAATCCTTTGTCTCTTGCTTTTCCTGGTGACTATAGTGTCATCCTCCTCAGGATTTTGCACATAGGGTTCCTCAATTTGTTCTATCGGAATAAACTTTTCATGCTCATGGGAAATTATAAATTCATGACTAGTTGTGCTAGGTGCATTTTTCATGGGAAACTCATTCTCAAAAAATGTAGCATCTCTAGATTCCATAATTGTATCAATAGCCATCTCAGAACACTAGAGTTTATAATTAAAAATCTATAACCCACGCTGTGAGTTGCATAACCAAGAAAAACACTATCAACAGTCTTTGGTCCAAGCTTTCGCTTTTATTGGCACATTCACCTTTGCCAAACAACCCTAAGTTCGCAGGTAAGAGAGATTTAATATCTTCTTCTCCTATTCCTCGAATGGTGTAATTTCTTTGTTCTTTGTGGGCACTCTATTTAGGACATGACACGCTGTTAATATAGCCTCACCCCACCATTCCTTAGATAGTACCGTAGTCTCCAACATGGCATTAACCAAATCAGTTAGAGTGTGGTTCTTTCTATCTGCAATCACATTGGACTGTGGTGAGTATGGTAGTGTCCTCTCATGAATAATTCCATGCACCGCGTAAAACTCAGAAAATTCATTTGAGAAATATTCTCTCCCCGCGATCGGACTGCAAACGCTTGATTTTCTTCTCAAGTTGATTTTCTACCTCAGCTTTATATACCTTAAAATAATGCAACGCTTCATCTTTTGTTTTCAGCAAATACACGTAGCAAAATCTAGTGCAAAGATCTATAAATGTCATGAAGTATCATCTACCGCCTTTAGTCAATTCGCCATTCATTTCGCATAAATCAGAATGAACGAGTTCTAATGGTGCCAAGTTCCTCGCCTCAGCAGCCTTGTGAGGCTTGCGCGGTTGCTTCGATTGCACACACACCTGGCACTTAGAATTTTTGACTAAGTTAAATTTCGGGATTAAATTCAGATTTGCAAGCCACGTGAGACAGCCAAAATTAATGTGACAAAGTCATGAATGCCATATATTCGACTCATCTGAAACATTAACATTGTTCACCACTTTATTACACACATCATCAAGCAAAGATAAGCGGAACAAGCCTTAGTAATCATAACCTTTTCCGATAAATGTTTCATGTCTCGACACAACACATTTATTGGACTCAAGCACAATTTTAAAGCCATCACGACACATCTGAGAAGCGCTAATAAGGTTCTTTTTTATGAAAGGGACATGTTGCATGTTCTTTAATAGCACCGTCTTTCCTGAAGTAAACTTCAGAACGACCATACCAGCACCAAGAACACGCGCATGTGAACCGTTTCCCATTAGCAAGGCTCCACTCCTACCGGCCTGATAGGAAATAAACAAGGAAACATCAGCACACACATAATATTAGCACCACTGTCCATCCACCACTCAGGTGAAAGATAAACTGAAAGAACAAAAGGTAAAGAATTACCATACCCAGATGTTCCTCCTCCAGTCTCGCTAATTACCATGTTTGCTGATTTCTTTTCTTGCTTATATTTACGGTCTGGGCACGCACTTGCCCAATGCTCATCACTCCCGCAAACAAAGCATCCTTCACCTTTCTTGTTGTTTTCCTTCTTAAACTGTGCAGTCTGCTTAGGCTTTGCATTGTTGTTCTCTTGCATGTTCTTCTTCTTTTTATTACGAGATACAAATGAGTTTTTCTTCTACACCATATTGGCAGCGGAAGACTCAACTTATTTTCCACGGTTGTCTTTTGCTCTTGCCCTCTCCTCAACATCAAGAGATCCAATAAGCTCAGCCACGCTAAACTCTTATCTCTTGTGTTTTAGAGAAGTAGCAAAATCCCTCCAAGAAGGTGGCAGCTTAGTGATTATACCGCCGGCCACAAACTTGTCGGGCAATAGACATGGAAAATGTTCTAGTTCCTTCGCTAGCGCCTGTATTTCATGAGCCTGTTCGATCACAGAACGGTTTTCAACCATTTTATAGTCATACAGCTACTCCATAAGGTACACCTCACTGCCAGCATTAGAAACCCCAAACTTTGCCTCAAGAGCATCCTATAACTCTTTGCCTGATGTGCAAGATATGTAGTTTTCTCATACTTGGGATGAAGTGCACTAATCACGGTGCCTCGAAACAGGTTGTTGGCAGCCAAGAACTTTTGCTCCTCCTCAGGAGTAAACTGTTCAGGCTTCCCCTGCGCGGCGTGACAGCAGTTCATCGCAGTCAACCATAATATCATCTTGGCACGCCATATCATGAAATTTTTGCCATCAAAATTATTTGGCTTCAAAGCAGCAGCAAAACCACTAACAGCAAATAGTCTAATATTAGGTTTTTGGATTGTTAGACATTTAGGCATTTTCATTATCAGTTTAATCCAGAAAAATAACATCAGCACGTTCATGATGGCATATATGTGCATGTGTATTTCTCTAATGAACATTACAGCATGCAGAGATAGCATATAGACGAATACTATAGCAGCGAGTACAGTAATCACAGAGATTAGAATGTACCCCGTGGAGGGTCCCATGCCGAGGGCATCGGAGGCTCTATTCGCACTAGTCGACATAGCACGTTGCTCGAAGTCGCAGACCATAGTCGATGCAGGACGATGTTCGTAGCGCAGTCCCATGAACGGATCACCAGGAAGAAGACAAGACAGCTTGCGGTTCCGTAGGCAATCACCGGGAAGAAGACGGGATCTGCCGCTAGGAAGAAGAGGTACATGGGCGAGCAGTCATGGATCGCTCCCCAAAAACCTAATCGCCGCGCACCCCATGCAAGGTTCACCAGCGGACGAGGGTTCCGGAGGCACCTGCTCTCCCGCTACTCTGTGCGCGCAGAGGTACAGGACGGGGAAGACAAAGGGCTGCGGAGATGTGGATTCTCTCGGGAACGGTTGCGGAAGACGGGATCTGGACTGACGGAGGACTGCGGATATATGGCTGCGACAGGGGAAGGGACGAAGGCAGCGGATAATCCTAGGAGACTGGAAGCGGAAGAGACGGTAACTGATGCAGTCGGTTCGCCTCCACCATCAAGAAGCGAAACTCCCGTGATAATGTGGATTTAAGTGGCAAAAGACTAGCCACGCCCGCCCGCCGCCTGCCTGCCACGGCCTCGGCGGCGCGGCGGCGGCGCGCGCGCGTGTGGCACGCCTTTATCCTTTTCTCAGCTTCTCAATTTAGATTTATAATTTTCAACCATATAAGCTGAGTCAGCATTCAGTCAAAATCCCGTATGGTATTAAACCATACAACACTTAATGTTATGTATCGTAGAGTTTTATTTGATTATTAAATATTATATGGGCCAAGCCCATATTATATCCAACATTATATTGATGTATATTTGGCACCTTTTATGTTAAATATATATTTGGGACATATACTAATAAATACTAGTAAATATGTATGTCTTGTTGCTGTCGAACGTATAAGTATAATAATGCGTAGTTGCTGTAATAGATCGAAAATGCATGAACTTGTGTATCTTCAGTTTTGTTTAGTGTCCAACGGCTTTTTGTCAAGGTACAGCCGTACAGGTGAGAAGGTTTTGAAGAACATCATGATCGAGGCGACTGATGCATGTGGTCCGAGAATAGGTTTGCTGAATTCTTTGCTAGCTTGTTCAATGCAACTATGCAAGTACTCTCTACTTCCCAAAAAGAATGTATCCTAGGTTTAATTTTGAGTCAGTCGAACTTTGTTACGTTTGACCAAATATGTAGAAAATAGTGTTAATATTTATGTTCCAAATAAGTTCATTTATGAAAATGTTTTCCATAACTAATATAATCCAGTAATAGTTATTCAACATTATAGAAAGGATTAATACTTTTTTATAGTTTTAGGTCAAATTTAAGAATTTTTTTTTGAGAATTACACGGTACAACGCAAATGCCCATAACACGCACGCACACTCACCTCTATGAATACACGTACGCAAACCTCCCTTGGTATGCACGGCATGTTAGAAGGTTTCCACGCGAAGACATCGCGATTGGCGTGTAGGAAGTCGGCGAGCTCGCTCTCCTATTTGGCCGGGAGCTTAGTCCCGATCCGCACCGTCTTGGTCAAATCGGCGGGGTCGATCCCCACCGCCTTGGTTTCCTCCATTAGGTGGAACGCACTCGAGGAGGTCGGCTCGTTGCAGTCTAGGACTGCACGAGTCGACGAATTCCTGAGCTCCGGGAGCTCGGTGGAGTTGATGACGGCCGTGGCGAGCTCGTAATGCTCACGGTCGCACGTGTAGGCATGCGAAAAGGTGCTACCCACAGTGATGATGCCGTTCGGTCCCAGCATCTTCAACTTGAGGTAGGTGTAGTTGGGGATCACCATAAACTTGGCGTAGCATGGCTGCCCCAAGATGGCGTGGTCGGACCCTGGAAAGTCCACCACTTCGAAGGTAAGGACCTCCGAGCAGAAGTTGGCTCGGTCGCCAAACGTGATGGGCAGGTCGATCTACCCGAGCGGGTATGCCTACGACCCTGGGATCACACTGTTGAAGGGAGAGCTCATGGGGCAGAGCTCCGACCGGGGGATGTGCATGGCGTCGAGGGTGTCGACGTAGAGAATGTTGAGGCCGCTGCCTCCGTCCATCAGCACCTTGGTGAGGCACTTCTTGCGGACGATGGGGTCGATGACGAGCGGGTAGCAACCCGGTCAGGCGACATGGGAAGGATGATCTCTCCAATCAAAAGTAATCGGAGAGTCCGACCAGCTAAGGAAAGAGGGGATGGCCGTCTTGGCGGCACATGCCTCTCTGTAGTGCACCTTGTGCTGGCGCTTAGAGTGGATGGCATCGGATCCCCCAAAGACCATGCGGCATTCCTCGGGGTCGGGGAAGCCGTCATCATCCTTGCCCGCCATGCCTCCTTTCTTGGCCGCCTCCTCCTTGCCTTTCCCTTCTTTCGGCTTGCCGGCGTGCCTCAGAAAGGGCTTGAGGAGCTCACCGTCCTTGTAGAGGTGCTTGATGGGGTAGGCGTGGTTGGTACATGGACTTTCCATGAGCTTGTCGAAGTGGTCAGACTGGCCCTGCTGGAGATGCTTACCCGCACGATCGGCTGCGACGACCAAGGCTGGGTTGGCCGGTCGATGCCAATCCTTCTTGTTCTTCTTGCCCCTTTGTATGGAGGGGCCCTCGCCTTGGTCCTCATGCTTGGCCTTGCCCTTGTCTCGGCCGCCGCTAAAAACCGCTCTGACCACCTCCTCGTTGGAGGCGTGGTTCGTGGCGACGTCGAGCAGGTGCGCGGTGTACGGGGCTTCAGATAGCCGAGCTTGTGGTTCAAGGACTCATAAGTTGTCCTAGATAGGAATGCGCTGATGACGTCAGCGTCAACAACATCAGGAAGGGAGTTGCACCGCTTTGAGAACCTACGGATGTAATCCCATAGGGACTCGTTGGGCTTCTGCTGGTAGCTCTTGAGGTCCCAGGAATTCCTAGGATGGACATATGTCCCCTGGAAAATTCTGACGAAGACCCTCTTGAGATCCGCCTAGTCACAAATGCTATCGGGCAGGAGGAATTTGAGCCATGCTCGAACATGATCCCCCACGCAGATGGGGAGATACTGAATGATGAAGTGGTCATCATTCACTCCTTCGGCTCGGCAAGCGAGCCGAAAATCTTCGAGCCATATACCGGGAGATGAAGTCGTCATCATTCACTCCTTCTGGCGATGTTGGTGGGTGGTCGGAAGCGCTATGGGAACGGCGCTCTTCGGATGCGACGACCAAAGGCCCGTGGTCCCGGGCCGTCCGGGCTAGGACTCCGGTCGTCTGGTCGGCGACCATGCCTAGGGTGCGTGTTTCCACACTCCTCGATGGTCAGGCCGAGATCCGTGCCACCTGCTCTCATTGCCACTCGATAGACGTCATCATCATGCCGGGCATGACATCGATTGTTGATGATGCTACGAGCATGGCGGTTCAGCCCAAGACGTTCGTGCACAGATGGTCGGTGTGGAACGGACGCCGGGTCGGGCTACGGTGCAGCCATGGCATCCTGCCCCACTCCCAACAACTGCAGTGGTGAGTGGACAGAGCAATTCGACTGGGGCAGCCCTTGCCCTCCGGTGGGGCAAGAGGTCGTGAACCGGTGTCGCTACGTGGAGCTCTCCGCCTATTGAACGGTGGCAGTCTCTAGGAGGTTCCGATGGATTGCCAGCCCCTGGGGGTCGGCCAACTCGGGGAGGCCACACAGAAGCATCGCCGCAGCAGCGATGTTTTGGCTAGCTCAAGCGAACTGAGGGGGTTGTTTCCTCCATCTAGGATGTTGCGCTGGACCTGATGGGCACGACCCCGGGAGCCGCTTGCTGGGTTACACGCGCGTGGCGCAGCGTGCTGTGCTGAGCGTGCATGTGTGAGGGTCTCCGCACGAGGGTCCGGAGGGGTGTGAGTCTGTAGAGACTCCGCTACCATCGGTGGCTGTCCCAGAGCGTCTGCCATAACGCACTCCCGGGACAGAGGGTAGCTAGGTGCCATGACCTCACCGATGCTGGAGCCGTCGCTTTTGACCTCATCGTCCATGAGGTCGTAAAAAGAGGTGGGAGCGTAGCCTACCATCCCCACGAATTCAGATGTGAGAGAGCGGCGTCAGCATCCTTTGGAGCCCCCATCCATGCGCTCAATATTGGGAGAGAGCGCATCCTCTTTTATAGGTGAAGGGGATGGCCTTACAAGTTAGAGAGAGAAAGAGAGAGTGTGTACGTGTGCTACCTAGTCTTGTTGCTCACGCCATCAGGTGCGAGACGATTGTTGGCGCCCACAATATTGTTCATGCCCAGACGCGTCTGGCAGGTTTTACCGTGTTCGCCTGGTATGGTAAATATCGGCGCCTACAATATTGTAAGACAAATGTTGACGCCCACAACACTGTTTGGGTTCTGACACGCTCGGAAGGTTGCATAGTACCCGTCTGGCATGGCCTGGTGGCACTATCATGCAGGTTTGTAGGGTATGACAGGGTACGGTCCTTGGTATTGCGGTTGACTTGAGCGCCTTACCTTATCTGCTCCGCCTGATCCTTGGGTCCTCACGGAGCGGGCGTCCCCAGCCGGTCGTTCCTGGTCGGCTTCGACTGTGTCGGTCGGGGAAGAGCTATAAGCAGAGGTCCGCCGTATTCCCAATCAGAAAAGGAGGTCGAAGTTGGGTGATATCCCCTCCTTTGCTAGGCCTTCTGGTCGGAGATCAGATCGATCTCCCAGCCTGTCATTAGGTATCTAGGTTGGCCTAGGAGGCTCACGTTGTCGCTACGCCGTCTGCTAGGCCAAGTTTTCGCTGGGAAGTGGGCCCATTAGGGACCCTAGGTTTATGAACCCGGTAGGAGCCCCCGAACCCTTTTGGGACTTCTGTGAAGTCGTGAAGGGTTTGTTTACACTCATTTTACGAGTGCATCCGGTGGGTATAAGATCCTGCGTCGCCGTCAAATCGAGATAGAGCGCCAATCCAAGTGTCGGGCTTGGCCAAGGGGTCAGGCGAGGTGAAGTCATCAACCCGAGCGTCGGGCACGGTTGATGGGTCGGGCAAGGTAGAGCCATGAACCCAAGCGTCGGGAGCGGCCGAGGGATTGGGCGTGACGAAGGCGCGGACCTAAGTGTTGGGCACGGCCGAGGGGTCGGGTGCGATGAAGCTATGGACCCAAACGTTGGGCGTGGCTGAGGGGTCGGGCGTGATGGAGCCACAGACCCAGGTGTCAGGCGTGGCCGAGGGGTCAGGCGTGATGGAGCCATGGACCCAAACGTCGGGCGTGGCTGAGGGGTCGGGGGTGATGGAGCACGGACCCAAGCATCGAGTACGGCCGAGGGGTCAGGCATGATGGAGCGCGGACCCAAGCATCGGGTGTGGCCGAGGGGTCAGGCGCGACGAAGCGCGGACTCAAGCGTCGGGTGCGGCCGAGGGGTCGGGCATGACGGAGCCGCGGACCCAAACATCGGGCATGGCCGAGGGGTCAGTCGTGACAGAGCATGGACCCAAGTGTTGGGCGCGGCTGTGGGGCTGGTCTAGTTTTGTGTGTTACCCCATCCGTGGATTCCACAACCAGAGGGGTTGAGCTAACGTCGCTTGCCTCGATGGCTCGAGTGACACACTCGGTGAGCTCACAAATGGCTATATCCAAGTGGAATCTAGGTCCGTCATTTGTAACAGGGTCGGCATAGCCCTCATGTGGCATTCCACTACTCCTTAACCCACCTCCCGAAAGATGCCCGAGCCATTCTAGAGACCGACTCAGGTGGCCTGCTGACCTCCCCTTGATGGAGATTCTATGGGCATGGCTCGAGGTTAGTATCGAATGAGTTTGAGATGACCCTATCTGCTCCTGAGCAGATCGGGTGAGGGCTGCCGGGGCTCATCTATGTTTTCTCCCCTAGCTCTGTTTGATGTGAGGCGGCCTCGAGCCCATCGCGGGCCAGCCTTCGAACCCCGATCGGTTGTCACTCATATCAGATGAGGCGACTACCGCTTCGTGACGCAATACGAAGCGTTGTGATGCAACACGTGCATATGGAATGCTTGGATGTATGGGAAGAATGTATGGATGCATGCATGAGAATGGATGAATGAACGATCATGTACTTGAAAATAAAAAAGGGGTTTTGGTAAAGTTACCTCGATGGCTCGAGTGACGGGTTCAGGGAGCTTTTTATTGGATATGTCCGAATGGAACCCGGGCCTTTCGTTCATGATGGAGTCGGCATAGCCCATATGGGGCATCCCACTGCTCCATATCTATCTTTCAATAGCCGCCCAAGCCATCCGATCGACTCGGGTGACCCGTTGGTCTCTCCTCAATGGAGATTCCGTTGGTGGGCCCTTCCAAACCCTGCCTGGGAAGGCGGAGGGTCGTTTTGCATTTGGTTGCGCCTTGTTTCCTGCGCCTAGGTTTTGGTAGTGGTGGGACCTGCCCAGGCCACATCCTGTTTAACCAGGCGATGTTTTGTTGTGCAGGGCGCGTCCCATAAGCCAGGACGCGTCCCTACCGCACGCCTCCCCGTATTAAATAGAGGGAAGGGAGAGGGTTTTCTTCCCATTCTTTCGCCTTTCTCCAACTGCTGCTTCTTCTCCTTCTTCCTTTTCGCCAAGCCCATTCATGTGTCATGGTGGTTTCTAGGAGAGTGGGTAAAGCGAGGGAGAGGTGAACTTACATATCTGTTCATGAATCCAAGGCGTGATGTCGAGCTGGAGGCCTTCCACCATGGACAAGGAGGTGCTGGCCGCCTTCACCAAGAAGGGGCTACTCCTGTCGAAGGAGGTGACGCATTAGAAGGCTCCTGCGCCGGGAGAAGTGGTTCCACAACCCCGGGCCAATGAGGTCGTCTCCTTCCTCGCCTTCCACGAGCATGGGCTTGGATATCCCGCGCATTGGTTCTTGCGCGGGCTCCTCAATGAGTAGGGCCTAGAGCTGCAGCACCTCAACCCGACTAGGGTGCTGCACATCGCCGGCTTCATCACCGTCTATGAGGCCTTCCTTGGGATGGAGCCGCACGTGGACCTCTTCTGGCGGATCTTCTGCGGGCGAGCCTTATCCGAGGGGAAGCCGCCCAGGATCGCGCCAGTTGGGGGATTCGCTTTGCAGAAGAAGCCAAATCCATCGACCCCCTACCCTGCTTACACCCCTTATGACTCCAATCAAGGGTGGAACGGTGAGTGGTTCTATATTAGGAACCCAGCGGGAGCTCCATAACCAACATTCACCAGAAGAAGGCTGGAGAGGAGGGAAAGATGGTCGTGGGGGCCCATCAGTTGGCAGAACAAGCTGGAGGTCATTGAGGCGGAGCTTCAGAAGCTTATGCAGCATAGCCTTAATGGGTTGCGGGTCTTCCACACCTTCTTCTTCTGTTGGGTCGCCTCGTTGGTGAAAAGAACATGGCCAATGTGGGAATACATCGGCCCAATGGATCCCGACCGCGTGTCGCCGAAGGAGTTGCTGAAGGACAAGGTCTGGAGTCGACTCGATCCGGTGCTGCAACTGAGGGATAAAGACTCCCTCGAAAAATGCTCGGACCTCTTCACGCCGTGAAGCTATCCAATCTAGTATGCCCCTTTTCTATGACCTTTTCCCTCTTGCCCTTCTTTGTTTTGATTTTGAGTTGCCCGTTTCATAGGGACTTGCGGGTTACAAATCCCGGCCGCACCTTTTGAGGGGGGCAGAGGGCATAGCTCAGCAAGCTACCCAGAAGGAGGCGATGCTTGCCAAGAAGAAGAAGAGAGCTGAGAAGGCCCGGAGGAGGTTCAAAAAGGAGAAGGAAATCAGCCGGTGGCTCTAGGGGGGCAAGAGCCGAAGCAATGTGGAGGCAGAGCTCGAGTCGAAGGAGCCCACCGAGCTAGGTGGTGACGTGAGTGCCTTCAAGGATGAAGGAGACAGGGGCACTACCATGACCTCGATGGAGCGCCATGAGCCTGCAACTGCATCCGTCGATGGTGGATGTGATATAGAGATGTGCGGCGACGTTCCTGAGTCAAGGAAGCGTGCCACGAGCAAAGACACCGCCGTCAAACGAGAGGTGGAGCAGGTGCGGTCGCCGCGTCCTTTGGAGGCATCGTTGGCTCCGCACCTCCCTGCTCCAAGTGTGGCGGAGCACGTTGGCCGGTCGGAGGAACGTGTTCTTTCCCCTACATCTTCAGGGTCGGCGCATGTGCGTGACCCCTACCGAGGGGATGTTACGCCAACGGCTCCGGTGGTTCCACCACAAATTGGTAGTCGTGGCCATTCATGGGCTGACCGAGGACTGGCCAGGTCGGCTCCTGCCTCGGTCGATGCGAGGGGGCATGGGTTGCGACCCATGCGCAGTCCTCATCTGGTTAGCCCACCGTCAGCTGGTCAGGGCTTCAGGGCTCTGCTGCTTTCGTCTAGGTAAGCATTCATGCTCCCTCCTGTTCTCATAGTAGAGCTTTTTTAGTGTGACTAACCCGTGTTTGTTTGACAGTAGCCAGGGGCTGGTGGGACTGGGAGTCTCCCCACCTCCCATGTGAGAAGAGTGGAGACCCAGCCTACAGCGGGTCGCGACGAGCAGCGAAGGAAGCAGGCTAGCGGTGGTGCGACCTTCCATATTAGGGGTTGCATCTTCCCAGCCAGTTGCGAGAACGGTGGCAGCGGCGGTGATGGTGATGGCGGCAATCCTCATGGTGATGGCAGAGGTTGGGTCAGAGGTGACCCTCACGATACCTCCCCTAATAGCTACGGAGGAGGAGAGGAGGCAAACCGGGCTTCCTGCCTCGCCCGGTGGAGGAGCGCATGGTTCGCCCCCTGGTTAGATCTAGAGGGGTCAGGAGGAGACACGGCCAGGCTAGAGGTAGAACATCTGTTGGAGAGCCATGGAGTCTAGGTAGTGGAGATCCCCTGCTCCGCCGAGGCAAGCACTATGGTGGAGCCGCCAGCCATCTCGCCGTCGTGGGAGTTGGTGGTGATCCGACCGTCGCATGACACTACAATGGCCAGATCTTCCAGCGGGTCGGGAGTGACCTACAAGTTGGTGTGGCCTTGCCCCGGCGAGCCAGGAAAGGCCCGGTTCATCCTTCGTGACAAGGAGGAAGTGAGGCTCTGGCACTTGCTCAGGGAGAGAGGATTGTTGATGGAGTTTGATCTCACCCATACCGAGGCAAGGCTCAAGGAGGCCTTGGAAAGGGTTGAGCTTGTCCATCTGGTGGTGACAGTTGACCCGCCGCATGTTGTAGAGGTAAGTTCTCTGGTGTTTTTGGTGTTGTCCTTGACTTCTTGGCCTTTCAATGGTTGTTTCAGTATGCCTGTGTAGCACCCGGTTTTAAAGGCAAAACCAGATACACACTATATGTGAGCCCAAGAAGTCAAATCTCACATATAGCCACAAATAAGGGTAATATCAAGAGACAATACTTATTACATAACGTATTAGTAAAAGGAATATAACCTCAGAGTAAAGACAGCGGAATAGTTGACTCCGATCTTCTGGCGAAGACTCCAAATCCACAGGGATGACTGACTGGTTGACCACAAGCCTAACTCCTCCAAACTAGCAATCTGGTACCCATCCGGGATTTTTATCCAATGTATAGAAAAGTAAAGCAAGCGTAAGTACATGTCGTACTTAACAATTATATCATGGGGTTCATGAGGCTCAAAAGGCTGACCCTGGTTTACTACGATTAGCCTTTGTTTAGCATAATTTTAGCAATTGGTTGGCAACAAGTTTATCCATAAGTCCATAAACACATGATCAGATAAACATGATTAATGTATAACATAAACAATTAATCATTAGTACCATTATCCATTAGTGATCATCTCTATTCCATAAGGGTCCAAGGTCGCTCGTGTCCGTGAGCATGGCTGATATATCAGTTTTATACTCTACAGAGTTTGTACACTTTCACTGTGAGTCATGATTTACCCTTTCGCCCGAGGTGATCAGCCTCTTGACACACTACCAAAGAAGGTCGACAGGGTTCACTATGAAGCCTTTCAAAGGTTCGTCAAACAAGTTATTGCCGCTAGGTTTCCCCATCAATAAGCATAAACTCCCCTCCAAGGAGTGACTAACAAGTACACCCACTTGGCAGGCTGAAATCATACCCGTTGGAGCCCCTCTTACGCCATAAAGGTAACCACTAACAAGCTAGAAAAGGTTCTCATACTGAGCTAAAGCCAGAGCCATATAGCCCTCATAGTTGTACTGTAAGTCCCGGATGATCGCTTACAGATAAGTCCTTAGTGAGAGGAATCTGAAGCATTTAGAAAGTAGCTAAACACTCCAGCCCCCTGCTTTCATGTTACTAAAAAGTCATATTTTAATGTTTATTACTTATACCATTAGTCAAGTTATAAGATCATGGTTTTAATTAAGCCCTAGCAAAAACTACCCAATGCAATATCCTCAAGGTATCAAGGAATCCAGGATATCAATTAGCTAGGGAATTTACTAAGTTGCCAAGGTAGACACATGCATCATGAATAAAATGATTAATGGTGAATAGGTATCAAGGATGGTTCCATGCTATACTTGCCTTACACACCGATCCTTCAGTAAGCTTTAATCTTCAATGTCCTTCTTCTTCTTTTGGATCACCATGTGTATCTCACCGACTGGACGTAATCGTAGAACACCACACAAACATCCATACACATACATGCATAGCATACAATTGTATCTATATTATAACAGTAGACCAATCATAGAAAAATAAGTAAAAGAGATTGAAATATGATTCTACACATCGCTACGAACACACAGTCGTGAGAGACACGCTAATCGGAGCTACGGTTAAAACAATACAGCTACCGAGAGATTTGCTTTATACGTGGAAAAGAAAACTATAGGCTTCATTTATCATATAAAACTTGTATAAGATATTTTAGAGAAAATACTTAAGTTGAATTAAGTCAACTTATATTTGGTTTTAAAAATCAAAGTGGAATTTATTACATTTTATTTATAAATCTAGTGACATATTTACTATTCAAGTTGGGATTTAAACCATGAAATTCTAGAGATTTTGACATAGAAATTATTGCTACTAATGTGTAGGTCACGTCGTTATGAAACAAACGCAACTTGAACGGACTATTTTGGAGTTAAAATGAATAAGTTATGATTTAAACAAGTTTTACTTTAGTTAAATAATAGATTAAATCTACCCATGAATTTTAAATATTGAAAACATGTCTAACAGTTGTATAAACATGTAGAAAATGTAAATACGATCCTAACACAATTCGAACGGGTCAAATCGGACTTAAAACGCAAAAGTTACGTATGAAATAAGGTTCAATGGCATTTCTGTAATTAATTGAACTCAAATTTGAATTTAAACTAATTAATTATGAATTTTAAATGCTAACTGGACTGCGGGCACTAATACTCAAAACTACAGGGGCTAATACAGAATAAAACAGGACCTAAAAGAAATTATTTTGAACTGATTTGGATTGCGGGTTGATTCACCAAAAACAGGGGGGCTATTCTGCAAAAATGGGCGCGGCTTGACTGCGGTTGACTCGGCTACTGACTAGGTGGATGCGTGGCGCGCGTGGACTGGTGCGGTGCACCACATGGCGTGGGCGAGCGCTGACGCCTCACCGTGGGCCGGGTCCACAGCCCACGGTGGACCGGTTACACAACGAAGGGGTACGGGCTTATCGTGGTCGTCCACATCAGATCTAACGGTGCTAGCGCGAATACACAGAGAATTCGCCGGAGAAAATGACTCCCGTAACCCACACCATGGCCGGCGGCGAGCCAAGCTCGGCAGTGGACGCCGGGATGGTGATTCCGGCCATCCCAATCGAAACCAAACACACGAAAATGATCTACAGACTATCACAAACTCGCTAGGGTACCGAAACGGGGATGGGGGTCACGTTGGGGTGGCGTTCCACGGCGGCGCCATTGTTGATGGCTTGGAAGCTCGCCATTACGGTGCTCTAGGCTGCCATTTGACGATCTAGGGGCATGGGAAGACGGAGGAGCTCACCGTGAGTCATTAGGAGGGGAGCGCAGCGTCCGGGGAGGCCTCAAGGGGGTGGGTCAACGACGGCGGCGACGGCTGGAGAGAGAGGGAGGGCGCGGGTGAGGGAGAATCTGAGCAAAACGAAGCCGAAACATGAAATTGGAGGTACCTCCAGTTGCGGGAGAATACGGCGGAGCTTACGGGCGCGTTGGCGATGAGGTTTGGGCACTGGAGCAGCGGATTGCAGAGCGGCGGTGGCGAGCTTTGGTAGGTGAACAGAGAAAAGGAGGAGGGAGGGCGTCCGGCTTGGGGCTTTAAAGGCGTGCAGGCATTACATGAATGGAAGGGAAGCATGGCACTTGGGCGGGATTCGGGCGCTTTCCATGTAGGCGCGGGTGCAGCGGCTTGCCGAGCATGGCAGCGCCATCGACGGGAGCAAGAAATGAAAGGAGATAGGGGAAAGAAGGAAGGGGAAGAAGGGAGCGGGGCCGACTGATGGGTGGGCCAACGGCGCAGTGAAGCGCGTGCGGGCGGAGGCCGAAGCAGGGCGGGCCGTCTAGCTAGACCGCGCGCGCGTGTGGAGAGACGGGAAGGAGGAAGGGAGGGCGGCTAGGCCAGGCGACGGCGCGTGCGTTAGGGAAAAAGGGAGGCGCGGGCAGCCGAGTGGGTCGGTGCGAGGGAGAAGGGAAAAAGGGGAGCTACACAGTACTGGGCCGCCAGCAGGTCATCCAGGAAGGGAAGAAAAAGAGCGGGCCTAGGGAAAAGAAGGGTGGGCCTTCGGGCCAAATGAGAGAGGGGAGGTTTTCTTCTTCTTTTTTCCCAAATCCTTTTTCTACTTTGAGTTTCCAAATCCAAGACAAATCATATCAAATCCGAATATGTTTTAACATACATTTCATCTCAAATATAACTGAGAAATTTTGGTAAGTTTTCAAAAATAAATTTTACCATTTTTTAAATCCTCTTATTTTCAAATTCTCTTTTCTTTTATTTCAAAGCCAGTTTTAATTTCATTTCAAAAGCATTTTAACCACTTTGATTTTTCAATTAAAACCACTCAACCAATAAAATCAAATGCAACGGCATGTATGCTCAACATGTTGCTACCTTATGATGTATTTTAATTTAATGAAAAAATTTATTTTCCTAGATTTCATGTGCACAAAATTCATAAATAAATCATTTTAGCTCTATTTCAAAAGAGGCAAATTTTAGGGTGTTACAGCCTGCTTCTTGTCTCACAGGATCTGGAGGTGATGTCGATCCGTAAGTCCTAATTTCTTCGAGAGGAGCATGGTTGGATGGGGCAAGAACCAACGGCATCGTGGCGGGTCAACAAGCTCAGGCACCAACTGGAGTCTGCCCGCCGTGAGTTCCAAGACCGGGCGGCCGAGGCGATGGGAGCATGGGCGGTGGAACAACGTGCGGTCGAGCGGGCGACTACTGCTGAGCAGGAACTCGACACGGCGAAGGTCCACTTGGCAGAGACCGAGGCGGCGCTTCAGAGGTCCTTGGAGCCTTTGGAGGCGGAGCAGAAGGCCCAGTTGGATGTTGAACATGAAGTGGTCGCGTTCCGAGGGCAGGTGCTCGGGGCAAAGCAGTCGAACGCTCGACTGCTCGAGAAAGTGATCCAGCAAGAGGAAGGACTCTCCATCCTTGAAAGCACCCACCTTGGTTTGTATCTGTTCCGCCTTCGGTTAATGCCTTGGTTTTTCCTTTCCTTTGCTTTTGAACTTGTCTTCTTCCAGAACTGGGTGGAAAAATCGGCTCTCTGGAGCAAGAGCTAGAGACGGCCAAAGCGGCGGTCGGTCGGGGAATGGAGGCGCTAGCCAAGTCCCTTGAGGAGCGGCATGCTCTTGAGGGAGAGCTTGACCAAATTCATAATGTCGCTTAGGTGGTCGTCTCCGAGGTGTTCGGGCCAGGACCGAGCACCAGTACGCCCGCCATCCTGCTGGCGGAGGTCCTGAACGAAGTTCGGGCGCTCATCTCTGATGGCATGTTCTATGGGACATCGAGGGTGTTGACCTCGATGGCAAACCATCACCCCAATCTAGACTTTGTGGCCATCTGCAGAGGTTACGCCGATGGGTGGAGCGTAGATGAAATCCATGTGCTGGGGGAGAGCTTGGTGCCATACGCACAAATGGTCACCGAGCAAGTCAGTGCATAGTGGGTGATGGAGGCCCATCGTTCGAGCGTGGCTAAAGAGGCGCACTGGGAAGATGTCGTTCTGCCTGTGAAAGGAGTGGAGACCAGGTTGGAGGCGAGCGTCATCCTACCCCCAACAGAGCCAAACGTCATCCTGACTAGGAGCGAGCTGCCTTCGTCCTCGTCGACCATGCCATCAGTCGATGCCGCCGGGTGGCCATAATATAGTTTAGAATAGAAATAGTCAGTAGATGTAAATGAATGAGTTCGTGGGGAAGCCCCCGTGTGAACAGTTTTACACTTGTCACTATTTTGAGTTCATTTTTGTGATGAAATCACTCGTGAGGGGAAGCTTGTCCCATCCGCCCTTGTTTTTACCCTATCATAGCTTTAGTTTCTTATCCTTTCTTTTTGGCACCTACCCGTTGACCCGTAGGCTACAACCTTAAGAACCCAAGCGTGGCCCGCGAGGTTCAGCTGCCCGTAACCGTAGGTCATGGTGGGGTGTGATCGGTTAGGAGTTTAAAACGTAAGTTGCGTAGGGTAAATAAAGGAACAGAATGCCCTTTCGTTTGGGCGACGCCCTTTCATTTGGGCGAAAAGTATTACTATATGATAGTAAAAAAGAAGGGTGGTATCGCACCCCCATGGAGCCCCTGAGCGACCTAGGCCGAGAGTGCTCGGGCTGGGGTGCTATAGGAGCAAACGTTGAATGGAAAGAAAATGGTAAGACGGAGCTTTAGGGGAAGAAAGGACGTAACTCTTCGATGTTCCATGTGTTGGTGAGAACGTTGCCGCTATCGTCCTTCAGCCAGTAGGCACCCGGTCGGATCACCTCGATCACCGTGTAGGGTCCTTCCCATGGTAGAGAGAGTTTATGTTTCTCCTTAGTCGACTAGGTTCTCTAAAGCACGAGATCACCGACCACGAGGATCCTCCCCCTGATTTTTCTTTCATGGTACCTACGGAGAGTTTGCTGGTAGCGAGCGGAGCGGATGATGGTCATCTCATAGGCCTCCTTGAGCAGGTCAACCGTGTCCCGCTGAGCCTATGTGGCTCGGTCTAGGTCGAAAGCCTTCACTCTTGGGGCACCATGATCGAGGTCGGAGGGCAACACTGCTTTAGCTATGTAGGCCAGGAAGAAAGGTGTGAACCTCGTGGATCGGTTCGGGTCATTCTCAGGCTCTAGAGAATCACTGGGACCTCTGCGACCCATTGCCCGGCATACTTATTGAGTCAGTCGAAGATGCGGGGCTTGAGTCTTTGGAGGACCATGCCATTGGCCTACTCTACCTGACCGTTAGTACGTGGATGTCCAACTGAGGCCTAGTCGATCCTGATGCCGTATCCATCACAGAAGTCCAGGAACTTCTTCCTGGTGAAGTTTGTTCCGTGGTCGGTGATGATACAGTTTGGAACACCAAATCGATAGACGATGTCGAGGAAGAACTTGACTGCCTCCTCCGAGCAGATGTTGGTGATGGGCTTTGCCTCTATCCACTTGGTGAATTTGTCCACCGCTACAAGCAGGTGAGTGAAGCCACCCGGGGCTTTTTTGAGAGGTCCGATCATGTCGAGGCCCCAGACCGCGAATGGCCAGGTGATGGGGATGGTTTGAAGCTCCTATGCTGCCAAATTAGTTTGTCAAGCGAAGAACTGGCATCCCTCACACCTGCGGATGACCTCCTCTACATCTCATAGTGCGGCAGGCCAGTAAAAACCTTGGCGGAAGGCTTTTTCGACCAGCGACCTTGGTGCCGCGTGGTGTCCATAGATTTCGGCATGGACTTCAAGGAGAAGTTGTTTCCCTTGGTCGATCGGGATGCACCTCATGAGTACTCCTGATGGGCTCCGCTTGTAAAGTTCATCCTCAATGGCGACGAACATCTTTGCACATTGAGCGATTCATCGTGCTTCAGTCCTTCCCGGTGAGAGAACCTCCTCGAGGAGGTAGGCGAGCAGTGGTGCTCTCCAGTCAACCAGATCGAGCGCCATTATGGTGATGTTGGTGGGTGATGTCGCCATAAAGGCGCCTAGGTCAGAGCCCCCGAGCACTTGGTCAGGACTAGGACGCGTCGGGAGGTCGGAGCCCTTGGAAACTAGATTGGTGTCGGAGTGGGTCTAGATCGAATCCTCTAGAACGCGGGTAGATGGCTCATGGAGATCATTGATGAAGACCCCATCTAGAGATGGAACCTGCCTGGCAGCCAACATTGCAAGGAAATCGGCGACATCATTGTGCTTTCGGGGGACATGATGCAGTTCGATCCCTTAGAACTTGTCCTCGAGCTTGTGCACCTCCTGGTAGTATGCTGCCATGAGAGGGCTCTTGCAAGAGGACTCCTTCATGACTTGGTCGATGACCAACTCCGAGTCGTCGTGGACGTACAGCCACGTAGCGCCGAGCTCGACGGCGATGCAAAGTCCGTTGATGAGGGCCTCGTACTCCACGGTGTTGTTTGAGGCCAAAAAATGAAGACGGATCATGTAGCAAAGCCTGCTCCCATCTAGGGCGATTAGAACCACTCCAGCCCCTGAGCCAGACGCCATGACCGACCCGTCGAAGTACATCGTCTAGTACTCATGAGTGACATCTTGGGTCAGGAGCTGGACTTCCGTCCATTCGGCGATGAAGTCGGTGAGAGCCTGAGATTTAATAGCAGTGCTAGGGATATACCTGATGTCGTGGCCCATGAGCTCGAGATCCCACATGGAGATCTGACCCGCGGCGTCGCGGTTGCGAACGATGTCTCCGAGCGGGTATGAAGTGACGACCATGACTTCGTGGTCGGTGAAGTACTGCAGAAGCTTCCAGGTCACCATCAGCACAACGTACATAAGCTTCTACACCTAGGGGTATCGAGCCTTGGCGTTGGTAAGTACCTCATCGACGAAGTACACTAGTCGTTGAACCTTCTAGGGGCGTCCACGGCTCCTCCCTTTCGACAACAAGGGTGGCGCTCACAACGTGGTTGTTCGCCGCGATATAGAGGAGGGGTTCTCCCCGTTTAGGAGTGGCGAGGATTAGGGCCGACGTTAGTGATGCTTTGAGGCTTTCCAAAGCCTATTGTGCCTCCTTAGTCCAGATGAATGCGTCTGTCTTCTTGAGAAGTTTATAGAGAGGCATCCCCAGCTCACCTAGTTGGGAGATGAACCAGCTCAGGGTGGCCAAACAACCGGTGAGCCTCTGTATGCCCTTGACGTTGCGTATAGGGCCCATGTTGGAGATGGCCGTGATTTTTTTAGGGTTGGCCTCGATGCCGCGTTTGGACATGACGTATCCGAGCAGCTTCCCCTTTGGAACTCTGAAAACACATGTTTCGGGATTCAATTTGACACTGAACCTTTGGAGGTTCACGAATGTTGCTGCCAAGTTTGCGATCAGGTCGCTACCTTTATTCGTTTTCACCACTATGTCATCTACATGGACAGCGATTGTTGGCTTTGGCCGCTCGACTTGGTCAGGCTGGTCAGGCGGGTCGATTTGGTCAGTGAAGCATCGTTGCATGCACCATTGATAAGTGGCGCTAGCGTCCTTCAGATCAAAAGGCATGGTTATATAGCAGTACAAACCATACGGGGTGATGAATGAAGTCACGACCTGGTCGGACTCTTTCATCGTGATCTGGTGGTAGCCAGAGTAGGCATCCAGAAAGGAGAGGATTTTGCATCCTAAGGTGGAGTCAACTATCTGGTCTATGCGTGGCAAAGGAAAATGGTCCTTTAGACACGCCTTGTTGAGGCCAGTATAATCAACACACATTCTCCATTTTCTAGTCTTCTTTTTAACAAGAATAGGATTAGCTAGCCAGTCAGAGTGGTATACCTCTTTGATGAATCTGGTAGCTAGGAGTTTGGTGATCTCCTCGCCTATGGCCCTACGCCTCTCGTCGTCAAAACGGCGCAGGCGTTGCTTGGTGGGCTTTGAGCCTAGGATGAGGCGTAGTGCGTGCACGGCGACCTCCCTTGGTATGCTTGGCATGTCAGAAGGTTTCCACACGAAGACATTGTGATTAGCGCATAGGAAGTCAGCGAGCTTGCTCTCCTATTTGGCTGAGAGCTTAGTCCCGATCCGCACCATCTTCGTCAGGTCGACGGGGTCGATCCCACCACCTTGGTTTCCTCCATTGGGTGGAAGTCACTCAAGGAGGTCGGCTCGTTGTAGTCTAAGACTGCTGGAGTTGACGAATTCCCAAGCTCTAGGAGCTCGGTGGAGTTGATGACGGCCGTGGCGAGCTCGTAATGCTCGCGATCGCATGTGTAGGCATGCAAAAAGGTGCTACCCACAGTGATGATGTCGTTTGGTCCTGGCATCTTCAACTTGAGGTAGGTGTAGTTGGGGATCACCATGAACTTGGCGTAGCATGGCTGCCCTAAGATGGCGTGGTAGGACCCTAGAAAGTCCACCACCTCGAAGGTAAGGACCTCCGAGTGGAAGTTGGCTCGGTCACCAAACATGACGGGCAGGTCGATCTGCCCGAGCGGGTATGCCTGTGCCCCTGGGATCACGCCGTGGAAGGGAGAGCTCATAGGGCGGATCTCCGACCGGGGGATGCGCATGGTGTCAAGGGTGTCGACGTAGAGAATGTTGAGGCCGCTGCCTCCGTCCATCAGCACCTTGGTGAGGCATTTCTTGCGGATGATGGGGTCGACAACGACTGGGTAGCGACCCGGTCGAGCGATATGGGAAGGATGGTCTCTCCGATCAAAAGTAATCGGAGAGTCCGACTAGCTAAGGAAAGAGGGGATGGCCATCTCGGTGGCACATGCCTCTCTGTAGCGCACCTTGTGCTGGCGCTTGGAGTTGATGGCATCGGATACCCCAAAGATCATGAGGCATTCCTCGGGGTCAGGGAAGCTGTCATCATCCTTGCCCACCGCGCCTCCTTTCTTGGCCGCCTCCT
Organism: Miscanthus lutarioriparius; assembly: GCA_904845875.1. Classification (NCBI taxonomy): domain Eukaryota; kingdom Viridiplantae; phylum Streptophyta; class Magnoliopsida; order Poales; family Poaceae; genus Miscanthus; species Miscanthus lutarioriparius. The sequence continues at coordinate 97,868,543 of CAJGYO010000003.1, read as the reverse complement.
CCTTGCCTTTCCCTTCCTTTGGCTTGCCAGCCTGCCGTAGAAAGCGCTTGAGGAGCTCGTAGTCCTTATATACGTTCTTGATGGGGTAGGCATGGTTGGTACATGGACTTTCCATGACCTTGTCGAAGTGGTCGGACTGGCCCTGCTGGGGCTGCTTGCCCGCACGATCAGCTACAGCGACCAAGGCTAGGTTGGTCGGTCAGTGCCGATCCTTCTTGTTCTTCTTGCCTCTTTGTGTGGAGGGGCCTTTGCCTTGGTCCTCGTTCTTGACCTTGCCCCTATCTCGGCCGCCGCTCAAAACTGCTCCAACCACCTCCTCACTGGAGGCGTGGTTCGTGGCGACGTCAAGCAGGTCACGGGTGGTACGGGGCTTCAGATAGCTGAGCTTGTGGATCAAGGACTCACAAGTTGTCCCAAAGAGGAACGCGCTGATGATGTCAGCGTCAACGGCATCAGGAAGAGAGTTGCACTGCTTTGAGAACCTATGGGTGTAATCCCGTAGGGACTCGTTGGCCTTATGCTGGCAGCTCTTGAGGTCCCAGAAATTCCTAGGATGGACATATGTCCCCTAGAAAATTCCGACGAAGACCCTCTTGAGATCCGCCAGTCACGGATGCTATTAGGCGGGATGAATTCAAGCCATGCTCGAACATGATCCCCCACGCAGATGGGGAGATACTGAATGATGAAGTGGTCATCATTCACTCCTTTGGCTCGGTAGACGAGCCAAAAATCTTTGAGCCATATACCGGGGTTCGTCTCTCCGGTGTATCTAGCGATGTTGGTGGGTGGTCGGAAGCACTGTGGGAACGGTGCTCCCTAGATGCGATGACCAAAGGCCCGTAGTCCGAAGCGCTGTGGGAATGGCGCTCTTTAGATGCGCTCTCTAGTGGGTTGCTGGGTTACGCGCGTGTGGCGTAGCGTGCTGCGCCGAGCATGCCAGCGCAGGTGGCGGCTGGCTCCGCCGCCTCTATTGTAACTCCTCGCTGTGCTCCTACGCACGTGCGAGGGCCTCCGCATGAGGGTCCGGAGGGGTGTGAGTCTGTAGAGACTCCGCTACCACTAGTGGCTGTCTCGGAGCGTCCGCCATAGCGCACTCCCGGGACAGAGGGTTGCCAGGTGCCATGACATCACCGATGCTGGAGCTGTCGCTTTCAACCTCATCATCCACGAGGTCATGAAAAGAGGCTGGAGCATAGCCCGCCATCCCCACGAATTCGGATGTGAGAGAGGGCGGCGCCAGCATCCTTCGGAGCCCCCGTGCGTACGCGTCCGCAGGGGACGTGAAGCCATAGGGGAACCGGTCACACGACGGTCGTGGCGGGGACAACGGGGTCCCTCCAGAGCGTCGGCAGAAGGTGTTAAATAGTGAATAAAGAACAATATGTACATTACTCGCCGTAGAGTTTGAGCCCAGCATGGGCTCGAAGCGAAGCGCAGGTGTCTCGACGTTGAGGTCGTCGAGTGGCCCGAGGCCGGCAGAGGGCGCTCCTCCTCCAGTGGGCGCCGGGACAGGTGCCTCCTCGCAGAGGCAGAGTACGCCGAGCTAGTCGGCGACGAAGTCCAGACTTCCGAAGAGGAAGGTCTGGAGCGGCTCAAAGACGGGAGGAACCCACATCCCAACAGGTGGGAGCGTGCGAAACTCCAGCGAGCCAAAGCGAATTGTATCGCTTGGGCCTGCCATGTCAAAGATGGTGGAAAGATGGGCCATCCGATGATCAAAAGCGTGAACGCACGGCATCCTCCCCACGGACGGCGCCAACTGTCGGTGTGAAAAGTGACAAACAAGTAAATATTTGTAGTTTTGCCGTGCGTTGTGATCAGATGTGGCCTAGCACTCAATGACATAGGATTTGTACTGGTTCAGGCAACGTGCCCTACGTCCAGTTTCGGTCGGTCGGTGACTTTATTCCTGAGCCCAGGTGCTCAAGGTTTGTTGTAGGGTTACAAACAGATATGGAATAAGAAGGGGATGTTAGAGGCCTGGTCGGACTCTAAACCAAGTGGTTAAGAGTGACAGGTGCTCTAGTGTGCTCTAAGTATTGGAGCGTATGCTCTATATAGTTGTTGAGATCTAGAGCTTGTGGAGCTGTTCGAATGCTCAGGTTCTCTAGAGCCAAATCTAGAGAGAGAATCTAGCCAGAGAGAGTCTGAACGATCGTCCCTATTGGGAGAGAGTGCATTCTATTTTATAGGTGAAGGGAATGGCCTTACAAGTTAGAGAGAGTGTGTGTATGTGTGCTATCTAGTCTTGTTGCTCACGCCATCGGGTGCGAGACGATTGTCGGTGCCCACAAGTTCATGCCCAAACACGTATGGCAGGTTTTACCGTGTTGGCCTGGTATGGTAAATATCGGCGCCTACAATACTGTAAGACAAATATCGGCGCCCACAACACTATTTGGGTTCTGACACGCCCGGAAGGTTGCATAGTACCCGTCTGGCACGGCCTGGTGGCACTGTCCTGCAAGTGTGTAGGGTATGGCAGAGTACGGTCCTCGGTATTGCGGTTGACTTGAGCGCGTTACCTTATCTGCTCCGCCTGATCCTTAGGTCCTCACCGAGCGGGCGTCCACGGTCGGTCGTTCCAGGTCGGCTCCGACCGTGTCGGTCGGGGAAGAGCTGTAAGTGGAGGTCCAGCGTATTCCCGGTCGGAAAAGGAGGTCGGAGTCGGGCGATATCCCCTCCTTTGCCATGCCTTCTGGTCGGAGATCGGATCGATCTCCCGGCCTGTCATTAGCTATCTGGGCCGGCCCGAGAGACGCGCGTTGTCGCTACGCCGTCTGCTGAGCCCAGTTTTCGCTGGAAAGCGGGTCTATTGGGAACCCCGGGTTTATGAAGCCGACACATCCTTCCACAGCATGAGTTCGCAGTGACAGTGATCAGACTTTTGTAGGCACCTTCGCTGTTTACACGGCGGGGAGCTCGATCTCATCAAGACCTGGGATCGAGTTTGAAACACACTGACCAAGTGACCAGGACTAGCTGCTTCTCAAGCCCTGCGTGCGACTGCGAGTGGTGAGTGGTGACTCAACTCACATGTGTTTGAACCCATGTACACACTCTGAAAAACATGGGAGGAGGAAACCTTGACGACAGCTACCCCTACTTAGTACTAGTTTCTGCTAGTGACAAATCTGAGCCGGCAAATACGACTGCTAGCTGAGCAGGAAAATACGGACGCCATGACTAGTAGTACATTAGTACGCCACAGAATGACTAACGAGTAAGGACTGCTGTATTTTCTGTAGTAGTGCATGTTTCCATCAGTCCATACACATGCTGTACAAATTTATCTTAGCTTGTATAATAGTGATAGTAATAACAGTGAGGAAAAGGGAGGTGCTTGAATGAGCTAGGTATTGTACATTTCATGGGAGAGGCATATTTATCGCCGTATTATATTGGTGTATATTTGGCACCTTTTATGTTAAATATATATTTGGGACATATACTAATAAATACTAGTAAATATCACTACTGAAAACTCGAATACTCTTGTGCGTGCAAAAACCCACAGAAAAATGCGAATACCCATAGAAAAATATTTTCCTGACGGTAACACAGAAATAGAATGACAGAAAAATCGAATTTTTCTGTCGGTTCGCCGTCAGAAATAGTTTTTCTGTCGGTCTTACACGCACAGAAAAATCACGTTCACCAAGATTAAAACTAATTTTTCTGTGTGGATATCCACACAGAAAAAAAGAAACAAACACACACAAAAAACATGTATTTTTTCTGTCGGTTAGGTCAACTCATAGAAAAATTCCTTTCACCCAGACTAAAAATAATGGTTCTGTATAGCCATCCTCGGAAAAAAAAAAGCAGTAGATCTTTAATATATATCTCTCATAGAAAATGGTATATTTAATATAATTTTCACAGAAGCATATAGCATTCAAATAATACATAGAAATCAGTAATCCTGCATAAATGGAGTCAACACTTGATGTCAAAAATGGAATCAGTCTAATCTATTAGCACATATATCATATATACAAATATGATATGTAGTTATCTACTTGTTCAACATGAATAATACAATAAATTCACAAATATGGATATGGAAAAAGAAACAACTATTTTTTCTTGTTCAACCAATAGTAAACTGCTTCACCTTCCACTCCATCTCTACCTGTTAAGCAAAGACATATTTTTAGTCAGCAAAAAAACACTAGTATTGTAAGAAGTTTGCCTTTTTATTGAGCATAGTGGGGACTGATCAGTACCTTTCATCTCAGGTCACAAGCCAATTTGATTTACACCGAATGCCATCTACTAAAAACAGTAAGGAAAATAGAACGCACTGTAGAAAATAGAACAGGAAATTGCATAGTATAACCACCAAAGTTCAGAGTAGTCTTTATGGCAAAAGGTAATTGAAGAAAGGAAACTTCACTCATCCTAGTTAAGCAGCAAACAGAACAAAATATCCCAAGTACCATCTCATAAGGTGCTAAAGTGCAGAAGTTCTCTAATGGAAACTTGATTCCACTCAAGAGTAGTACAAAACAAAACAAAAAAGTCACAAGGCATAGTTAGGGAAGGGGAGAGCAGCGCGGCACAAGACTGAAAGAATCTTAACAACAGCTAAAGCTAGATGCACAAAGGAACGATCATTGCTTTTATTGTAATTGAAAGACAAGTGATTAAACAATCTGAACTTTGACGGCCACAAAAAGCTTACCACACTGGTGTTGCATTCCCAACAGATATTTCCTAAAAGCCTAGCCCAAGAATGCCATCAAATTTTGCAACCATGAAGGTAAGGCCTGGCTCCTTTGTAGCTTCAATAAATTCCTAATAAAGCAACACAATATTTATTATTTCCAAGTGGAACTGATGTGACCAGAGAGATGCAATAAATGAATTCCGAACACATATTATAACATATACATAAGAGCACTGTTTCATACAAATAAACATATACAAGTGCGCACTAACCTGATCCTTCACAACCAGATCACCCAATGTAACGCTATCCTCACTTAAAAAACCAGCAATTGAACCAGTTCCATATTGAATGGCAGCAGGTTTTCCTGCAGACATGAGGTGTCAATGTCCAGAAGCAAACAAATAGCATACATAAATGCCCAATATGTAGAGCTGGATTCTTTATGCTTTTTATCTTCTTTTTAATTTTACATTATCGGTGGCTCATGTTGGGTTTCATCTCTAGCAAACCTCAATTTGCTTGGGACTAAAAGGTTTTCTTTTTTTTGAAAATAATGAGCAGTATGATAAAACAAGGCCATATACATTCCAAGAAGAGACAAACCTTTCAATATCCAGCATAAGGTGTGCTAGAGTCACACGCTGAAGTTATTACTATACCAACTTCTAGGTTTCAATTGAATTCGAGGAGTCATAACCAAGCTCAAAAAAGACAGCTACTGTAAACTGTCATCATCATTCCTGAATCCTGGCTCCACAGTGCTACATCTACACAATTTGCACTACATCTACATCAGGTGCTTTTAACATCATTTTCATAGTTGTTGCAATAACCAAGCTAACACAGTCAGTGAACTATCTGGAACAAGGCAAACCGTCAAATTGAAATTGGCCGCTGAACATATAATATCTCCATGAAGCGAGCTAACAAACTGATTTAATTAGAGGAAAAGATAATCATAACCCACATCAGAGCATCTTAAATTGCTATATCTACCTAAATGGAAATGAAAACTCACAAAATATCTACCAGCAGTATGCCCGCCCGGTGTGCCGCCAAATCTGGAGAGAGGGAGCCGGGGTCCTGGAGCACAGGAGCTAGGGTTTCGTGGAGCACAAGAACCAACGTGGACCGGCGGGAGGAGGTAGCACCGGTGAGCAGGCACAGCGCCGGCCACCGACGGAGCCCAGCCGCGCTGCGCTCTGGCCGGGGACGGCCACCGTGGGAGGATCCGAGGAGGCGCGGCGGATCTAGGGGCGGCGTGGGGCAAGGAGGGGAGGGGCCGGGGCCGGCCGCCGGCAGGAGGAGAGGAGGGGAGGGGCCGGCCGCCAGCGGGAGGAGAGGAGGCGGCGGATCCCGGGCGGCGCGGCGGATCCAGGGCAAATCCGAGGCGGCGCGGGGCAAGGAGGGGAGGGGTCGGGGCCGGCCGCCGGCAGGAGGAGAGGAGGGGAGGGGCCGGCCGCCGGCGGGAGGAGAGGAGGCGGCGCGGCGGATCCGGGGCGTATCCGGGGCGACGCGGGGCAAGGAGGGGAGGGGCCGGGGTCGGCCACCGGCGGGAGGAGAGGAGGGGAGGGGCCGACCGCCGACGGGAGGAGAGGAGGCGGTGGATCCGGGGTGGCGCGGGGCAAGGAGGGGAGGGGCCGGGGCCGGCCACCGATGGGAGGAGAGGAGGGGAGGGACCGGCTGCCAGCGGGAGGAGAGGAGGCGGCGGATCCGAGGCGGCGCGGCGGATTTGGGGCGGATCCGAGGCGGCGCAGGGCAAGGAGGGGAGGGGCCGGGGCCGGCCGCCGGCGGGAGGAGCAGAGGCGGCGGATCCGGGGCGGCGCGGGGCAAGGAGGGGAGGGGCCGGGGCCGGCCGCCAATGGGAGGAGAGGAGGGGAGGGGCCGGCCGGCCGGCGGGAGGAGAGGAGGTGGCAGATCCAGGGCGGCGCGGCGGATCCGAGGTGACGCGGGGCAAGGAGGGGAGGGGTCGGGGCCGGCTGCCGGCGGGAGGAGAGGAGGCGGTAGATCCGGGGGGGCGTGGGGCAAGGAGGGGAGGGGCCGGGGCCGGCCGCCGACGGGAGGCAGTGAGGGGGAGCGGGGGCAGGGAGAGGGTGTTTGGAGGCGGCGGCCGGCGGGTTAGGGTTAGGACTTGTTTGTTTTTTTATTTATCCTTTGCGTGCATATATTTTTCTGTGCGTGCATATATTTTTTCTGTGCGTTTTTAAAGTACCGACAGAATAAATTGCATTTTTCTGTGAGTTCTGATTTTTCCGTGTGTGTATTGTCACGCACAGAAAAATTATACAATTATTCTGTGGGTTTTCGTATTTTTCTGTCGGGATATTTTGGAACCGACAGAATAATCGTAATTTTTCTGTGCGTACCAAAAAAACGCACAGAAAAATTCGTCACACAGGGCAATTCGAGTTTCCAGTAGTGTATATCTGTCCGTTGCAATAGGAAAAGATGTACCTATCAAAAGCATCAGCTTTGTCCACCCGTGCCGTTCTCTTGTTGCTGTCGAACGTATAAGTATAATAATGCGTAGTTGCTGTAATAGATCGAAAATGCATGAACATGTGTATCTTCAGTTTTGTTTAGTGTCCAACGGCGTTTTGTCAAGGTACAGCCGTACAGGTGAGAAGGTTTTGAAGGACATCATATCATGATCGAGGCGACTGATGCATGTGGTCCGACAATAGGCTTGCTGAATTCTTTGCTAGCTTGTTCAATGCAACTATGCAAGTAGTCTCTACTTCCCAAAAAGAATGTATCCTAGGTTTAATTTTGAGTCAGTCGAACTTTGTTACGGTTTGACTAAATTTATAGAAAATAGTGTTAATATTTATGTTTCAAATAAGTTCATTTATGAAAATGTATTCCATAACTAATATAATCCAATAATAGTTATTCAACATTATAGAAATTAATACTTTTTTATAGTTTTAGGTTAAATTTAAGAATTTTTTTTGAGAATTATACGGTAACGCAGATGCCCACAACACGCACGTACACTCACCCCCTATGAATACACGTACGCAAATCCTACCCCTATAAGCACCTTCAAATGACTAAGCCGGTAGGTCTCGAGATTCCTGAAGTCATTAACTCGTCGAAAAGTAAGAATTACATTTTTCTTTTTAGAACGGAAGAAGTGTGTGTGTCTATATGTATATATATATATATATATATATATATATATATATATATATATATATATAATGTGCACATGTTCGTGCGTGCATGCGCGCACATACACCAAAACATGCATCCTAGAATATACTACTCAACATGGTGCCACACCCTTGAAAAAGGTCTGTGCGCGCCATCGTCGTCCTCCACAAACTTGTAGAGCACCTACTACTCCATGTGACCGTGCTACCGCTCCATTCATCGGCCTACGTACAGTGGATGACTCCGACATTGTCATGGGCATGGTGACCACAACGGCATGAGTGCCGACACACGTTTGCTAGTTAAGCTTATTAGAAGGTGGATCATGGGGATGGTGACCACAACGGCATGAGTGATCAAATTGGGTGTGAGTGTGGTGTGAGTCTGTACATGTGTGCTAGTTAAGCTTATCGGAATAGGTTAAGGTAGTGTTGACGCCGATTTGGTTCACACACCGGAAGGGGCTACATCGCCCAAAGACGGCCTAGCACACGTAGCGGAGGAAGACCCCGATGGCGAGGCCGACCAACAGGTCAACGAGGCTGATTAGAAGCTTGTTCTTGAGGCCGATAAACTCACGTACACCTCCTGGGAAGATCATTGAGGAGACACATGATGGGGGTGTTGTAGTGTCGGCAAGGCACACTAGAACGCCGACGAACCTCATCGAGAGAGACGGTGGACAGCAAGGGGTTGAAAGAGTTTGAGGTAGAACATAATAAAGAAATAGATGTGTTTTTCGAGGATTGAATGTGGAATCCCTCCGTATAGGGCGGCACCTTGTCTTTGCATATAAAGTTCAATAGCCCGAGCCAAATAGAAAAATATCTATGTAATCTAGCTTCGGTCCAGCCAGTGGGTCACAAAATAACACGTTACTGCGGCTCACGTTTACGTATCCGCAAGTCTCCTGGCCTCTCCGTCTAGCAAACGAATTTGCATGCAAGATTAAATTATCGATTCCTCTTAGGACCTGTTTGGCAGGGCTCCTCTCCGGCTCCGGCTCCGGCTCCTCCAGATGAGCCCTGCCAAACGTTTTCTTGGAAGAGCCGTTTTTCAGTAAAAAATAGAGGAGTCGGAGCCATTTTGGAGGAGCCACAATTTGTGGCTCCTCCAAAACGGCTCCGGCTCCTCCGGAGGAGCCCCTCAGGAGGAGCCGTGCCAAACAGGTCGTGCCAAACAGGTCCTTAGTCTTTCCTCTTTTATCGGATGCTGCATGCTTGTATCTTCTCCTGCACGTCATACCATGCATGGTTAAATTACCGACGGCCAAAATTTCTTGCAACTGGTTCAACACTTCATTTCTGTGATCGTACAAAATTACTATTTGATCACGTCATGGCTCATGGGGTCATACACTCAGCTTCTATTTATTTCTTTGCACATGGCATCTCTAAGAGTCCGAGATAATTTTTATTGCTTATTTCCCAGAATCTCCAACATAGAAACACCTCACACTCGGCAAATCCTTTGCCGACTGTTTCCTAATCCAAATAGGTAGAATTCAAATAGGTAGAATTATCTAATTTCTACCTTTACCCCTTTCTATTTGGATTAGGATTAGGATTTCTATTCAACTTACTCAGAATCGAAGGGACCTATTTGGATTAGGATTAGGATTAAGATTTGTAGCTATTCAGATGTCTATGCTAGGCATATAAAATAGGAGGATTGTAGACATACAAATAGAAACAGTTTGGACATTCACAGAGTTAGTTAGAAAGGCCAGACCAAAATAATGGGACCAAAAAAGAGGCGAAAATTTTACGTCTTTATTATTAGGTATAGATTAGAGCTTAGTATGGTACTTGCATCTGTGTTTCTTCTGTTTTTTTGTTTGTTCTTTATGAGCTTGTTGCTATCAGCCAAAGGATGGATCTGTAACGAGGAATGATTAAAGTGAATGAATTATGCATAGGCCAGAAATCTTTGTTGAAAAACTTGTGTTGGTGACATTTCTGAAATTTTGTTAATTCTGTTGTGTAACATTTCTAAATTTTCATTACCACCGCCGCTACTAATATGAACTTAATTGTGAAGCAAATTCGATAAGAAAATATAACACCTTTCGATACATACATTGTTTAGGAACGTCACCTTCAAATTGTTGGTATTTCTACCATCAATGGTCGTGACTACCATTGGGATGGGCCCTCTTAATTAACACAAGTGCACCATAGACACAAGACAAATCACCATCAGGGCATAGATTTGGCTTGGGCCTGCAAGGATAGTGGCACAAAATGGGCTTACTTTGTTGGGCTTTATTTAACAATCAAATGGCTAGAAAACGTTACGCGATATTTTTCCCCGGTTTGGTCATGGCAGCTCGGCAACTGAGATTACCCATTGGACCGAGCTAAATTCCAGAGCACAACAAAGTAAAAGACAGAAGCAGCCCATGACCTGGGAAAAATAAAAATCATCAGGCTAGCGCCCGGACGTCTAGCACAAGGCGCACATTCGGACGTCTAGCCCTAGGCCCACGTTCGGACGCCGCTCCCTGCGCCTACTCCGTTCCGCACGCCCCACCCGCTTGCATTCTGCGCCGCTCAAACGACTCGCTCCACCCACGCCGTCCGTCCCCACACGAGCCCACGTCGCCCGAACATCACCAGCATCGAAAAGAGGAGGAGACACCGAGGCGAGGTAGCCAAAGGCGAGGAGGAAAATGTAACACCCGATTTATTTTTAAAACATCCAAATGAAACATTGTAACATATATTTGAAAACAGTTGAAACACTTGCAACATACATCTGAAACACTTGTAAAAACACCTGAAAACGCTTGAAAAGCCATTGCAAAATATATGCAACATCCAGATAAAACACATGCAACATATGTGCGATACACGAGCAACATTCAGATAAACACATTTGCAACATACGTCTGAAAAATATCTGAAACATTGGGAACAAAAGCTTGCAGCATACGTGTACAACCATTGCAACACATGCAATATCCCGATCTACTTTTGCAACGACCACATGAAACACTTGCAACATCTAGATGAAACATCTTAAACACTTGAAACATACTCTTGCAACATGCATTTCCAGCGCGCAATGTCACATTGCTGCTTGGACGAATTACGGAGCTCGACGCCGCCACTACACATGGAGCTCGTCGATGCGCCCCTAGCACACGAGCACCCCTGGGCGAGCACCTGCTCCGGGGCCTGGGCCAGAGTACAGACCCTGGGCGCGGCGGAGGATGGGCTTTGTGCGGTGGGGGACGAAGGCGCCGCGGGGATGGCGGCGGCGGCGCGCTGGAGTGGCCTGGCAGGGTCAGCGGCTGAGCGCTGCGCCTCGGAGGCGGTCGCGCGCCACACCTGGTTGCTGATTTTTTATTTAAAAATGGAGGATCGAGGTCTTGGGCTGGCGTCGCACAGCCCACTGATGGAGTGTCCGGATGCCCGGACGCTCGTTCCTAGCATTAGCTAAATAAAAAGAACCAAAAGCATCGCTCTCAATTCTCAAATAGCAATATCTGACTGACAAGAAAACGACTAATAAGTTGAGAAAATTACTCGAGTAATAATGAATAGAATTTGCGTTGTAGAGCTAGGGGAATCAAGGAGGGAGAAAATTACACAAGTAATGACTGCGTGATTTGCGTGAATACAATTGCTCTCGACAAGGCCCCAAGTACAATACATAATAAGTAGCAGCACTAGGGGAATCAAGGAGGGAGAAGATTATTCAGAGAACCAGACACATCCATCTCCACTCTATTGTTTCTCTTCCTCTTCTAGTCCTCTCTCATATACCCAGATCTCTTGCTTCTAGAGTTCTAGTATCCTTTAGAACCTCGTAGCTCCTACTCCCCTGCTTGCTGCTTGTTATTGGAGAAGTAGTTGAGGTTGCTAACTAATAAAAGTACAACTTACAAAAAAAACAATTTACATTTTCTATAGCCAAATAATGACAATCAAAAAATTATATGTTGTCAATAAAAAAACTTAGTCTCCTGGAATATAGGAGAAGCGAAAAAGAAACATCCATATATCTTACCATCTATCCTCAAAATATATGGTCAGGATATCATGAACTAAACTCCCAATGCCACCACAATCTCTGCAAAAGTATATAGCACTAGTGGAGGGACGGGCTTTACTCCCGGTGGATAACCTCCTCTAGTCCCGGTTCCCCACCCGGGAGTAAGTATCCGGGACTACCCTTTAGTCCCGGGTCGGGAACCGGGCCTTTAGTCCCGGTGCATAACACCAACCGGGACTAAAGGTCCTCCCAACTTTAAAAAAAAATAATGCCTCCCACCGCTGCGTCCCGTGAGATTCGAACCCAAGACCTCATGCACTGCCTCGCGCGTAGCTTACCACCCCACCTACGCAACACATCTAACAATGAATGGGATGCTTTCCTTTTGAACTAACCCATCGGGGGACCTTTAGTCCCAGTTATTGTTACCAACCGGGACTAAAGGGTCCTTTAGTCCGAGTTGGTGTTACCAACCGGGACTAAAGGGTCTATCTTTAGTCCCGGTTGGTGACTAAAGGTTGGAGGACTTTTAGTCCCGGTTGGTGGCTCCAACCAGGAGTAAAGGTCCACCTTTAGTCCCGGTTGGTGTCTCCAACCGGGACTAAAGGTCCCCTGCCATCGCGTTGCCCGGCCTTGATAGCAGTTGGGCGAGGGGACTTTTAGTCCCGGTTGGAGACACCAACCGGGACTAAAGGTCTCTCTAGTTCCGGGCGCAAAAAATGTCGAGACTAGAGCCCATTTTGATCTCGGATGAGAGGTTTGTTCTCTACTAGTGCAGGTTTATTGATCATGCCACATTACTGCTGCCATCTATCTCTACTGTATGTAATATGTACCATCTACTCCACTAGAGAGAGAAGATAAGTAAGATAACAGCAGGTTGATCTCCTAATCAGAAGCTACGTCTACGTACTACTCTTCCTTCCTCAGGACAGTCGTCTACTTCCACTGTTCTTGGCTGCCATTGATGGACCCCGTCTGCATCTTGTTCACCATCATCCAGTCCCTTGTACCTGTACCATTTCGCGCATGCGAGGAACACGAAGAAGTTGACGGCACCGATGAAGGCGATGAGGAAGTAGAACCAGTCCAGCTTCCCCCTGTTGAGGTTCTCGGCGAGCCACCCGTCGTCGCCCCGCACGGGGTCGGCCGTCGCGCGGTGCACCACGACGACCAGCAGCCCGCTGAGGTACAAGGACAGCGCCAGGCCGGTGAAGAGGAGCGACCCGGCGACGCTGCGCATGTTCTCCGGGAACTGCTTGTAGTAGAACTCCATCTGGCTCACCTGGTTGAACGCCTCCGAGAGGCCCAGCGCCGCCAGCTGCGGCACCAGCCAGAACGCCGACGCCGGCGAGACGAGGGTGACGGAAAGCAGCTCGCGGTTCGCCTCCGCCTGGTGGAGCACGGCGAGCTCGCGCCGGCGCTGCTCCACGACGCCGGCGATGAGCATGGCCACGACGGAGAGCACCATGCCCACGCCCATGCGCTGGAGCAGCGTGACGCCGCCCTCGACGCCGGTGAGCCTGCGCAGCCACGGCACCACGAGGCGGTCGTAGAGCGGGATCCACACGGCGAGCGCCAGCATGGGGAAGATGGTGAACGACGCCGGCGGCACCTCGAAGCCGCCGCCGGGGCCGAGGCGGCGGTCGGCCTGCGCCGCCTGCAGGACGACGTAGGTGTTGGTCTGCGCGAACGCCACATAGTAGACGATGCAGGTGGCCCACACCGGCATGATGCGGAGGACGCACTTGGCCTCCTCCACCTGCTGCAGGCTGCACAGCAGCCACGGGTCCCTGGGGCGGCCGCCGCTGGCGTCGTCGACCTCGCTGTCGTACTCCACCACCACGGCGGCCTTGTCGAGGAACCTGAACTGGTCGGTGTAGGGGAGCCTCGACACGAGCGAGCTCGCGTGGCGCGTCCTGAAGAGGGACGCCGCGGGGTCCTCGGGCGCCGGGGCGCGCCGCTTACGGACCGCCGCGACGGCGACGCGGAAGACGCTGGCCAAGGGGATCCCCTCGGGGCGCACGCGGACGTAGAGCCCCGCGCCGGCGAAGAAGAGCACGCAGGAGGCGAACATGAGCGCGGCGGGGATGGCGAACCCGATGCACCAGCTCACGTTGCTCTGCACGTAGATGATCCCCGTCGACGAGCCCACGACGGCGATGGTCAGGGTGAAGTAGTACCAGTTGAAGAAGCTGTTGATCCCGCGGCGGCCGGACTCCGTGCGCGGGTCGAACTGGTCGGCGCCGAACGGCAGGCTGCACGGCCGGATGCCGCCCGCGCCCACCACGATGAACAAGAACGACAGCGCCAGCACCGCGAACTGTCCCTCCGTCGCGCCCGCGCACTGCTGCCCGCCCGCGCCGGCGCTGCACGGAGGCGGGTGCAGCGCCGGCACGCCGGCCGTCAGCGTCAGGATGATCATGCCCTGCATGCCATCGAGATCAGAAAGAGTTCCCACACCAAGATTCAGATTTCAGCCGGCCGCAACTAACTACTGCAAATTAAGTTCGTTGGCGATGCCGGTTTCTTACGTACGATGACTGTCGCGACGCAGCCGAAGCCAACCGTGGCGTAGCGGCCGAGGCAGAGGTCGGAGGCGAAGGCGCCGAAGACGGTGGCGAGGTTGGTGGTGCCGCCGAACACGTTGAGCGCCACGGCGGCGCGGACGTTGGTCATGTAGAAGACGGAGGTGAGGTACACCATCAGGTTCGCCGCGGTGCCGATGCTGCCCAGCTTCTCGAACGTCTCGTTCCCGATCACGAACGGCATCGCCTTCCACCCCCGGTACCGGACCTCCCGCGTCGCGGTGGCGTCCAACGAGTCGCAGTGGACTGTGCCGTCGTCATCGTGGACCGCGAGAATGGTGTCGCCGCCGGTGGGCGCCGCGGCGTGTTCACCGGTGCGGGGGACGGAGGGGCGCGCCATCGCCGCAGTTCTTGCGGCGCGACACACGTGGCGGCCGGAGGCGGTGTTGAATTTGTTGACCGTCCGAGGAGAGCGCGTCAGCGCGCCAAGGAATCTGTTGCTGTGGACGGGAGCTGGAGTCAGCGTTTCGGCACCTATACATAAGACTGACAGGTGGGACCAACAAAAAGTGGAGGGTTTGTGTTGAGTTGTCGTTGCTGCCAACTCGTTCAACAAGATTTCTGTCAAGACTCTTTTCTGTAATTCTGTTGGGAGATTTCTTTTTTCTCAACAAAACCCAACAACAGTAGCTTTTAGGGACAACAATAATTGAGAAACAACGGTACATACTATAACATGCCCAGAGTGGTTTTGGTTTTTTTTTTAAGTTAGACTTATCTAATTTTCACCGAGTCTAGATAAATATATACCGACCTCTCCAACACCAAACTAGTTTCATTTAATCCATCATACAATGTAGTAGATGTTAATACTCTTCTCTCAAGACTTCTGTCAAACCTATGATAGTTTCACTTAGGATAAACTCAAAAAGAAAAAACTAGGATGGAGGACCTTAGCTATGAGATGGTGATACACAATGAGCACTTTTGGGGTTTCCACCTGCCATGTCCTCGTCGCCGCCGTAGTCACCACCGATGAACCTACTGAGCTACATCTCTTGCGCTTAGGCCATCTCCAACGCCTCATTCCTCACCTTGCTAGCCCCCACCCCCGCGCACAACCCCTTCTCTCGCCCCTCATCGATGGTGTGAATCCTTGGTAGGAAAATATTGGGTGCAAACCACCCTCTTGGTGCAATCGTGAAAACCCTTCCAAAAACCGTACTTCGAGTTTTCCAAAAATTATGAAACAATGCAAATCCACAGTTCATGTATATATGTACATTGTAGCAAAAGTTGGGAGGCAAACATATTGTGTAAAAATCCATACAAAAATGACAAATTTCAGGTGCAAGTGCACTAGAAGACAAAATTCCTGGGAATTTGTCTTCTAGTGCAAATACTCATGAAATTTGGTATTTCCATGAGTTTTTCTAGATTGATTTTGTTTTCCAACTTTTGCTACAACGTACATCTATAGATGAACTATGGATGTGCATCATTTCATAATTTTTGGAAACCTCTAAGCAGGGTTTTTGGAAGGGTTTTCACGATTACACCAAGAGGGTGGTTTGCACCCAATATTTTCCCTCCTTGATAGCTTACGTCTTTAGTGTGCCCTTCTCTAGATCCAACTATCCCAGTTTTCCATCATCACCAAGGAAGTGTGGGAGATGGTCATGCCACTGCTAGGTGACCCTCTAGATCCAGATCTAAATTTGGGGCATACCATTTTTGTCGCTACGTTCGCGGCAGTGGTAGATATTGGAGATACTAGACCCACCATCGCTGGGTACTCACTCGGATCTAGATCTTTGGTAGCCTACACATTGGTTCCCGCCATCACCACCTCCCCTCACAGCGAGCTCCTACCCTAGTCCTCATCTGCGTTCCCTTCGTCCTCCACCATCGTTAGCTCCCACTTCTCTAACTACCGCCATCGTTGAGGACAGCGGGGACGATAAACCCTTAACCCCTCTGTTGTCTATGGTTGATGGTCATGTTGTCTTGAAGAGGGAGCAAGTGGTAGGTCTACCGCTGTCGCGCCATTATCGGATGGATATCCTCCCGTCAAGATCTCATTTGAAATAGCTAGGGAAGTCATTCTTTGTCTAAGCATGGATCTAGATCACAAGTTGCTCCTAGTCAATAAGCTCGACCTCATCGCGTTTTTGAAGGCTTAGATATGCTCCTTACAGCCTTTGGTCATTGGTTGCTTTGATCCTTCCAGTGTCGAGCATGCTCTGCTCTTCATTTAATTGTTGAGATTTTCAAGGTGCTGGATGTTGTTGCAAAGCCAGAGGTGTCGATTAAACTTCCATCGTCTGGAGTTCAAATGGAAATCACAAGATGGTCATTCTTTGTCTGAGCATGGCTCAGGTTCACATTTCGCTCTTGGTCGATCAGCTCAGTCTCATCGAGTTTTTGCAAGCTTAGATCTGCTCCTTACATCCTTTGGTCGTTGGTTGGTTTGCCCTTTTCCGATGTTGAGCAAGCTTTTCCTTCCTTTTGATGAGGCTGGCAGGGTGTTGATTGTTGCTGCAAAGCCAGATAAACTTCCATCGTCTACTGTTAAGATAGGGATTGTCAAGGAAGCCAAGAAGGTGATGTGTTGTCTCTCCCGTGCATCAGGGTCTTAATTTGGCGTGCCACGGTGCTTGGTGTTGTGGCTCCTTGCCTTGCCTTTATAAAATTTAAAATCGTTTATAGGTTCAAATATTCATTTCAATTCAAGTTATCAAATTTTTAGTTCAATTTTAAATTTTTTTAAATGATCTCGAATGTTGACATGATCTATACCAACCTGTAGCTCTTAACCTAACTACAAATTTGTATTTGACAATTGTTTTATTTGAGATCATTTTGAGTCCCGAATATTTGTTTAGAGTTGTCATATTTTGAAATTCAAATGTTTGAAAATTTTAAATTACTTCAAATGGTGAAACAATCTACACCAATGTAGTAGTGCTCAACAAGATCTAGAGCTTTCCAGTTGAAATTTTTTTCATTGGGATTATTTCAGAGCTCAAATATTCAATAAAAAGTTACATGGTTAAAAGACCAATGACATGCAGGAGTCATATATCATTTACGTGCCACATTAGCAAAATCACCTTTAAAGTCACTCCAAAATTTTAAGAGGGGTAATTTATCTGGTTTTGAGATATATGGTGTATGTGTCGTCTGGTATTCGAGTTTAGGGGAGTTTTTCAACTTCAGCAACAAGTTGAGGAGACAAAACAGACTTGACTCCATATAACATAACTAGATTGGCATCGTGCAACAAACCCTAGACAACAAAAGTTTTTTTTTTTTAGAATTGACAACAAAAGATTTATTAGAAACAGATGTTTGAACAAAGAGTTCAATGCAATGTATGGTGATTATTAGTTCAAATTTTGAGCTAGTATCGAAACCTTTCGATGAAATTCTGATCGAAACATGCCCTCTAGATTAGTTATTTTAGTATTACGGTTGTCATCTTTGAATATTCCAACTCGAGTTAAGCTACTTTTTTCCAGTAATGAAGATTTTATGGGAAGAAATGAAACCAAATAGAAAACAATGGCACACGGCAGCCCGCATCCCAAGAACATAGTTTGGGGTAATCAGAATACAAGAACCAAGAATAAACATGGATTTACATATGGTGGGTGGTAAATGGATAAAGTGCTAACTGGAAGAGAGAGATATTAGCTACCGGGAATTATAAATAACTTCGCTCTCATCCAATCCAATGCTTTCTGGAAGAGAGATATAGCTGTCGCAGATTATAAATAACCTTGATCATAACATTAACTCAAGGGTTCTGACTCCAATCAAATGCTGTGTTCTCGCCTTGGGAGCTTCCTCTCCTTTTTCGAACTATGTACTTCCTTGCAGCCTCGTGGTTCACATGAAAAATGAATTTCAGGTTCCTTATCTGTAGGTAACAAAAAAACAGCTTCGTAAGAGTTCAAAGTGCTACATGAATTGTTTACATTATCAGTGAAATAAGTAGGGTAGAAGCATTATTTCAAAACTAACCAAATGAACCATAACTAGTAGCCATTATAACATTACCTAGATCCAAATGCTATACATTGCTTCTCCCATCCCAACATAAGCATTTCTGGGTTTGTTAAGTCAAACTATACTAAGTTTGACCAAGTTTATAGAAAAAGAACAATATTTTTTTATGATATCAAATGGGCATCATTAGATTCATTGACATATTTTCGTAGTTTACTTCTTTGATATCATAGATCATAGATGTAATTACTCTTCTTTATAAACTCAGTCAAACTTAGAATAGTTTGACTTAAATAAAACTAGAAATGCTTATATGTTGAGACGGAGGCAGTATTATCTATGAATCCCAAATGAAAGTTTCTCTCTGGTTCCAGTGACATTTCATTTCAAATATGAGCCAACAGACATCGCGAATGGAAAATCCTGATTTAACTCCAGACTAATTCACAACAGCTGAGTGGCATCAAATATTCAATAAGATGCAAAAGGAAAGCATGCTGTATCTTTCCAGGTACAACTCACTTTCCTGATTAGCGTTTTCCTAAGCGCCTTATGCAGTTACAAAGATAGGTGCACTCATATCATGTGTGGTGTGAACTAAGGAACCACAAATGAAACAGTAGTTAGTGAAGTAACCATACTCTCATCCAGCTAAATCATATCGAGCTCTTTTACAATGGTTGGAAAAGTACCACGGTACTTCCAGGTACTTTTCATTTTTTTTTATATTTACTTGTTATTTAATTGTGGAAGATCATTTAAAATTTAATTTTTATTCTCTAGGGTATAGCGGTAATTGGTTGTCAGTTGTCACCGCACGGCAGCATGCGCTCCACCTGTCAATGCAGAAGCCCCACCTCGCGCTGCAGCTCCATGTACTTTGCGTTTAAGCGCTACAACTCAAGCCTCAGCACGTTGACGTCGTCCTCCTTGCCCACCTTGCCGAGCGCGCCAGGCGCCGGCCATCTTAGCCTGCTCCGACAGCAGCACCTGCGCACCTCGACGTGGAGCAGCAGCCACCCGTTGTGCCACGTGCGTGCGTACCTCCTCGCATCCCCGCAGTCCACCGCTCGGCATAGCCGCTTCCGCTCGTGCTCCGTCACCCCCGGATGCGCTTTCAGGTACGACAGCACGGTACAGCCCATCGTGGCACACGCGTGCCAACTCCGGCAGCAACTCGGCCATGGCCTGGAACTTGCCCAGGGCAAGGTTCCCGTACCGGGACATCCTGGAAAGGTAGCTGTCGACTAGGCACGCCACACTCTCAACGCTTTAGAGTTGTGCTGCTGTTCCTTCATGCTTTGGAGCTGACGGCGGCCAGGGCGCCAGGCGGAGCTGCCGGAGGAGGAAACTGCACGAGACGCAGTCCTTTTGCGGAGGATGATTCTTATTAGGCTCTAGACGACCATCTGCTACTCACTAGCCGTTTCCGCCTGAGTGTTATCGCCCTCGCGACGGGCGTTGGCGGCGGGCTGGCAACTCTTTGCCGGCTGCCATGGGAGAAGGACGAGGTGACCCACGGCCACGGGTGGATGGGACATCCCAATTTTTTACCCCACCATGAACCTATTGAATACAGTTCTGCCCTTAATAAAAAAAAATAATAATAATCCAGATTTGGCCCACCTATTTTGGTACTAGCCCCACCTAATTTTGGTACTATCTCCACCTTTTTGGTACTTCTCTTTACTTTTGGTATCTCTTATTTTTGCACCGTTCAATGCCTCCTGATGGATGGTCTTTATTTTTTCCAACCATTATAAAATTTCTCATATCTGAAATGACTATGAATGCTTGATTACTTCAATCTTATAGTACAATTGAAAGCACATTTTTCATACAAATATGCACAGTTAATAGCTCTACAGCTTACTAGTTCGAAGTTAGATTAAAAAAAGGAACTGGTACATAGAATTAAACAGGGCATGGATATTTAGTACAGCGCAGTCATTTGGAACTCCTAGTATTAGAAGAAAGAAAGGATTGGAAGGCCATACCTCAATTAATGAGTCTGACATTAAGTTGATACGTTTACTACAGGGTACTTCTTTGCCATTCACGAAAATTGAATACTTCCCAGTATTGCTTATGTAGAAAGATCCATCATCGTCCATCTTAATAACTGCCTGCACATCAAAATACAGAATTGCAAGTAGAAGGTAAGCTAGCACATTAACAACTGAACATCATAATTTGGCGGCAGCGAGGGATTTGTGAGTAGGTCCTGTTCCTTTGGGATTTGTGAGTACCAAGCAGAACGATCTCATCAAGTGGCTATATAGGCATGTCACCAAGCAGAACCAAATCGGCAAGTGGGTATAGCCATGTCAAGAAAAAAGACAGTGCAGCAGAAGGTACAGAAGCAGAGAAATGGTTAAGAAAGGGTCATGCTGCATGCTTAAGCAAGAAAATAAAAATGAAATCCTTAGAAGCCCAAGCTTATTAACACAAAGGGAAAATTCTCCTGAAAACATAATAAGAACCTCCTTACAGTTATTGCATTAATGCTTCCAACAAACCAAGGTTGTTTTGCACCTATTAACTCATAAAAAAGGCAAGCAAGTACCTGTCGACGGGATATTTTGTTTGCCTTCCCTTCTTTACTCAAATCGATATCAACATGTACTTCTTTTGTTTCTCTCCCAAGACTTACCTGCATTAGAATAGGACCAAGCAAAGTTTTACAAAATGGCATAAAAATGATACAGAAGTGTATTTTAAAAGCATATCAGCGGTAGAGAAAGGTTTTAACCTGCAGGGTGACATCTGTTTTGCTAGTTAAAGACTATATTTAAGAATTCATCAGGCAATAAAATAATAAAACAGGTGAGTTTGACAACCAACAATAACAATTAAGTGATGTCTCTTGTCAACAACAACAACACTTGATGTAAATAGAAATGCTTAAGCACTTCAATTTACACAACAGGGAATACACCCATGGGATATTCTTTGCCTCTTTCGACATGTATGAATAAACAAGTTTGACTATAAATTTATTATTAGTAAAATGTTGGACACAAGTCTAAACTATTAACTTTTGGAAAGTCCTCATAACAAATCTAATGATATTATTATCATGTGGCCAATCTAAAAGAACGTGTATTTTAAAAATTTTAGGGAGTATAATGCAATGAAGATTCACAATATCATTGCTTAATATTACCTCAGGCTCTCTTATGTAGTATTTCATGCGTTGGCCATAAAGAATTGCGAAAGCACCCTTAGACATGATAGATCTGTTCATATAAGAGCAGGAACCTTTCTCTAATCTTATCAAATCCTTCCTGCTTTCAGGATACTGAAACCTTGAAACTGATCATACAAATAGCACAAACAGAAAAACATAGTATTAGGGTTCACTAAGAGCATAAAAGATAACAACAGGACCAATTAAAAAATATTTAACATAGATGAACATTAGAATATCAGGTGTTCATATGCATTTACCTTCCGGTTGGATGAAGTCAGATTCTTGATCCCATGGAATCAGGTCCAGATCAAGTATCTGCAATATTTTTTTTTGAGAAAGTCAGAAGCACCAAGGCATATAAAGCCATGTAAACTCAATGAAGAAAAGAACTATATATGTACCAGTGCTTCTAGGTCAAAATAGTTTGGAACACTAATCTCACTGTCAGATCCTTCTGCTTGGCCCGTAGTTGAAATGGTTGCAACGGGGTCATGAAATTCTGTATCTGGCAATGCAGAAGCCAACTCGCAGCTTTGGATAGCAGTTTCACAGCCTATTCCGGGCTTATGAGCAAGAAACTTGCAATTCATTTGATTGGACACTTGAATTGACTTATCCAAAGTCAAATTCTGTACATCATAACAACTCTCATGTTTAATGAAACCACAAGTTGTTTCTTCACCTCCATCAACAGAATGCAGTGCTGAAATACACGTGTTTGCATTGTTACCACCAAAGTTACCCTGCAGGCCAGGTGGCAGCTCACTTCCTACAGCACAACCTTCCTTAAGAGGCACCATATTTGTATTTTGCTTTAGGATGGCTGATTCCAGATTAACTGGTGGTGGTGGCGATGAAGGTTGGCCATTTTCCATATTTATCATTTTGGCAACCAAACACGCATCATGCTGAGCATCCTGGTCAAAGGTAGAAGTGGGTTCTAAAGAGGTCTGACCAGGTATAGGTATACAGTCATTGATAGGGATTTCAGAATCTTCTGTGTTCAACATGCACTTGACATTATGTTCAGGATAAAGCACTTCTGATGAAGCAGGTATACTGTCTACTCCAAAAACATCTGCTACATTTGGTTTCTTTTGGATATGATCTATATGGTCATCACAGTTGGTTGCATCAGGGGGTGAGGCCCTAAATCTTCCTTATTTGTCTCCAGTGCACAATCTAGGAAAAGATCACTGCTGACAAGCTCAAGGTCTTCTTTCTGACTAAAACCCTTTAAGTGGGAATGCATGAATCCACCTTCTGACGCCATTGCACTGCCTAAACCAGAATCACATACTACACTATCCAAATTTGCCTGAAATGCAAGTGCATCAATGCTATTTGTTTCCATTTTCTTGTCATCAGAAAGCATAAGAGTTTCTCCTTCAATTTTATGCATATCTGTCAGCATATCAGATGAATTAACACCTAGGACCTTACTCCAAGTTGGAATGCTAGGTTCCCGAAGACACCACTTTTGATTAATTGCTTTGAATGCGCCTGGCTCAAGAAATCCTCCTGTGGTATTTCCAGAAGATCGGTCAAGCTTTACACCATCTTGATGAATGCCCAGTGGAGCCTTGGAACCTTTATCTCCATGGTCAAACTGATCAGTAAGATCCAACCTATTATTTGCAGAGATTGCATTACTTCCACTGGTCTGAGAACTCTTCTGCATGTTGTCACAGCCATATAATTTGTCTACATCTGAGTTGCCATGTGGGCTTTCATAGTTGGTATTTCCATCTATCACCATGCTGCCATCAGAGTTAGAATGCTCTGCATGAAATGAGTATTGTCCACTACCATTGGAATGTACATGTTTTCTCTTAGAGCCACATCCGCCTATACATCCATAGCCACCTACAACAGCTCCTGATGGATCAACTTTGTGCAACAAATGATGGTCTCCACATGCACAATCACCACCATCAACAGGATTACATGAGCAGGGTGCAATACTATAACAAAAATCAGCAGACAAACATGGTTCATGGCGAATTCTCTTTCTCATTGCATAATAGTGATTCTTTACACTATCTATCTTCCGCTTGTACAGGGAAAAGCATTTTGCCTTTGGGTTGAAAAGCTTAGATGCTTTAGCAGGATTGGAGGCTGAAAGCTCCATCTCAAACTTGGCCATGCGAGCGGATGCTTGAGCTGATGTCTCCGAGTCATATAGCAATGAATACCAGCGATCCTGCAGTTCTGGAAGGGTGAATTTATGGGAGAAGCATACAGCTCCTTTAGCCAATGATTCCAATGAAGCACCAGCCTACAAGAATAAGACAGATAAATTAACAGGGTACAAAAAACGATACTACTCACATATAGTAAAAGAAACTTAATCCTCACAATATTTGCAAAATCTGGATCATTTAAACAAGCAGTTACTTCTACCGATCATACAATGGCAGCTGCCATACATCATTACCACCGTTACTATTTTTTTGCCCTAACATATCAAATGTGCAAATCAGTCAACTTGATTGAATATTAAATTTAAAGTAGTGTATATTGTGTGTTTTTTAGACATTTGAATTTATAGTCCAAGTTTTCATTTACCCACAGTAAAAGGTATACATTCTAGTTGTGATCATTGTGATTTGCTTTTGGATTTACTTGGCACACATTATCAAGTCAACTTGTTTTCAAAGACAAGATGAAGCAGCTAGGATGCAGTGTGAAAAGTTAGGATCATAAAAATAATCCCACAGATGGCGATGTTTGAACATGGAACTCAAACCATGTCACTGTAAAATTGGCTTTGGCTTATTAGCTTTGGCTCAAACAATCATAACACAATACCACCACCGTTTTGTGCTGGTCATGGCCATGCATAAATCACTAGGTTTTACAACTAATCTTGATATATATGGCACAGAGTCACTGCAGTGGCAGTCCTGAGTCCTCACACGACATATAACCAATCAAAATACAAATTAATGAAACGATGTAAAAAAGCGCGAGTCAAATCTTTATCATAATGCCAGTTCATGGAGCTAGGAGTAGCATCAGGGTAGGCACAAGATGTTGACACGATACTGCCATAGGTAAGAGGGCTAAATAGATTGCACTCTAGTTTCTGTGAATTTTATGTGAGAGTTTACTATATTATGATTCATGAATACACAAGGAAATTGGAAGTACTCAAATCATCATTTGATTTACACATATGAAGATAAGGAATTCATTTAGAACTGCAGTTGTTGAGTAACACACAATCATAATCAGGCACACAAAATATGGCTCAAGTGAACACTAGTTAAGATTTTTGACAAGTAGATTATAGTATCCCTACGTACCACTAACGTCAATTCAAAAAATCGTTAACACCTGACTGGATGCTACAGTGAAAATTCAGCACTGGGATCCAAACCTGAAACCGGACACATGGTAGTACACTAGTACTCCATTCGAGATGAGAAGTAATGAATAGACAAAATTAAATCAAACACGCCAGTACCAAGACACTTCTCTATCAAATAGAGACACCAATAACTTCTCAACCTTTTGACAGATCTAATTATTAAATGCAACTGCAGGAGAGTAATTGTTTCACAAATAACCCCGTGCATTAGACGTCTAATCCATTAAAGAAAGTTAGAAGCAGACAAAACCATAGCATCAAATGTGGCGGGAATGGGAAAGACATATAGCATCAGGATAAGTTGATCATTGCAGTGAACTGAATCGACCTCAAGAATAAAGGTGTGTTCCTACGTTGTTCACTTCTGCAAACATGAATTCAGGTATGTGGCCACATTGTTCAACAAGGATCTCAAATCCTCTGCACAGATGCTCAAACCACTAAATCCGGTAGCTAGGCCACTGAGCAACATCAATCACACCCGAAATTCAGAAGCAAGCAACGTGGAGAATTTATCAATTACAGAGCACGAGTAAGTAGTAACGCGAACCAACAAAACACTCGGATATGGCAGCGTTTCAGCAACCCAGGTGCCCCGGCGCAAAACAGTGGCTCGAACAATCTACAGGAACTCTTCACTTAGAAGAGTGTTGCGGGCGGAGGAGACGATCGTATTCTCAATTTCTCGCCGAGCAATCAACCCAAAGCCACACAAGCGACGGGGCGGCGATGCGAACCCAAAATTCAGCAATACTAGAAACAAGATGAACCGCGAATCGAACGCGATGGAGACGACGAGGTCGGACTATCCCTCCCAGTACGGGGGGCGCCAGGCGCCGGCGCCAGCGCCAGGCCCGGCGACGCGGCCACCGGCCGAGGTGAGGCGGGAAGTTAGTGGAGCAGCACCGGAATTCGGCGCCGATAGGAACAGGGCGTAGCGTTCCTGTGTAGTTCGCGCGGGTATCGAAGGGGGGTAATGCTCGGGTCTGGGTAGGGCGGCGTAGATTACCTCGACGGCATTCTTCAGGAGGACGTCGTCCTCGGCGGTCCATCCCGCCGCGGCCGAGGCGGCTGCCATGCCGCCCCGCCGCCCTGGAGGCTCCGTGCAATGCGGTCGGGCGGCGCGATGAGGAGGCGATTCCGCCGCGATTGGGTCGGGTCGGGTCGGGTGTACGGAGGGGCAGCGTGGTTGAGGAGGAAGCGAAGAAAGAGACGGGAGCGGCGGTGTGGAAGGGGAGGGGTGCTGGTGCAGTGGTTCTTCTGCCAACGGCGAATTGGAGGGCGATGCGGAGGCGACAGCTCAGCAGCTCTTTCCAGGCACGCCACACCACAGGCGACAGCTGCTGACAGCGCAACGGAGCAACTTCCGTTCCACCTGTTCGCTTCATCGTTTACGTGACTCATAAGTTGCTTAATGTTGTTTTATTACGAAAGAAAAGTAACGTATCATGGCTGATACGATCAAACGAATAGGGTAAAGCTAGAAATATCAAGTGCACGTACACATGAGACATTAGATCAGTTTTAGCAGAGTTTCACTCGGTTTCATTCTCATTTTAAAACTGTAATATATTTGCAAAATTATTTAGTCCAAAGAGTATTTATAAAGAAAAAGAGAAATAGAGTTTTATACTACTGTAGAATGAAACTCATCCATCAAGTTTATCAACACAAAAAAAATGTAGTGAAACCTCAACTAATACCGATTTGTTTCGTTCTCACAATGTTCTCGAGGATCTTCGGAGAGATAAGCAAATAACTGTAAGCAATTGCAAGTCTATATTTTTCATATGCTACATTTGATCATAACACCATATTATAACAATTAAATGTGGATAACCTATAAAACTGTGCATTGTCATCAACTATTTCATTTACTTGTAAAGCTGATGTAGCACTCTTGATAATTGTGTATTGAAACTTTGCACTGAGGTTGTTGTTTAAATCATCCAGCTAATAATAGTTAGTTTTTGTATGTTGTATATATTAGATTTCTCAAACAAAAAGACATTGTTCGGATCCATCCAGCTAATAGTTACTCTCTCCGTCCCCTTTTTATATGTCATTTTGGCCTTCTATAAGATACATCCGAGATTCTCTAAATTTGGACATACATGACATCTAAATACATAGAAGATGCTTTGAATCTAGACTACTAGAAGCATAGCTAGAACGACAAATAAATGGGGACAGAGGGAGTAACTGCTATTAGCTAGGGTAGGTCCAAAAGGCCACAACTAATAAATCAACTAATAGTTAGCTAGGGACTCAGCTAACAATTATCTTATAAGCAACCTCAAACCTCCCACCTACTTCTGTCCACGTTTCATACCAATAGCAAATAGGAAAAAAAGACATTGTAGACAACACTATTAATACATTAACCTTTTAGTTAGTGGATCCAAACATGACCAAGCTAATAGGTACCTAGCAAATACTAATCACGAACTATTAGACAACTAATTACTCTCTTTATCCTAAAAAATACAAGCTATCCAAGCAATTTTAAGACCAACTAAGGAGTTTGGTAACCTCATTAATCAATGAGTTTGGTTGTCAACTTGCTTAATTTTCTAGTAACACGGTTTAGAAAAAGGCACACATGCATGTCATTGATTGCCACATGAGCAAATCTGGTCCATCCCATCTAGACCCAAGCCTGCCAGGTGTGAAGCTGCTTTTCATGGCCCAACGGAAAACTAGGCCAGCCTGAGTAGCCTAGGTTCATATTCTTGGGCCTGGCTATCTCTGTTTTTCTTTGCCTGGCCCATATTTTGCTTATCTCTAGAGGAACCCGGCTGGAGATGCAGTGTATAGGAGTATCCACTTTCACGGAACCGGCTGTAACAGAAAACAAGGTGTTTGTGTAAAACAGGGAGAGTCTGTGCTACGTAGCTAATAGTAGTAGTTCCTTCATACTTAAAAAAATAAAGTCGTTTTGACAGCAACACGACTCCAAAGTATTATTTTGACTTTTTATTTTTATAAAAATATTTATCAAAAAATAATATATGTATATTTTTATGAAAGTATTTTTCAAGACAAATCTATTTATATGGTTTTCATATTTCCAAATTCAACAACTTAAAAATTATTCAGAAACTGGTATATTCCAATGTTTTAACACAAGGACAAAAGTGATGCTGGGTGATTAATTGGTGTGGGGGATGTGTGTAGCCTGGTGGGGGAGTTTCCTGGATAACGGCTTTGGATCCAACACCTACTTACTACAGTAGCTGGATCCGCTGTCCATTACGATTGGAATCCAATGCAAGCTACTACTACTATGAAGCCCGCGTATTCATTCATGAATGTGTCTCCTCTCCTCTCGTAATATTGAGGGTGAAAACCGGGGTGGGCCCACATGTATTCAATGGTATTCAGTTGAATACCCAAATTTTTTGGCAAAAAAAATCATATATATAATGTATATACAAGTCTGTATATGAGAAAAAGAAAAATACAGTGAACTTCCTACCTATACAATCAATTAGGGTAATCGTTTTCGCTTCCCATCGAGGCCCAGCCTTTTGCTATATAACCGTCTAACAGAGGCCCAAGGATGCTGTTTCAGTTCCCCGTCTCTGGGCTCTGGGCTCTGCTCTCTTTGAATCGACTTTTTTCCTTGTCTGAAAAAACCCTTAGGTCTTGAGAGGTGAGAAGGTCTAATAGTAATACAGTAACGGAAAACAGGGTGTTTGTGTAAAACAGGGAGAGTGTGTGCTACGTAGCTAGTAGCGACCAATTAGTACTTCAGATTCACTCTCACAAAGTTTTAGGGATAGCAATTGCCAATTTATCCCCACACTGTTTGTCAAGTCTCTTGTTTTAATTTTTGGGTCTCAAGTATGAAAAGAAAATGATGAAAGCTTCACAAATTTGAGAGGTCTAGCAGAGTTGTCCATGATGCTTGTTAAAAAGGACAAGGTTGATATGTTCAACATTATTTACAAACTTCTCAAATTGGTGCTAGTTCTTCCAGTTGCAACAGCCGGTGTGGAAAGGATCTTTTCTACCATGAACTATATCAAAAACAAGTTGAGATATAAGATGGGGCAAGATTACTTGAATGATGGCTTGGTTACATTCATTGAAAGGGAATTCTTCTTGCAAGCAAAGGATGAACATCATCAACTGTTTTCAAAGCATGAAGAATCGGAAAGTTGTCTTGTGATTTTGTAAGTTTTATTGTCACTTGGTTGTCAATTCTATATGTTGTCATTTCATATGTTGCCACTTTGCTATGTTGAACTATTGGTACCTTTTTATGTTAAACAATTTCAATTTATGCTCAGATTCTTGAATATGGAAATTATGCTCAATTCTTAAACTATATATTATGCAGTTTTAACTATATGGCATTATACATGCCGAATATTAGCCATTCGGTTGTAAAAAAAATAGTACCCATGTATAGTTTAAATACCCAGCCCTCAAATCCTGGGCCCGCCGCTGGGTGAAAACGAACACTACAACAAATGCCGCGACTCATCGTCGTCCTCTTCTGTTGTATGCCTGTATGCATCTATTCCTCTCGTTTCATGATTTGTACTTGTATTGAAACAATGTAAAAGGCATCGATCGATGAATGGAAAACAGGAAAGATTAGCTAGGGAGCTACTAGTAATTAAGATTATGTCATCATCCTAGTCGTACGTAGAGCGAGGCAGGTAGCTAGCTAGGTAAGTTTATACATACTACAAGACATGCATACTAGATTGTTCAAATGAATATCATCATCTCCAATATCGATTCTATCTTGCTGAATTGATGTCAGGAGTAGCAGGGTTTATTTGAGCCCGTCTCATGAAGACGATGAGCATGTATGAAGACTTGGGATCTGTTTGGATCGACCTAATAAAAACAGCTTTACATGGTATGCTTGGATTCCGTACAAGGAACCGTACGCCCCGGCCGGCGCTGAAAGCCTGAATGAAACGTCTCCTGAAATCAAGTGCGGCCGCAAACTTTAATTAATTAATTTATTATGAATCAAAGGCCAGCGGCACACGAAAACAAAAAGGTAGGTATATATATGTAGAGATCATGGAGCAGATAAGATTCTCCGTACAAATGAAATGAAAGGCCGGTGCATGCGGATTTCCCACCAAACTTTGCCGACCCCATCGTCTCGTCCCACCAAACAACTTTGCCTTGCATTGCCTGTCCGGCCAAGTGGCCATCTCATCTTCCTTTAGTCTTTGGAGTTTTTGGACACCACCACAGCTTTCCGAGAGAGATCAAAAGGCCATTTCCCATTACCATGTCTTTGGTGTGCCCTAGCATGTTTATTTGGCACCGTACATCCGGCCTTTATCCTTTTCATTGATGAAAGATCTCTGCCTCTTTTCCGTTTTTTTTTTCTGTTTTGTCTTTCTGAAAGCCCAATTATTCTTTTTTAATCTTTAGTGGAGTGATTCACATCCTACTATCCCTGCTACTCCTAGCTTGTGCTGTCTGCCTCCGCTAGCAGTTGCGACGCAAGCAGAGAGACACAGCAGAGGTTGCTACGCAGCTAGAGATGTGGACCATGCATGCAATTGCATCGGATCATCAGCTCCACCGGGTGGTTTTGCTTTTGGCGCGTCTTTAGTTTGATTTATACACACCATGCGTGAGAAGAGAAGATCGATTAGGTTTGGGTTTCCTAGCTAACCACCTAGCTAGTTGGCGCACAGCTTTCTTGCTCGTGCCACCATTCCCCCCTCTCACGGCGTCACCTCGCTCGGGGAAATCAAAGTGAAGTGGCGACAACGACATGCCTGGCTGCTTTTTCTTGCAAGTGACAACCAACATTGCTAAATGTATCAATTTTATTTTACATTACAGGGTGGCACATCCTTGGTGTCCGTTTGTGATTTACTAATTAATGTGATAAAATAATGGGCATGTTCGCTTGTTTGAATTCTGGAGGGATCTGGATGGTTTGGAGAAATGCTGGAGGAATTTGTGAGAGAAAAACACTGTTTCGGATGAAAAAAATAAACGGATCAAGCCGAATTTAAGGGCACGCGAACGGGGCCAATATCGTCAACTCGTCATGATATATTGTAGGAATAATAATAACTTTATTTGATTCGATGGATCTAAGTGATCTTTTGGCCCACGCTCCAAGCTCCATAAAGTAGTTGGCTGAATCCACTAGGACCGCATCAAACCCAAACTCCATGAGTCCATGCCGTACACCTCTCAGCTCTTTCCGTAGTCCCTCTGGTACGGAAAAACTTCATCATCATCATTTCATCAGGCGTGGAGCTGTGGACCATCATCCATGTGAGGTGCTCTAGCTAGCTAGTAGTAGACCATCCATGTGCATTGTGCAGACGTGCAGCGCGAGCGTGCGACAGTGCATGCGTTGTGACTGTGCTTTGCGTTCTCTGGGTTTTGTTTTAATTTTGGTGGCGTTTCAAAGCTAGGTAGGATCAAATAGTCCAGATTTTGAGAGCAGTTTTTAAAATCTACCTACCCAGATTCTTAAAAACCCATAAGCTCATGAGACCCGGCTATTGCCATTTTTTTTTTGCACAAGTACCCATTTGCCCTCATTAAAGACCACACCATGGCTGTTTAGGAACAATAAATGAAGGGTACAATAGTTTATTAGCACTAATCATAAATGAAACCAGCTTCTAAAAACTAGGGGATCGTCGATGGGCCTGTTCATTTGGTTGAAATTTTGGTCTTTGGTTTAAATTTGGCTAGTCTTTGGTTTTTTGAGAGAAACATTGTTGGTGGTGACCGATTTGGACCTACCAAACCAACGAAATGAATGTGACCTGGATCAAAATTTTAAAAGGCTCACGATCTGTGAGCCGGGTCAATTTGGTTTGGTGGCCACCTAAATAGACTGCCGCTGCAGAACTCGCTTTTTGGATGGGTGCTTTTGATTATCACGAGGGAGAGTGTTTTTCTCTTTTTGGATGGGTCAATTTTAAAAGGCCTGTTCGCTTGCTCGTAAACGATCGTAAATTTTCAGTCGGGAACAGTGTTTTTCTCTCACACTAAACCAGCCAGCAGTAAATAATCCACGATACGATACGACCTCCCGAACAGGCTGTTGGATCGGGGTGCTGCTCCCACAGCCACAAATGCGTGTACGAGTCCACTCTCAAGTGTCGTCCACGGTGGTTGGCTTGGCTCCTCCTACCCAAATTCCACGGCCGTACACTTCCGTGCGGTTCCGTAGCACCCCTCGTACGGAACCGCGACCAGGCCCCAAGCGCTCCGTACGCGCACGCGACTCCCGAGTCATGTGGGGCCCACCACGAACCATGTCATGGGCTCCGCTTCTGCCGCTGGCCCGCTGTCCTGTGCGCCTTCTGATCGACGACGGACGGTGGTGGTGGGCCCTAGGTACTATTTTTACTGTATGTTTCAATTCAACGGTGACGACTGAACGAGCAGTGGCTGATGGATGGATGGATGGATTAAACAACCTACCTACTACTCGTAATTAACTTAACTGTCAGGTGATCTGATTACATTATTAAATAAATCCACGCGTGTGCGTGTGTGAACGCGGGACCTAGTGAGTGGTAAGGCGTGGGCGATCGTTTTTCAAACTTCCTTTTTTATTTATACGTAAATTATAAGATAGTACGTATAATATAATACGATCCTTTTTACAAGGTCCAGAACTTTTTTACTTTCGATCATCGAGGAAGAAATATCCTGGCCTGATCGAGCTCACTGGTTGTGGTTGACAACGGCGATGCGCGTTCGTTCGAAAGTGTGATGGGAGCGTGAGGGATGCTGGATGCATGGTTTCAGCGTCGATAAAAGTTTACCTTTAAATGTTTCAAAGAAAGAAAAAAAGAGGTTTACCTTCACAGCCACCACACGTTAGGATTTACCGACGCTGAAGTTTCTTTTATAATTTCCTCCAGCTTGCGCTGGCAAATAAATCAAATTAAACGCCACCTTCAGGGCAGCCTTCGTTCTTTTCTCGCGCGCTTTGTGGTTCACAGACTCACAGGTGCGCTTGCGGGCGGGGTCTGCACTCTGCGGGGAGAAGAACCGACACGTACGATGAGCAAGCGTTCGCACCAAACGGTTTGTCACCATATGTGATGCCGGTAAACCAACGGCGATGGAGATGCACGAGGCAGCCTGAACCACAACCTATTACGAGTTCTAGAGCTTTGAAATTGAAGACGGACGAATATTTCTTCAGCAAATGCACTGTGTGTCTCTTAATTTCAGCATAATGTTTCTGTCATGTGTCGTCTCAGCGTGTGTCGGTGGTGGCAATCTCGGACGATCTTGACTAGCTAGAAACATCATCGTAGCATCGTAATCCAACTTCCACTAGCTTGGAGGTACTAGCGACACTAGTAATCTACGCGACTTAAGGGAGCCTTCACATGGGCCATGCATATGCTTGTCTCGGTAGTAAACCATGTTGACTAATCTCACTTAACTTTTTGGCCATGTATTTATTCTTACTTTTTTTTTTTGAAATAAAGGCGGGAGCTCTGCCGCTCAATTAAGACGAAAGAATTGTATGTACAAGAAGGGTAGCGCCCCAATGTGGAGCCAACACTGGACACCCGAAGGGCTAACCCACCCAGTACGCGACGCGGAAGAGCACACAAAACTGCCATGAGTCATCATTGCCTAGCATGATTGCAAAGCAGCCAGCAGCTCCGACTTCCGATGGCAAACCCCAGACGATCTAAATGAAAACAGACAGACGGCCCGAAGTGAAAGGCCGCAACAGGTCATCGTTGTCGAGCTCAAACCGAAGAGCAGCTCCGACTTCCAATCTTGATCCTCCGCCCTGCCCCCGACTTTTGCTCGACTTCCGAAGCAATCCAGTCCACGAAGAAATGGGGGGGGGGGTTGCCTCATGTCATCGTTGCCGAGCCACGTCCCCTGACGTAGTAGCTCCGACTTCACGTTGTAAGTCCCTTCCTCCACACGCATACCGGGCGCCAAGAAGCGAAAGCATCAACTAAAGGCGACGTCGTGGCAGAGACGAACTTCAATAGCGACGCCTTAAGGAAGGGAATAACGTCGGTGACGCCACCGTCGCTCATCTGAGATGGACCGGGCTTTCACCCATGGAAGATAGTGCTGGGGAACGCGCGACGCCCACAACAGGGTAAGCGACGCCCACGGGCGTCACCGTCGCCGAGGTTTTCGCCCAAGATGTCCCCCAGCATAGCGTCAGGCCAAGATCCTGGGTCATAGCATGCTGTCTCCGCCGTCGTCGCTATCCTGCCATCCCGCACAAACCCTTCTAGAGCGGCATCGATGCGCTAGCTGCCACAGTAGCCGCATAGCTGCGTCGGCTGCCAGCCCCTCCGGGCGGGCACATGGAACCGGGCTTCACCTTGCCGCGTGAGTCACACTGCAGCATGCCGAAGCCGTTGTCGACCGTCGTCGCCGGCCCTGACACTTGCGGCCAACATTGCCAGCCGCCGCCAGCTGCCGTCGGGCGCGAGGGCCTCGCCACCGGCCGCCGCCCCAAGCACCATGGGCCCCGGATCCGTCCGCGAAGACGGAGAACCCAGTGCCCCAGGCCTGCATAGCCGCCCCCAACATGGTCGACACCACCGACCCCGCCCCCCTGACTTGGGGGTGCCAGATCCGGCCACCAGGGCACCGGATCCGCCAGGCCAGGCTGGAGCAGCCCAGGCCGGCCCCGTCGGCGCCGCCATGCCGGGGAGGAAAGGGGACGACGGAGGGGAAGAAGATGAAGAGAAGCCCGCCATCGTCACCACCACCCTGTGCCTGCCCAGGCCTCTGGCTAGCGCCGCCGCAGTCACGGCCAGGCGGCCTCGCCGAGCCCCACGTGGCTCGGGCGAGGCGACGCCCGCCGGCCCGCGTCATCCCGTGCCGCCACGCCACCATACAAGAGGAGGGTCCCGCCGCCGCCATCTTGGGTGGCCTGCTCCGCCGACGGCGCAGCAGGAGAGGGGAGGGGGCGCGACGGCTAGGGTTGGCCACCCGAGACGCCCACGTGGGAGGGCGACGCGGGGCCGAGCGCTGTGACTTGAAATAGTTATGGAATGCTAAGGCCGGAGCTATTTGCATTATTTATTTATTCTTTATTACTCCCACGGTTTTAAATTAAAAATCATTTTCCGTTTTCTAGTTATAGAGCTTTTGCTATGCAGTTACATAGTGTATACTCATGTGCGTAATAATAACTATTTACCTAGAAAAGCCAATTCGATTCATAATTTGGAATGAAAAGAGTACTATATATCTAAAAGGTTCAGAGAATTTGTGTGTGTTTACGTTTTGTCATCTTCCTTAGATAATTAAAAAAACAAGGAAAACCTTCCTTAGAGATGGACGTTGATCCATGCATTGGTCATCTTGTCGAGTCCACGGAAAGACCAAACTGCATTTTGCACCAGAAGAGAAGGCGCAGCATCACCTCCACTGCAATGAATTGATGTGTGTGCCCATGGGCTACGGACGGCTCCCGCCCGTCCTGCCTAGCGGCGGATTAGAAAAAAAAAATTAGAGGACTGAACAACACGTACCTCTTAAGTCCCACCTATACACAATAGATCTTCACTTCCACCGCTCCCCTCCGACGGTTGGATCCGCCCCTGGTCCTTGCCCACATCCATCTCTGACCAGCCCTGCTTAGAACATTTACGCCTGCCATGTGACGGGTACAGCGTCGTCCCTACCCAAGTTTCCTTTCCCACTGCTGCACTGTATGCCTGCATACTCAAGAGTCTGGCGAAACCAGCGCAAGCAACAGCAAATCTCATGCTAGCTACGAGCCCTGTTCGTTTGGTACAGGGCGATTCTGAACCTTGGCTGCTGTCTCTACAGCAGGCTCCGCGCAGCAAGATCACATGATAGCTGTGTGGGCAATTCTGAACCTTGGCATGTGCAATCAGACCTTAGCTTAGCGCTAGCTAGGATCAAAAGGCCTTTTAATTTTTCTGTTTCACTCTTCGTTGCAACAATAAAAAAAAATAGGGAAGAGGTTTTGGCACACGTTCGCTTGCTCGTATCTGGCTTATAAGTCATGATTTATTAGTCAATGAATAATTTTTTTTTTCATATCAAATCAACCAATAATATTTTCAGCAATGACTTATAAGCCAAATCAGCTCAGACGATAGTCTTTGATCAATAAATTTGCAGTGCAGGTGCAGCCTGCATGTCAGCATGTGGCGTTTGTTTGTACGTACCCCTAGCTGTGTGCAACTCATCCGGCTCTGGATCAGCAGTCATCAGCACTGGCGTAATTAAAACAGCCTTGTGTACTCTTTTTTGCAACAATATATCACTACTTATCTGCGTACGCACTGACAACTCTACCTAGATTGCAACGATCCAACAAGACGGGGATGGATCGATTTCGAGATTCCACGCCAACGGCCAACCCCGGCCTTCTTCAGAAACGCCGACGCCGGTCCGGTCCGTCCTGACCACTTCGATATTTATTTACGAAACTTCCGCGAAGCGATCCACCAAACAGCTGAGTGGCTCCTGGCTCCAACAAGATGGGGATCGATTCGTTCCACGCCCCTCTCTTCAGAAATGCCGGTCGTCCGTCTCCGTCCTGATCGAAAGTCTCCGAAAAGGATGTTTACGAGGCTGAAGGAAACTCAGCCCAGTTTTAGTTTTTTTTCCTTCCAAAACCTAATCAAACACACGCACTCACTCACGCAATCTCGGCCATACTTTTGGCAAGATGCATGATCACCAATCTTCACCCACTTTGCTTGATCGTTTCTGTGGCTTATAAGTTGGTTGATGCTGATTTATTATAAGAGAAAAACACTATATCATGGCTGATAAGCATGACTGATACGATCAAACGAACATGGTGCTTATTTGCTCTGCTATATGTAACATGCGGATTCCAGGCAAATAGATTCTATTTATTTATATACGAATTACTAGTATCTTCGAGTCTATAACTACTAGATGTAGATATTTTCTATCTATATCAGATATAGAAAAGGACTCGAAGAGAAAATGGTGTGGAGGTGGAAGCAGGAGCACACGTACTGTAACTAGCAGCACGGCAGCCGTGCAACAGAGAGTACAAGTACGTGGCTTAATTCGTAGCAGGCGTGGCTTTTAGAAGATTCGTGTAATCCGGCGTTGTTGGGCGGTGGGGACCGCGACTGCGAGCCACACACGCCGGCGCAGAAGATCTCGGTGGGCCCGTGGGCGGTGCGCGCGATGCGGACGCGCCCGGGGGGTGTGGCCTACGGAACCGTACCGCCGCTTGTACCCGCCTCACCTTCCCACACGTCGCCGTCGCCGGATCCTCTGCGGACAACAGCAGCCAGCCTGTGTGTGCCGGACTCGACTGTCCATGAGCCAGCCCATGTGGCCGTGTCCCTCCACCGGCACCGGCGGCAAACACCAGACACACCGTCCCCGTCCTTCCTCCAGTGAGTCTGCCAAGCTGCTCGATCTTGTAGTTGTACTGCCACATTCACAGATGACAGATGTGCAACTTCTCATTCACTGGCCTAATTAAGCATGTAGTAGGGGAGTAGCTTAATGACCAGCCAAAAAGCAGGCCCGAACCAACACCAAGCAGAAGAATCTCATCGTCGGCCCAGAGACACCCGGCCGTAGATCACGGACCCGTACCCCACTTCCGTACAGTCCCCACACACAGCCACCCACGCCCTGCCCATTTCACGACATCGGCAGCTAGCGCGGCCCGCTCGATCGGTTGTTAATTAGCGGCCCTGCTCATCCGTCCGTACATGGGTTGTCCCCCGCGGCCCGTACAAGTGGCGTGCCGCCACGGCACGACGTGGAATCCAGCGTAGTAGTGCGTGCCGGGGTCGTCTGGGTATCGCCGGCGGCCGGCGCGCCAGGCGGCATATACGCCGGCCCTGATGCCGGCGGCCGGTTCTCCGTTCCGTGCTGGTTCAACGCATGCATTTGGTCCAAATGTGGCCACGCGGCTCCGTTCAGGCAGGAGCATCTCCACAGCTACTTTCTGTACGATTGTTGCGCAGCTGTATAGAGTATAGTAACTTAGGGCGCGTTTAGATGTAAAAATTTTTGGATTTTGGCTACTGTAGCACTTTAGTTTGTATTTGGTAATTAGTGTCTAATTATGGACTAATTAGGTTCGAAAGTTTGGTCTTGTGATTTCTCACCCAACTGTGCAATTAGTTTTTTTTCGTCTACATTTAGTACTCCATGCATGTACCGCAAGATTTGATGTGACGGGTACTGCGTAAAAAATTTTGGAAACTAAACAGGCCCTTAGTAAAGCTCAATATAGTTAGGGAATACTAGTAACCAACTCAAGATCTTGGAAAGATCAATATGGTTAGGGAATCAACCTCTCAAAAACAGGTTCCCAAGCCTTTTCAACGTCCTGTCGTAGTTAGTTCGTAAGACACACAAGCTATGATTACAAATGTCTTTAGCATGTTACCTCTAAGGCCTCGTTCGTTTGGCTGGTTTTGAGGCTCGAAACTATTCCACCTAATCTATATTAGTATAAATAAGCTTATCATTCCAGCGTGAATAATTCCAGGGCAACTATTCCACATTAAATGAACAATCCCTAAATGTTTCCTTCAGAAAGGCATTTCTCTTGTCGCAGGCTTTATGGGAATCACATGATGGAAAAAGACACTATTACTTGGGCCCCGTTTGGCCTGGCTTCCTCCGGCTCGGGCTCTTGCCCTATAGCGCGTTGTGGCGTGGAGCCAGAGGAGGCAGGGAAAGGCAGCTCAGCTAGCTCCAGAGACAAAGATAGGAGGAGCCGGAGCCAGTTTGCTGATGCTACAGGAAGATACAGCACGTGGAGCTGGAGCCGCCTCAGCAGGAGCCCTGCCAAAGACGTCCTTGGCCTTTGAATAAGGACGGTTCTTTCGCAGCTCGTTAAATGCATCAATATATACCTACTAGTTACTATCAGTGGCATTAAGGTCTCAAAGGAAACTTCCCTTGGAAACTAAACTCTTTTTGTGGTTTTACTAACAAAAACATAATTTAGCTAGAAGGAACTGGCATGGGTATACTTATTACTGTTGTTTTCGTATTAACATATGTAGACTATTCAACATCTCTTCATTGAGTGTCGTTGTGCTATTATTTTGGGCCAGCGTTGCGTATTGTGTTTGGTATCACTCCACCTTTAAATACGGAGAACTTGTTTTGGTGATTCGTATAAACATGGAGCGAAGGAAAACAAGTTTTTTATTTCTAACGGGGCCGGTGGTTCTCTGTTGGTCTATTTGGCTCTCAAGAAATGATGCCGTGTTTGATAAATACAAACCTGAAACTTTTTTTCAGGTCTGATTGATTCAAAGCAACACATTCGCTCCACTTATGGCGTTAGTTGCAGCACTACGATGTCACTAACTTTAGACCATCCGTTTAGAAATTTTAGCTCTAAAGTTTAGAAAAGTGGATCTAAACAAACCCTCAAATATGATCCTTGAAAAAAAAAGACATTCTAATTAATCAACTTTATATTTAAGGAGAAAATAGTCTACGCTTTACATGCACAAGAGGCTCTTTTGGCCCTGTTTGGCTTATCCTATATTTAGTTTATTCGGCTTCTTTTTTTTAGTCGAAACAGTGTTTTTCTCTCACAACAATTCAGTTAGAACAGTGTTTTTTAGTTAGTTTCAACTAAAATTCTGACAGCCGAACGGGATCGGGCCATGTGATAAAATATTCTCCGCCCTCTTTGGATGCTACGAAATTGCGATCCGAGCAGGATCACAACTTCAGGAGCATGGATCATGATGTGCCATTTTTCTACGTGGGAATGCGTGGCCTGCAGCATGATGGATGGGGCGCATCTTGGTACAGGTGGGAGTACACAACACATGCGCACAGTACTTTACCTACGCTAATTATAATCAACACAAGGTGCTGATTGTGTGGCTACCTGTTTGGCATCAAGCAACACTTTTCTTCTGTAGTTTTATATTTCTCCCATCCCAAATTATAAATCATTCTAACTTTCTTGAAGAATCAAAATATTTTAAGTTTGACCAAATTTATATAATAAAATAATAACATCTATGATACAAAATAAGTGTTATTAGATTCTTCATTAATTATATTTTATAGTATATCTATTTAATGTTATAAATATTTGTAATTTGTTTTATAATTTTGGTCAAACTTGAGATGTTTTGATTTTCTAAGAAAGTTGAAATGACTTATAATTTGGAACGGATGGAGTACTTATTATATAGTGGTAAAGTGAGAGCAAACTGGAGCAGAATACGCTTATCTTTTTAGTGTAGGCACTTGAGCTATAGCCATGGTGAAAATTTGATTCTAATAATTGGTTCTTTAGTACCCACAACTATATAGCTTGGTCATTGTAGAGTTATATACTCTTTCTATTTCAAATTGTAACTTGTT
This sequence comes from Miscanthus lutarioriparius, assembly GCA_904845875.1. Taxonomy (NCBI): domain Eukaryota; kingdom Viridiplantae; phylum Streptophyta; class Magnoliopsida; order Poales; family Poaceae; genus Miscanthus; species Miscanthus lutarioriparius. The sequence goes on along the minus strand of CAJGYO010000003.1, from coordinate 97,828,260 downwards.
TTGACTTTTTGAGATACATAGCTTTTATTATGTACCTAGATCTAGATATACAATGTGTCTAAGGTGCATAGTAAAAACTACGGTTCTAGAAACACTAGAGAAACGACATTTCGTCGATGGTGAAAATATTTAGTCCCGGTTTCAAACTGTAAACCGAGACTAAAGGAGGCATTGGACCTTTAGTCTCGGTTTCTAATATAAATTGGGACTAATTCCACCTTTTAGTCCCGGTTGTAACGGTTACCAAGACGTGTTAGTGCAGGAGGCTTTAGTTCTGGTTTGAGACACGAATCCGGACTAAAAGTATGACTTTTAGTCTTGGATTGAGACATAAACCCGGACTAAAGGTAGTCCTAGTTTGTGTCTCAAATCCGAACTAAAGGTGTCTCCAGAGTGAAAAAGTAAAAAAGAAGAAGAAGAAAAAGACCGAGAGCCATCCATCCACCCCTCTCGTCTCCTGCATTTTCACTTTCACCCGCGGCCCGCACCGCTTGTAGCGTCTAGCGAGGTAGGGGAGACGCAGACAGACGGACGGCCACAGCGGACGCCACACGGCTGGAGCCCACACCGGATCCGGACCCACTCACCCCACCTCCTGTCCTCCAGCCCGGTCTCCACGGCAGTCGCCCACCGCCTGCGAAAGATCCCACCCCCACGCTGATTCGCTCGCCGTCCCCTCCCCCTGCAGCCGTGGCCCTGCCCCTACTATATAGGGGCGTGCGGCCGCGCCAACCTGCGCTTCGTGGTGTGCCGTGCCCGACAGTCGCCAGCCTGCCCCGCGCCTGCTGCCGGCCCGCCTGCACGCGGCACTGCGAAACCGAGCTCCGGGTTCTCCGGGACGCCGCCTGCCGAGCGGAGGGGAAGGAAGGATGGAGGACAAGGCGTCCAACCTGGACGCCGTGCTCAAGGAGGCCGTCGATCTCGTACGCGCCACTCTTGATCCCTGCCCTCCCTCCCTCTCTCCCCGTTTTGCTTGCCTTTTCCTGCTCTCGCGGTTGCTTCTTTGGCCTCGTGCCGTGGGTGTCCAGCGCGGCGCCGGGCGCTGCTGCTCTGCTCTGCTCGGTGCCCGGTTCGTGCCGTGCCTGCATCCCTCGTTCCGCGGATTTTTTTTTGGTGTGCGTTTTCGTTTGCGAGGGTGCGGCCGGATGTATGGGGTTTTGCCGTTTTGGTGCCCTGCCGGCTGCCGCTGGCGGTGAACTAGTACTACTCCCTCTTCTTCCCGTTCGTGCCCCCGCCTCGATCTTGGCGGGACTCCGTGATCTCGTCGGCGGCCGCGATTCGCTCCCGCTTGCCCCCCACCCACCCACTGGGCACTGGTCGATTCGGCGCTTCGATTGAGTGATCTCCTTGCGGTTACGCTCGGCCCAGGTTCTTCTTAGTTCTTCCCAGTTGCTCTCCGCTGGTTACTTTTGTTGTTTTTTTTCCTCCCCCGTTCTTTCTGCTTTTTTTGTGGTTTTCCGCGCGCCGCTTCACCGCACCAATTCTTTATCTTCTTACACGCTTTTATTTTGTTGGTTCTTATCTGTTGCCTGATCCCTCCTCTGCCGCAATGGTGTTCTTGCGCCTGCGCAGGAGAACATACCGATCGAGGAGGTGTTCGAGAACCTGCGATGCAGCCCGCAGGGTCTCTCCACGGAGCAGGCCGAGCAGCGCCTCGCCATCTTCGGGCCCAACAAGCTGGAGGAGAAGCAGGTGAGGGAATCCGAATCCGCCGCCTTGGCTCGGCTCATGCGTTTGTGTTCCTGTTCATTCATCAGTCTAGCGTGACGCGAAGCTTACATGATGGAGTATGTGTGTGTCTGTCTGTGTGACTGCAGGAGAGCAAGATCTTCAAGTTCTTGGGATTCATGTGGAACCCGCTGTCCTGGGTCATGGAGGCGGCCGCCATCATGGCCATCGCGCTCGCGAATGGGGGAGTAAGTACTGAACTTTCACACCCTGTGGACATGGCAGAGGCGTTCTGGAGACTGGGTTCAGAGGTTTTGATGTGTGTTTCCGCTGTTTTTTTTTCAGAACAAGCCGCCCGACTGGCAGGATTTCGTGGGGATCATCACTCTGCTCATCATCAACTCCACAATCAGCTTCATTGAGGAGAACAATGCCGGCAATGCCGCCGCTGCTCTCATGGCCCGCCTCGCCCCCAAGGCCAAGGTACTGACAGGATCTCGTTTGCTGTGTGGTTGCAGCGCTGTGTTGTTTGTCTGTAGAGCATACTGATTCCGGTTTTGCCGTGATAAAAGGTTCTCAGAAATGGCCGGTGGACCGAGGAGGAATCAGCTATCCTTGTGCCAGGGGACATCATCAGTGTGAAGCTTGGGGATATCATTCCAGCTGACGCTCGTCTGCTTGAAGGGGATCCACTGAAAATTGATCAGGTAATGCAAATTGAAGTTGCTGCTCTCTATATGGATTGGGCTGGCATTAAATTGTGTTTCTTCTGACTTTTGAGTTGATTGCAGTCTGCACTCACCGGCGAGTCCCTTCCAGTGACCAAAGGCCCTGGTGATGGAGTGTACTCTGGCTCCACTTGCAAACAGGGCGAGATTGAGGCCGTTGTCATTGCCACTGGTGTGCACACATTCTTTGGCAAGGCAGCACATCTTGTCGATTCAACAAACCAAGTTGGTCATTTCCAGAAGGCAAGCTTCTAATCCTGCTTTTCAGAACTTGCTTAATTTCTTCATTGGCAAATTTATGACGTGACGAACACTGGTTGTTTTCACTATCCAGGTTCTCACTGCCATAGGGAACTTTTGCATCTGTTCAATTGCTGTGGGAATGATCGTGGAGCTTATCGTCATGTACCCGATCCAACACAGGGGTTACAGACCAGGAATTGACAATCTGTTGGTGCTTCTGATTGGAGGAATTCCAATTGCCATGCCCACTGTCCTTTCTGTGACTATGGCAATCGGGGCTCATCGCTTGGCTCAACAGGTATGAACTTGTCAATAGGGAATATCTTTGTTTCTCATTTGATCTAATATAGGAATCGAATACTGAAGTTTTGCTTGGTGGTTTAGGGAGCAATTACTAAGAGAATGACAGCAATTGAAGAAATGGCTGGCATGGATGTTCTTTGCAGTGACAAGACTGGGACACTAACCTTGAACAAGTTGACTGTGGACAAGAGTCTTGTAGAGGTAGGCTGTTGTTACTAGAAGTTTAACTGCCTTTCAGTGTATGGATCATTGCAGCCTAACCTGATTGTTAACTGGATCAGGTTTTCCAAAAAGGCGTTGACCAAGATACAGTGATTCTGATGGCTGCCAGAGCTTCTCGTACAGAAAACCAGGATGCCATAGATGCCACAATAGTTGGTATGCTGGCTGATCCAAAGGAGGTACTTAGATTCTTCAGGAGTTTGTGATGGGCAGGCTGCAGTTAATTTTACTTTTACTCTAACTATTTTTCTTTCTTCTGCTTGTTTGACAAAAGGCTCGTGCTGGTGTTCGAGAGATTCATTTTCTGCCATTTAATCCAACTGACAAAAGAACTGCTTTAACCTACCTTGATGGTGAGGGAAGAATGCATCGTGTTAGCAAGGGAGCACCAGAGCAGGTACTGTTTTCCTAAGCACATATTGGGAACTCTACAATTGTCACAATGATTTCAATTAATTAATAGTGGAAGTTGAACAGATCCTTCATCTTGCACACAACAAGTTGGATATTGAAAAAAGGGTCAGAGCTGTGATTGACAAATTTGCTGAACGTGGTTTGCGAGCACTTGGTGTAGCTTACCAGGTCTGTGATCCTTGACATGCATTATTGCTACACTCTTGAACTACAAGGTCTGCTGTACTTGACTGAAAATTCATGTACAGGAAGTGCCAGATGGTAGGAAAGAGAGTCCTGGAGGACCATGGCAATTCATTGGGCTCTTGCCACTTTTCGACCCCCCTCGCCATGATAGTGCAGAAACTATCAGAAGGGCACTCCATCTTGGTGTCAATGTCAAGATGATTACAGGTTTGTCATATTCGTCCCTGTCCACCTTGAGTTGATTGCTCTAACCTGAAGTTTGATCCTCTGATTCCTTGCTAGCTTGTAGATAGCAATATGTTTGCAGATTTGGCTAGTGCCACTGAAATACTGTACTGTAGTACTGACTCGATCCCCCCCCTCCTAGGTGATCAGCTTGCTATTGGGAAGGAAACAGCGCGTCGTTTGGGAATGGGTACTAATATGTACCCTTCATCTGCTTTACTCGGACAGAATAAGGATGAGTCAATTGCTTCTTTACCAATTGATGAATTGATCGAGAAGGCTGATGGCTTTGCTGGAGTCTTTCCAGGTACAACTATGCAGATTACCTGCTTTTGATTACTCTTGTTTGATAGGCTCAACAGTTATTCAGCATCTATATGCTGTACTTATGTCTATTTTTTTTATTATCGCTTGATAGAACACAAGTATGAGATCGTGAAACGCTTGCAAGCAAGAAAACATATATGTGGTATGACTGGGGATGGTGTAAATGATGCCCCAGCTTTGAAGAAGGCTGATATTGGTATTGCAGTAGCAGACTCCACCGACGCAGCTCGTAGTGCCTCTGACATTGTCCTAACTGAACCAGGACTTAGTGTGATTATTAGTGCTGTGCTGACGAGTCGGGCAATTTTCCAAAGGATGAAGAATTACACAGTACGTCAATTCTGCATTTCCTTTTCAGTCTCTTAGTGTTCCATTGTGTGCAGTATTTTCAAAGTTTATTCTTGCTTGCAGATCTATGCTGTATCAATTACCATCCGTATTGTGGTATGTACATGTACTTAATTTTTAGAAAAATAATGCTTGGTTGACTGATGAGACAAATAGTTCATCTGACCCCTAGATACTTTTGTTGTAACAGCTTGGTTTTATGCTTCTTGCTCTGATATGGAAGTTTGACTTCCCACCATTTATGGTCCTGATCATTGCCATCCTCAATGACGGTAAGCTTCCTTTTAGTTGGTTATAATTCATGATGAGAGTAAAACATGCAGTTGATCGTTAATTTGTTCTGTTCATATCTACACACCTTTAGTCAGTGTAAGTAGCATATTAGGTTACCTAACAACTTCAACCTCTTGACATGGATAGGTACCATTATGACTATCTCAAAGGACAGAGTAAAACCATCTCCACAACCTGATAGTTGGAAGTTAGCTGAGATTTTTGCAACTGGAATAGTTCTGGGTGGTTATTTGGCCATGATGACTGTCATTTTCTTCTGGGCTGCGTACAAGACTGACTTCTTCCCGGTATGGACCTGTAGTTTGTTAAGCATTATTAAAGTTTTGAGGGATCATTCAGTGTGTTCATCCTTGTCATTGTTGCTAATTTGCAGCGACTGTTCCATGTCGAAAGCCTTGAGAAAACTGCCCAGGATGATTTTCAGAAGCTTGCCTCTGCGGTGTACCTTCAAGTTAGCACAATCAGTCAGGCCCTTATCTTTGTGACACGGTCTCGCAGCTGGTCATTTGTGGAGCGTCCTGGGTTCTTGCTGGTCTTTGCTTTCTTGGTGGCGCAGCTGGTGAGTCCATCTGAATCCAGTTTCATGCCTTACCTGCCATGTTGTCTTTCTGCGTTTCGTGTTGCTCACATTGTGTCATGTTTTCAGATTGCTACTCTGATTGCTGTATATGCCAACTGGGCATTTGCTGCGATCAAGGGCATTGGATGGGGCTGGGCCGGCATCATCTGGCTCTACAACCTCGTCTTCTACTTCCCGCTGGATATCATCAAGTTCCTCATCCGTTACGCGCTGAGTGGGAGGGCATGGAATCTCGTCATTGAGCAGAGGGTAAGAACACACACCCATAAGAGAATGATTGTTGACTTCCAACGTTCAGTTTTCTGACTGTCAAATGCGCACTCATCTGTGATTGTTGCCTGCCAAATGTGTGTAATGATCTGTTTTGCTGGCATATACATTCAGATTGCGTTCACAAGCAAGAAGAATTTCGGCACGGAAGAAAGGGAGCGCAAGTGGGCGCATGCTCAGAGGACTCTCCACGGACTCCAGCCACCAGAAGCATCCATCTTCGAGAACAAGACGACCTTCAATGAACTCAACCAGCTAGCGGAAGAGGCCCGCAGGAGAGCTGAGATGGCGAGGTACATGCATGCTATTTCAGAGCTTCTGGATTACCCCCATCTAGTCCAACTGTAGATTTCTCGAGCGTCTCAACCTGACTTGCCCTATTTGTTGTGATTTTGTTGCAGGTTGCGAGAAGTGAGCACCCTGAAGGGGAAGATGGAGTCGGTGGCGAAGCAGAAGGGTTTGGACATTGAGACCATCCAGCAGTCCTACACCGTGTGAGTGACTGACGGATTATGGAGGCACGATTATATAGAGGCGGGTTCTTCTTACTATATATGTACTTAGGGAGCAATAAGGATTAAGGAACCCCTATATATGACTGGCTCGCGAGGATGATGGTGGTATTGTTTATGATGCCGAAATTTTTATTTTTAGCTCCTTTTTCGGAAGATATTCACATTTAGATTCTTGGAGATTTCTTTTCATTATCTGGACCCTGAACTCGGCATCATAGCAATTGGCGCCGATATTACACGTCTCGGCGTCATAGACATTGGCGTCGAGGTCAAAGTTATTTTCTGCGTGGCGTTGATGTGGCTGCTTGCGTGACGTAGACGTGACGCCAGCTAGGCGCCGTGGATCTTGGCGCCGAGCTTGGCGCCAATTCTGCTGGTGCCAACCTGATTTGCTGGTGTAGCCGTCTGGCAACTGCAGAGAGAGAGGGTAGAGGAGTCCTAGCACCAGCATCGAAGAAACAAACATGCATTCATTGGCTGCAAGCCCGCGTGTGGAAATTTTTCTCTTGTGCACGTGTATCAAGGAGAGCTTTTTCACTCGTGCACGTGTATCAAGGAGAGCTTTTTCACTCTTCCTATTGTGCACGGTGGTCTGTAGTATGCATGTTATGCTTCAGCCTTTCTACTGCTTACTTCAATCTTTCTGCTAGTTTTTACCGACAGCAATGCACATGTGTAATTTAGAGCAGTGTTATATTAAAGTATGTTAAGTTAAATCAACTTTATATAAAAAATATATGAAAGCAAAACTTGGAAAAAGGGATTTGAGTAGGTTTAAAGAAAAATATTAATAACATTTATATCTCCAACTAAGTTTCTCGTGAAGTAGGTTCAATGATGTATCGAATGGTTTAACTTAAATACTTAAATATTCCCTTCATATTAGAAAGAATGCAATTCTAGCATAGTATCATATTTTAGTATTTTACTATAAAAAATGCCCGTGCGTTGGAATGGGTGAAAGTGCAATCAAGCTTTAATTATGGGTTTTGGTGATAATGACCAATCAATTAGAGAACAAATGAGATTTATCAAATGACAAGCAAGGAATTTATATTTGAGGATGCTACACAAAACGGAAGAGCCTCCAATTATAAATGTAGATGGCTTCAAACTCAAAGGAGGTTTAAATTCTTTTATATATTGAATTTGAGTATAGAAAAAGCCATACTATCAATGAGACACAATGCTTAAGCTAATATGTGCTACCAAGTGCTCAAACAACCACATCCATCCTCAGATTCATAGCCAAGACAGTCTACACTTTACTATTACCCTTATTATCTTGCATGGTACGGCACTGCCGCACTTGAAGAGAGGCCTACCCGACACCTTGGGTGCGAGCTCCGTCTCGCCCGACCTCAAGGTCGCGGGCTCCGTCTCGCCCGACCTCTAGGCCATGGGCTCTATCTCACCCGACCTCGAGGCCGTGGGCTTTATCTCGCCCGCCCCCTTGGGTGCGGTGTATGTTGAGTGCTAGGGGTATATATATATATATATTTTCCTTTCCTCCCAATGGCTATCTACGATTTAAGTGACCGTTGAAGGCTGGGGGTATATATACCTTTCCTCTTCCTCCCCAACAGCAACCTGCTTCTTGTTCCTCACTTTAGAACACTCAAAACAGAGTAGGAGCTCTCTCTCTCTCTCTCACTCTATTGTTGACCTTAAGCCCTCAAGCAAATCCATTGATTTCTCCATCAATCCTTGAGGGATAAGGGTCCAAAACTCGATTAGAGAGCAGCTCCATTGATTTCCAAACTCTAAAGAGCACTTGGTTTACGTTTTAGCCAGCGGTTGTGTTTGTTACTCTTGAGCTTGGCTCCTAGCCAACTAGAGCGTCGCCCGTGGAGCTTGTCAACTTGTATGGCAACCCCGAGAGGTTTGTAACCACCTCTTATAGCAAGTATAATCACCCATCATCTCAAGAGTTCACTCTCTTGACTTGAGAACATGGTAGGGTTGCACAGCCCTAAACCTTAGTGGTATACCTCAATAACGTGGACTTAGGCAAGCTTTGGTGGCGAGCTGAACCACGGGATAAATCCTTATGTCATCTTGTGTTTGTGTTGCTACACTTGTGTTCTTGTTGTTGTTGAGGTGATTTCTAGGATTGAGGCCGATTTACTTGTGTGTGGTGTTCCCACCATTTTCAGCTATCGATCCGTGATCTACTACCCTGCAGGAAGCTAAGAAATTTATCCGATCTAAATTTCGTTGGGTAAATTTTGAACTGTGAACTAATCTCTCCTGCAGGTGCGGCAGTGCCGCGCTCACTGAGCTACAGTGCCACAGATAAATTTGACTTCGGTTGAAGTTGAATTTTTACAGGCCTATTCATCCCCCTCTAGACGTACCAGAGATCCTACAAGTGGTATCAAAGTCAGGTTACCTCGTGTGCGCTTCACCGCGTGAGGTCTGGAGCCCGGGGGGGATCCAGTGCTGTGAAGCCCATCAATGTCGATCCAGAGGACGTTGGGCCGCATGACATCGACAGTAGTGAGCTTAGCGCCTCTACAGCGAGCAACTCCATGCTCCCGCAGCTAGAGGCAACCGATGCCGAAAAAACTCAAAATAAAGAAGAAAGAAGAAGAAGGGCAGCTAGAAAAGAGAAAAGAAAAGCAAGAGAGAAGAAGAAGGAGCAGCAACGGTTAGAAGAGAAGAAAGCAAGAAAAGAAGAAAGAAGACTCAAGAGAGAAGCTAGAAGAAAAAGAATAGAAGCAAGAAAGAAGAAGGAACAAGAAGCAAAAGCTTCCAATGCATCTTCAAGTGTGCTATTTAGCAACTCCGAAGATGGTGATGATGATGAGTTCTACCAAGTGCATAGCAAGAAGGACAAGAAAGGAAAGGGCAAGAAGAATGACGACAACAAATATACCACCGTATCATTTAACTATTCTTCTATGTCTATGACTAACCATGATCGCAAGTCTTTCATCAATGTGCCCGCGGGCAAGTTACCTCATTTTGATGGGACTAACTTTGCCAAATGGAAGCACTTGATGAGAGCCTATCTTATAGGTCTTCATCCCGGCATTTGGGAGGTTGTTTGCAATGGATTTGAGCCACCGGTTGATCCCAAGAATCCAACCATGGAAGAAATGAGAATCATCCACCTCAACAGTCAAGCTACTAGTGTGCTACTTAGTGCCTTGGATGGTGATGAGTACAATAGAGTAATTGGTGTGGTTGTAGCCAAGCAAATTTGGGATACTTTGCATCTTGCACATGAAGAAGTTGACAAAGTGAGAAAGACAAGAATTGATTTATTGATGTCCAAGCTCAACCGATTTGTTATCTTGGATGGAGAAGGGACACAAGAGATGTTTGATAGGTTGATGACCATGGTGGGCAAGATTAGAGGCTATGGTTGTGATGAGCTAAATGATCACAAAGTTGTTAAGATTATGTTGGAAGCTTATTCATCAAGAAATGAGACCGTAGTAACTCTAATTAGAGACAAGAAAAAGTTTGAGTACTTCACACCAAATGATGTACTTGGGAGGATCTTGACCTTTGACATGCAAAGAGAAGAAGCAAATGAGAGGAAGAAGCTTGGAGAATTACAAGCAAAGCTAGAAGGCATCAAGATCAACAAGGATGTAGCTCTCAAGGCCAACAAATCAAGCAAGCAAGGCTCTACTAGCAAGTCCAAGACCAACAAGCAAGCTTCAATTAGCAAGCCCAAAGCAATCAAGCAAGTTCAAGAAAGAGTAGAGACCACCTCATCCTCTAGTGAGAGTGAACATGATTATGACCAATATGAGAAAGTGGATGATGTTGCTTTCTTTATGAGGAGGTTTCACAAAGGGTTGAAGAAGCAAGGGTACAAGATAGTAAAGAGGAAGTTTCCAAACAAGAAGAAGAGGACATGTTACAATTGTGGAAGCACCGATTTTGCTACAGGACACTAATATTTTGTGAAATTGCTGTGGGACACTGTATTTTTTTTCTTTGCTCTAGATACACTGGGCGGTGTGCCACAGCAAAGAAATTAGTGTCCCACAGCAAAGAAAAAATATTCCAATGTCCCACAGCAAATTTCACATAACTGGAGTGTGCCACAGCAAAATTTTCCATCATTTTATTACCAAGTGCCCACATGAGATCAAGGAAAACAAGTATAAGAAAGAGAAGGAGGACAAGGCCGATTGGAGAAAGAACAATAAAAACATGGGAGAAGCTCACATTGGGCATGAATGGGATTCATCTATTAAAAGCTCAAGTGAACAAGATGAGAAAGTTGTAGCCATTGCTATCCATGAGCCATCTTCTTCACCAAGACTCTTCACCAACATGTCCGATGATGACTACTACTCCCCTCATATTTGTCTTATGGCAAAGGGTGAGAAGGTAAAATCTAAATCCAAGGCCAAAGCTCCTCCACCTCCACCTCTTAGTGATATCTCTAGTAGTGATATTAGTGATAACTCTAGTGATGATGAATCTAGTGATAAAGAAATTGATAAATTAACTATGAACTTAGATGGAAAGACCAAATATATTCATCACTAAACTAATAGAGGACTTAGAGAGTGTCCAAGCCGAGCTAGAATCTAGAGAGGAAACTCTTATCCAACAGGAGGATCTCTATATTGCTAGCAAGGAAGCTCTTGCATTAGAGAGAAGTGAGGTGGAATCCTTGCGCAAGGCCTTGGCCAAAGAACAAGGGGACCATGCTATCACAAAGAAAGAAAATATTGCTCTCAAGAAAAAATATTGTGACTTAGATGAAAAGCACAAAGAACTTGATCTGCAATATAACATTATTTGGGATAGCAACTTACATCCCTCTAAGGCAAAGGATGCCTCTACTACCTCCACTAGTCAAGATTGTGGAAAATGTTATAATATTGATTTGAATGCTTACTCCACTAACCTTGCAAACATGGAGGCAATGAGAAAAAAATTGCTAGACTCAATGAGATCATTGGCAAGGACTGCTTGAGTGGTAAGGCTTAAGTAAGTGACAAGAAGGTAAATGATTCAAAAGTACCTCAATTCAAGTAAGGGAGACACCCCTCAATCAAGCATGGGCTTGGGCACACTGTAGAAGACAAGACAAATGGAAGAAAGATCATAAATGGCTATGAGTGTGTCAAGTTTGAGAGGAAGGAAAGAGTTGGTACAGATTAGTCTGCACAGACAGCGGTAGTGCCTCAGTCCAGAGCGACAGTGCCATAGTGAAGGCCGGTTGTGCTGCTCCCCACAAAAATGGGAAGGCTACCAATTCTGTTCCTGATCAAATTAAGCTCAAGAAGAAGGTGTCACAGCAGAAACAGATTCAGCAGAAGCCAAAGGAACCAGTGTGGGCCACCAAGAATAAGTATGCCTACCAACCAAAGTTTCAACCACCTCGACAAAGCTTGACTTCATGTTTTGTTTTAAGGAACAACAACAGTGGAAAAATGGTTGTCAAATATGTTGGAAAGGAAGCCAACACATATAGGAATACTTCTATTTGGGTTCCTAAATTTCTTATGACTAACAAGTAAGGCCCCAAATTCAAATTGGGGACCTAAATCAAGCAACTAAATCTATTTTACAGGCATATTCCTCCGGTGGGTCAAATTGGGTGCTTGATAGTGGATGTAAAAATCATATGACCGGAGAAAGGAGTATGCTCTTGTTTACACCAAAATTTGGGAAGAAGAACATGGGAACTCGAAGCTTTCAAGATTGTGTCAATCAAGGAATCGATTGCATAAGGATCGATATCAGCTGATTTAGATGCGACGCTGGAATCGACTCTCTTCGAATGACGTCAGCAGATAACGATAATAAGCTATGGTTGGCATCGGGAAATACATATCAGACTCTACAAAAAGGGAAAGATTATGGTCCAAGTTATCTTGAGTTAGGAATGTTTTCTTCTATGCCAAAGATTGTAGTGAGTCGTACTTGAGTAGGATTCATGCTTAGGTTCCGGGTATAAATATTGGACCCTAGCTATTGTAAAGGAGATCCAATCAATCAAATACAATTTCCTTTTTTTTGGCTCCGTGTCAACCCTTAGGAGTAGGAGTAGAGTAGATTTCGACGAGTTCTTCAACAAGCAGGGCTGCATCAGTTCGGCCGACCTCTGTCTTGTCTGTAAGTACCGTCATGGTTTATACTTCTGTTTGTATGGCTGCAATGATCCGGTCGACCTCCACTATGAACTCTAGTATAAGCTAGTTATCGACTCTTATCTAGTTCAAGTATGGCTGCATTGATCCGGTCGACCTCCACTGCTCGAACTAGATTAAGGTCAAGTTATTGGCTCTATCTAAGGGTGGAGTCCTTCGGGTAGATTCATTAAGTTACCAATCTTGCTGATGTTCTTATTGTTATTAGTTTGTAGCAACATCAATCTGCCCGGTCAAGATCGATTTAGATCAGCCTCATATCCCTTTAGTCCGTCGTTTGCTTTGTTAGAACACGATTTTTCTTACTTTGAGCGACGGGTTATGTGTTATCGGCTGTTTTTACTTCAATCTTGATCGTGCATAGTATGCGGTTAAGGCATGTATGATCTTGAAGAGGTTTGCTGGCTAGTTAAATCTAGTCTATAGCTCGCTATTATGGCTGTAACAATCCGGTCGATCCCCACTTATGGCACTGTAGATTGGAGGATGCTAGTTAGTAGATCTGTTCTTGATTAGGCGTGATTTTAACTGTTTGTTATGCTTGCATCGGCTAAATAGCCGATCGCCTATGCTTTAACGCCTACAGTGTGCATCCATGATTCTGTTAAGCGAGAATAGATCTATGTACTTTAAGGGTTTGATTTGTTGTTTTTTTTCACGGCTGCATCAATCCTGGTCGAACCCCACTGTTAGAGATAGTAGGTTAGGTTTGATGAGTCCATAGGTTTGTTCATGTGAAATGGTCGATTGTTCACACGTTGTAGTCCGTTTTTACCTAAATCAGCTATTTCAGCCGATTCGTTTGAGCCTTCACGTATAACATGTCTTTCGGAAAGCCTGTCGAAGTATAGATGGTTTTACGGATTCTTCGGTTTTAGTTTGTTATTATCATCATAGATGCAATCGATCCGGTCGAACCTCATTGTTGATGGTAACAGATTAGATTTAGAGCGTTCGTAGGTCCATTTGTATTAGACAGTCGATTTGTTCGCATGTTATATCCTTTCTTAATTAGATTCATCAGCTCCATGCTTTACACTGATAATATCTACCTAGCTGATGATCTCACTTACATCTATGTGTATTGTACCTGTAAACATAAAATGAATTGCTACCCACAAGCTTTACAGTCCGTAACAGCCGATTTCTGTGCGTATCGGCTATTTAGTCGATTTTCCTATCTGGCTGCTCTCGAAGCGGCATACTTGGAACTGTCTGGGCAAAGACCGACATGTTCCACCTTAAATTATCGATAAACTTTCTCTCTTTGTCAATTGTAGGGTCAAATTGACTAGCACGTCTCGGGAGGAATACGCAGGGTCGACGGGTCTTGTGTTGAAGCCAAGCGGATCTCCGGGCTCATCCTAAGCAGATCCTTCCGGCTTGCCGTGTGCCGACACGTTTTTGTGCCAACAGTTCTCATCATATACCCCAAAGATGGACTAAAATAAAAATATTCTCTTTGGAGACATGTCTAAGGGGGATGTGATTGGTCTCGATAAAGTTGCTATAACCCTTGAGCATTCAATTACAAATGTTTTACATGTTGATTCGTTAGGTTACAATTTATTGTCCGTCTCTCAATTATGCAAGATGGGCTTCTATTGTCTCTTTACGGATAAGGGTGTGGAAGTCTTTAGAAGGGAGGATTCCTCTATTGTCTTTACGGGTCATTTAAAAAACAAGCTTTACCTAGTTGATTTCAACAAAAGTAAAGCTAATTTTGAGACTTGTTTATTGGCAAAATCTAGCATGGAGTGGCTTTGGCATCGCCGACTAGCCCATGTTGGGATGAGGAACTTGGCCAAACTTTTAAAGGACAAACACATCATTGGGCTAACAAATGTTCACTTTGAGAAAGATAGGATATGTAGTGCTTGTCAAGCCCGAAAGCAAGTTGGCGTACCTCACCCACCAAAGAGCATCATGACCACGACGCAACCATTGGAGCTCATACACATGGATCTCTTTGGACCGATCGCCTACCTAAGTATCGGGGGTAACAAATATGGTCTTGTTATTGTCGATGATTATTCCCGTTTCACTTGGGTATTTTTCTTGTTTGATAAGTGTCAAGTTAGAGACAAAATAAAGACTTTTGTTAGAAGAGCTCAAAAGGAGTTCGATCTCCCCATCAAGAAAATAAGAAGCGACAATGGGATCGAATTCAAGAACACCCAAGTTGAGGAGTTTCTTGATGAAGAAGGCATCAAGCATGAGTTCTCAACTCCATACACCCCTCAACAAAATGGTGTAGTAGAGAGAAAGAATCGTACACTAATTAACATGCAAGGACAATGCTAGATGAGTACAAGACGCCGGACCTCTTTTGGTGCGAAGCCGTCAACACCGCTTGCCATGCCATCAACCGCCTCTACCTACACAAGAAGTTGAAAAAAACTTCATATGAGCTTCTAACCGGTAACAAACCAAAAGTGTCCTACTTTAGAGTGTTTGGGTGCAAGTGTTTCATACTTAATAAGAAACCCAAAACCTCTAAGTTTGCACCTAAAGTTGATGAAGGTTTTCTTTTTTATTATGGATCAAATGAGCCTGCCTATCGTGTTTTCAAGAAAACCTCCGGAAGAGTTGAAATAGCGGTAGACGTGACATTTGATGAATCTAATGGCTCTCAAATGGAGCAAGTTGATTCAAGTGTTGTAGGAAAGGAGGATCCACCATATGAAGCAATCAAGCAATTGGCTATTGGTGATATAAGACCACAAGAAGATGAAGTCACTGAAGTGGAGGTTCCTCAAGCTGCTGATGAACAAAGTTTCGCTGACGTACCTGATGCTGAGGAGGAGCCAACCCCTGCTAGTAGTGCCACACTCCCTCTGATAGCAGCAGCAAGTCCAACTCTGATTCAAGGACAGAACCTACAACCTATATTTGAGCAAGAAGATAATGAAGATCCAGAAGATGGACAAGAGGCCATTGATCATCCAAGGCTAAGGCAAACAATACAACGGGATCATTCCGTTGACAACATCCTTGGGACTCTTCGAAAGGGGGTAACAACTCGTTCATATTTAGCAAACTTTTGCCAATATTACTCGTTTGTTTCCTCTTTAGAACCTTTTAAGGTCGAGCAAGCACTTGGTGATTCGGATTGGGTGATGGCCATGCAAGATGAGCTCAACAATTTTGAAAGAAATCAAGTGTGGACTTTGGTGGAGAGGCCCAACACCAATATCATTGGCACTAAGTGGGTCTTCAGCAACAAGCAAGATGAGAATGGCGTGGTGACAAGAAACAAGGCAAGATTGGTTGCTCAAGGTTTCACTCAAGTAGAGGGCTTGGACTTTGACGAAACATATGCACCGGTGGCAAGACTTGAAGCAATCCAAATGTTTCTAGCCTATGCCACTCATCACAATTTCAAGCTATATCAAATGGACGTGAAGAGTGCATTCCTCAACGGCCCTATTCAAGAACTTGTCTATGTTGAGCAACCACCGGGTTTTGAAGATCCCAAATTCCCCAACCACGTCTACAAACTCCAAAAGGCGCTCTATGGGCTTAAGCAAGCACCAAGAGCATGGTATGAATGCCTTAAGGAATTCTTGCTTAAACAAGACTTTGAAATAGGCAAATCCGACCCTACCCTTTTCACTCACAAAGTTGGTAAAGATATATTTGTGTGCCAAATATATATTGATGACATAATATTTGGTAGTACTAATCATACTTTTTGTGAGAAATTTAGTAGGATCATGACAAAGAGATTTGAGATGTCCATGATGGGTGAGTTGAAGTTCTTCCTCGAATTTCAAATTAAGCAAGTGAACGATGGAACTTTTATTAGTCAAATGAAGTACACCCATGATATGCTCAAGAAGTTTGACATTGTGAATGTCAAGCCTATCAAAACTCTCATGCCAACCAATGGATATCTTGATCTCAACATTGAAGGGAAAGCCATGGATACCGAGGTATATCGTTCCATGATCGGCTCTCTACTTTATTTGTGCGCATCTAGGCCCGATATTATGCTTAGTATGTGCATGTGTGCTAGATTTCAAGCTAACCCAAAAGAGTGTCACTTGGTGGCCATTAAGAGAATCTTGAGATATTTAGTACACACTCCTAACCTTGGTTTGTGGTATCCTAAGGGCTCTAAGTTTGGTCTACTTGGGTATTCAGATTCCGATTACGCCGGTTGCAAAGTAGATCGAAAAAGTACTTCGAGAACATGTCAATTCCTTGGACGATCCCTAGTGTCTTGGAGTTCTAAAAAGCAAAATTATGTAGCCCTTTCCACTACCGAGGCCGAGCACGTTGTGGCCGGTGCATGCTGTGCCCAACTACTTTGAATGAGGCAAACTCTTCGTGATTTTGGATATTATTTTACCAAAATCCCATTATTATATGACAATGAGAGTGCCATTAAGCTTGCAAACAATCCAGTAAGCCACTCTAGAACCGAGCACATAGACATCCGTCATCATTTTTTGAGAGACCACGAAACCAAAGGAGATATCAAAATTTGCCATGTGAGCACCGAAAAGCAACTAGCCAATATCTTCACAAAGCCCCTTGACGAGTCAAGGTTTTGTGCTTTGCGTAGTGAGCTAAATATACTTGATTCTCGTAACGTGGTTTGAATTTTAGCATGCCTCTATTTGATAAACTAGTATCTAGGCAAAAGAGTTGAAAAATTTTATATTGTGCATGAAAATTATTTATAAAAGACAACTTATGTATCATGATCATGGTCTGTATTGATTATTTATTTCTGGTCATGGTATATAGGTGATATGTGTCCATATCTTATACAGAGAGAGTCATATAGATTATAGCTAACTCCCACTGTTTTGGGGAGTGTGGCAGTGCCGTGCCTGCCGTGCGGTAGTGCCGCACTTTGAATCTTAATTGAGATTCGGCCTAAATGGTTTTACAGTGGGGCCAATTTTTTCTTTCTCTTATCCTCAGGTCCGTAATAACTTCTTTCCCTCTCTGTTCCCCCTCGATGCCGACGCTCGCGCCTCTCTCTCCTCTTGTGCCCGTGCCGTCGCCGTTGCTTGGCCACGCGTTGCTGATTTCTAGCAGTGCCGCGGTAGCTGCCAGCCCTCCCTCAACGTCGCTGATGGCTGCTACTGCCTCTGGCCCGAGCAGTTTCTTCCTTCTCTCCAATCCTCGTTTGAGAAGATGGAGCTTAGAGATAATGACCGAAGGGGAAAAAGAAAGATGAATGAGCAAAGAGACAAGGATCCACCTCGCCATGGTCGAGGGAGGTCAATAGCAGTAGGCAGTAGTGCAACTCCAAGGGGACTTGGTGATAGGGGGAGGCACAAGCAATACATTGAAGACGAGGAGAGGCTGGAGATGATAGGTCATACCATTGATACCATTCCTGACACCCCACAGCATCTCTTTGAGTTTGATGGCAGATACATGAGAGATTTTGAGTGTGAGATCATCATGAGATCTCCAGATGACTCCCGTCAGCATGCAGTTGTCAACTATTCCAAGAGTTAGGAGCTAGTGGAAGAGGCAAGGGGGATCAATCCCTATGCAGTGCGCAAGGATTTGGGCATTGATTATAGATTCTGGAATGAGTTTTATTCCAAATTTTATGCTACTGTCATTCTTGCATCCAAGAAAACCAAGATCATCAAGATGCAGTACATTGATTGGGATAAGATGCAGGAGAAGGAGGAGCCTGAGTTTGACAAGGTAATCAAAATTTGTGATAGGTTTCAGCTTTCAGACATCATGGGTTTCCAGTATAACTAGAATGAGGAGGTCCTTTGCACAGTTTCATGCCATATACTTCTATGACTAGACCTCTGATGAGATTCATTGGATGACTGATGGTTACACTTACATTCATGATGAGCCTCGAGCTGAGATCCATGACATCAGTTACATGTGGAGAGATAGAAGGATTGTAGATGGCAAGAGGAGTGGTCTACACAGCTTCTATTACATCCTCAACAACCTCATCAGGAACACCATCAACACAAAGGATGGAGCAGCCTCAGATATTAATGGCTATGTGAGAAATGTGTTGGCTAGATTTGCTCCAGGTGGGGATAGGTTCAATGTCCCTAGATTCATGTGGTCCGAGTTGAGATTTGAAGTGGAGGATGGGAGGAGGGGGCTGCCCTATGCCCCTTACCTCATGTTCATGATTGAGAGGGTCACTAGATTTTATTTTCTAAAGGATGGGATGCATACCGTCTACAAAATTGAGAATACCCAGCCAGCTACAGCTACTTAGGGAGCGGGGAGCTCTCATGCTCATGTAGACATCCCTAAGTCTTCCCGCTCTAGGTCTCGCAGTGGAGGCAAGATGAAGAAGTTTGGCAAGTGGTTGAAGGCAATCTTCAACCAAGTGCACCTATGCAGTTGATAGAGCGTATAAGACACAGCTTGAGCAGCGTCAGCAGCGTGGACAGGACCTTCCACCACTTCCTCCTGTTCCACCTCCTCCATAGTATGACCTTCCAAGTCTCTCCAACATAGATTCAAATAATGAGGATGATGATGATGATGAGGAGTAGCAGGAACGAGCAGCAGATTAGGATGAGACCCTAGAGGGATACCGTCAGAGATAGGAGCCGAGGCGTTCCACTCGTTCCACTCGCTACACCGCCACTACTCACCGTCAGGGCCGTGCACGTATTGACTCCGACGACGATGATGGTGATGGTGGTGCCGGGACTACTGCAGGAAGTGATGATATTGATTGGACGGACATCCAGGGAGATAACGAGTAGGTGTTGATCTTTCTTCTTTTCTTCTCTTTTTGGTGCTTTATGCCAAAGGGGGAGAAAATTTGAGGGGGTCAACAACTTTTCGATGCCATGGTCAACAGTTGTGCTTTATGTCCTATTCAATGAGTGTTAGTCTTCGCTAGGTGAAAAGTTTGAGAGGCGCTCAAAACTCTAAATTGTGAAATAATGCTACTATTTGACTTTTTATGTGGGATATGAACATATATTAATCTATGCTGTCGCTTGTGATACAATTATGCTAGAATGTATATCTTTATATGTATCACATGCCGTGTGGTGTCTGTTTTGATTTATGCTGTTACAGCAAGTGTGGCAGTGCCGCACCCAGCTGCAACAACAAACCATGTTGTGCATAAACTGTCATTTGCATCACGTTTTACATACCTGACACAGTATGCAGCACCCCACAGGAGCATGGATGTAGGGGGAGCCCCATCACTTTCACTAAAATATGAATCTTGGCTTCTTATGTCAATTTGAGAATTCAATTCTCTATTCACATACTTAGGGGATGGCTCTACACCCATGGCTCAAAAGTCTCAGTATTTATTTCATATCTTTTGTAAGCTCTAATTGGGTTGTCATCAATTACCAAAAAGGGGGAGATTGAAAGTACAATCAAGCCTTAATTGTGGGTTTTGGTGATAATAACCACGTATTTAAAGAACTAATGAGATTTATCGAGATGACAAGCAGCGAATTTATATTCGAGGATGCTACACGAAACGGAGGAGCCCCCAATTATAAATGTAGATGGCTTCAAACTCAATGGAGGTTTAAATTTTTTTATATATTGAATTTGAGTATAGGAAAAGCCGTACTATAAAGGAGGGCACAATGCTTAAGCTAATATGTGCTACCAAGTGCTCAAACAACCACATGCATCCTCAGATTCACAGCCAAGATAGTTTATACTTCACTATTACCCTTGCTGTCTTGCGTGGTGCGGCACTACCGCACTTGAAGAGAGGCTCGCCCGACCCCTTGGGTGCGAGCTCTGTCTCGCCCAACCCCAAGGTCGTTGGCTCCGTCTCGCCTGACCCCAAGGTCACGAGATCCATCTCGCTCGATCTCTAGGCCATGGGCTCTGTCTCGCCTAACCTCGAGGTCGTGGGTTTCGTCTCGCCCGACCCCTTGGGTGCGGTGTCTGTTGAGGGCTAGGGGTATATATATACCTTCCCCTTTCCTCCTAATGGCTATCTACGATTTAAGTGACCGTTGGGGGCTGGGGGTATATATACCTTTCCTCTTCCTTCCCAACGACAACCTGCCTCTTCTTCCTCACTTCAGAACGCTCAAAACAGTAGGAGCTCTCTCTCTCACTCCATTGTTGACCTCAAGCCCCCCAAGAAATCCATTGATTTCTCCATCAATACTTGAGGGATAAGGGTCCAAAACTCGATTAGAGAGCAGCTCCATTGATTCGCAAACTCTAAAAAGCACTTGTTTTATGTTTTAGTCGACGGTTGTGTTTGTTACTCTTGGAGTTTGGCTCCTAGCCGGCTAGAGCGTCACCCGTGGAGCTTGCCAACTTATGTGGCAGCTCCGGGAGGTTTGTAACCACCTCTTGCAGCAAGTATAATCACCCCTCATCTCAAGAGTTCACTTTCTTGACTTGAGAACGAGGTAGGGTTGCATAACCCTAATCCTTAGTGGTATACCTCAACAACGTGGACTTTGGCAAGCCTTGGTGGCGATCTGAACCACGAGATAAATCTTTGTGTCATCTTGTGCTTGTGTTGCTACACTTGTGTTCTTGTTATTGAGGTGATTTCTAGGATTGAGGCCGGTCTACTTGTGTATGGTGTTCCCACCATTTTTAGCTGTCGACCCGTGATCTACTATCCTGCAGGAAGCTAAGAAATTTATCCGATCTAAATTTCGTTAGGTAGATTTTAAACTGTGAACTAATCTATCCTGCATGTGTGGCAGTGCCGCGCTCACGGAGCGACAGTGCCACGGGTGAATTTGACTTCGGTTTGAGTTGAATTTTTATAGGCCTATTCACTCACCCTCTAGATGTACCAGAGATCCTACAATGGGACACACAGTTTATTGAATGGTCACTTACACAATTTTTGGCTCAAAATTTATATATTTAACTAAAATGACATGTGTTTCAATTCGTTTTCAAATCTTGCTCTAACTCGTACAAACATGAAAAGATTGGAGATTTATCTAACAATGCGCCGTATTTTAATTCATGCTACGATTGAACTCCGTGGGCCATGCTTATATTCATTATATGTGACCACAATATTTTTAAAAACATTTGGTAAAATAGATTTTTCCTCATAGTTAAAAAATGAAAGGTCCAAAAAGAATGAAAGATTTTTCCCCACGGCTCCTTCTCCGCAACCGACAGCGATGGACGCAGTTGCACGTGACCCCCAACGGCTCCTTCTCTGCGACCAGTAGTCGCGCCCACGCCTGTCTTCCCAGCTCCTTCTCTGCGACCGGCAGCCGCGCCCACGCCCGTCTTCCTAGCTAGCCGGAGCACGTTGTCCCAGTAGCTTTTCACGCGCGGCCGCCCAACGGTGGCTCAAGCTTGATTTTTCCGCGTGCTGCACCATATTCGCGTCTCGGTGGCCACCGTCATTCGCTTGTGCACGTAGCGCTCTTTGATTTATGTCTTGGTATGTTCTATTTGATTCGGTCTAGTTATCCACGGTGAATTTGAATAAATATCATTAGATTTATTATAAAAAATATTTTTATAATAAATTGATTCTGAGTCATAAATTTAAATACGATCCACTAAAAACTTAGTCAAATATAAATGGTTTAACTTAACAGATACAACGGCGTATATTCATTAAACTTTAGTCAAATGCTGACATCTCAACTCTGCTCATGCTAACCGATACAACGGCCGTATATTCATTAAACTCTGCGGTCCACCGTGCAGAACAATAACCTCTCAACAATATGCGTGCACCAGAAGAAATTTTCCACTCCACCACATGTTATTTTTTCGAGGCTCGTGCAAGCACAGGACTTCCTATGCTCTTTCACTCTTCAGGCGTGACTATGCAGCAGGACTAGCTACATGCATGCATGCCCCTGCAGCCGTGCACTCTCTCTTCTACACTAGCTTTGAATAGATAGGCCCACGGGTATGTCACCATCCTGCCATATTCTGCATGCAGTTGCCAGGGGTTATGCCTGCAAGTCAGGTTGGCGCCAGGCGAAGTGGCGCCGAGCTCGGCGCCAATATCCACGGCGCCGAGCCAAGTGCCACGTCAACGCCACGCAAGCAGCCACGTCAACGCCACGTAGAAAATAACCTTGGACCTCGGTGCCAATGTCTAGGCGCGGAGACGTGTAATTTTGACGTTAATTGCTACGACACCGAGCTCAGGGTCTAGAAAATGAAAAAAAATCTTCAAGGATCTAAATGTGAATATCTTTCGAAAAAAGAGTAAAAAATAAAAAATCGGTTTATGATGTCGGTGTGGTGCACCATCGCCATAGCCTTTTGCCTCACCCTTATTCTATGCTGTTGTCCATTAACCACCCCCGGCAGGCATTGGGATTGAGATGAGATATACTCTGTAGCCCTTAGTAGATGATGATGATGATGATGATGATATAGTACATTTTTGCTTGTTATATTATTATTATTATTATCCTTTGCTCCCTGATTCTGCTCTGCGTGTTTTGATGCTGCTGGTTTTGTTATTCCTGATGATTTCTAAATCTGAAGTGGTAGCAATAGCATAGGCTTGTGATGAGCATCAGAGCATGTGCAGTGTTACCGTTGCGGCATGGACAGCATCAGTCGCTCACATGCCTGAGAAACGGTATCTTGGTGCGAGGCCGAGGCGGCATTCATTCATTGGTCGCTGCAATGCAGGGTCTGGCTGGGATCTTGGCATGTGGGTGTTGTTTTTTTATAAGAAGTGCCTGCCCAGTTGTTAAATGGCCTGATGGTATCTGGTGCTGGTGATCCACATGCTAATTCTTTGCTCTTGGTGGCTGTAATGGCCGTCCAGCATCGTTGGTATCAGCAATTCAGAACTCAGCAGGCACGGTAAGCAGGACTGCCGCGCCCCAGGGTTGGACGGCAGGGCACATGCTCGAGACCTGCTGCGGTAATTTTGTCAGCTGCAAACTGCAGATCAGTCAGGTGCATTCAGCGCGCTGCCGGTACCGACCGGGAGGAAACCCCATGGTCTGGGCCGGGCCCGGGCATGAGCAACCAGCCCATGCAGCAAAGTTGCAAGGAAGCCCCGCGCCTGCTTGGAGTGGATGGGTCGCCACGGCCGTGCTTCCAGCCTGCCAGTGCACGGCTTCATGGGCCGGGCTCATATTCTCTTCCGTGCCCCGGGGCCAAAATCTCCGAACGTGCGCTGCCGTCCACACAACAACGCTCCCCACCATATCCACTGCTCTCCCACTCCCCGGACCCCGGCGCGCACCATGCGCCGCGCCACGCCTCCTCATCCTCCACCATGGCCCCCCTCGCCGCGTCAGCCTCCTCCCTCCCCTCCGCCCCTCCGTGGGTCACCCCCGCCGACGCCCGCTCCGCCGTCAACCTCCTCCGCTCCCTCGCGCGCGCGCGGCGCGCGGACCTGTCCCACCGGGCGCTGCTCCTCTTCCGCACGCTCCACGCCTCCGCGTCCCCGCCGCCGCCGCGGTACTCGCTGCCCGCCGCGCTCTCCGCCGCCGCCTTCCTCGCCGCGCTCCCGGAGGGCCGCCAGCTACACGCGCTCGCCGCCAAGCTGGCCCTCCTCGCACCCGCGCACAACACCGTCGTCGTCGCCAACTCCCTCGTCCACCTCTACGCCTCCTGCGGCCGCCCGGGCGCCGCGCTCGCCGTCTTCCGCGGGGTCCCGGACCGGCACCGGTCGCTCGTGTCGTGGAACACCGCCGTCGACGCGCTCGCGGGCAACGGGGACCACCTCGCGGCGCTCGACCTGTTCCGGGAGATGCAGCGCGACAGGCCCGACCTCGCGCCCGACGCATACACGTTGCAGAGCCTGCTCGGCGCCTGCGCCGCCGCCGGCGCGCTCTCGCTCGGGCTCTACGCGCACGCGCTGCTGCTCCGGGAGCTCGGCGGGCACGCCTCCTCGGCGGCGGTGTCGCGCGACGTGCTCATCAGCAACTCGCTCGTTGATCTCTACGGCAAGTGCGGCGCGGTGGAGCTCGCGCGCCAGGTGTTCGACCGGATGCCCGAGCGGGACCTCGCGTCCTGGAACGCCATGGTCCTCGCGCTCGCCAACCACGGACGCGTCCGGGACTCGCTTGACCTGTTCGACCGGATGACGAGGGTGGAGAACGTGGTGCCAAACGCGATCACGTTCGTCGCGGTGCTCAGTGCCTGCAACCACGGCGGGCTGGTGGAGGAAGGTAGGAGGTACTTTGCTGCCATGGTCAGCGAGTACGGGATCAGGCCGAGGATCGAGCACTACGGGTGCATGGTGGACATCCTTGCACGGGCGGGGTTCATCGAGGAGGCACTCGATGTCGTGGCCGGGATGAACTGCCGGCCAGATTCCATCATCTGGAGGAGCCTGCTCGATGCATGCTGCAAGAGGAATGCTGGGCTGGAGCTCAGTGAGGCCATGGCCAAGCTGGCACTTGATGTCCCTGATGATGCTGTGAGCGGCGTCTATGTCCTGCTCTCAAGGGTCTATGCGTCTGCGCAGCGGTGGAACGATGTGGGCATGATCCGGCAGTTGATGAGTGAAGAGGGTTTCAAGAAGGAGCCGGGGTTCAGCTCCATTGAAATGGATGGATCGGTGCACCAGTTTGTCGCGGGTGACACTTCACATCCTCAGTCGGAAGAGATATATGAGAAGCTGGATGAGATTCAGCAGAGGCTCACGTCTGCTGGATACAAGCCGGACTTGTCGGAGGCGCCTATGGTCGCCGACATCGACCGCACCAAGGGCGCCACCCTGCGTTTGCACAGTGAACGGTTAGCCATATCCTTTGGCCTACTCAACGCGACACCTGGGGCACCCATTAGGATTCTGAAGAACCTTAGAGTGTTAAAGACCATATCCTTTCAGGCTCTACTCAAGCTACACCTGTTGAAATCATTGTGAGGATTCTGAAGAACACTTAGAGATGGATCATGTTCTTGCAAAGATTACTGGTGATCCTTGAGCTATGATGACCCGTGATGCTATCTGGACAAATTCTGGAGAGATCATGCTTGTGAGGGATCGGATTCAATTCCATCACTTCAAGGATGGATCATGTTCTTGCAAAGACTACTGGTGATCCTTGAACCATGATGACCTGTGATGCTATCTGGAGGTGAGTGCCATTTTAAGTGCTGACGGTTACCTTGATCTTCATCTTTAAGCCGGGAGAAGATTGACTGGTTGCTGTTTAGTAAGTTGTGAATTAGATGGTTTTGTTCACCATGTTACTGATTATAGAAGCTCATTTGAGCGTTTTTCTTTGATCTAACATAGTAACTCGAACTCAATGTATTCCAGTGGATCAATTCTTCACACGCATTGCAATTTGAAATCTTGGCACTCCAAGAATTACCGTCGCCTGTATTGTTGGCATATCTGGGGATTGACGAATTCATCCGACGACAGATATGCCGTGTCGTTCCCAGCATTATTTTGCTAGCTGTTGCAACATTAGTGTCCTGAGCAGAGCAGTGTCCTCAATTTGGTGTGTACTCAACATCAACCGTGTGCACAATAATCGGACTCCTAACCTGACGCACACCATCAGACCACACGACAGCAGCCGACACGAACTCGTTCGCATCCGGCAGGGCGCCGGAGACCGTCACGGTGAACGACAACCTCTGAAGCAGCCTGCTGAACGCCAGCTTCCTCGGCTTGACGGCGACTCTGACGTATGGCCCCAAGCCGGCGATCTTGGCGGTGTACACGGAGCACGGCGCCCCGACGTTGGTGACGGTGCGCGGGAAGTGGACGGTGAAGTTCTTACCCGGCTTGGCGTGGTGCGCCATCGTCGGGTAGTTGAGGTCGGCGGTGGTACCCCTTTTGCCGCCGTTTGCCTCGGGCCGGGCAGGCCGTGGCGTTGGATCCGGTGACGACCCGGAGCTGCGTGGAGTTGTACCCCTCCGCGCACAGCATGCGGACGTAGTCGTCCTCGCGCGCGTCGTACACGAGGCCGGGGGCGCGCGCCTGCGACGGGTTGAGCTGCCCCGCGCCGTAGACGAGCTCGCCGCCGCCTGGGTTGCGCGACGGGTCCATCGGCGTAGCTTCGTTCACGCAGGGCAGGCAGGCGTCGCGATCGGCCGGTTAGTTCAGTTGCAACGGTGACGGTGACTAGTACGTGTGTGGCTGAGGAGTCGATCGATAAAAGTTAGTTACCTGTGGTGATGAGAGCTGACATGATCATCGCCGGCGACCAGTCGCGGTGGAAGGACTTGACGTACGCCGCGACGCCAGTGGCGTGGGGGCACGCCATGGACGTGCCTGAGTCGATGCTGTATGCCGCGAACCTGTTGTCCTTGAGGTTCCCGAACACCGGCGACAGCGGCGTCCATGCTGCCAGGATGTCGATCCCCGGCGCGGCCAGGTCGGGCTGCAGGTTTTAGTGGTAAACAAAACACAACACTTATGGGCTACACCATCAGTATTAGTGGTTAATGATTCTGATTTACTGCTCAACCTTGAGAATCCTTGGGCTGATCAAGTTTGGCCCTCTGGATGAGAAGGAGGCGACGATGGGCGCCTTGGAGTCGAAGGCCGTTTCGGTGCTGTGTATCGTGCCCACAGGATGGCTGCAGAACAGAACACAGAAAGCATTGTTCAGCATGTCAAATGCCACAGAATCTTGTTGCCTGCGCTGCGGGAATCGAGCTTAGTCGATCGCACCGTGTCTCGTTGACGTAGGCCATGATTTCGGTGAATTGGTCCCCGGTGATCTTCAGCGCAGGGAGGGGCAGCAGGAAGGCGATGTCGGGCTGCGCGGTGACGATGACTGCGCCGGCGGCGCCAGCGAGGAGAGGGCCCGTGCCGTCGCCTGCACTCGCGCAGAGAAGGATCTTCCCCTTGTATGATTGTCCGGCCAGTGACTCCGGTTCACAGGAGCTGCATGCAATGCAGCAAAGTTCATGAAAAAATATGAAATCTGGAACCATTAACACAAAGACGGCTTCAAAGAAGAATATTTTTGGACGACGTTGCGTACCCGTTGATGTTCATCGGGAGGGCGAGCGGGGCTTTCTTTAGTTTGGGGAAGATGTTAATGGAGGCTCCCTGTGCCACACAAGAACACGATCACCATCACAAAGAATTTCATGTTACGCAACGATTTCCCAAGGATCAGATCAGTGCATGATCAATATAAGGCTCTCACCACAATGGTCTTGCCGTTGCCGAGGACAAGCTTCCCCACGAGCCGGCGATCGGTGCTGCTGGCAGCGACGGAGAGGATCCACGGCGCGACATTGTCGACGCGGCCTCCGTCAAGCGCGGAGTTGCCGGCCGCCGCGGAGGTGAGCACCCCACGCCTCATTGCGTGGAACGCCCCGATGGCCACCACGTCCTCGAAGTAGGGCAGCGGGAGCGTGCGCGCGATGGAGAAGGAGATGAGGTCGACGCCGTCGGCGACGGCGTCGTCGAACGCCGCCAGCATGTCCTCGCTGCGGCAGAAGTCGTCCCAGCACGCCTTGTACACCGCGAGCCTGGCGCCCGGCACCGCGCCGCGCGCCGAGCCGGCGGCCAGCCCGGCGAGGCCGACGTTCTCCACCACCCGCCCGGCCACCGTCGACGCCGTGTGGGTGCCGTGGCCGGCGGTGTCCACGGGCGACAGGCCCGTGTAGCCTTGCCTGTACGCGCGTGCGCCAATGATCTTGCTGTCAAGTGTCAAGTACTCAAGTGTCAACCAACCAGCAGTGGAACAATAAGAACACGACGCGGTGGACATAAAACGCGAACGTACTTGTTGCAGGTGAAGTTTTGGCAGGCGCCCTTCCACCGGCTCGGCGGCGGGCCGAAGCCCTCGTCGGAGAAGGACGGGGAGTTCGGCCACACGCCGGTGTCGATCATGCCGACGATGACCTCCGCCTCCGTAGGCAGGCTCCGGCGCGCCGTCTCGGGGAAGCCGAGGAAGTCCCATGATCTCGTGGTCTGGAGTTGGTACGTCCGGCTTGGGAAGACGGACACTACACCATCCGTACCGGACAGCTTCTGTTTCTCCTCCTCGGTCAGCCTGGCTGCGAATCCATTGATGCTCCTAGTGTAGCTGTAGATGATCCTGTCCATAGCGTCGCTGCAGCATGGCGTGTACAAAGTCAGTTTTTCTTTTTTTTTTTGAGATTGAAAAACGGCTTCTTGAACAGGAAGCTTATCACTGAATAACAATCGCCTGACCTGCCATCATGGAGGACCTGGTTGAGCAGCCCGTGATGAGCAGCTTTTGGTGCAGAGAAACCACCACCTGCCAACTCTGACGGCTCATGCGGCTGATGCCCCATGTACACGATGTACACCTGCACACGTACACGTACACAATCAGGGCTCGCACACGTACTGTACGCAGGAGTTGTGAGTGATGATCGCACGAGATCGTCTCTGGGATCGTACTGACCTGCTTCTGCCTTTCATCGCCATCGCTGCTGATGACCTCTGAAGCATGCAAGCTCCCGAGGAAGAAGAAGCAGGCGGCAAGCGCCTTGAAAACGGTGCCCATCCTACGTGTGTGTGCTTCCAAGTTTGGCAGCGACGCAGCGTACGTGGATCCTGGATTGGATGTGTGCACGCGCGTGAGGCTGTTTTTGTATGGAAGATGCGTAGAACCGGTAGGGCTGTTGTTCCTTGGATAAATTCCACTCATACAACTCCATATAATGGAGCCGGATCTGCATATTCGCCTCGCTTCCACCGCACCATGTTTGGTGTCTTGTCTCAGTCTGACGGTGAGTTCGGGGACACTTGAGTGGATCATTCGCTTGGGCTAAAATTTCCACGTTTTGCTGAAATGGCATGGTCAAACAAGTTTAGCGTACCTTGCATTGGGTTTCTTATGACGGAAGTATTAATTAGTCTCACCACTTTTCTCTTCCAAGTTTAGCTGATGTGTATGTGTTCGGCTATTATTGTTATACTTATACCTGTTCTAAGCAATGTGTAGCCAATTAAGCTATACAATCACAAATATTTATTAGTCTCATCAAATCTTCTATATGTTTTTTATTTCTTCATGGTCCCCACTTTTCTATATTTTTCTCTCCTCCTGTCACCTCGTGCTATCTCATTGTGTATGGGGTCATCACACCGTACAATATAGATGAGCCTTTGTCACACCCGATTTTAAGGATAAAATGAGATGCATAATTTTATGTACGCACAGAGATCAGTCACACACATAAGTCAACAAATTATGAATAGTATCATCATAAGTGTTTATTATATCACGAATAATAAGACATAGTCTTCACATAGATATAACGGAAGTATAAAGAAAAATCTCTCACGAAGCTCCATATCACAGGGACGTCAACTGGTTGACCACAAGTCTAGTAATCATCAGGAAAGTCGTCATTATCATAACCATCTGTTACCTATCCGAGATTTTTATCCAAATAATAAAAATAAACAAGCATAAGTACGTGTCGTACTTAACAAGTGTAACATGGGGTTCATGAGGCTCAAAAGGCTTGACATAGCTTTAACAACATTTAGCTTTTAGTTGTCACAATTTTAGTATAAGAGTAGCAACAAGTTGTTTTAATCCCATAGTAAACACATGATCAATGTAAACATTAATAATGAATAGCATAAACGGATAATTTTTAGTGATCATCTATTCCATAAGGGTTCCAAGGCCGCTCGTGATCGTGAGCACGGCTGATATACCAGTTTTACACTCTGCAGAGGTTGTACACTTTCACTGTGAGTCGTGATACCCATATGCCCGGGTTTATAACTCCCAAAACACTTCCAAGGTGAGTAGGTAGGGTTCACTATGAAGCCTTTCAAAGGTTCATCTAATAAGTTAGGGCTATTAGATTCACTCGGCAAACAGATGTAGAGCCCCCCTTCCCGATGGCACAATGACGCGCAGCTTATACTCAAGGGGACAGAGGCCGCACTATACCCAATTCGTCGAGCCATTCTTACGCCAATAAAGATAACCTCTAACAAGTTAGAACAGGTCCTCATACTGAGCTAAAACCAGAGCCATATGGTCCTCACAGCTGTACTGTAAGTCCCAGATGATCACTTACAGATAAGTCATTAGGAAGAGGAATTTAAAACATTTAGAAAGTAGCTAAACACTTCAGCCCCCTATTTCCAAGTTGCTAAAAAATCATGTTTTAATGTTTATTGCATATACCATTAGTCAAGTTACAAAATCATGGTTTAGTTGATCACTAGCAAAGCTACCCAATGCATACCCATAGGAGACAAGGTATCAGTTCAATTCTAGAGAATCCCTATCAAGGTGACACACATAAATATGAATTAAATGTGTTAAAGTTGATAGGAAACAAGGATAATCCTATGCTATACTTGCCTTGAACAAATTGTTCCTGCTGATCCTATTCTTGATCACCCACGAATTGTTCACCGTCTATACTTGATAATCACAGCGACATACAAGCATCCAGAAAAAATCATGCATAGCAACAAAAGCTATAGATTAGAATAGTACACCAATCAGCATAAAATCAAGATGAAAAGTTTGTAAAACGAATCTACGTGTCGCTATGAACACACAGACGCGAAGATTTCCTTTATTGAAATAATAGATTAAATCTAACCTCAAATTTTAAAAGTTGAAAACATACTTAATAGTAGGATGAACATGTAGATTACTCAATTACGAATCTAACGTAAGTTGAACGGATCAAATCGGAGTTAAAACGTGAAAGTTATGGCCTATGGAAACTAGTGGCAAAACTGTAAATAGATGAAAAACGTATTTTGAATCTAAACCGAAAGAAAATACGCTTTTAAATAAAGAAGACGTATTTGGTAAACACACTTTGGACTGCAGGTTAGATTAGGGAATAGGAGGGGGTCTCTTTTGCAAATATTCCGGCCGAACCGGTATGGTCTGTTTGGGAGCGTTGGATTGAATCAGGACGGCTCGGATTGGACGGGAGAGAGAGAGAGAGAGCGTCGTCGGCGAGATAGGCGGCGGCGCCATTGCCGGACTCGTCCGGACCTCGCCCGAGTTCGTCGATACAATGATTCTAGCCATCAACGAACACGAGAAGACCACGGGAGAGAGAGAGAGAGATGGCGGCGAACTCACCTAGGAGCTTTACGTGGACGAGGGCGGACCTACGGCGGCGTGCGGCTCCATGGGGCGGACGGGATGTCGGGGGGCTCTTAGGGTTGCGACGGCTGGAGCAATGCGAGGGCGGCAGTTAGCGCTTTAGGGTTAGGTGAGGGCGGCACAACACAGGGACGCTATTTATGAGTGGGTCACACCAGACGCGGCGTAGTGAAGGCGGAGACAAGCTCGGTGTCCGGCTCGGACACGAGCGGAAGGTAGGAGATGACGGCGCGACTGACACACGGACCTAGCGCATCAGCGAGAGGTGAAAGAGCGCGGCCTGCTGGGCCGGCGGGGGAAAATGGCCTGTGACGGAAGCCAAGTCGAGCTGGGCTGCTCGGGCCAAAAGCCGAGAAAGGAAGAATCAAATCCTTTTTCCTATTATTCTTATCACATTTTCAATCCAATTTAAACTCAAATTCAATTCTTTTGCAAATTTCAATCAAACCAAAGCATCACAAAATAAATATGCAGCAACATGTATGCACATACATGTATGTAGACCTATATTTGATTTTATTTTTAACAAAGTTATTATTTTTCTAAATTTAAATGATCACAAAATGCATAATTAAATCATTTTCTCCTATTTTAAAACCATGCACATTTTAGGGTGTTACAATTCTACCCCCCTTAAAATGAATCTCGTCCTCGAGATTCGGACGATGCTTACTCAAAAAGCTGCAGGTATGTTTTCCTCAAATCCTCTTCTCTTTCCCAAGTAGCCTCATCTTCTGTATACCGATTCCACTGAACCTTACACATCTTTATAATTCGGCTCCTCGTAACCCTTTCTGCTGTCTCCAAAATCTTTACCGGATATTCCTCATATGTAAGATCTTCCTTAACTGTAAGCTCCTCTAATGGTATCTGCTCCTCTGGTACACGCAAACACTTCTTTAATTGAGACACATGGAACACATCATGTACACCTGACAAACTCTCAGATAATTTCAACTGATAAACTACTTCTCCACGTCTCTCTAAGATCTTGAAAGGCCCAATATACCTTGATGCTAACTTTCCTTTCATGCTAAACCTTCTCACACTTCTCATTGGTGACACCTTCAGGTAAACATAATCTCTTATTTTGAAAACCAATTCTCTTCTCCTAATGTCGGCATAACTCTTCTGTCGAGACTGTGCCACTCTCAAGTTATCCCTAATCATCCTTACTTGCTCTTCTGTGTCTCTTAAAACATCTGGTCCGAACACTTGAGTTTCTCCCGTTTGATTCCAAAACAACGGGGTTCTACACTTTCGTCCATACAAAGCTTCGAAATGTGCTATATTGAGACTCTTTTGATAATTGTTGTTATACGAGAACTCTGCATAAAGCAAACTATTGTCCCAACTTGTACCGTACTGCAATGCACAAGCGCTCAACATGTCCTCTAAAATCTGATTAGTTCTCTCAGTTTGTCCATCTATCTGAGGATGATATGCTGTACTAAAATTCAACTTTATTCCCAACGAACTATGTACTTGCTGCAAAAAATGAGATGTAAATTGAGTACCCCGATCAGACACAATTTTCTTGGAAACTCCATGTAGACACACTATCTTCTCCATATATAATTGGGCCAACTTCGGTCCATTATAAGTAGTCTTGACCAGTATAAAGTGAGCAACTTTAGTTAACCGATCCACTATCACCCATATTGAATCATAACTTCCCTGAGTGCGTGGTAACCCAACAATAAAATTCATACCAACTTCTTCCCACTTCCACTCAGTTATCTTCACTGGTTGTAATAATCCTGCAGGTCTTTGATGTTCAGCTTTGACTCTCTGACATGTATCACATAAAGCAACATATTCAGCCACATCCCTCTTAAGTCCATACCAC
The DNA here is from genome assembly GCA_904845875.1 of Miscanthus lutarioriparius. Lineage (NCBI taxonomy): Eukaryota > Viridiplantae > Streptophyta > Magnoliopsida > Poales > Poaceae > Miscanthus > Miscanthus lutarioriparius. The sequence continues at coordinate 97,794,983 of CAJGYO010000003.1, read as the reverse complement.
CAATACTTCTCCTTCAGATCCAAGTATATCTTGGCACTCTCGGGATGAATAGAGTAAGCAGACTCATGTGTCTCACGAAGAATTGCATCTCGTATAGCCTTATTATTAGGCACACATAGTCTTTTCCCAAACCAAAGAGTTCTATTATCATCCATATGGAAACCTGGTGCCTTACCAATCACTATGTTCTCCGCTATCTCCTTTAACCTCTTATCCTGTAACTGGCCCTTGCGTATCTCTAGCTCCAATGTAGGCTCTATCACCAACTCTACTACATTAGTGACGAAACCCAAGTTTAGTTGCTTAAGTTCAGCACACAACTCACTTGCCATAGCCATCACTTGCACTTCATTGGCATAACTCTTCCTCCTAAGAGCATTGGCAACAACGTTCGCCTTTCTAGGATGATAGTGTACTTCCAGATCGTAATCCTTAATCAACTCCAACCATCGACGCTGTCTAATATTTAGATCTGTCTGAGTGAAAATGTACTTCAAACTCTTATGATCAATATAGATATCACTCTTATGTCCGATAAGATAGTGCCTCCATATTTTCAGAGCATGAACCACTGCTACTAACTCCAAATCATGAGTAGGCTAGTTTAGCTCATGCTTTCTCAACTGTCGGGATGCATAAGCCACTACTCTTCCTTCTTGCATAAGAACACCTACGAGACCTTGACGAGATGCATCACAATAGATAGAAAAGTTTTTGCTCAAATCTGGCAAAACCAATACTGGGGCGGTAGTCAACCTCTTCTTCAATTCTTCAAAGCTAGCCTGGCACTTCTCGGACCACACAAACTTAGCATTTTTCTCCAACAGAGCTGTCATAGGCTTGGCAAGTTTAGAAAACCCTTCTATGAACCTTCTGTAGTATCCAGCCAATCCCAAGAAACTATGAATCTCTCCCACATTGGTTGGTGGTTTCCAATTCAACACATCTCTCACCTTGGGGATCTACTGCTATTCCACCATTAGAGACAACATGGCCTAGGAAAGAAACTTCTTCAACCAAAACTCACACCTGCTTTGCTTAGCATACAACTTGTGTTCCCTGAGCTTTTACAAGACCAACCTTAGATGTTCAGCGTGCTTTTCTTCCATTTTGGAGAATACCAATATATCATCGATAAATACCACCACAAACTTATCCAAAAACTCCATGAACACCTTATTCATAAAGTACATAAAGTATGTAGGTGCATTGGTCAAACCAAAGGACATAATGGTGTACTCATACAAACCATACTTCGTAGTAAAAGCTGTCTTGGGTATGTCAGTTGCACGAATCTTCAACTGATGATAATCAGAACAAAGATCAATCTTAGAGAAAACACAAGCACCTCTCAACTGATCAAACAAGTCATCAATTCTAGGTAGCGGGTACTTGTTCTTGATAGTAACCTCATTTAGTGACCGATAATCAACACACATATCCTCTGTGTACCATCCTTCTTATAAAAAAATATAACCGGTGCTCCCCAAGGTGACAACCTAGGACGAATGAAACCTTTCTCTTATAACTCTTTTATTTGTTTCTTAAGTTCCTCTAATTCATTAACCCCCATTCTATATGGACGCTTAGCTATAGGTGCAATTCTAGGTAATAATTCAATAATAAACTCAATGTCACGATCAGGTGGCATACCTAGCAAGTAATCGCGGAACACATCTAGAAACTCATCCACTACTAAGTCCTCCTTGTTGACGCGATCATCAAGCTGGTTCACTGTGGCTGCCAGCTGCTTCTGCACTACAACATCGACACTAATTCTGTCCCCATTCGGTGTGGTCACAACAACTACCTTCTCCTAACACTGAATCACTGCTTGTTGTTGCATCATCCAATCCATACCCAGAATCACATCAATGCCAGATGTCCTCAACACAATGGGGTTCACTTTGAACTCTACCCCCTTATGGATAGACTAGTTGGAAGACAATGATAAGAAGCTTGCATACTACCTCCTGGTGAGTTTACTAATATGGGATCTTTCATGGCACATAAGGGTATGCTATGCATTCTAACAAATGATTGTGATATGAAAGAATGCGAAGCTCCGGAATAAAAAAGAACAGTGGCAGGAGTGGAATTGACGGTTCCGCAAGCGCCGTCTCTATAGACACATGATTCACCTTTCCTGTGTTGGGTGCAGGCTTCTGATAACTATTCTACCTCTGTGGGGTCTGCTGGTTTGGCTTCTCAGGGAAGTTATATGACAGGTGACCCTCTTTTCCATAACGAAAAACACTTATTGGGAGTGCTAGGGGCACTGGTCTTCATGGGGTGTTGTTTGGCGCTCCCTGTCGTGGTGTCTGCTAGCCATTCTGCTGTTGAGGGCATTGATTGCCATTCTGCTGCTGGTACGGTGGACGCTGCTGGTTCAGGTTGCGATTCCACTGGTTAGGTGGCCCCGGGTGCCTCTGCTGGAAGCTTTGCTGCGGATTGGTGCGCAGATGAGTATTACTCCTAGAGGCCTATCCCTGAAGCCTCCTCTTCTTGGCCTCCATCTCTTTGCGCTTATTGTTAATAACAATAGCGCGATTCACTAACGTCTGAAAATTGGGGTATGTATTGGACATAAGCTAAAGTTGCAGACCATCATACAAACCCTTGAGAAAGCGGCGTTGCTTATCAGCATCATCAGCCACCTCCTTCAGAGTGTAACGTGACAAATGAGCGAATTTATCACGATACTCAGCTACAGACATAAATCCCTATTTCAGAGCCCGAAATTCCTCCTGCTTCAGCTCTATCAATCCTTCAGGTATATGGTAAGATCTAAAATTCTCTCTAAATTTCTGCCAGGTGATAGGAGGAGCATTAGTGGGACATCAATACTCGAATGCCTCCCACCAGTCTTGAGCTTCTCCCTGGAGTTGTCCTGACTCTGGTAGTCGTACTACGCTATGTTGAGTTGCTTTTCCACTGCACGAAGCCAATCATCTGCTTGCTTATAGGGGATCAGTGGCATGTGAAAACACCAGGGGGGGGACCTTCAAGAATTCACTACGCTTGTCACGTGGTGCTCCACCAATTGGTTGATTCTGCACCAGAGCTTGCATAAGCTGTGTCTGTACTGCCAGAAGCTGCTCAATAGTCAGTGGCAGTGGTGCTGGTGGATGTGGGGGAACACCTCCATGACCTCGGCCTCTTCCTCTTCCGTACATCTGACATCCAACACAAATATTCAAAATTTAGAGATTTCCAAGTCATAGACACTTATAGAGATATAGAATACATTCTGAATTTTTTTTCGATGAGTTCCAACATCAGTAGCTCGGTAAAACAGTCATATCTCGAAGTTTTAGATATCCAAAATAGGCGTTCTTTACATGGTTGGAAATCTTAAGAAATTATCTACAACTTTTATTCAGATCACATGCCCAGATTCTGTCGTTATGTTAAGCAAAAATAGGACACAACCGAGACTATTCCAGATTCCAGACTGCGCAGAAACTTCACCTAGAAACAACTATATTTCTCAAACCATATTAGATATTGGGGTGGTTCTAGAGGCATTAGAAGGATAATTAAGTCTAGTTTTTCCCATAAAAAGTTCATACTTTTTGGTCGAGTAGATTTAGATGGGCATTGAGATAAGGGCAGACTGCTCAAAAAAACAGATTCAAGAGAACAAGAAGTACCAAACCCAACTATTTATTTATTGACTCAAACTTTAATATTCTTAACTAACCATGCCGGTTCCACTTAGGAATATTATTTTATTCTTTGTTTTCCTTTTATCCTTGAAGTTGGCTCAGATGTGTGTGCACTATCCTTGAACTACCGTTTTTACCGCTGTCATGAAATGTTGGTTTACTAAAGCAAGTATGTAATCTTGTTCATGCTCATGCTAGACTCTTACACCTTGCCCTCCTTTGAAAAAATATAAATAACGATACCCTGAATACTTTCGGGTGAAATGCTACAACAATAGATCCATGCATTTACGGATATTTTCTGTAATCGTTAAGAACTATCGTAATTGGTGTTTCTTGGCGGTGTCGCTAAGGTTTAATTAATCTTAGTGATGGGCTAAGAAATATCAAAAGGTATTTCCGGCTCCGTTACCGGTGATGGACTTCAAACCTCTATACTTGGTGATTGCGCTAAGAAATACCAACACCCATCTCTAATTAAACGAGGAACTACCACTTTCCCTGGACTCTCCCTTGGATCTAGCCAAAATGATTGCCAACATATCTTGGGATGGATTTAGCACCGGTGGGGGTGGGTTGAGCCCGTACTATCATTACTCGAAGCATGGAGCCTCGATCTCCTACAGATTGGTACCCATGGAAGCTTAGGAGGAGGGGCTAGAGATGGAAGATAACGGAAGAAGCACCTCCTAACTTATTTTTTCAGATCCACCACTGAACATATCCCCTACTATATTGAATATTATGGGGGATAGTGGGTCACCTTGTCTTAGGACTTTCTTGTTCCGAAGATACGATCGCAATAAACCATTCCTCCTTTATCCCTACAGTGTCTCCTTGAACAAATGATTTAACCCACTCGCACCAAAAATATGATAAAACCCCCTTCATTTTTAGAGCTTGTTGTGTAGGAATTCACATAAACTTCAATGTCAATCCGAAAAACCAATTTGTATTTTGTATGTATTATTTCATACAAGAAAATGGTGCCCTCGATGTTATTTCTCCCTAGTAGGAACGCTACCTGGGAGAGTTTCGTAATTTGTTGAGTAGCCTTCATGAGTTTATTAGTGCCTACCTGCTTTGGAATATAATATTTGAAGTACACATTCAACAAATATATAGGTCTGCATTGCCGGATTTGCTACGTGTCATTATTCTTTAATTGGTAGTAGAGTTATTGTGCCAAAATGGAGGCTACATAGTGAACTGCCCATATGAAACTTCTCAAACATTGCCACACCATCATCTTTTAGCACATGCCAACAAAACTTGATAGAACTCTCTTAGGGATCAATGCAGGCCGGATATGGTTCAATTATAAGGTAGCCTCTCTTACCTCTTCTACAAAAGATGGTACTAAAAGCTACGGTTATCTAGGGATTTGACAAGTTTATGTATTTATTATTCCAGGCCAAAACAAGGAAGCTTAACTCTTGAACCATTGCACAAAACACAAGCGTTGCATGGCGCCTCCTTCACTGTCTCATTGTGTACACCACCACTGGGCTGCTCACCTTATGTTCGTTGTTGTACCACACGATGGTGAAAGAGTAGACCTGGCCCTCCTCCGGCGCCACGCCGGACACGGTCACCGTGAATGAGACCTTCTGGTTCTGCTCGCTAAACTCTAGCTCGCTCGGTGAAACTTCAGCAGTGAGGACATTGTCCGCCTGATCAATAGGAAACTCGAACCTGAGGTCGTAAACGGCGCTTGCGGCCCCGACGTTAGTGACGGTCCGCGGGAAGACCACGGTGAAGTTCTTCCCCGGCTCCACACTGGCCGCCATGGTCGGGTAGTTGAGGTCGCGGGGAGAGCTGGACATCGAGCTGTTGTTGCAAGCCGTGGTGTTGGAGCCGGTGATGAGCGCGAGCTGCGTGGCGTTGTAGCCCTGCGCGCACAGCATAGCCACGTAGTCGCTCTCCGATGCGTCGTACACGAGTCCTGGGTCATGCGCCTTTACTGGGTTGAGCTGCCCGGCGCCGTACTTGAGGGCGCTGGTGTTGGAGTTGGCCGGAGTGTCCATCGGAGTGGCTGCGTGACAATGAGCATCATGCATTGCCATATATTACTGCAAATTGTTTACCGAGATGAACAAATTAGCTTAGTAAAAATGACACAGAACTCTACACCATACCGGTGGTGATGAGAGCCGACATGATCATCGCCGGTGACCAGTCACGGTGGAATGACTTGACGTATGCAGCGGCTCCGCTCGCGTGTGGGCATGCCATGGATGTGCCGGAGATGATGTTGTACTGAACCTTCCTTGTGTCGTTGGCAATGCCCGTAGGCGATGACAGCAGCGACCATGAGGCTATGATGTCAATCCCCGGTGCAGACAGATCAGGCTGCATTAATTTGAGTGTTGTACAAATTAATTTCTGTACGTGTGACATTTTTAATTTGCAATGACGGCAGATGATCGTGAACACTGTCAGGCAGGCACTCACCTTCAAGATATCAGGGGTGACCACGTTGGGGCCTGGAGAAGAGAACGAGGCGGCTACCGGAGCTTGTGGATTGACTGTTGTCTCGGTGGTGTCTATGGTACCCACAGGATTACTGCAGAACATACTCGAATATCAGACAATCGAACACGAATGCAAGAAAGTATGTGGTCAGTGAACTCACTCACCTTGTACTGTTGACATAGGCCATGATTTGGTTGAAGTCATCCCTAGTTACCGTCAGACCGGGGAGAGGCAGAGTAAAGGCCACATCGGGTATTCCGCTGACTATGACTACGCCTGCTGCACCGACCAAGAGAGGACCCGAGCCGTCGTTTTCCACGGCCCTCTGGCAGAGGACGATCTTGCCTGTGTATGAACCTCCGGCGAGGTTATCTGGATCACAGGACCTACACGTGTAGCAAGAAACCATAAACACGAACGTACTACTTGCCAGTGGCTGGTCCCACTCAGAATATATAATTCTTGGTGTTTGTTTTCAAGAGTTTTGCGGCCATCCAACTGATTGATATGAAATGCTGCAAAATTCCAGTTTTCGAAATGCCTATCGTGTTGCCATTGACTCATGCATTCTCATCATCTTCTTACCCGTTGGCGGGGATTGCAAGCGTGGCATTTGACAGCTTTGGGAAGGTGTTAATGGAGTCTCCCTGCAAAAGCAGAACACAATGTAATGCATGGTTGGTACAGTACATATTCATTTCAGTGAAGAAAAAAAAAAAGTTCTAGTATTAGAGGGAGAGGTCACATGAACATGTTGATTTCAGCACTGACCACTATGGTCTTGCCGTTGCCAAGAACAATCTTGTCGATGAATCGGCGATCGATGCTGCTCGCCGCCACAGACAGCAACCACGGCGCGACGTTGCAAACGGTTAAGCCGTCCAGCCCCGAGTTCCCGGCCGATGCGGACGTGAGCACCCCACGCCTCATGGCGTGGAAGGAGCCGATGGCTATCACGTCGCTGAAGTACTCAAACGCGAAGGGGCTCCCGATGGAGATGGAGATCACGTCCACACCGTCGGCGATGGCGTCGTCGAACCCCGCGAGGATGTCGGCCTCGCCACAGCAAACCTTGTAGATGGCGAGCCTGGCACCAGGCACAGCGCCACGAGCTGTGCCGGCAGCCAAGCCATACAAGCTGGCGTTGGCCACCGCACGCCCGGCCGCAGTGGATGCCGTGTGGCTGCCGTGACCGTCTTCGTCCAGTGGCGACTGGCCAGAGCTGCTGGATCCTCCGTCGTAGGCGCGTGCTCCGATGATTTTACTGCATGTCACGCCATAGTCAAAGAGTGAGCCTGTGTCATGTTTTTCTTTGCTTTAATGGAACATTTCTATTGATATTTTTTGCCTCAATGTGAAATGTAACTAGCAAATAAGGGATATCTCAAACAACTAATTTGAGCTAGCTAGACACTAAAAGGAAAGGTGTTTTCGTACTTGTTGCACGTGAAGTTGTGGCATGTACCCTTCCACTTGCTCGGTGGTGGGCCAAAGCCTTCGTCGGAGAAGGATGGCGAGTCAGGCCATATACCGGTGTCGAGCATACCAATGATGACGTCTCCCTCCAATCGTAGTTCTTCAATGGGCGTTTGAGGGAAGCCAAGGAAGTCCCAGGATCTTGTGGTCAAAAGATCGAGGGTCCTACTTGGGAAGACCGAGACAACGCCATTCATGCCTAAAGGTAACAAGGAAAAAAATATAAGAGAGATGCTTGCTTTACAATTCATACCGTTGATATATCAATTAAAAGTTGATGTATATGTTTGGGTTCATCCAGCGATCCCTTCATCTTGCATTGATGTCTCTACGTCCTTGTGACATACAGGTCACAAATAAACCTCAATCCACAATCACAAAAGAAAATGATTGAAAACAAGAGCATGTTTTGCACCAACCAGACAGTTTATCTGCCTCTTCTTTGCTTAGCTTGGCGGCAAAGCCATTTAAGCTTCTCTTGTAACTACGGAGAATCCTGTCCGAAGCAGAGCTGCAAAAAACAAAATGCATTGGCTCTTGTATAAAGACAATCTTGTCTATGTTTTCTTTCGTTTTCGAAGCAAACATTATTGGCTCTTGGGAGCATCGACGAATCCGTTGGGACACTCGTATCCGTTTCTTTGACAACTAATAGCCTGACCATATAAAAACAGAGGCCTGGATTACTACTCTTCTGTGGTAAAAAAGAGAGTTTCCGACCTGCCGTCGTCGAGGACCTGATTCAACAGGTCGTGATGAGCAAATTCTACAGCAGAGAAACCTTCAGGTTCTGACGCATCCATGCTGGCCGGTAGATGCCCCAGGTACACGATGTAGACCTGCTTATCAGGATAAAAAAGATGCGATAAATTTACTATGCAGATCCTGGATAGAAAAGAACACAAGACACAACCAACAACATGCTACAAGCACGCATGCTATAGCTATTGACAGCAACAAAATCTGCATGCATGCTGATGGATAGATGATCCTTCTGACCTGCTGGCTTCCATCGCCGATGGATTCAGAGGCGATCAAGATCGCGGCAAAGACAGTGACGAGGAGGAGCAGAAGCAGCAGTGTACTGGCACGAGGCATCGTAGTATCCTACGTGTTGGAAGATTTTTTTTTAAGGAAATCGTGTTGGAAGCTTGGTGCAGTGCGGCAGCGCATATATATATGCCTGTGGGCAACATATATGCGTATGCGTTTGCATCAGCGACGATAGGATGAGAGCAGCCGTGTATCAGCTTGCAGCGCGCATTGCTTGCTCCGTAGACTTGTGCAGGAAACAACGCAGGGGCTTGGCGCTTAGCGTCCGTCCAGCTGGGCGCCCTGCCCGGAAGTAAGCCGGCCGTACTAGGTCAAAAAAAAAAAAAAAAAGCAAGCCGTATACGAAATATCTCGGGCTCCTGGTGCCGTAATAATATTCAGCGTGTGTGCTGAGGCGTAATAATATCTCGTTTATAATTTTTTTAGCTCTGAAAAGGGAAAAAAGGCTGCTATGGTTTATGTTATTTGGAATTATGATATGTAGAAGATACTTCTGGAGACTTTTGTGGAATGCTTACACTAATCCCATGAAAATGTCTATGACAAGTGTTGCATAGAAGTTACAAAAGACACACCAGTACAACGATGATTTCTCTTGGTGGTACCCATTTTTTTCACTGGCGGTTCATAACGAGCTAGCGCCACTAGTGTAAAATTGGTGGGCCCTTGCTACGAACCGCCAATGTACACCTATTTACACCTGTGGTTCGGCTATGAAGACCGCCATTGTAAATATAATATTTACACTAGCGGTAGAGTAATGACAACCGCTGGTGTAAATGGCATTTTCACTGGCGGTTCTGTTAAGCCAGACGCCAGTCAAAATGACACATTTACATGGCTCGATTAAGTGAGCCGCCAGTGCATTTCTTTTATAGTGGCAGTTCACTTAAAGATCAGTGAAAATCTCCGCCCTCCATCCCACCTACCACCAAGATATCTGAAAATCTCCAGCGTCCAATCCACATAACCACCGCCGATAGCCTATAAAAGGCATGCAGAAGCCAGCTGCTCACTCTCCACGGTGTGTGCGCGATGTTCAGCGGCCCACTGACCCAACTCCGGGGAGTTGGTTGGTTTTTGGGGGATACGCCACCCGAGCACCTGTTGATCGGGAGGTCAGGCTGCTCCATCTGGGGAGCCGGCGCAGCCCCCGAGGCCATTGTGGGGCCTCCTTGCCAGTGAAGGGGGCGGCTTCTAGGTGCGTCCCGTCTGCTGACGCCTTGCGTAGGCGGTTGATGGCATCTGGGCCGTCATGCCTGGTAGAGGAGTTATGATGTGCGCGCCCCCCCACGTCGTCCCGTCTCGTCTGGGAGATGGGACGTCGGGGCCACGTGGAGCAGATCTGGTGGAGGAGGAGCCGCGGCACTTGGTGCGTGTGGATCCGAGCCATTAATGATAGCCGGTGGGCCCGGGAGGAGGCGGAGCCCCCAAGTCCTACGAGGAGGCGTGCGTGGAGTGGGCGGCGCGCACGGCGGATAGTGGAGCGGGGACTTGACTCGTTGCCAGTGGGTCCCTGACTCCGCCTTTACTGCGTGGCTGTCATCACGCAACCGCCCGGAGGCGTGCTGCGGGGATTGAAGGGATGCCTAGCTGGTTCCGAAGGGTCCTTTGTAGCCGCTGATGGCTGATCGGAGGGCTCAGAGCCGCTCACAGCGCACCACCTTTGGATATAAAGGAAGGCCCCCAAGGGATGCGGCATCTTCAATACCTTCCTCCGCCCCCTCTTTTCTTCCTCAAATCCATCTTCTTCGGCGACGATGGCGGTGGCGATGAAGTGCGACGCTTCCCCCCGAGTAAGCTTGGTGTTGTCCGCCGAGTGACTGCTTCTTCAAGGGTGGAAGGACTCTAGCAAGGCAGCCCACTTCATGTAGGGTGGGGGGCTGCCGATCTTCTCCGGTCTTCGTCCGCAGCGGGGTCGGTAGTAGTTTTTGCCGCCGCATATTGTAATCGGGTCGTTCCCAATTGTTGGAAAATCAGTTTCCAGCGGGGGTGAACACGCGGGTCCTCAACCCAAGTGATGGCCTTGGGCAAAGGTCGAGAGCCAAGGTAAGGTATGGGAGCACTGAAGCGGGCCCCAAAGGGGCTAGGGTTTCATTAATGTATTCACCAACCTCTCTCTTTACAGCATTTGTGCCCCCCATTTATAGGGCACAATATGCTACCATGACTCATTACAATTTTGCCCCCTAATGGTTGTAGTACATCTCGGGATATCCTAATGCTAGTACATGCCAGCGGAGGCAGTTAGGGCATCCTATAATGAACCGCCTCTACTAGGCGGGCCGTTGTCGTAGGCCTGCCAATGGCCCACAGCCCGCCACCGCCAATTCTGGGGTCTCTCGGAGTGCTCGAGTCTCTACCCCGGGGCGCCTTCGCCATCGTGGCCTAGGCTGAGGCCATCGCCTAAGCCACAGGGACCTCCGCCATTGGCCTGGCTTCCATGAGCCTTCATCGTGCGCCTCAGGCCTCCGCCTCACGCGGCCATCAGGGCGGAGGCCTTCGCATAACTTTCCTGCACATCACATGAAAAACCGGTTCACTTGTTAGTCTCCGCTGTCTCCAGACTCTACGGCCTCCGTGGCTCATGGTCATTCCCCAACAGTTCCCCCTTTTGAGGGCATGGTCTAATGCTGGTGGGCCTTGTCCTCAAAATGTGGTATACTTTTGAGGCACGGAGGCCCTTTGCTGACATGGAGACTGCCCCCCTCTTCCCCCCTGGGCCACTCGGATCTGACCGTTGGCCTCGTGACATTGCGTATTTTGATTGGATGGGGTGGCTTTGGAACCGATGCGTGCAAATGGACTCGACCGTTGGCGCTTAGAAGGCGAAGCGTCCGTTCACCGCCTATATAAAGGGGGCTTGGCGGGGGCTCCCCTATCTCTTGTCTAAGCAGTCGCTTTCGCATCTTTTTGTTTTCAAGTTCCTGTCCTTGTTCTTTGGAGTCCTCTTTAGTTTTCTTCAGCCTTTGGTTTTTGTTCCTAGCCTCCGCTTGGCTTTAGCCCTTGCCCAGTATTTTGGCGGTGGCTCCTCCTGTCAGCTCTCCTCCCTACCAGGCTACTTTCTTTGGTCCTTACCACCATCTTCTTGGCGTTCGGGTGAGCGGGTGGTCTGCATGGTTTGAGGAGTGCATGGTTGCTAGTGCGGAGGCGCAGGAGCTTGTGGAAGATCTCGCTAGCGTCGAAGCCTCCGTTGGTGATCTAATTGGAGCTGAAGAAGCGGGGCTGATGGCTGGGAAGATGTGGGATTTTGGGCCTTTGTTCATGACCAAGAAGATGATCGCCAAGCTTGAGAAGGAACGGATGTTCCCGTAGGCCGAGCTAAGCCTCCGCAGGGCGAGACTGTGCCTTCGCCTAGTAAGGACTATGCCATTGTTTTCAAGGATTACTTTTCATGTGGCCTTTATCTACCTTTCGTCAAGTTCCTTCCCCAAGTGCTTGAGGAGTTTGACCTTCAGATTCATCATCTAACCCCCAATGGCTTCCTCACTCTGAGTAAATTTTGCTGGGCCTACGAGTCCTATGGCGCTACGCCTGATTTGGATACTTTTTGCGCATACTATGAACTTCAGCGTTAGAAAAAGAAGGTGGGTGAAGATGAGCTCATAGCTCAATACAACAGCTGTGCTTTTAGGGCGAAGCGGCAGCAGGGGGAATCTCAATTGGAGATCTCTTGGTGCTAGAAGAACAAGTGGGATAAGGACTGGATAAAATACTAGTTTTATGTCTAGACCTTCGGCGTCACCACTACACACGAGGATGGGAAGAAGAGTACCCACTTTTCGCTGGCCTCCGTAATGATGGAGATGAAGCCTCTAACGAAGGTCAATCCTAGTGAGGAGATGACTCCTCAGAGGGAGGCCTATGACAAGGCCTTCGCCTTGCCTTGCCGGTACTCTGGGGAACTGTTGGCCGCTTGGGAAATCGAGGCCTTCGTTCAAGATTGAGATGGTGAATATTACTGTTTATGGGCCGACTGAGGGGTTCCTTTCCTCCAATCTAGGATTGAGCTGCCGGAGGGTGAGAGTGCGGAAGACTTTGTGTTTTCTATGGAGGAAGGTGCACGGGAGATCGTCGGTGACATCTCCGACAGAGAATTTCTCGCACGACGGGCCATCGGAGGCACGATGCCTCGTCTGAATCAGGGTTTTGAAGAGTTGGGTATTCATCATGAGGAGCATAAGGTTCCTTAGAAGGTGCTGAAATCTATCGAAGAGAAGGCAAAGAAGGCTGTTGCTAAAAATGCTACTGCGGTGGCAGAGTTGAAGAAGAGGAAGGGGGCTGACGGGCCTAAAACCGTCAGCAAGAAACAAAAAACCATCCTCTCGTCTAGTGTTGCCTCCGCCACTGCCTCCGTTGCTGATGGTGAAGAGGTTGCAGAAAATGTAGGCGGAGGTCCCGCCTCTGAGGGCGTTGGGACGGAGGGCGAGCACTCTGTCGCCTCTTTGGATTTAGGCGGCAACAGGTTCATTGAGGATGCTCTTCGGGGGATGGGAGGAGGGAGTACTACTGAGCCTTCCGCCGTGGTGCCCATGCCTGGCATTTTGGGTGATGACTACTCCGACTCCGAAGGTGAAGGCCTTGATGCTGGAGAAGCGTCCCCTCCTGGAGACGCGAGGGCTAGTGTTGCGAGCCTGCGCCGTCCAGCGGCCACCTGGGCCATCGAGGTGTTTGAAGACGATGCGGAGGCGCAATCTTCTCCTGGCCCTTTTTAGAGTGTGGCCTTCTGGGCTTTTGCGTAGTGGACCACGAAGGCTGGTACTTCAAATGTTGTTCGGAGTCCTCTGCACCTGGGTAAGTTATCTGTCGACTTCAGTTTTCCTGGTTGCTTCATACCTTAAATTTTTAGACTTATTTTAGTTTGATTTTTTCTAGCGGATTTGATGAAGGCCCTTGTAGGCAACATGGATCCTAATGATCCTGGTGGCGTGGATGTTGCCCGGATTGGTTTGGGCACTCCTTCGAGGCGTCCGCTTGTTGGTGAGACCCCTCGTCCCTCTGGTTCGGGCATGGCTCTTGGCACTGGTTTGTTTATTTTTGTTTCTCCTTTGTACTAAGTTTTGTGTACCTTACTTTGCACTTTGCTAATGACCTTGTGTGCTATTTTAGGGGCTTCCGACATCACTATAAGTGGGTGGGCGGATGCCCTTGAAGCTGTTTATAGAGATAGGAGGTAGTGTTTTAATTTTTGTCTTGCTATTCGTTTTTAGTCTTACCTTTCTTATACTTGGTTTTCTTATTAGGTCGCCTTCGCCATAAACTGAGGAGTGTTGATTACTTCAAACTACTGCGCATGAATTTGGAATAGCAGTGCGTGGTGCGTCTAGCTTTATTCTTCCCTTCCCTTCGCCATATTTTTTGTGTGACTGACGTTCGTTTTGATAGAGTCATCATATGGCGGAGGCTCTTGAGGAGCGTAGCACTGAAGTAGTTGTTGATCGCAGCCTGGCTATTGAGGCCTTGAAGAAGGAGATTGACACGTTGGAGGCCGAAAAGGCTCGGCTCGCAGGGGACGTTGGTGGCCTTAATGCCACTCGTGCCAACTTAGAGAATCTTCGCAAGGAGGTTGAATCAAGTGGAGGACGTGAAGGCTGCCGAGCAGTTGGCTTCTGAGCGCTCCCTGAAGGCTGTGGAGACGGCCGACAACCTTTGCAAGGAGGTTGACACTGAGAGGGAGTCTAGCGCGGCGCTGAAGGCGTAGGTGAATCTTTTGACCCAGCGCCTGGAGGACACCAAGGAACTCGGGGTGGCTACCGCTGAGCTTTATGCGGCACCCTAGAGCAATTTGGGGGCTCCACATCTGCATTGCCTACTGAGCCTTCGACATTCAACACATTTTCTTGGATGAAGGCGAACTTTGTGAAGCTGCCTGATTTCATTGGCGGCGGTGTCGACTTTGGTGCACTAGCCTCCGCCACCAACTTATCAAAGATCCTAGCACAGGACGGGTGTTTGCACATCAACGGCTTGCAAGAGAGGGACCTTGAGGACCCAGGCGAGCTTGGGGCATTGTCCTGTTGCATGAGAAGGTCTATTCTCAACTTCATGAAATCCTTTTGGGTGAAATTTGGCCGAGCGGAGGCTTGCTCGATGGTGGAATTTCATCGAGCTGAGGTTAGTTTCCCGCAGCTTATTGTTATTCGCTTGGTTTTTGTTTTATGTGCTGGCCATACTTATAAGTTGGAGCTTGCTTTTGCAGGAGCTACATAAGAAGGATGTTGCGTGTACTGCTGCTGGTGCTCAACCTTCACAAGCTACTGTGGCGCTAGCTCCAAGGGCTCCATCCCCTGCTGCTGCTGATGCGACGCCGACCCTGAAGGCTTCCACCCCTACAACCGAGGTTCAGAGGTCCAGGGAGCCTACACCTGCTCCTGCCAATCCGGAGGTGTAGTGGCTAGGTTCTAGCTAGTTTCTAAGGTTTAGCCTAAGGCGATGTGCTTTGGAAGCCCGCCCTTTTGTGTATATTTTGAGCCTAAGTTTTTAACCTATCCTGCGCAGGTTTCCACTCCTAGACCTATGCAGGACGTGCCTCTTGTAACTATGTTTGACGACGGAATATATGTTAGTGGTGAACTTTGGCAATATTGGCGAGAAGCTTTTCCCAGCGCTCTGTTCATGACATGTTCGATTTTGTGAAGTGTGATATTGATTACGAGCATGCGGTGTTCACTAGGTCACTAGCTTGGCGAGGGCCTCAGCCTCTGGTTTAATGTGTGGCCCTCTCGCCTATGCCTTGTAGTTTATGCAACTCCGTTCAGGCTTGTGTTTGTTGCCTTTGGGCTTGCTGTAATGTTGCTTGTGTTTAAATAGCCTCTGTTAGTAGTTTCCTTTGTTGTAAGGCGTTTGTGATTTTTAAATGAAGTTTGCTTGGGATGATTTGGTTGCACACTTGTTTTATTGAAGATTCTGAATATGACTACAATTTAGGCCGAAGGCTCTTAGCGAATTATTTTTACAATATTTCTTTAGCCTCAGCTTCTTTCTTCTATGGTTATAGATGAGTACGAGTCTGTGCGTCTGCATGGACAAGCTGAGGTGCTAGTCTTCAACCTTGTGAGGCTTGCGGAGGATCCATTGCTTATCTCTTTGCTCTTGCCTCCACTGCTCATTTCTCTAGCTCCCATTGGGGATGAGCTTGCGTGTCGCAGTGGAGGAGCTGAGGCACTCCCGAAGGCTGTAGTAGTTTATTGATCATCTTGGCCTCCGTCTCTGTGCTTGCTTGCAGTTGATGGTGATGCTCTAGCACATCTGTGTGAAGGAGCTGAGGTGCTCGTGTTCGATCTTGCAGATGCTACAAAGGCTTAGGCGCAATTTGCGCACTCATCGGAGGTGGTAGCCCTCGATTTTGTTGGTTCTCAAGAGGCCACAAAACAATTTGAGCAAGCAACAGAGGTTGTGGAAGCATTTCTTGTACGTTGCCTCCGCTTGTGCGTGGATTGCTTTGCTACTTCCTTCGGCCGTGCTAGAACACCTGCACTCCCGTCGAACATGGTTGATGTCGGGTTACGCTAGATGGTGCCCTTGGTTGCGGGAGGATGTTATGAGCATTCGTGTGATGCCCTCCCGCAACCTCTGACACTGCCTGGTTGCTGCCAGACTGTAGTCATACATCGCTCCGTGGAGGCTATACAACACCGAGTGGGAGATGTGTACAACCTCAATGTGGCCTTCACCGGGCTACGCGAGCTGTTGGATTTACGAGTCTTCGCACGATACCTTTTGCTCTCTCATTTCTAAGAAAACTCTAGCCTCCAAGGCTCTCTTTCTTTTCCTCATAGTAGACTAGCTCTTGTTTGGTTTGGCTTCCCCCCTAGCACTCTTCTAGGGATAGGGGTATGAAACTTTGCTGACTGGGGCTAGTGCTGGGGTAAGGTGCATGGTTTTATAGTCTACTGCTTGCACGATGTAATCAATTTTGGTGGTTGGCCAAAATTTATTGCTTAGATACGTTTTGAAGTTGTCATAAGACTGACATATTTTGTTTGTACCTGGCGTATCTTTGGATCTTACTCCTGTTGTACTTTAGTCATTAGTTCCTGATATTGCCCTGGTGCCTGATAAAGATAGGTCTTCACCAGGTATTTTCTTTCCCAAAGCATACAATGAAGGTAGGACTTTGTCGGGTCTTTGCGGCCTTTTTGGACATTTTGAAGAATCCTTGATGCCTGAATGTGGACAAGGCTTTGTCAAGGTTGCGGACTAATTTAGCCATGGAGGTCGTTCCACATCTTAGATCCTTCGGCTAAGGCGGTGGAGGGTCCTCTTTATCGGGATGTCATTGTCGAATGTAGTGGCTCCGTTGCTAGCCACTTTCGACCTTCGCTTTTGGTGGTATACTTGGGGAATTCCTCTATATTTTAGAGGGTTTTACATGTGCCCTGCCTCGTTAAAAACCTCACCTCTGCTAGGACCCCATTTGTGAGGAAAAGAGAATAGGCCCATTTTGCATGTAATGTAAAGAAAATATGAAAACTAGGAGAGGTGCGGTGACCTTAGCTTATAGTTCCACGAAGGCCACCTTTTTACATTTTAGATGTAGAACCTACACAAACTGTCAATGTTCCAGGTATGTGTGGTTGTTTTCCTTCACCATCTGTTAGGTACAATGATCCTAGTCTTCTGGCGGCCTTCGCCATGTCTGGGCCTTCCCATTTTGGTTGGAGCTTTCTTGCATTGGCCGCATTGGGCTTCCTTCTTAGGACTAGGTCTTTGTCTTGTATGAGCTTACTGACCACCTGGCTGTCTCTCCACTTCCTGGTTTGCTCTTGGTATTTGTTGATGTTTTCTATTGCTTCCAATCTTCAGCCTTCGATTATTTCTTTGGAGTATTCTTCATCCACCACTAGGGTCTGTTTGGTTACCCAAAGGCTTGGATGCTTCATCTCTTCAGGTAGCGTCGCCTCTTCGCTGTATAGAAGCATGAACGGTGTAAATCCCGTCATTCTGGATGCCGTGGTGTTGTGAGACCATACTACCTTTGGCAGTTCTTCTATCCATTTGCCTTTGTGGAGGTTGAATAAAGTTTTTGAGATTACTGAAAATACTATTCTGTTGGCTCTTTCTACTGCTCCATTTGACTCTGGATGATAGACTAATGCGAATGCTATTTTTGTGACTATGCTTTGGTAGAACTCTTTGATTTTGTCTGAATCGAGCTGCTTCCCATTGTCTATTGTTAAGGTTTTTGGTACTCCAAACCTGCAGATTATGTTCTCCCAAAAGAATTTTCTCATTGTCTCTGAGGTGATTGTTGCTAGTGGCTTGGCTTCAATCCATCTTGTGAAATATTCGATAGTTACTACCGCGAACTTGTTCCCCCCATGCGAAGGTGGTAGTGGGCCGACCAGATCCATACCCCATCTTTGGAATGGCCAAGTGGGTGGGATGAGCTGTACTGCTACCGAAGGCTTTGACTGGTGAGGGGATGTGGTCTGGCATGCTTCACATGTCTTAACAATTTGCTCTGCATCTTTAACATGTGTGGGCCAATAGAATTCTTGCCTGATTGCCTTCGCAGACAATGCCCTTGGTCCAATGTGAGAGCCACATATCCCCGAATGGATTTCTTGGAGGAGCTCTCTGCCTTCGCTCTGAGTTATGCATTTGAGTAACGGCTGGACTACCCCTTTTTTGTACAAAATGCCATCCATTAATGTGTAACTTCTTGCCCTGGCTGCTATTCTTGCTGTGCTTGCTTCATCTTCTGAGTGATGGATGTTGTTCAGGTAATCTATAATCAAATGTCTCCAGTCTTCAGATTCGGTGATCATGATTGTTTTGAATGCCTTTGCGGTTGTTTGAGTTGCTGGTGCTTCCAATATTTGGTAGAAAGTTCCTTCTGGAAATGGTGTGTTATTTGCTGCTGCCTTCGCTAGCTCATCTACTTTTGTGTTCTCTATTCTCGGTATATACTTCAGAGTGAATTCCTAGAACCTTCGCTCAAGTGCCTTTACTGTGGCCAGATATTTGGCCAGCTCCGGTTCTCTTGCGACATACTCCTTTTCAACTTGTCGTGCCATGACTTGGGAGTCTGTTTTTACTAACAGTCTTTGCACTGAGTGCCTTTGCCTTGTTGAGGCCCAATATGAGGCCTTCATATTCTGCTATGTTATTTGTTGTTCTGAATTCTAGTCTTGCTGCATACTTTGTACAAAGGCCTGATGGTGCTACCAAAACGGTGGAGGCCCCAGCTCCCAAATGCCGCCATGCTCTGTCTCTATAGAGCGTCCAGATTTGGGTTTGAGGCTATGGGTTTTTATGTGCCAAAGGTGTCTAGTTTGTCACAAAGTCTGCTAATGCTTGGGATTTGACTGTTGTTCTTTGCACATAGCTGATTTCAAATTAGGATAATTGTATTGCCCATTTTTCTATTCTTCCGGAGGCTTCTTTGTTGTTGAACACATCTCCGAGTGGTTGCGAAGAAGGCACTGTGATCTCATTTGCTTGGAAGTAGTGCTTTAATTTTCTTGATGAGATGAGTACAACATATGCAATTTTCTCGATTTCTGTATAGTTCATCCTTGCTCCCGATAGGGTTTCTGAGATATAGAAGACAGGCTGTTGAATGACCCTTGACCCTTCTTCTTTCTCCTGAACAAGTACTCTGCTAACTGCGTGGTTGGAGGCTGCCACATATAATAGTAGTGGGGCCTTCGGATCTGGTACTGTTACCAAGTGTTTGCTGGCCATGTAATTTTTGAGTCGCTGGAAGGCCTCCAACTGCTCTGGCTCCCATTCCACCTTGTCTCCACCTCTCAGAGCTTTGAAGAATGGGAGGCTGCATTCTGCTGATTTTGAGATAAATCTGTTCAATGCTGTTATTTTTCCATTGAGTTTTTGCACTTCCTTCTTGGTTGATGGCTCCACCATTGAGATTATAGCCTTCGTCTTCTCTGGGTTGGCCCGAATACCTTTGAGTCTTATGATGTACCCGAGCATCTTTCCTCGGCTGACTCCGAAAACACACTTTTCTGGGTTTAGCTTTAAGCCTGCTTCCCTGAGGTTGGCGAAGGTTTCCTTTAGATCTGCTGTATGATCTTCCTCGTTCTTACTCATTACCACGATGTCATCGACATAAGCTATGATGTTTTTCTGTAATTGTAGGCCAAGGACTACCTTTGTCATTCTAGCGAAGGTCGAGCCTACATTCTTTTGTCCTTCAGGCATTCTGGTGTAGCAGTAAGTTCCGAAGGGGTAGTGAAACTTGTCTTTTCCTCATCTTCTTTGTTGAGCCAAATTTGATGATATCTAGAGAAACAATCTAGTAGGGAAAAGCTCTTGCATCTTGCTGCCTTATTGACAGAGGTGTCTATCCTTGGTAGCGGAAATGGATCTTTCTTACATGCCTTGTTGAGATCTGTGAAGTCTATGCACATTCTCATCTTTCTATTCTTCTTTGGTACTAACACTACATTTGCCAGCCATTCTGAGTACTTGACTTTTCTGATGACATTTGCGTCCAACAGCGTCTATACTTCGGCCTTCGCTGCTAAGATTCTATAGTCCGACATTTTCCTTTGCCGCTGCTTCTTTGGCTTCATCTTGGGGTTGATGTCAAGGGAATGTTGTATGATGTCCCTACTGACTCATTTCAAGTCGAAGGCTGACCAGGCAAAGACGTCTTTGTTCTTGGCTAAAGTTTCTATAAGCTCTGCTTCTTCTGCTTCAAAAGGTATGCTCCGATGGTGATCTTTCTATCTAGGACTGTGTCTTCCAATGGGACTGACTTTGTTTCTTCTTGATCTTTGAGATTTGTTTTGCTGTTGGCAGACTTGACCGAGTTGATGTTATGCTGTGACTTGTAGATGGCTCTTTCTATGTTTCTTGCCTCTTTCTAACTACCATAAACTGTGATGATACCATGCAAAGCTGGCATTTTCATACATAAGTAACCCATATGGGCGACTCTGTTGAATTGTTTGCAAATCCTCCGCCGAAGATGGCATTGTACGGGTAGTAGAGGTCCACTACATCGAAGGTCACGTATTCTGTTCTTGCATTTTCTCGACCTCCAAAGAAGATTGGCAGGGATATTTTCCCTAATGCATCAATCCTCTTTCCTTCAAAGCTAATTAACGGTGAATCCGAAGGCTATAGTTGGGTTCTGCTCAGTTTCATTTGGTCGAAGGCATTAACAAAGATGATGTCTGTGGAGCTCCCAGAATCTATGAGAACTCTGTTTATCTCCCAACCTACTATCTTGGCCTTGATTACCATAGCGCCGGTGTGGGGATAGCTTTCTAGTTGTAGATCTTGCTCTGAGAAGGTGATTGGTGTCTTCGACCGATCTGTGCAGCGCACTGGGCCTTGGACTACCATGTTGTTGACTTGCCTGATGTAATCCTTCTTCTGCTTCTTTGTCTAGAATTCCATTGAGGAGCCTCCGGCTATTGGCAGTATCATGCCGATGGTGGGTAGTGGTATATGTGGGTTGAGTTGATTTTCTGGGTTAGGCTCATTTTTGGTGGCAGTTAGTTGTGGCGGAGGTGGCAGCGGAGGTGCTTCGAGTTGCCTATTATGCACTTGAGCTGGTTGGTTTGTCTCTATGAATGTTATGTGCGGAGGCCTTGGGTTTATGTAGGTGAGGTTGGCTTCGGCTCGCTGATTACTTGCCTACCCTTGCTGTTGGGTGTTTGGTCGCCATGCAGGTAGGAAGTTGGGATAGTATGCGACTGCTAAGGTGGATGGGTGAATTTGATTGGAGTTAAGACTTAGGTAGATTAGACAATATGGCTGTTGTGAAAGCGCAACGAAGGTGTGGTTGACTTCCCTGGCAGGTTGTTGTGATGGAGGCTGAGGGTTTTCTCTGGTTTTTATCCTCTCCTGAGTTTCCTTCGCATCTGGGCAATCTCTAGTGATGTGCCCTTTGTTTTCTCCATGAAAGAAACAATAATGCCTCCGCTATCTTGGTTCTTGGTTTTTGTTCTAGTTCTTCCTTTGATTGTATTTCTTGCCTTCGTACTGCTTGCGTGATGGCTTGTTTTGTTCTGCCTTCGGCATTTGCTACCGCTACTTCCTTGCTATTCTATGTTAAAAACTTGTTGATCAGGGGTTTGCTAAGGCTGCAATTGTCCTTGGCTTCTGTCGCCTTTTTGAACATTCTTGCCACTTGTTTGGTACTGCTTGTTCTGATTTTGCTCTTCTAGCCTTCTTCAGAGGTCATTGTCTGACCTGCAGTACTTCTCAAACTCTGTATACAATTCTTGAATAGTGCTTGGCTTTTCTAGAGCTAGATGAGTCGCGAAGGCTCCGATGCGGAGGCCCTTGATTGCGGCCTCAATTGCCACATCCTCTGGGATATTTGGTGCCTTCACTTTAAGCTGCACAAACCTCTTAAAATAATCCCTTAGCACTTCACCTTGATTCTGTCTGCACTGAAATAAATCCATTGACGTCAAAGATTCGATGGTGAACCCTTTGAAGTTAGCGATGATCTTATCTCGGAGGTCTTGCCATGAATATACTAAACTTGGCCTCAACATTGAGTACCATGCTAATGTATCTCCTTTGGCTACAATAACAAACGACTTGGCCAAGACAGTGTCATTCCCTCCTGCAGAGGCCATGACTGCCTCGAAACTCATGATGAATTGGCGGGGGTCCGTCTTCCTGTTGAATTTGGGTAGGGTAATGGGCTTGTAAGATGGTGGCTAGGGTGAGGTTTGGATTCCCTCGGAGAGTGGGGATCTTGAATCTGTAGCTCTATGTGATGGCGGTGAGTTGAAAGGTGTGCCGAAGGTTGGCTAGGCGGCCCACCTAGCGAAGGGTTAGGCTGGCTTTGATTCGCTAATCGGGGCTGGATGGAAATGCTGGGCTGAGGCTAGCTTTGTTGCATGCTCTGAATATCCATCTGTAGGACAGCCAACTGTTGTCTGATCTCTGCTGCCTGCAATGATGTTTGGGCTGCCCTCTTATTTGCGGCGAAGGTTGCTGCCAGCCTATCTCTTTCTTCTTGTGTACTCTGCAGCTGAGCTTGCAATTGTTGGAGTATCTGCTCTGGGGTGGGATCTGAGGCTTGCTGATCTTCGGTTGCCGGAGGCTGATCTTTGACTGTAGGTTCTTCCACAACTTGGTCTTCTGGGGCGCTGGTATAAGTGTTGCGGGTATTATGTCTGGGTCGTCCCCTTATCGAAGGCTCCGTGGGTGTTCTGGTGGAGGCCGCTCTTTTTCTTGGCATCATGGGTTTTGCTTGGCCAACACGCGGTGGGCGCCAATGTTGGAAAAGCGGTTTTCAGTAGGGGTGAACACGTAGTTCCTCAGCCCAAGCGATGGCCTTGGGAGAAGGTCGAGAGCCAAGGTAAGGTATGGGAGTACAAAAGCGGGCCCCAAAGGGGCTAGGGTTTCATTAATGTATTCACCAACTCTCTATTTACAACATTTGTGCCCCCCATTTATAGGGCACTATATGCTACCATGACTCATTACAATTTTGACCCCTAACGGCTGTAGTTCATCCTAGGAATATCCTAATGCTAGTACATGACAGCGGGGGCAGTTTGGGCATCCTCTAATGAACCGTCTCTGCTAGGTGGGCCGTTGTCGTAGGCCTGCCAATGGCCCACAACCCACCACCGCTGATTTTAGGGTCTCTCAGGGTGCTGGAGTCTCTGCCCCAGGGTGCCTCCGCCTAGGCTTCGCAGTCGTGGCCTAGGCTGAGGCCTTCGCCTAAGCTGCAAGGACCTCCGCCATTGGCCTGGCTTCCACGAGCCTTCGCCATGCTCCTCAGGCCTCCGCCTCACGCGGCCATCAGGGCAGAGGCCTTCGCATAACTTTCCTACACATCACATGAAAAACCGGTTCGCTTGTAAGTCTTCGCTATCTCCAGACTCTACGGCCTTCGTGGCTCGTGGTCATTCCCCAAGACCAATCAATGAAATGAAATTACCTTCATTTGTAATCCCATTTTGCCCTTGAGTCATTCTTAGAGACTTGATCCCTCATTGGGCTGGGCTGTTACGATGATGGCCTCGTTGGCCAAGATCGCGGTGCCTGTGCTGCTAGCGGGTAAGTCCATTAGAAGCCTGGGTTTATGGTCATTCCGTGCCCCGGTCATGTCCCCCAGAGGGGAGATCCTCGGCTTCCCGACCGAGCCACTCATATAGTTCCTGAGCCCGTCTGTCGGTACAAGGGGGCTCGCTGCCTCCCTCGTTGGGCACCACGAGCAGCTCAAGTTAGTACTCGAACATCGTTCATCACAACGGTCGGGGCGCTTCTGGGATCCTCGGCTACAGCCGCGTGGGCTCACCTCCTGAATGTACGTCGCACTTTCAGTTGCTTCAGGTGACCTTGAAGCCCGGTGGACCGGCCTTGAACCCTCTGTGATGCCCCTTCTGGGGGGGCTGGATCAGCATGCGGTGGGGTGAACGATCCGATGAAGGATTGGGACATGGGCAAAAATCTGCAAAAAAATGGAATGGACACAAGAGAAGGGGAAGAGGACATAGCTAGTAACGCGATGGCCAGGGCAGCTCCGCTACCGCCTTGCCGATCTTTGGCCTACTCCTCCTGCTCCGTTCGTCCCGTCCTTGCCTCGCTCGAGGGCCTTTTGCAGTGGTCCTCCTTCAGAAAAGGTCAGCAAGTGGTTAGCTTAGTCAATCCTCCAGTGTGGCCGAGCCATTGTTGGGATGGCTCAGGTTAAGGAAGACAACGAATAGAGTAGACAGAAGTAAGCAAAGCAAGAGGGTTGGGGGGTCGGGACTTATCTTGGTTTTTTTGTTGTTGAAGAGGTAGGCCAATGAGGGAGATCGGCAGGCAGGCCTTGGCTCGGGAGGCGTCACTTCTAGGTGGATGGCTCGGCGATGGTCTTCTCTCATGGGAAAAGGTCAAAACTCACCTAAATTGGGTCAGCCCCTTTTGGGGAGCCGAGCGCCTAGATGGAGGGGCCAGTCGAGCCATCGCTGCCGCCAGAGGTCTTGACCGCCTTGCCGTTGCTCGGTTGGTCGAGTACCGCTGCCGTCTTGGTTGCCTCCTCTGCCGGCACCCTTCCTGCGTTGTGGCCGAGGCTATCGAGAGCACAGGAGGCGATGAGAGCAGTCGCTTGGGTGATACAGCCTTTCTTGCAGTAGTAGGCTTGCTCGAAGCTACCCTCGACAGTGATGACCCTCTTCAGGACGGGCATCTTGAGCTTGAGGTAGGTGTAGTTGGGGATGACCATGAACTTGGCAAAGCATAGTCGACCGAGGAGGGCGTGGTAGACACCGAGGAAGTCGATGACCTCAAAGGTGAGTGGCTCCTTGTGGAAGTTGCCTGACTGGCCGAAGGTGACGTTGAGCCGAACATGCCCGAGGGGCACAACTTCCTTCCTCGGCACAATCCCATAGAATGACACCTTGCTGGGGCATAGGAGGCTCTGAGGGATGCCCATCTTGTTGAGGGTGCTGGTGTAGAGTATGTTGAGGACGTTGCCTCTATCCATCAACACTTTGGTGAGGCGTGTGGTGCCCACGATCAGGCTGACCACAAGCGGGTAGCGCCCCGGATGAGGGACACGACTGGGATGGTCTTCTTGGTCAAAGGTGATGGCTGTCTGGGACCACCGGAGCTGCGTCGGGGCGGTGAGGGTGTGGACAGCATTCATCTCCTGCTCAATGATGCGGCGCTACCGGCGGGATTCATACGCTTGGGAGCCCCCGAAGATCATGAGGCAGCGCTCAGCCTCGGGGAACTCGTTGTCTTCCTCGTGGGTGCCGTTCACCGGCTCGCCGGCCTTTGGGGCAGGCTTTTGGGCCTTGCCCTATTGGTCAAGGGTGCTATAGATGTAGCCCTTCATGGTGGCATAGTCCTTGAGAAAATGCTCTGCCTGCCCCGGTGGGACGGGCAGGGGGACCCGAGCACCTTTTCAAAGTGTTTTGGGCATGCAGCATGCCCGCGGGGCTAAGGTCTAGTGGCATGGTTGGCCACGGTGACAACCTCCTCCGTGTGGTGAGTTCGGTCCTTGTCCCACCTGTAGCGGCATCGCTGGGATGAGGCGGGATCATCGGCGCTGTCGCCACCACTAAGGTGGCTGGCGGCCTTGGTTTTCCTATTGAAGTTGGCCTGCACAGCCTCCTCGCTGATGGCGTACTAGGTGGCAACGACCACGAGCTCCCATGTCATATGCGAGGTCTCATGGCCAAGCGCGTGGATGAGTGCCTCGTAGGTCATGCCGCAGATGAAGGCGTTGATCATGTCAGCGTCGGTGATGTTTGGGAGCTCATTATGCTTCTTGGAGAAGCGCTGAATGTACTCCTAGAGGATCTCATTGGCCCTCTACTTGCAGTTGTGGAGATCCTAGGAGTTCCCTGGGTGGGTGTAGGTACCCTAGAAGTGGTCGATGAAGACCGCACAGAGATCGCCCCAGCAGCGGATGCTGCCGGGCTCGAGCTGCTCGAGCCAAGCTCTGGTTGAGCTTGCTAGAAGCAGAGGAAGGTACTAGATGACA
Organism: Miscanthus lutarioriparius; assembly: GCA_904845875.1. Classification (NCBI taxonomy): domain Eukaryota; kingdom Viridiplantae; phylum Streptophyta; class Magnoliopsida; order Poales; family Poaceae; genus Miscanthus; species Miscanthus lutarioriparius. The sequence continues at coordinate 97,768,892 of CAJGYO010000003.1, read as the reverse complement.
AAGTCATCGTCTGACCCCCCAGCCTTCATGGCGAGGCGGTAGTTCTCCAGCCAATGGTCCGGGTTGGTCTCACCGTCGTACTTGGAGATGTGCGTTGGTGGCCAAAAACACCTAGGGTAGGGGGCCGCCGGGATCGCTGCCTCGAACGCCAAGGGGGTGAAGTGATCCGGGACGGGGCCCCCGCCCTATCGCTTAGGGGTACGGGACTGCGCCTGAGCATGGCGCATGACATTGATGGTTTCACGGACGTCGTGGTCGTCAATGATCCGGTGCCGCGTGAGGGGACGCTGAGGAGAAAGGTCGCACCTTCGCTCCTGCCAAGGCTTTTCGCTGCAAGGTCCATGGCCGGTCGGAGCTATTGCCAGATGTGTCACCGCTGCTCCCCGTCGCCTGTAGGGTGTGAGCATCGGAGTGCCCCCTGTTGATAGTGGCCGTCGTCTGGGACGACCGGGAGAGAGCGGCGTGGCGCCAGGAGGCTAAACTCCTAGCTTGCTGCTCGAGGGTGACGCAGAGACTCTGCCACGGTGGCCTCCAAGTCCTGCCTTTGGCGCTCGAGCTCTGCCACGGCAGCCTCCAAGTCCACCTATCGAGCGCGCAAGCGGTCCGCCTTCTCCTGAAGGTATGCCACGTGGCTGTTGGGACTCTATTTCGGTGACGTGAGCCCAGGCACCTCCTCAGCAAGATCATCGCCGTTGATGTGGTAGCACATGCATGGCAGGTGATCATAGTTAATGTCATCGGAGTCATACTCTAGTCCGTTCCCTGAGAGGACCTCGAGGAAGGCATAAAGCGAGGGGACGTCAGTCCCTGCTACTCCAAAGAGCATGATGCTCCGCGGTGCCTTATGACTGATGAGGTGCTCCAGCTCCAGCTGGAAGGACGCCGCCGCGGGAGCACCTCACCGGTGATGATCTGGTGGTGGACATTGGCCAGCATGTAGAACATCTAGCGGCGGTCTGACACGATGGGGTTTGGGCCTAGACCATGCCAGATCTGACAGGCCAGAACCTCAAGATCTGCTCCCAAGAGCCCTGGCGAAGGGGGCGACACGGGGGGCTTGTTGCCCACCGGCGTAGCCCCGTGGAGTGGACGAAGCTCACCGTAGCAGTCGGCGATGTAGGCTAGGCTCCCATAGTTGAGGATCTGTCCTAGAGCGAATGCACCGGCCACGATGGAGAACTCGCCGAGGAAGTGGACACCGCCGTCTGGGGTGGCGCCACTTGCTCCAGCGACGAGGCGGGTGGCTTCGGCCACCGTAGAGCTAGAATTGCACTTGACGCTGTCCCCTACCTAGTGCGCCAGCAGTCGCAGGGTCAAAACTACGACAAGCATGTTGTTCGAATTGGTGTCAGAGTACGGGGTCTCTAGTGGCTCGGGTGAACTCAGGAACATAAGAATCACGCAGAGAGGATGCAACGGTTTATCCTAGTTCAAACAAATTCGGTCCCTACGTCCACCAACTAATGATCCTTATGCTCAAGAGCACCCAAAAACTGGGGGGGGGTACAATAGAGTGTAAAGTAAGAAGATTTAGTAGAGGGGTTAGCTCGGTGCTAATCCTAAGGTTGCCTCACCATCGGTGGAGTCTCCCCCTCATCGAAGGGGAAGAAGATGGTGGGATGCGGTTGAGGAGGGGCTCTCGGTGCCCCTCTCCAGTTGCCTTGCTCTCGGTGCAGAGCGGAGGCAGATGGAATGGAATGGAGTGTCTGGTGATCGAATCAGGATCCTACCCCCTCTAGGTTCGACCTTATCCCTTATATAATGAGATAGGTCGGGTACAAAGCGGTTTGGGGGTTCTAGCCTATGGTCTACGTGCGTTGGAGTCTAGGAGGGGCTTGCAGCGGTGCGCCATGGACCGTCGAGGTGTCTTGGAGCCGAAGAAGCCTGGGCATCATCCAACTGCTCTGTTCTAACACTCTGCATGTCAGAGGGTGTCGGCTTGGACTAGCCTCCCGAGGGTGAGACCTTCTGGAGTCTTCTTGGTGGCGAAGGAGGTCGGCTTCGGGGGCTGACGTGTGGGCCCGAAAGCCCCTAAGCCCTCGGAGGCCGTGGGAAGCTTTGTCTTCTTGTGTCATGCCCTAGATGTGACCCTATCGGAGGAGCAGTTGGTAGGGGCACGCCTAGGGAGCGGCGCCAGGGAGCCCAGGGCATCGGTAGCATGGGCCTTGTCTTCTTGTGCCTAGGCATTGGCCGGCATTGTTTGCTGGGCAGGAGCCAAGGGTCAGGCCCGGAGGTGCCGTAGATCGAGAGCCCAAGACTTGGGGAAGCCCCGAGCCCCAAGTAGGAGCTGCGGTCGAGTTAGGCTTGGCCAGGTCTCTTTGCCAGAGGGTGCGCATGAGCGTGCCCGATGGGCATAGCCCCCGAGCCCCGGGCGATCCTGAAGGGGTCGATCGGCGGGTCTTCTTCGTTCGGGAATCATTGGACCCGAGGCTTAACATACCTGTATGTTAGGATCTTGTCAGATTGTTTGGTGGGGGATCGCTCAGTGCTATCCTATGGCTCGATGGCGGTGAGATTGCTTCCCCAGCGAGTAAGGGAAACACTCCTCTCTCTCTTGCTAAGTTGCTGGTGCTATTCCTCACAATTGCTCTGCTCTCGGCCCTTAGCCTCCTAGCGAATGAGGGGGAGATTTAGTCCTACTATCTAGGGGAGCCGACCTTCCCCCTATATCCCATGGAAGGTGGGGTACAAGTCGGTTTAGGAGCTACAGTCTATGGCCTTCATGTGCTGCGGCGTGAATGGACCTCAGCGTTGTTGTGGAGTTAGGGGAGCAGCATGCACCACCTGACGTCATTGTGGCCCTAGTGCTAAACCACCACGGGCTGCCTGCTAAGGACCCGCCTCCCCCAAGCGAGCCTTCACGTGGCTTCCTTAGTGGCGAAGGCGTCTCACCTCAGGGCTGATGAGCGGGCCTAGGAGGCCCCACGCCCCTAGAGCCGGTGGAGTTGTTTGTCCTGTTGTGTCACGCCACCTACGTGACCTTGTTGAGGGAGTGGGCAAAGCGCTGCGCGCCCATTGGTCGGGGTGGCGCCGAGGAGCCCTTGAGCCTTGGACGCTTGACGGGCTGGCCAGAGCTTCGGAGCTGGCTGATGCCTGGGGCGTTGGTGGCTGGCCCAATCATTAGCTCGGGTTGGGGTTAGGCTCAGGCTCCCGTCGGTCGAGAGCCCGAGGCCTTGCCGAGCCCCCAAGCCCTAGGCGTGGTCGAGCTCTGCCCAGTCTTTAACCAAAGGGTACGCGCGAGTGTACCCGATGGGTATAGCCCCCGAGCCCCCAAGGGCCTAAAGGGATGGGTCGGGAGCCCCTCTCCCAGGGACTTAACATACCCCTTATGTTTGATTCTCGTCACATGGCTATTTTGTTTGGCAAGATGAGAATAGCCTTATTTCGTGTTTGGCCACTTAGAAGATCCACACATATATATGTTCTCTCTGTGGGAGAAAACTTCACATATAAATTTTCTTAGTGGTGGAGAGGAGGGTGCACATGAGAGGTACTAGAAGAATGTTTTTGAAGATGGAGTCACCCTAGAGCTTGCGTAAGCTGGGAGCAATGCCTATGCAACCTAATTGTTGCATGGGCTGCCCCCAATAATTGACGTGGTCATCGGTCTGTCCATGACCCAGTGCAAGAGGCATGGGTTCATCACTGCTCACATCCATCATTGCTCGCAGCCATCGCCGGCATCGTCTGGCACCTTTGAGACCCCACTCTTGGTGCTAGAAGAATGTTTTTGAGGTGGTTGTGTTATAATGCGTTGTAGTCTTTGACGCTAACATCGACCTGTTTGCAAAAAAGATCTTTCTTATCGTATATGTACTTTTATTTTGAGGTCTTTGTTTCATATATGTAATTTTGTTTCTAAGGTCTTAGTTATCTTGTGTTTTATTTATGTAGCCTAAATATTTTTTGGGTGAATATACATCTATTGACAGATTTGACTACAACAAATCTATCAGATTTTTGGCCAATCAAAAAAACATCCCACCAAAAGAAAATCTGACAGATAATACACATATAGATCTGTCGACAGTTCTGTTGGCTTTATATCTGTTGAATTTTGCGTTTGAGTTTTGAACCTTGTAGTACAAAGGTTATAATGTTATAGTTCAGAGTTTTGAACCAAGCTATACAAAGTTTGTAATGTCATAGTTAAAAGTTTATAAATCCTGAGTGTTTTGAACCTAGCAACACAAAGTTTATAATGTTATAGTTCAAAATTTTGTACCTTGAAGTACAAGATATTTTGACAGATTTTGACAGGACAAATCTGTCAGCTAATAGCTAGGCAGTCCGCCAAGAGGACAGCATGAATCTTCAAACAAAATGAACGGCCCAGCTAACAGATATGAATCAACATTCTCTGTCGACAGAAATATAGCAATTTTCATATTTTTTCCTACGTGTGCCCCTAAATTCTTCTCATGATTTGTAAGATCGTTGCTATTATCTATACCGGCCAGTATTTCCTTAACATTTTTCCATGGACCTGTACGTTAGTTAATAATGATAGTTAAAAACCGAAGAAAAATAAATTATTTTCCAACAATCTAGATGCCTTAATTATATTTTCACCAAAACAAACCCTATAGTTGCGACAATATATATGAGGCTGCCAGATGCTCGATGCGACAATATATTAGTTGCATTCTCTTTTTTTTTTTCCAAAGATGATTTAATAGAGAAGTCATGGGACCTAACTATGAGTGGAAAACTTTATTGTATATATACACTTGGGTGTGATGACTATGTTGGATTGAAATAAATATTGCTTTTTTCATGAATGGAATTATAATTGCATGTGATTTATATTTGGGTTCATTTCAATTTTTATAAATAAAAACAATTCACTCACGGGAAATATATGGCGCGAAATTCAGATTTTTTAAAAACAATTCACTGGCGGTTTTGCTAATAAACCGCCTTTGGAAAATATATTCCAAAGGCGCCTACTTTAGGTGAACTGCCTATGTAAAAAGAGTTACCACCTAAATCAACCCCCAGTGTTAATGGATATACACTAACGGTTGCTTTAGGTGAACAGTCAGTGTAAATCTCATTAACTCTGGCGGTTGATTAAATGAATCGTCCATGTAAATATGTTAACACTGGCGCATATTAAGTAAGCGCCTATAATATTTGTGATTTCCACTGGCCTTTCACACTGGTGGTGGTGATAGACGCCAGTAGAAATAGGTCTGGAACTGCTTGTGATGAGCTCCGCTGTACTAGTGACAAGATTCTATCAAGAAGCAAGGCAAATGGTGATAAACACCACTCTAGCTATAATCAATGGTATGCTTGGATCTAGTGGATTCAATTGGGATTAAAAAAATTTATATGTTGGTAGTGATGTTGTTTCCGAAGAATACATTGAGGTTAGCTAATTCATGACCAACTATAATCATGAGACAAGTCCAACTCAATTCTCCCTTTGTTCTAGCATTAGTATCCTTCTTTCTTTTTTATTTCTTGTATTCCTAGAACCTTACAAAACATGTGAACAAATATTAATGTGCATGTTAGTAATAGTGATTGAGCTATCATCAAAGATAGAGAAATTCATACAAAATCATGCACGTAGACACATGATCCTATTCTAAGTACTTGAAATGGTCACTATTCAGCACCATATATAACTTGAACAGTACCACCGGATCATGCGGAGACACTACATACTCAGCACTTGACATGCTCAAAGGATAGCACCGGATAAATGAACACTATCACCAGATCGTGTGTAGTGACACTATTTTAATTAGTATGTTGTCTTCTCGATTTTTTGGCCATATCGTTTTCACTAAACTCCGATATTATTGATTTTGGACATCTAGGAAAGCTTGTGAAAATATATACAACTAGAACTGGATATGATACCAATGACCAGCTATAAATTCATGAGACAAGGACAATTCAATCCTCCCTTTGTCCTAACATTAATACCCTTCTTTCATTTTGGTTTCTTGCATCCCTACAACCTTACAAAACGTCAAAACCTGTGAACACATATTAATATTCATGTTAATATCATAGTGATTTAGCTATCATCAAGATAGCCAAAATCATACATAATCATGTACATGGACACATGATCCTTAGAGTATCATCTGCTTTGGTTTTCATAGTATAGTATCATTTCCAATCGTTTTCATCCCTAGATATATGTGTATAATTTTGGATTCATATTTTGCGTAATGGCAGCGCTGCTGGTTAATTTATCAATATTTATACTAGGCCTTGAGGATTAACTTGGAGGCTTCTTTTCTTAAAAAACTAAATAATAGATCTATAGTAAGCCACTTTCTCCCGCCCACCATTACTACATGGGTGTGGACCCCACACCATGCATTGAAGTTGAAGACATATGTATATAACTGACGCATGTTGCCACCAAAGAATCCCCACACATAGACCTTTCTCCTAGTGTATATATAGGGAGTGCACGGTCTTACTCCCTCCATTCTAAAATAGAATGAACTTTTAGTTGCTAAGTCAATCCATTCTAAGTTTGACTGGATTTGTAAAAAGGAATAATAACATTTATAATACAAATGAGCTTCATTAGGTATATTATGAAATGTATTTTCATAATTTTCCATTTTTTTGTGGTAGATGTTACTACTCTTCTCTAAAACCTTAGTTAAACTTAGAAAAGGTTTGAGTTGCGATATTTAAAAGTCCTTTGTATTTGAGGACCGCGAGATCGCGAGTCTCGTAAAATTTGGTGGTTGATATATTTCAGATGCCTAAAATTTAAGGATATTTCAGGTGACTGGTGAGCGGTTGCAACATAAAAACCCCATATCTAAAGCATCAAGAAACATCTGCAACATTAATGTGGGAGCTGAATATGCATCATGTTACACATTTTTCTGCAACATGGAAGGGCAATATCTACTACACTAATATGGGAGTTCCATATGTTTTTGCTCGATCTTTTTGCCTACAACATCCAAAAGAAATATGTACAACATCGGACAACAATATATGCAACACAAAAGAAAAGTATCTTGCACATTGAATATGTTACCTGAAACAATCATAAAGTTTACGCACCTGACATATAGTAAAAGAGAATTTCAATGTTATAGGTGTGTAAAATTTAATATTTTTTGGTAGACTGGTTGTGAGTTGTGACGTAAAAAATAAACATTGGAAACACAAAAGAACAATGCAACATCAACGTGGGGGCTGCAATATGATGTTTCAAGTTCTATTCATGATTTTATCGCAAAAAAAAAAGTTCTATTCATGATTCTTGCTGAATGACAAATCTGTATTATCAGAGAACAATGTTTACAACTAGAGGTTGCGTTCAAAACAAAGAGAAAGTTTAGCAAAGTGTCATGCGAAGTTTAGATATGTAATTCTTATATTAATTGAGCAATGAGAAAATATAATCCTCATATGCCAACTTATCCAGAAAGTTGAATAGTTCACTTTCTCAACTAGAAGAACATCAAATTTATCACAGGTGTGCATCTTTTGATGACGCTTTCACATGATTTTTCACTGCTTACTCATGAACAGCAGGAATTTGTAATCAAATTCCATGAAACAAGTAGAATTTATTCTCTTAAACCCTTAGACATCTCTGCCATTTGTTGGACGACTCCTTCACTGTCTAAACCTGTCATCTTCATCAATCATCAGAGTCTGTGTACACCACCACTGGGCTCCTCACTTGGTGCTCGTTGTCAGACCACACGATGGCTGCCGAGATGACCAGGCCAGCCGCGGGCACCACGCCGGACACCGTCATGGTAAACGAGGCCTTCGGCGTCTGCGTGTTGAACTCCAGCCTACTCGGCGCCACAGCAACCGCGAGGTTATCCGCTGGATCGGTAAAAATTACCTTCATGTCATACACGGAGGCCACACCTGAAGCTCCGACGTTAGTGATGGTCCGTGGGAAGACCAAGGTGAAGTTCTTCGCAGGAGCCACTCGCGCAGCCATGCTCGGATAGTTGAGATCACCGGAGGAGGCGGCCGCTGTCGATGTGGAGCCATTGGAGCAGGCTGTGGTGTTGGAGCCGATGATGAGGGCGAGCTGCGTGGCGTTGTACCCCTGCGTGCACAGCATGGCGATGTAGTCGCCTTCTGACGCGTCGTGCACGAGCCCGGGGTCACGTGCCTTGGTTGGGTTGAGCTGCCCGGCACTGTACTTGAGGTCGTTTGTTCCAGCATTGCCCAACGTGTTCATCGGAGTGGATGTAGTGATGAGAGCCGACATGATCATTGCCGTAGACCAGTCGCGGTGGACGGACTTGACATAGGCTGCGGCGCCGCGTGCTTGTGGGCACGACATCGATGTGCCAGTGTTAATACTGTACTGGACCCTCCTTTGATCGTTGGGATCGTCCGATGGCAGTGACAGTGGAGATCAAGCGGCTATGATGTCCACTCCCGGTGCAAATAGATCAGGCTGTAGATGGATCATAGATACCACATACTACTCTCGTGTTAGGAAATGAACAATATAACATATAGACAGATCAAAGGTATGGGGTATGTATTTTTGGTTTGCCGTGGGATCTAAGTCTGTCCATGAAAATTTGTAACAATATCTCTCTTTAAATTATGTTGCAGCTCCCATTGACACAATCCTGAGGCTCATTTGACCAAACTACGTTATGTAAAATGTTGCTTATATTTTGGGTTAGGTGTCTAGGGATTTAATTGTGGTAATCTACAACTTTGAGGGGCCTTCCACAAAGTGGAATTGCCCACTTCAGCCTAAAATGGCTACAGAGATCCTCTTTCTGTGTGGTGTTTGTTCTTCCCCTTTCGGGGAAGGGAGAGAGGAGATTTGAGGGGTGAGGCTTTAATCAACCAAATCCATCCATTAGAGAGTGAAATCGGTTGGGATTTGGATCGGAGCCTCCACCAATCTTGTTGGCTCCCACTTCTTGTATCTTCATCTTCATAATGGATTGCGTCGCCGCCCATGGTTTTTTTCGCAAGAGGTGTCCACGTAAATCTTGGTGTCTACTTGTGATTCAGTATTTATCTTGCCATACTTATTGATTGGTTCCTATCTTACTTGCTATTGGTGTCATTTTGTCCAAGTTTATGGTGTATGTTGAGTTGGCATATGAGGCTTGTGTTAGTGAGCTGATCCTTGCATGTATATTTCTTACTGTGAAGTTTGAACAACAATATGTTTGAAGAATTGATCCTATGTAGCTGTTTTCTAATATGCACAGAAGGTGTTCGGTGAAATGTTTGTAAGTAATTAGCTTGCTAATTTTGACGTTTCCGCTGCCCCTCTGCGCTCACAAATTATTATTAATGCACACGGGCTAATGCAAGTATGCAACTAGTTACTTCATAAAGATTACGAGCTGATGGAATGACCTCGAGGATCACAGGAGTGACCAGGTTTGGGCCAGGAGAAGAGAACGAGGCGGCAATTGGAGCTTGTGCGTTCCCGGTCGTGTCTGTTCTTTCTATGGTACCCACAGGGTTGCTGAAAATAAGACCAAAGAATTAATAAGGCCAATGTGTCATGTGTGGGTACTGCTAGCATGCAGTTCATCAGAGAACAAGCTATGGCGCGGCCAAAGAACTCACCTTGTGCTGTTGGCATAGGCCAAGATTTCATCGAACTGGCTCTCAGATACCACACGAGCGCGGGTAATGGATAGATGAAAGCGGCATCTGGTGCTATGCCAGCAGCAATGGCTCCTGCTACGCCAGCCAAGAGCGGACCTGCAGATATATTGGTTCGAAAGCCGCCCTCGACCCAGCAGAGTAGGATCTTCTCTTTGTATGAAGGGTAAAGTCCAATTTACACCCTCCAACTTTCACCAAAGTCTGGATTTCAACCTAGAACTTTAAAACCAGACAACTTTAGCCCTTCAACTCTTGAAAAAGTTCAATTTTCAACCTTTTGGGCGGTTTTGTGGGTAAACAGTAACTTTTGATATTTTCGGGAGGCGCCGAAATTTTATATTATTTTTTCGATCATCTTAATGTCCTCAAATGAAAAAACTCAAAACTACAAAGTTGTAGATCTCATCGAGGTCTCCAATTTACATATAAAAATTATCTTCATCCGACATCGTATTGAAGGGTTTTCTATTTTTTAAAATTTGAGTCTAATCACGCGATAAAATATGGTGCTGAAATTTTATATTATTTTTTCGTGCATCTTACTGTCCTCAAATGAAAAAAATTAAAACTATAAAGTTGTAGATCTCATCGAGGTCTACAATTTACATAAAAAAATATCTTCATCTGACACCGTATTGAAGGGTTTTCTATTTTTTGAAATTTGAGTCTCATCACACGACAAAATTGTTTCACGCGTGATGAGACTGGCCCTAGCTGCCGGAAGGGACACTTGCGCTGCTGCCGTCGCCGCCGCGGGATATGGACCCACGCCGCCCCTACCGTTGTTACCAAAGATGGACCCGTGCAACTGCCATTGGAGAGGGCCCTGCACGAGCATCACTGCTACCTATGGAGCCCTGTGTGAGCACTGTCACCGCCAGTGAAGCCATGCCGAAGCACCGCGGCCGGTGGAGCCCTGCACGAGTGCCGCCGTCAGTGGAGCCCTGCCGAAACGCTGCTGCCGGTGGAGCCCTGCATGCATGAGCGCTGCTACCGCCAATGTGTGAGAGAGAGGAGGGAGGTACGGCTGCAGTGTGTGTGAGAGACATAGAGAGAATGGAATGAAGGGGCTGGCAGCTAGGGTATTTTATAGTTAGGGTTTGCTAAGTAGGCTAGACTGGGCTGACTGGATTTAGCCCAGTTTACAGAGGCGGTCCTCTTAATAGGTCCACCTTTACAAATGGCTCATTTCTTCAGAGACGGGCCACTTAAGAAGTCCAGCTGTGTGAATTGATTTTGGGAGGCGTTCAATTTTTGGCTAGTCTCGTTCAATGAAATGATCGGCTCTGAAAGTTGTCACATATTTTAGGAGATGGGGACATCCTGTGACCGCATCCTAAAATGAAATTGGCATGTCTCCTAAAATCAATTTTATAGCAGTGTCTTGCTCCCATTGAGCTGGCTGCCAAACTTTGTTCTGCCCTGCCCTCCCCAGCCGGTAACCTCACCTGTCACGGCTGCAGCACCTCCACCTTGTCACTGCTGTTGTTCTCGCTTCAAGGGGAAGACAAAGACGCCGAATTAGATTGGTGCGAGAAGGGAGTAGACGGCTTCATGTGAACATGTGGGTCACGCATGTCAAAAGTTGCTCTAGCCGCTCTTGCCAGGTTAAGCGATGTCATGCTCTCTCTCTCTCTCCTCTCATCTCTCTCCTATGTGGCTTTGTTATAGAGAGAATAAACAACCCATTGCTGGTGCCCTTAGTTTGAGATATGGGTTTGACACATAAATCGATATGCTTGTTGCTTCATGCATATATGGTTTGTGTGGTGACACATCATGCAGGAGGGTCTGTCAAAATAGTTTGTAATTAGTAATAGTAAGATATATATCCTACACAGAAATTGATTATTTGTTTAGCACCCTTCTGTGAGTTAACCGATGGCCGATGTTGATTTTGCATTTAGAAATCAGAAAAGTGTATCTAGCTAGGTACATATGAAGCGAAAGGCCTCTAGCTGAGACGGTTAAAATGCTCAAGTAGCACCCCTTAGGTCTAGGTTTGAACTCTCCGTGGAAGCGAATATAAGTGAACAGGGGAGATGTCCACTACAGAGGGCGAAAAATTTGGATCCATACCAGCTAGTTTATTTGCTTGTTGTTCAGTTAGCCTGGCTGCGAAACCATTTAAGCTTCTCTTGTAACTACGGACGATCCTGTCCGAAGCGTAGCTGCAAAAAGACAAATTAAAGCACAGGTTTACCTCAACTTTTGGTATTATTTTGCTATAGAAAGAATCCCTGAACTTGATTGGGCATGACCAAGTCTAGCATGATCTGTTCTGAAATACGATATAGGTGAGGAGGTCAGGTCCAATTAAAAAGCTAGTATATTGTTAGACCTGCCGTCGTCAAGGACCTGGTTCAGCAGGTCGTGATGAGCAGCTTCTATGGTAGATAAGCCTGCTCCATCAGCCTCTGATGACGTATCCGATTCCGTGCTGGGCAGGTGCCCCAGGTACACGATGTAGTCCTGCACATCTCACAAGCAATGCAAATATGTAATCACTGAATCATATGCATGGTAAATCCCGGAGTCATGGGCTGATGGTCCGTCTGACGGTCTGAGCTGCTCTCCGTTGTTGCCACTGCCGCTGATGACGGAGTCAGAGGCGCACACGCTCTCAGTGAAGAGAGCGAGGAGAAGAAGACGAATGCTGATCACAACGCATTGGGGTCGTCTAGCTCGTCGTACGCGTACGAGCTGGAAGAATCTTGGGTTGTTCTTGTTCAGCTTCAGCACATAAACTCTGACAGTACGATGCCTGAATCAACGGTCGCCCCGATCCATATGTGTATATACTTGCACAGCTTGCAGGGTAGCGTTGCTTACTCCGTAGCTTTGTGTGTGTTCTGTTGTCTGTAGTGTACTAGATCACAAGCAGGAACAACGGAGGTGACATGAGCCGTGCGGTTATGTTCGGAGATAGCTAGGGGGTTAAACTAGGATTATATTTAGCCTCGTTCAGTTGTATGGGATTGATTCCCGGCCGGACCTTTTCTTCGCTAATTTCTATAACGCCGGAACTGTTCCTCGCGTGGAACATCCATTATTCTGGGTAACCGAACGGAGCCTTAACCGGAAGCTGTTTCCATTCAGTTCCCTATCATGTCCTAGCAAACGACGCTTTTATTGTTCATTTGTTTGCTACCACCACTATGAAACCAAACATCAAAGACGGGCGGAAGTGTCACTGCTGTCGCTTCGCCAGACTGTCACTTCAAAAGTGTAAATCATGGACAACAAACAGAAAAGAAAAGATGAGAAGAATTTTCCTCCCGGTCACAGAAATAACAACTGGGATCTCCTTTCCAGTTCCTTTTCAGCATATTGTCTTTAGTTATCATAGCATTATAGTCTTTAGTTACCCGAGCATTATTCTCTATTAGCCCCAAACGATTTTGATTTTGGCTGAAATTCCACCTTTCCAGATTTGTTTAAAATAATAAGGTCTAGATCATTTGTTGTGAGTGCATTATAAACTGATTTCACTGAGAATTTGTTGGTTTTGTTTAGTTTCCAAACAATGTGACCCTCTACCTCAACAAATATGATGTTGTCAATATCCCTAAAAATTTGCTCTCACTGGAGCCTTAGCTATTCAAACAACCATCTTCTAAACGTGATGTGCACAAAATTTAGTCCTAGTTTCACCACTGCAGACGCCCTCTTTGCCGAGTGCTACGCCCTCTTTGCCGAGTGCTGGGGGCACTCGGCAAAGCCAGCCAAGCACTCGGCAAAGGCTTTGCCGAGTGCCGCACTCGGCAAAGGTCTCTCGACAAAGATTTTATCGGCAAAAATTTCTTTGTCGAGTGCCAAAAATCGACACTCGGCAAAGTCTTTGCCAAGTGCCAAGCCCGCACTCGGCAAAAAAATAACTGCCGTCAACATTTGACGCCAGCTTTGCCGAGTGCCTAGGGACTGGCACTCGGCAAAATTTGAATTTTTGCCGAGAGCCAGGGCTCAGCACTCGGCAAAGAAACCATTTTTTTAAAAAAAAATCTTTTTAAAAATAGTCTTTGCCGAGTGGTACCACCTGGCACTCGGCAAAATTGACCTCTTTGCCGAGTGCCAGTCAGGCACTCGGCAAAACTGGGAAGTGGCTGTTTTTGCAGCATTTTTTTTCAGCTTTTGCCGAGTGCCACACCCCGCACTCGGCAAAAGACTTCTTTGCCCAAGTGTTGGCACTTGGCAAAGCTGGGAAATTTGCTTTTTTTGTTTGTTGCTTTCCTTCAAAAGCAAACACGCAAAAACTCATATATAATACATGAGACAAACACACGTGCATTTAGCATCACACAAAACGCATACATAATCCATCACATACATCCATAATACATCACAAGCACATCCAACATCCATCACAAGCACATCCTCCTACATAATCCATCACACGCACATCCAATGTGCAAATCCATGACAACATCTAAGAAGTCTTCATCCAACACAAGTCCTAGATCAAGAAAAGTCAATGAAACATGAAGGGGCACCACCTACTACCACTGATCCCAATGGGAGCCTGAAGGGGCACCTCCGTGCGGTGGTGGACCTGTCCAGCCGGGGTGTGTGTGCTGAGGCGAAGGAGTCGGGTTCGAACCCGACATTGTTGTTGCACAAAGGAGAATTGAATTCATTAGTATCTACACAAAGCTAAAGGACTTGATCAACCATATATATATACTCACCGGAGTGCCTAGAGCCGGAGGTAGGAGGCACAACCGAGCGAGGCAGCGATCGGGGCACCACCACACCCGGGAGAGTGGTGCCGAGGCTCGACATGAATGAGAACATGTCCTGCATCCTCTGCGCCTCGGCCGCCCTCTGGGCCCTCAGGACCTCCCACTCGGCCCTCTCGGCCTCCCTCTGGGCCCTCTCCCTCTCCCTCTCGACCCTCTCGGCCTCCCTCTCGGCCTCCATCCTCTCCACAGTGGCCTGCAATATTCAATCACCAACGTTTAAACAATGCAAATGCAAGGTACATGTGTAAAAGTAATGAACGGCGAATGAAATAGAACTAACCTGGAGTGCCGCCATCTGCTGCAGTGTGCTCGCCTGCCGAGGTCGAATGGGGACGGAGGAGCTCGTGCTCTGTGCTCGGATCTGGGCGAGGTTGGGCACAGAGGTCGAGTCGACCATGTTGGAGGCCATCCAGTACCGGCCGTGCTGCTTCCCTCCTCCGAGCCTCATCACGAGGTCGGTATCAAGGGGCTGGGTGGCGGGGTCGAAGTCCTCCCCATGCCGCTCGCGGGCCGCCGAGGCGTAGTCGGTGAGCTTGCTGTGGACGCTCGTGTTGCTGTACGCCTCGGGCCCGTCCTCCGGGTTGTAGACGGTGTCCGGGGCTGTCGCCTTGCCCTTGTGTGCCATGGCGTACGCCATGAACTCGTTGCATTCCTGGCCATCATGCGACTGGGACTGCGAGGAAAACACAAAGACGATTAGAAGTAATGAGAATTGAGCGTTAGAACAAATAAATAAATAAGTGCGTAGCGTGTACTCAGGCCTGGGCATACGAACTGAGGGGCCGGTTGCCTTGGTGGTGCGCCGGCCCACCCATCTGCAGGCGGCACTCCCGACGGAGGGCGTGCCTCTCCCTCCACTCATCGGAGACCCACTTGTCCACGATGGCCGCCCAACAGTCTCTGTGGGTGGCGCACCAAGAAGGACACATCTGCATGCCATCAAGTATTAGAAATGTTAGAATATAAAATGAAGGCTACCTATTCTTCATGGAATGAGTCAGTAACAATGTTTTATAACTCTGCTCCCTGGTGAGTGTCATGGTCCTGGCCTCGCTCTTCCCCGGGTATAGTTTGCCGTGAATCCATACTTGATAAGATCTTTCCCCACGAGCCTCTTAATTTTTCTTTTCTTGTTGCTACATCTGCTGCACGGACACGGCATCCGGGCTGACCCTTTAGCAGCCTCGCCAAATGCATGCTCCAGGAAAGCATTGGTCTTGGTCATCCATTCTGGGGTCATAGTTGCATGGCCCGTGTACATCCACTCACGGTTATCCATCCTCTGGCACATGCATATGTAAGCGAGTAATAAAAACTGCAGGTAAATCCACAAGGCGTTCCTACTATACATCTAATAGGTGAAGGATAGGTCCTAATCCCACCCGAGGATGCGTAGATGAGGTTGGCTTCCATGGTCCGCTCCTATCCAAGACAGAATTTCGACAGCACCTCCCCGCTGTTCTCCCGATACACGTCCTGGCAGGGAGATTGTGTATCAGGAGAACAACGAGGAGGTGGTGCCGAAACTCTGTCTCGGACAGGAGCGGGCCACGGAAACCAACCCATCTACGCATCCGCGGGCTGTCCAAAAAATGTGGACAATCCAAAACAGGTACAGAATTTGGTATGCAAAGATCTGCATACCAACGACCGTATCTCTTTCGGACGGGAGACGCCTAACTGGGGTTACACGAGATACAAGTATGGAAGATGGGTTATACCTAGGGTGTCGGTGAGGTCAGGCTAGTGGGGCAGTGGCGAGTCGCTGCAGTGGCGAGGCGACGCGGTGCAGGCAGAACCGCAACGCCGACGAAGACGATCGGGGTCGCCGAGTGCCTCCCAACGGTCCTCGTCCTGCAAAGAAAAGGCAAATGGTTAGACTCCATTGAAAATTTCGGCAGCACCTCCCCTGCACGGAGAGGTTCCCAAAACCTGCAGAAAACATTAGCACGAAGGCCAACAACCACATGTATACCAAACATAGGCACGAAGGCCATCAACCACATACATACAACAATAACTACTACTAACACTAAAACTATGAACAACAACTACAACTACTACTGTCATTACGACTTACTAACTAATACTAACACTACTAATTAACTACTACTACTAACACTACTACTTACTAACTAATACTAACATTAGGGCATACCTTGCCAGCGAGAATGCGAAGACCGAGGGCCGGCGACTTCAACGGGGACGACCGCTACGACATGAGGGTCGACGAACCGAGGCGGCACCTTTCTTCTCCTCTCTTCTCCTCTTCTCCTCTTCTCCCCTTCTCCTTCTCTCCTCCCCTCCTCCTCTCTTCTCCCCTGCCTCCTTCTCCACCCTTCTCCTTCCTCTCCTCCTCCTCCTCCTCCCTTCTCTTTCTTCTTCTTCCTCCTCCCCTTCTTCTTCTTCCTCCTCTTCCTCCTCCCCTTCAATGTGATGATGTCCTGGTTTGTGAACACCACACGTGATGACGTCCTCCAAACGTTTTCAAATTTTTACCACCGCATATGCATGTGATATCATGACATCTCGTCAAGTTTCATGATTTTTGGGATTCGTTTGAATTTTATAGAATTAAATAACCACTCGCACACAAGTTCGCGACGTTGCCCCGTGAGCACGTTGATCGAAATTTGGAGACAGTTCCTAGATTTAGCATAAAGTGACACTAACAAACAAGAATAACATTTTTGGAATGGATCAAAACTATTATTCGATGCACCTGTAGTTCAAACCTACATTTTCCGGAAAATTGCAAGAAAACGAAATAAAGTGAAGAAATATAGCAAACAGCAATGAAATTGTGCCAAATTTGAACATGTTGTTCATGGTACAAATACAAATCTAAGAAAAAAAGTTGGTGGCAAAAAACAAAAAAAAAATTTATTTTGCCGAGTGCCAAGGTTTGGCACTCGGCAAAGTGAATATTTTGCCGAGTGCTAACCCTAGGCACTCGGCAAAGCCAATATTTTGCCGAGTGCCAAACAGAAGGCACTCGGCAAAGAGGACGGCGTTGGGTACCGTTATCCCCGGGCGCCTCTTTGCCGAGTGCCCAACTTTGCCGAGTGTCTGGCACTGGGCAAAGTTTGGCTTTGCCGAGTGCCTTATTTTGCCGAGTGCCAGACACTCGGCAAAGCCCTATTTGCTGAGTGCCAAGTTTCGCCGAGTGCGGCACTCGGCAAAGGTGGCCTTTGCCGAGTGCCCGATATTTGGCACTCGGCAAAGATTTGAGCACTGGGCAAAGTCCCGGTTTCATGTAGTGTTTGGCCAGCTGTTATATCCTTTTTCGTTCACACAGTTGAAAGAGCACTGGGTATAGATTTTTCAAAGAATCCTTAAATAATCACAGGTCCCACAAGAATCTTGTTTTTGCTCCATTTCTGATTTGGATTGTTCTCCCTTGAAGATATATGTTTTCTTACTTTCGACAGATCAATGGTCCATGCTGCACAAGGAAGAGGAGAGACCACTGTTCTTGGAGGGATGCAGAAGATGGGAGACGCTGATCATGGCCGTCTTCGCAAAGTTTGGCTGGAGCTTCACGAATCGTATTGAAGCCTAGTGTTCTACTTTGTTGTGCTCACTAGTTGGGCTGAACTTTATTTTTTCCCTCAGAATTGTAAGCCTTATGGCATTGATGTTTTTTGTGTGACTATCAGCTGTGTATCATTCATAGATGGTAGAGGCCAGAACTCTTTTCCATTATCTAAAAAAAACAGATCAGCCCATATAGGAGAATCATCATGATGTCTTTGATCCACAAAAGAAATTAATTCCCCACTCAAATATTTGGCTCCAATGATATCTTGCCAAATACCTTTTTCAGTTTCTAGTTTCCACCACCACTTACACAACAAACTAATATTTAGTTTCATGATATCCTTAATTCCCAGACCTCCCTGTTTCTTGCTCTTACAGACTTTGGGCCATCTTACTAGATGATATTTTTTCTTGGTCGCCCACCTCGATCACCAGACAAAAAGTTCTACTTATCTTATCCATGTTTTTAATCACTGTCTTATGCATCAAGTAAATTCACATATGGTATATTGGCGTATTTGACATACTGGAACTAATCAAGGTGGATCTGCCAGCAATTGACATTATTGATCCACCTTTCCAAACCTCCAGTCTTTTAGCATTCTTTTCCTCTAATGGAAGCCAAACCTTTGTATGTAATCTACTTGGGCTCACAAGTTTATTTATTTACAATTTATTGCTATCTGAAACCAGGAACTTTTATCCGTAGACCATTACACAAATTTCAAGCGTTGGATACTTGGATGGCAGTTCCTTGAGTGTCTTTGCACAGATAAGGGCCCAGGATTGAAAAGCTTCGCTCACAAAGCAACAATTCAAACCAAAAGAGTCAGACCTCACCAAACTCTCCAAAAGACAAAACCTCACCAAACTCTTAAAAAAGCAAAAGAGATCGAGGAGAAAGGAAGACATCAGAGCTTGGGGTCTCAATAATCTTATTGTTGTTGTTGTCTTCTTCTTCATTGGGCTTCTTGTTCTTGTTGTTGCTCTTTGAGGATCCAACCCCCATAGGGGCATTTCCTGATATGCAATCCTATGGGGAATGTTGAATCGTTCACTTTCTGAACTAGAAAAGCAACAAATTATCACAAGTGTGTATCTGTTTCTTAAGATTTTGACTGCTACTCATGAACAGCGGGAATTTGTAATCAAATTTCTATGAAACCAGTAAAATTTATTCTCTTAGACCCTTGCACTTCTGTCATTTGCTGGACGAGTTCTTGGTCACTGTCTGAACCGGTCATCTTCGTCACTGCCTGGATTTCGTATACACCACCATTGGGCTCCTCACTTGGTGCTCGTTGTCAGACCACACGACGGCCGCCGAGACGACATGGCCAGCCGCAGGTACCACGCCGGACACTGTCACGGTGAACGAGGCCTTCAGTGTCTGCGCGCTGAACTCCAGCCTGCTTGGCTCAACTACAACCGTGAGGTTATCCGCGGCATCCGTAAGGATCTTCATATCGTACACGGCCACCCCTGAAACTCCGACGTTGGTGACGGTCCGTGGGAACACCAAGGTGAAGCTCTTCCCAGGCTCCACTCGCGCAGCCATGCTCGGGTAGTTGAGGTCACTGGCGGAGGCGGCTGCCATTGTCGTCGACCCGTTGGAGCAGGCCGTGGCGTTGGAGCCGACGATGAGCGCGAGCTGCGTGGCGTTGTACCCCTGCGTGCACAGCATGGCGATGTAGTCGCCTTCCGACGCGTCGTACACGAGCCCAGGGTCGCGTGCCTTGGTTGGGTTGAGCTGCCCGGCGCCGTACTTGAGGTCGTTTGTTCCGGCATTGCCCGGCGTGTTCATCGGAGTGGCTGTAGTGATGAGAGCTGACATGATCATCGCCGGAGACCAGTCGCGGTGGACAGACTTGGCATAGGCTGCGGCGCCGCTTGCATGTGGGCACGCCATGGATGTGCCAGTGTTAACACTGTACTGGACCCTCCTTTGATCGTTGGGATCGTCCGACGGCGGTGACAGTAGAGACCATGAGGCTATGATGTCCACTCCCGGTGCAGATAGATCAGGCTGTAAATGGACTATGTCGATCTGTTAAATTAATTATTCATGCATTACTCCAAAAGACTATGAGCTGATTGAATGACCTTGAGGATATCAGGAGTGACAATGTTTGGGCCAGGAGAAGAGAATGAGGCGGACATTGGAGCTTGTGCGTTCACCGTCGTGACAGTTGTTTCTATGGTACCCACTGGGTTGCTGAAAATCAGACCAAAGATTTAACGCCAGACATTTTTTTTTTCGAGAACGTGCATAGCAGTTCATCAGCGAATTAATAAGCAATGGTCAATAGTGAAGTACTCACCTAGTGCTGTTGGCATAGGCCTTGATCTCATCGAACTGGTTCTCAGATACCACAAGTGTGGGTAATGGATAGATGAAGGCGGCATCTGGTGCTGGGCCAGCAGCAATGGCTCCTGCTGCACCGGCCAACAGCGGACCAGCTGATATATTGGTTCGAAAGCCACCCTCGAGCGGGCAGAGGAGGATCTTCCCTTTATATGAATCTCCAACGAGATAATATGGATCACAAGAACTGCAGTTCGAAAGAAGCAAAACCGTTAATGCTAGACAACAAGAGTTTATATATCCATTAATATAATGAAATTCCTTGTATGTCCTCGTATTAATTAATTACCCATTGATGGGGATTGCGAGTGTCACATTGTTAACCGGAGGAAAGGAGTTTATGGATGATCCCTGCGTGAAAAGTATACCAGAGCCATGTAGTCGGGGTTAATTTCGAATGTTATCAGAGACGACGTTTCTGTCGTTCGAGCACCCACCACTATGGTCTTGCCGTTCCCCAGCACGACCCTGTCGACGAACCGGCGGTCGATGCTGCTGGCCGCGACGGACAGCATTCACGGCGCGACTTTGCAGACGCGGCCGCCGCTGAGCCCGGAGTTGCCGGCCGATGCGGACGTGACCACGCTGCGCCTCATGGCGTGGAACGAGCCGATGGCCTGCGCGCTGTTGAAGTATTTGACGGGGAACCTGTACCCGATGGAGATGGAGATGACGTCGACTGCGTCGGCGATGGCGTCGTCGAACGCCGCCAGCATGTCCGTCTCCCGGCAGGACCCGCCGTCCCAGCACACCTTGTAGATGGCGAGCCTGGCGCCTGGAACCGCTCCGCGGGCCACGCGGCAGCCAGCCCGCCGAAGCTGACGTTGCCCACGGCCCGGCTGGCCGCGGTGGATGCCGTGTGGCTCCCGTGGCCCAGCTCGTCCACCGGCGACAAGCCAGTGGTCCCCCCATAATAATGATACAACCGAGCGCCGATAACTTTGCTGCACGACATCACATGTGCTTCATCAGTAGGTGTTAAGGTCGCACTAAATCATGGTTTTCTCTTCTAATATAAAGAAAATGACATCTTCCATTCCATACTTATTGCATGTGAAGTTTTGACAGGCGCCCTTCCACCTGCTCGGCGGCGGGCCAAAGCCCTCGTCGGAGAATGACGCACTATGTGAAAAATGGTTTGTAGTAACGGGATAAATTTTTTATAAGAGTGGCTGGTGATGGAGCCGCGCGGGAGAGCCATTAGACCAGCCGCCCCTACAAATAGCACAGTAGAGGCAGCTAATAATACGAGCCGCCCCTACAAATGGGGTCGATTTGTAGGAGCGGCTCACTCACCAGCTGCCCCCAGTGTTACGATTTGTAGGGGCGGCTCAATCACCAGCCGCCCCTACAAATCACTTGTACAACGAATATTTTCCGGTCCCCGGTCCCCGGCCCGGTCCCGTTCCCCTCTGATCCTTTCCCCTCTATCTCTCTCTCTCATCCCCGCCGTCGCCACCTCCGCCGTCTCTTCCTCCCCTACACCTACGCCGCCGCCGCACCTCCCCTCTTCCTCCTCCGCCGCCACGACAGCTCCACGGAGGCCGAGATCTAGGCATGGTGGCTCGTGAGTCCAGCGGCCGCCAGATCCGGTAAGGGGCCGCCTCCCACGAAGCCCGGTTGATTCAGAGAGGCCCTCCATGGCCTCACCTTCGCTGGCGTCGCCAAGGAGGCTAGGCGACCTCGGTGGCACACCCCCAGATCTGGCGAGGCCGCCTCCTACAAAGCTGCTGCGTATCGGATCTAGAGAAGTAGCTCTCGCCCCGCCGCCCCCGCTACTCCGCGGGGTGCTGCAGAGCCACGGCCCAGACTTTCCAGGGGGGCGCCGCCGCCAGCTACGCCCACGAGATGGAGCGCTTCTCCGCCAAGGAGTCCCTGCTCCTCGCCGTGAGCTCTTGCTCTTCCTCTGCTCTTCTCAGTCCCTCGCCTAGTACTACTTGTTGACCTTCCTGTGCGGTGCCTGCGGGAGGCTCTTGTCCCCACACTGTACCAAATTGTAGGCGATACTGTCAAATACTAACCTGCAATTTTAATCTAAATTTCACTTTTATTTTTTTCTCTCCACAATCTCAGCATGGAAATGATATTTTTCCATGATTGTGTGCCCGACTTGTGAAATGACAGCTAGTTGATACTGAACTTTTGAGGCATTTCTCAACTAGGGTATGTGAATTTCTTCTTACCAATTTCAGTTTAAAGATGCTGGGGTTTTGAGGCCTTGGTCAGCGGGAAGACTACTGAGATGCAGAGCTGAATGTTTCTGTGTGACTGGGGATTATTTTATTGTTGCACTGCCATTTCTCACTATTTAGCAACTTCCTTTTTTATGTTTCCAGATACAAAGCAAGTTCCTACTGACAACTCAATTGTCTGTTGAGGGCTCCATCAGAATGAAAGAGGAATACGTTGAGGGCCTTATAGAGATTCCCAGAATCAATGAAGAATCATTGCCTGAACAGTTAAAGGGCTTGCTTGGCCAAACTGCAGGAGCTCTACAACAACTTCCTAGCCCTATAAGGGATGCTGTTTCAGAGGGGCTTAAAGTGCCACTTGGTAAGTATGCAGGGCTTCACACTCTTGTAGAAATATGCTAGTTAGAATACTATCATTGCTGGAACTATATATACTAGGCACACACGCTTCTAGTTTCTGAGGACGTATTGCCTGCTTAGATAAAGAAACTACTGATTTTGTTATGTGAATTCTTTTTGTCAATGGATTCTTGCCAATTTATTTGCCAAAATATTAAATTGTTGAGGAACATGTTAACATTGGCAGTTGAGGAATGCTTCTTTGGCTTACTCTCAGGGTTAGGAAACAGAATCGGTCCTAATATTGGGAGGGATCCAATTGTTTATAGGTTCGTAAAAAAACCCTTTTATGATTTTTTAAAAGCGACATTCCTTTTTTACATGTAAATTTAACATTCATTTCATTTACGTTTTGATTTGCTTGGTTGTATCGGATTGGGGTTGGAGTGTTGGACTATAGTAGATTAGTATGAGGGGGAGGTGGTTCTTGCTGAGCAGGCTGACAAGACTGGGGAAAGCAGCCCTTCCGTGGATGACAAGGCCACAGAACATCAATGTGAGATTTTTTTTTTGTTATTGACTTTTGTACACGCGTGAATCTCTTTGTACAATGCAAGAATTACTATATTTGGCTTCACACTTAAATTGATTTATTTTCAGGGGAGCTGATTGATAATTTTCTGCAGACCACTGCTAACCAGCTGACTGTCTATGGGTATATTTCTAATAATCTATGGTTTAAATACATGTTCTCAATTGTATTCTCATTTATCACATTGTCAAATTTCATTGTCGCAGTCTCTTCTGTTTACAAGAGGGACTTAACGAAAGTGAGCTTTGTGTCTTCTTCCGTAATTTGAGTACTTGAACTGGAGCTGTCTTTATTTCTTATGCATATTTATTCTGCAGTACAACAGAAGTCTATATCTCCTAGCAACTGATTAAGGTTTTATAAGCCAAACTGATTTGGTATGGCAAAGGTTGGATGAGGTATGTTAACTCCTGTGATTATTTTAATTCTTGCTTGAGATCAAAATCTTTACTGATCTTTTTCATTCTCAACTGACAATCATTAGGTGAATGGAGATGGGGTTTTTCTTTCCAGCAACTTCACACCCTTTAAGGCTGAAACTCCAAGAAATGATTCATGGAATGAACAGCAAGCTATGACGAGTACTGCTGTATGTATAACATCAATAAACTGCTGTAGTTGTTATTAGGTACATTAATGTTAACTAGTTCAAATTTATCTTTGTTCACAGGATTATCTTGCTCAATTTGACAACACTTCTGGAAAGTATGTTCTTCCTACCTGTTTTTCTCAATGTGCTTTATTGTTGCGTGTGTGTACAACATTCCTAGTTTGGATTTCAGCAACTATGTGAATCTTGTATGAATGGTACTGTGCAGAAAATGTCCGTCAATAGGGCTATAAATGATATGCTAGTTGAAGCTATAGTTTCTTTTCTGATATGTTGATTGTTGCTGTTAACCAAGCGCAATAACTTTTTTGAACTTCGACTATTTGATGGTTTTTTCTGTCATTGTGTATTGGACTGTCGGCTTAGCATGTACTTGAATGACCAATATATGCCTTACTGTGATTTTGAATGTGCTCAACGTGCTGAATCATCATAGATGTGCACTCCTGAGTCACTTTGCATGTGTTATCTAAATTCTAACGCTACCACATTGGCCCTCCTATGCTTGCAGCTCTGATCTGGAGCTAGCTATAGCACTTCAACAACAAGAGTTTGAGCGGCAACCACAAAGGTTTCAAGCTCCACCACCACAGCAGCAACAACAACAGTAAGTATAGGAGCCAGGGATTACATATGTCCCTACGAAGTCTTAATTATAACATCAAAGTTTATATTGTGTATTCACTTGTTCTGTAAATTTATTGTGTGTTCACTTATTCTGTAATCCATGAATATCACCAAAGTTTATATTGTGATACTTCCTGGAATATCATACCAACTGTATGCTAAGCACTATGATATCAAAAAGGAAAAATCATCCATGTATCTGAGTATCATTTTCATGTCTTTCATGTCTTTGTGAAAGTGCTAAGATGAATAACTGTATGCTAAGCAGCCCTTTCGTCGAATTTGAATTGTAAATTTAATTTTTTTTTGGCGGAAAAATGATTTGTAGGGGCGGCTGATGTTCCCAGACCGCCCCTATAAATTGATTTGTAGGGGCGGCTACAGTACCAACCGCCCCTACAAATAAATTTGTAGGGGCGGTCTGGGAACCGGCCCTACAAATACATGATTTGTAGCCACCCTTTCATAGGGGCGGCTGGCAAAACCGCCCCTACAAACGGTTACCAGCCGCCCCTAAAAACGTTTTTCTACGTAGTGACGGGGAGTCCAGCCATATGCCAGTGTTGAGTATACCGATGATGACGTCTCCCTCCAAGGCTAGCTCTTCTTGCGGTGGTTGAGGCATGCCCAAAAAGTCCCACGATCTTGTGGTTTGGAGCTCGTGGGTTTTGCTTGGGAAGACTGACATGACTCCCTCCATGTCTGAATTGTAAAGCCAACAAGTCAAGAATTGAGTAATTGAGATCATCCATTTCTAGAGTTCATAAAGCTGAGGCGTTTGGCTTGAAAAATTGGGAGCGAATCAGTTATTCAGGATCTAGAGCTGCGTGGAGCTCTACCAAACACCCCCATATGATCTTTGCCTCCTATATATATAGATGTAGCAGGGCACTAGTACTATTAAATGTTCACCATTAGACACTATAACTTTTTCGTGTTTGCCTTGTTGGCCCGTCCTGTTGACTTCTCGACCAAGGCATGACCTTACTACCTCCTAGTTGTGTGGTGTCAGCATAACAAACACGGCAGCCCAGTGGGCCCGTGCAGCCTAGCTATTATAGGACTCATGCGTCATTGCTGCATGCTTTGTGCCACCACCGTCGTTGTCGTCGTGCCTTGCATGCCATCGTTGCTCCCAAGTCGTTTCTACCTATGTCGTCCCCCTCCGTTGAGAGAGGCCTGGAGCGGTGGCTGGTGACCTAGGGCGGGAGGGAGCTACCGAGCTGGGCGGATGGAGGTGGGGTGGTCATGCAGGCGGAGAGCGGATGGGGTGGTAGCAGTAGTAGAGCATGGTGAATCATGGTGGGTTGTTGTCCCGGCCATCAGTGGAGGGTGGTGATTCATATTTTATATATATCTAGAGTTAAGGAGGGATCAGACCGGTCCATTGGTTGTGCCGTTCTCGTGCTAGCACTACGGGCCAGGTGGCTGGCAGAAGCACCATACTATGCATCAGGCCAGGCCAACACTTGCTCTTTCCGTCGGGCCATGCTAGGCTAGGTCTGGGCTTTAGGACCATGCCTAGCTCTACTAGATGGACCCAACCTATTTGGGCATGTCCTCATCGTGCTTTTTTCCATTCAAAATGGTATGTCTCATCGTGTTCTTGCACATGTACATCCCTAAGCTTAAGTCTCTTCTTTTGGGGTTACTCTTGCTGGCATGACTATGTTTTGTGCAACCATTAACAACGGCAAATGTATATCCAAATAGATGTAGGAGTACTTTGTGATATTTCTTATAATGAAAGTAATGGGTAATATAATTCATATATAGATTTCAGGTTACTTTAGGTTAATAATGACAAAGGCGGGTAATTTATATGCAAAATTTAAGGATCAGTTTAGATTATTTTTCATAATGTCATTGGTGCATATTTAGATGAAGATTGGGGGTAATGTAAATTATTATAATGTCAGACGTGGGTTGTTTAGATAAATGTTTAGGGAGTTGCTTTATACAACTTTCATAATAGAAGAGGTAGAAAATTCTCTAAATAAATAATAGAATATATCCAATTACTATTATTGTTAGATGAGATTAGAGCCTACCAACCTGATGGTGAGATGTCCCTGTTTTTTTATAGATCTTTTAGCATCTATCTAGCTTTTTCCAAGGATTAATGTGGAGGGTTGAAAAGAGTTTGTAATTAGTGATAGTCAGATATATGCATATCCCACCGAAATTTATTACCTGTTTATTAGCTCCCTCTTCAGTGAATTAACCTGATTGGTGCCGTTGATTTTTGCATTTTAAAAACTGTTGTTTCAAAAAAAATGGGGAGGGGTGGGATTGGATCCATACCAGCTAGTTTATTTGCCTGTTGTTCAGTTAGCCTGGCTGCGAAGCCATTTAAGCTTCTCTTGTAACTACGGATGATCCTGTCCGAAGCATAGCTGCAAAAAGACAAATTAAAGCAAAGGTTTACACTCAACTTTGGTTTTATTTTGTTATAGAAAGAATCCTTGAACGTGATCGGCCATGACAAACAACGCCCCAAATGCGACGACAAAGTCTAGCATGATCTGTTCTGAAATACCGTATAGATAGGTCAGGTCCAATTAAAAACCGATTATATGTTATCAGACCTGCCGTCGTCAAGGACCTGGTTAAGCAGGTCGTGATGAGCAGCTTCTAAGGAAGATGAGCCTTCATCAGGCTCCGATGACGTATCCGATTCCGAGCTGGGCAGGTGCCCCAGGTACACGATGTAGTCCTGCACATTTCACAAGCAACGCAATCACAAAATCACATGTTACTACAGTAGATGCATGAGCAGTCATATGCATGCTCGCAGATGGATGATCTGTCTGACCTGCTCTCCGTTGCTGCCACTGCCGCTGATGATGGATCCAGAGGCGCTCACGCTCTCTGTGAAGAGAGCAAGGAGAAGAAGACCAATGCTGAGACGGCGCATTGGATCGTCGATCGTCTTGTCGTATGTGTGTACGTGATGAAGAAGCTTGGGTTGTTCTTGTTCAGCTTCAGCACATGAACTCCGATCCGATGGTAGGATTCTCCATATGTTTATATATACTTGCACAGCTTGCAGGGTTGCGTTGCTCGCTCCGACTCCGTAGCTTTGTATTTGTTCTGTAGTGTAGATCACAAGCAGTATATAGGAACAAGGGAATTGACATGAGCCGTGTGCTAGAGATCGATGTGCCTACTTCATGCCACGTAAACTCCTATCTCAGATTCTTAGAACATATGTTCGGAGCTATCTAGGGGTAGGGGGTACGTTAAACTAGGATTTAACCGGAAGCTGTTTCCATTCAGTACCTATCATGTACCCTACTTTCATAGCAATACGTGATGATTTTGTTGTTTCCTGCTATGGTTTATTTTTTCTCAAATCAATCACTAGTCCATCAAAACACATCAATATGCCAAAACAACAAAAAGAAGGCATCCAATTCATATATAGACATATGAGATTAGAGACGGGTCTAGTCTCACTACTACAAAAAAACATTTTTAGTGCTAGCACTTTCACAGCCAGATTTATTAAAACCAGCGGTTTGTAACGAACTGGTGGTGATGGGCCAACGGTTCATGTTACCAATCGGTGGCGAAAATGGGTCTCAGCAACAACACTGGTTCATGTTATCAACCGGCTGTGATGATGGCCTCCTTATCACCGCCGGCTTGTCATATGATCTGGTGGTGAAAACGGTTTTCACCACTAGCACATCGTATGATCCTGCGGTGATAATCATGCTGCAGTATAATGAATCTATGACTTTTTCAAACAAAGTCGGATATACACAAGCTTTATATCAAAGTTATAGATCTCAATAGGATCTACAAAATTGATTATTGTTTTATTTGAAATCATTTGTGGTCCCAAAAGTATGTTTCAAGTTCTTATATTTTAAAATTCAATTTTTTGGAAAAAAAATATCCAAACAAACTTTGTAGTTCATGACCTTTTCATTTGAATTTGTTTAAATATTCATTACAATACCAGCTGCAACTAGTTGCAACCAGCTTGACAAGGAGAAATTTTGTTTTCAAATGATACCATGGTGCCTCGGATGGAAACTAGAATCAAAGTTGTACATCCTGATGAAATTTATAACTTTGTAGTCCATGATTTTTTCATTTAAAATCATTTATGATCCCAAAATTTTATTTCAAGTTTTCATATTGTAAATTCATTTTTTTTTCAAAAATGTCCAAACAAACTTGAATGGAGAAAGGGCTAAAACCAAAGTTGTAGATTTCGAAGAGCTCTGCAATTAGTTGATGATTTTTTCATATAAACGGCCTGTTCGGCAGGCTGGTTCGTTTCGTTGCTGGTTCGTGAAGAAGTACTGCTGGCTGGTTTGTGTGAGAGAAAAATACTGTTCCGGCTGGAAATTTACGATCGTATACGATCGTTTTCCTCCAGCCGAATAGGCTGATCATTAGCGGCCCTAAATTTATGTTTGAAGTTCTCATAATTTTAAATTCAAAATTTTCAAAAGACATCAGGTGGAAAAACAACCAAAATTAATGTTGTCGATCTCAACAAGATCTAAAACTTTATAGTTGATTTTTTTCATTTGAATTTGTTGAGGGGGCTCAAATATTCATTACAATATTTACTAGAGTGAACACAAAAGGAATGTATATACTACTTAAAGACAATTGAGTGTGAGCTGCATTAGTAAAGGGAGTAATGCGTGAGGCCTGAGGTTCTGAGTTCGACTCCTAGAGAGTAACCGGGCTTTCCACGGTGATGATGGGTTAGGTAGTAGTGTCTCCAAACATCTATGATATGTTAACCTAAGCAGCAAATACTATCTAGTTACTCATGTTACAGATTGGTGTGAACAAATCTTTGTCACTGATGTTTGGTTGAGATAACATGGAAGCGTGCAACAAGTGTGTAAACATGAAAAAAAGAAAACCTGTATTTATTTGATAAGTGTTCACGGACCTGAAAAAAAAAATATGAACTGTAGCGGAATCCTGACTCGAGTCTGGTCTCCTCCATGTGCCCTGCCCTGCCCCATCACTCGATCTTCTCTCGTCTATCGTCTTGTCTTTGATCCTCTAGTTTAGTCTCCCCCTCTTGTCCCCACCTCTCACCACCATATGCTACGAGCAACGCCCTAGATCCGGTCTCCCCACTGCCCCCATCCCACTGGTTACATACACTACCCCGACCATCGTCCTCCTCCTTTGCTAGTACTGCTCCTTTTCCTACTCCGCTAGCAGATAAATAGCGGCGTCGAGCAGGGTAGAGACCAAAGAGGAGGCAATGTCCACTTATCTATGTGGGTACAGATGAGTCCTGATTTGTGCGCATGCCAGCGACTGTATTTGGCCTCGATGGTCACGACATCCATAAATCTATGTTTGATATGGCCTCCTCCTACTGCAAGTAAGCGACACCATGCACTCTTCCCACCTCTCTCGTCATCATTCACACACTAGTACAAAAAGTGGCTATAGTCCTAGATGAGAAAGAGATCTAGTCCTAGTTTTCCAGCCGGGACTAGGGGATCCGGAACTAAAGGGTATGGTCCTTTAGGGTCTGCGAGACCAAAAAAACAAATGGCACAAGCTACCTTGTGGTTCATGGGTCTCGAACCCAAGACCTCATGAATTGCCTTGCGCATAGCTTTCCACCGCACATTCATAGCACATGTGACTTTGGATGTGATGCTTTCCTTTTGAACTAACCAGTAGATGACCCTTTAGTCTGGGTTAGTGTTACCAACGGGGACTAAAGGGTCTACATTAGTCCTGGTTGGTAATGCCTCAAGGCTCTTGAGTCTGGGTTGGTAACACCAACCGTGACTAATGTATACCCTTTAGTCTAGGTTGTTGTTATCAACCAGGACCAAAGGTCCTCTGACGCCCATGAACTTTGACTGGGGACTAATGCTCGCATTATTTCCGGGCTCAACTCTAGCCAGGATTAATGTGCTGAACCGAAGGTTCGTTCTCTATTGGTGACATATCCCTCACTCTCAGTGCTTGTGCTCAAATCCTTCATCTCCGGATCGTGCTACTATAGGAACATGCCAACATCTAGCCACGCGTACGAGGGCATGGACACTACCTCCTCCTCCTCCGTCCAACTCCATCTCATGCTCTCATCTACAAAAGAGGGATGCAAGTGGATATAGGGTTGGATTGATATGAGGGGTAGATAGTGGCTAGGTTGACTGGTGCTAGGATCTAGGGTTAGGTTGTTGGATGGGTGATTGGAGTTAGGCTACGAGCTTGGCAGATTGAGTTTGGGTTGATGGTCTGGTCATTGTCTTTTGGTCATTTGGCTCATGATCATTTCACAAGCCAACTCGAATAGGCTTATTATCTTTAACGAGGTTAAACTACTTGAGCTCGACACATTAGGAATTCACAAGGAGTTGAGCAGAGATAGACGTGATGTAACACCCTGTGTTTTTCATCATGTTAAAATTTACTAAAAATTTGAACTTTTTAAATTCCAATGACGAATTAAAATTTTGCTAGTGTATTTTCCGCAAAACCGTTTTAGAAAATGTTTTTCCCAAAAACCTTGGATTAAAAATTACCATCTGCATTCTTGAGTGTATGTATGTTTTTAGAATTTATTTGCGGCACCAAAATATCCCTTGAATTTCCAAAACCTTTTACTTCCTCAAATCTCATTTCATAGTTAATCTCTTTTCTGAAATACATGGAAAATACGAAGGCATTTTCATCACACCTCTCGTGTGAGCTCAACATCCCTTCCCGAGCATGAACACAGCCAGCCCAACCTCCTTGGTTCAGTACAAACATGCTCTTGGCCCGGCAAAGTTGCAGCGCGTTGACTCCGCACAGCAGGCACCCTCTCTCTCATGTCGTCTACCGCCCCGTGAAGCCGTTGCCAGTTCACACGCGGCGCCGCTGCCGCCTTGTTGCCATGTTCCAGTGAAGGCCAGCCTGAGCTTGGCGTGAGCCGCGTAGACACTGAGCCGCTGCTGCTCTGCTCTGCGGTCGCCGGTCGGCAAATATCCTCCCCAGCTGGAGCACGTGAAGAATGCCAGCCCAGCTCGGCAGTCCACGTATGCGCGCACGCAGTCGTCGTCTTCTCCGTTTCCCCGTGTCGTCTTCTTTCCCTTTCACCGCGAAGCCCGTGGACAGCACCGCGTGGACGACTGGACGCTGCCGCGGCAGCAAACCATGCCGGCAAATATCTCCCCGGCCGGAGATATTTCTTCCGTCATGCACCACCCGGCCCAGCCATCCGCCATCGCCTGTCCCGGAGCTGGGGAAGATGAGCACGGGCGCCACCTGTCCCTCCGAGCCGTCCCATCGACCTACTGCTACCGGCCAACCATGCCGGAAAATATCCTCACCGCCACCACCGACTTACCTTGCCTATAAAAGGGCTGGCGAGGCTGCCATAGCTCGGCACGTCCGGAAGCGCGAGCTCTGCGCTGCGAGGACCCTCGCCTCGGTGAAGCTCCGAGCCGAGCTCGAGCCTCGAGCACGCACGCACGGCACGGACCGCCGGAGCGCCGGCACCGCAACACCGAAGCCGTTTGCCCGACGCCTTGGCCGCTGCCGCCGCCGCCGCAAACACCAAGGACGCCGCCTCCGTTGCCATGGACTCAGGCCACCGTAGACACTATCCGAAGCCGAACGCGGCCAGCAGCAAGGGTACCACGGCCCGTCTGCGAGCTCACCGCTGCCGCCTCCGTCGAAACCGAGTTCCGTTGCCGCCGTCTGCTGCCTCTGTTCCTCCGTCTCGCTCTGCTCTGCTCTCTCCCTCCCCGTTTCGCTTTGCGGCAAGTGAAGAAGACGCCACCCAAGAGGCCAAGACACCGTTCCCTGTGACCAATGGCCTCCATTCCTATGACGCGTGGGCCCGCAGACATTGAACGACGTTGTCCAGCAGCTTGAAGCCAGCCACGTCGCTAGAACCAATGGGAGCGTGCCACGTCACTACTGCGGGACCCGGCTGCATGTGACTTAAGCCCTCTCTCAGTGTCAGTGAACTTGGTTCACGTAAACCACCCACAGCAGCAATGCAACTTCACGGCACAGTACACGAACGGGTTTACAGAACAGCGCCATACACGCCCACGTCCGAGTGCATGCCAGCAACTGTGCTGTGCAGAAAATAGTACGCGCACCCTGGAGATACACACGAGAAACTGAGTAAGCCCTTTTTCCCTTCCCAGAAACTTTCTAAAAATACTAGAGTCACTCCAAAGCCTACCCAGACCTTGACCACGACTTCTCCACCATCTAAAATTTCACAAATAATTTCCCTAAGCCTTGTCATACACCTTCCTTCAATAAACCTTTGATGATCCGTATATCCACCATCCCAACTCCAAATCGCTTGATTCTTCCACCAAAAATCTTCTAAAATCAAACCCTACACACCCATATCCTTTTTCATAATTTTTGGTGCCCATTTAAATTCTAGTTTGTTTGTCTTCTATTTCTTTTATTTGTATTAACGCTAACCCATAGTTGCACCCACCCATTCCATATGTGTATATGTATGTCTATGCATGTACGTAACCACCTAATCCCCTCTTATGTATATGAATACGTATACGTGAACCCACCTAGCTCCCCCCACCAAATACCCTCTGTGGATCTGTAGAAGTCAGGCAAGTCATTTATGATGACTTGGTCAGGCTTTCTTTTCAGGTTCACATAATAGTCAAATATAATAACGTGGTTTGGTTTTCGCTAGATAATCCTACCATCCCAACCTAACCCGTAGGAGCCACACCTTGTTGGATGGATTTCTCTCCATCCAACCTTACTTCAAATTGACATAATAATGCCTTAGAAGTAAGCCCATCAACCAGATAGAGCAAACCCATCTAGGACCGCTTTCTCTCTTTGATTGATTATGCCTCTTTTCTATTCTTTGCTTGGTGTTTTCCTTGCTTGTCGACGCTAGACAATGTAAGATAGAAGACGTGGAGAGAACCCGATGGAACCTAGAAGCTCAGTTATGCGAAGACATACGAGCAAGAAGCACAGAAATCAGAATCTAGGAATAAGGATATTACCGTCAGTGAGCGGAGGCAAGTCCTAACACCCACCTACCTTCCCCTACATAATATGTTCCCTCCACATAATATGCTATCCCTCAATAACTCCCCTTCCACCACCATCCTACCTTGCTAACCCCACCATACTCTCCCTCTCCATCTCCGTCTATTAAATTAAATAACTCAACTTATGCTATAAATACTTTGTTTATGAATTATTGTCCTGGAATATGAGCTCTTTTATTATAATGTGATTAATGATGAATATGATGAATGATTATCTTGATATGTTATGAGCCCCATGATATGTGGTTATCTTGATATGTCATGAGCTCCATTATATGAATGAACCTATGGATAATAATTGTGGAACTTAAAACTGGTAAACCTGAACTAAACAACGACAGGGGGCGAGTGAGGGGTAACTTGTGTGGTACAAGTTACCTTGGCAGGATCGCCTAGTGAGGGTTCCTATTGGGAGATACTCGCCTCGATCACATAAGGATCGGTTCATAGTCCCTCTCACCTAGTGAGATAATCCGTACAGCCACATGTCTATATGGGTAGACTTGATCTCACACCCCGTTAGATAGAAGTATGATTCTACTAGGAGGCCGGTGTTGGCAGCGGAATATCAGGAGAAGGTACGGATGCTATGTGATCTTGCATGGCTCGGTTGGCGTGGTTGCTATGTGATCCTCCACGTAAAGCCCCTTGATTTTGGCCGCGTTCGAGCCTGTACTTATTATTATTAACTGGATGATTTGGTATCATCCGAAGCATTGAGATGGGATGATTTGGTATCATCCGAGCTTAGTGTGTTTCCAACCCCTGAGAAGCCATGGTAGAATTATATGAAAATCTAAGGTAGCGCCTTTTGGGTATAGGGTCTCGTTAGGCCTGTTCCTGC
The DNA here is from genome assembly GCA_904845875.1 of Miscanthus lutarioriparius. Lineage (NCBI taxonomy): Eukaryota > Viridiplantae > Streptophyta > Magnoliopsida > Poales > Poaceae > Miscanthus > Miscanthus lutarioriparius. The sequence continues at coordinate 97,734,382 of CAJGYO010000003.1, read as the reverse complement.
CACCGCGCATGGTTAGGGACTGCGCCTATCATGTGGGGAAATTTGTACAACCTCTGCAGAGCGTATTGAATCTATTCGAATAGCCACGTCCTTGCAATGGACAGATGTTGGAATGAGATACTATGATTAGATGCTTTTATGTGTAATAAAACTGTAATAATCTGGTAAATTGCAATCTATTAATCTGGTAAGTTACAACCTATAAACTACATGAACTAGCAAGAAGGGTTAATACTCTCCTAGGGCCCAAACTCCCTTTTTATAAATAAATAAGTCCACTCCTATCATATACAGTTCTACCACTATAAACCACTTCAAATGTGCCCTAGGATAAGAATTTTGTGGAGGTGGATGACAAAATCTATTGGGTCCAAGATGAAATTCACCCTCTTTTGTCTCATTCGGCACAGAGAAAAATATAATAAATAAAAAAACTAATCAGAAAAACCTCAGATCCTGTGTGGGGTATTAATTTGGGTGTACATGCTTGCCAAAAAAATTTCAAGCCATTTCGATATAGACGGAGTATACATGCTTCACAGAGGTACATGTGTCTTTTCATCGAACCATGACTATACACATAGGTTATCAAAGTTTCTATGGTTTATAGACATTCCGGTGTCGTATTCGTCTCAAACTTTTTCTTAGGCTTGCACGTGCCACGTGTGAAGGAAACATCAAGTTTGTGATTTTTCGGAGATGGTTTGCTACTTTCTAAGGTTTAATTGAATTTCCGCGCGACAACACCAATTAATTATAAGTTGAACGGAGTCTACCCACGAAAAGATTTGGAATGGTGCCAAACTTTTACACAGACTCTAATGTGCCCTAGGGATAAGAATTTTATGGAGGTGGATGAAAAAATCTATTGGGTCCAAGATGAAATTCACCCTCTTTTGTCTCATTCAGCACACAGAAAAATATAATAAATAAAAAAACTGATCAGAAAAACCTAAGATCCTATGTGGGGTCTTAATTTAGGTGTACAAGCTTGCCAAAAAAATTCAAGCCATTTCGACATAGGAATACATATGCTTCTATTTATGCAGTATATAAAAGAAATTTTTTAATATATATAAACATCACTGTCGGTTTCAAAAAACCAGCATTTATGAGAATAAACCGACAGTGATACTGTTTATCACAGTCGGTTTATTTTGAAAACCGGTAGTGATATATAAAAGATTAAAAAAATTATGCCAGCCCTCGGGTTCGAGCGCAGGTCTCGGGCTGCAGAGTTAAGAGACTTAACCGCTGCACTAGTATAGGATGTGTGTCAAGGGTTATTTACTTTTTCCTTTTGACCTTTAGGCCGCTTAAAAAATTATAAAATAGAACAAAAAAAATTCGGCCGCCTGGGACTCGAACACGGGTCTCAGGGGCTAAGTTGAGGGGTCTTAACCGTTGCACCAGTAGGAGGAGTTCGAAAGAAAATGAAAAGTTATCCTACTTAACACCTAACTTAACACCTAACCGATACACCACATCACTGTCGGTTTGGGGAATGACCCGGCAGTGATGTACCCCATCACTGTCGGTTTACCAGCAGAACCGGCAGTGATGAGCTATTTCCCGTAATAAATTAATAATTTATAAAATAGAACAAAAAAATTTGGGCCGCCTGGGACTCGAACACGGGTCTCGGGGGCTAAGTTGAGGGGTCTTAACCGTTGCGCCAGTAGGAGGAGTTTGAAAGAAAGCGAAAAGTTATCCTACTTAACACCTAACTGCTACACCACATCACTATCGGTTTGGGGAATGACCCGACAGTGATGTACCCCATCACTGTCGGTTTACAAGCAGAACCGGCAGTGATGAGTTACTGGTTTAAAAATGGCGCGTGTTGAAATGATCCAAATTCATTTCAACCCCGCGCCAACCCCTTCCCCCGCGCCGCTTGAGCACCACCCCACGCCGTCCACCGCCCCACACCGGAGCACCACCCCACGCCGGAGCACCGCCCCACGACATCCACCGCCCCAAGCCGGAGCACCGCGCCGTCCGTCCCACCGCCGAGGCCTTTAGGAGCGCGTGAACAGCTGCTTTCCCACCCCCACGGTGAGTGCGTGGCTCACTGCCCACTACGTGTTTGATGAAATATCCCACAGCTGCTTACTTGAATCAGTTGAGGCTTTTCATTTACCAAGTACTACAACTTATTGTTTGATATGATAATTTACTTGCCATAATTTATGTTACTGCTACTTTATTGCAATGCTAGCATATAGTTTGATCATGAATGTCTAGTCTGATGCTCAATGTTTTTGGATGTGAGGATGGAGTATATATATTTTAGACCTATAGAACTAATATATGCACATCTTAGCATGGACCAGATAGGTACAAGTACAACTACAACCAATTTTTAAAAGATTTAGGTCTTCTTACTTCTTAGCACTGTCCATTTAATCTGGAAATCGATGAGAATGAAATAACGAAGCCGAGTAGATCGGAGTTCATAGTTCTCTAGCTGCTTGTGCAGTGAAAGCTCCGATCCACGGCATGCATCCGAGTGACAGTTCAATGCAAATCCTTTCACAAATCTCATTCCTAGAGCTGATTATGAGTCACTTCAAGTTTCAAGCTTGTGCAAAAGCCAAGATAAAGAAAAGTTAATTGGACTGAGGCTAACTACAAGCAAACGAGGGTTGTTCGATCAGTATCAGGCAGGAAGAAACAATCATTATCAAAGAAGATTGGAATTTGGAAAGATGCTTACTGCTACCGATACTTGTGAAAGAACCTCGCTTGCCGATGGTTGGGGGATTTATAGTGAGACCGAAGACTCTGAGACATCTCTAGGAGTATATCCAAAAGTCTTAAACTGGCTCTCTAAATTATCATTTGGTTTTTAACGAATAAAAAAATATTCTTTATATCTTTCCTACATCTAACAACTTTTCTTTATCTTGTATGCGTTGTAGAGGGTTCAATGCACTTAGACTAAGGTTATGATGGCTTAATATATTAATTGGACTGAGGCTATGGTCATGTGCAATGATGATATAATCATAAGTTGTAGTAACTATTACTGAGGCACGTGAATAGCTGTTTTCCAAACACTCCTATCTATGCAATGGTTGTGTGTTATTCATAAATATATTAAATTTTATAAGAATACATCATGTTTGAATGACAACCTAATTTACTTAAATGTATAGGCAACCATTGCATGGTATGTAGTGCATGTTGGTCACGTGCCTGGGATTTATCGAACCTGGGAAGATTGCTATGCTCAAGTTAATCGCTACCCAGGTAATTTGCACAAAAAATACAACACAGAAGCTGAAGCTTTGAGGGCCCACTATAGTCATCCGGCCTACCTTGCAAACCATGGGCAACCGGCCTACTATGGTCGAATGAATGCAAACCATGGCCATCCGCTGGCACTGGAGATTGAAGAGAAGCCACCCGCCAGAGATGTGAAGATTAGGAGAATTGCTCCTTGGGCTTGGAAAGATGTCATGCTTTTATTTATGGCTATGGTCATTGCTTTTCTTATTTGGAAGTTGATGTAGGCTTAGTTTCGTAGAACAGTAGATGGACTTTGTTGTATGTGGTCAATCAAACAATGAATTTGTTCTAGGTGAACATATGCTATTATTTGACTTTGTTATATGTGGACTTATTATTAGACTTTACATTAAACAAATTAATATATATATATATATGAACATATGCTATTAGTAGTTGTCCGTAGCCAAAACTAACCATGATCGTGTCACAGCCATGACTCATCGTCGCCTGTTACCCCATCGCCGAAGAACAGATCGGCAACAAGAAGCGGCTGATATCGCTGGGACGGGAGAGCCGCATGATCCGACAAACTGTGATGGTGTCAATCAAGACGGTGAGAACGAGCAGCCATGGACCCCGTTCGACCTACTCGATCTGGGTCAAAATGACCAAGATGGACAGGTAACTTTGGTATCATGTGACTATGTAGCCACACATGCTAATCAATTGAGAGGGTCATAGCTTACTTGGTGTCTCTAGCAGGAGCCTCCGCCGGCCGAGGAGCCAGAGGGTTCGGGTAGCAAGAAGGGCAGATCCAAGCGAGGCATGTCAAAGATTCATGTTGGTAGGAATGCACACTGACACATTACTGAGTTCGATGAATTTGGGGATCCACTCTCACCGCCTATAGCTTTGATCAAATACAAGACTATCCTTGGGTTACTTGTTAGGGACTTCATCCCGATTAGGTACAGGAAGCGGATTGGGAAAGATGATGACCCGTGGAGGGTTCCCGAAAGTGAGAAGGATTACATATGGGATGTCAAGATCCTAGAGTATTTCACTTTCCCAACCGAGTATGACAGGGAGTTAGTCAAGAAAAAAGCAAAAGAAATCATGGGGACATGCTTCAAGAATTTCAAGGGGACATTGTACAAGAATTTTGTCCTACAAAATAAAGAGCCAGATTTCGATGGTGGACAGTTTAGCAAGCAGAAGGACTTGTGGCAGGATTTCAAGGAATATAGGTTATCTGAGGAGCACTTAGCACTGAGTAGGAAGAATAAGGAGAACTCGTAGAAAGCGACGAATCCTCATCATCTCGGCTCTCGTGGCTATGCCAAAAAGATGCTAGAATTTGAAGTAGAATTTCAAAAGATGGATCGCCTTGCTGAGGAAGGCGTTCAGGTTGAGACCACCGATTGGGAGGCCAGATCGGTATTATACTGTATGGGGAGGAATGTACGGCACACCGAGGATGGGAGCTTGAGCTCCAAAAATCAACCCATGAGTGAACTCATCCAGAGGATCTCCCAGGTCACTGAGGAGGTGAGACAAGGGACTCGCACTTCTAATAGGGACAAAGACGTGCTCACCCAAGCACTCGGAACCAAGGAGCACCCTGGTCGCACTAGAGGAACCAGTGTTGTTCCTTAGAAACTAGCATTCCCCCAAGAATCTAACACTTACCGGAGCCGCTCGAGGGGTAGAGTGGAACATGAGGCAGAGTATTTGAGGCGACTAAAAGAGATGGAAGACAGAATGGAAGCACGGATTTAGGCGACTGTTGAAGCGCGAGTCGAGCAAATTTTGCTGTCCAAGGGGTCAGGAGTACCACAAAACCATACTCCTATTGCCTTTAGCCCATAGTTTAGGGGTCGCAACAGCTACGGATCGACCCCGCTCGACGAAGAAGAGGTGAATGTGCCTCATCCGGTGGACGGCATCACTGAACCCGTCAATGTCAAGTTGTACATCCGTTAGGAATGGACAAAGGACAAGGTGGCGCTTGGCCAGGCCTAGCCTGCGGGAGACGGGACAATTAATGGCCACCCAATTCCACAGGGGTACGCTCGCGTCACCATTGATAGAATACTTGATAAGAAGTATAACAAGATTCCCATTGAGTACCCCGTAGCAGAAGACAGGCCGAAACTTGGTCAAAACAAGGGCTCTCAAGTGGCCTGGCTTAAGCACTTCATTAAGCTTGGCCATCAATTGTCCTCTGATGATGAGGATGACTGCGAGTCTTCACACACCCGCGATGATCACTCACCATCTCCCAACAGAGATCACTCCCCTCCTCATCTAGAGCCATCACCCCGGAGAAGACAAAGGTCTCCTTCTATTCCTCCTCGTCCGACTCCATCTTCATCAGCCCCGAGAAAAGAGACTCCTCCTCCTCCATCTTCATCAGCGCTGGGAAAACAGAATTCTCGTCGTCATCCTCCTCCTCCTCCACCTCAGCTCAAAACAAGATCAAGGTCATCCTCGCAGTCGCAGAAAGGTCTTTGGATTCGGTCGCTAATGCTCCCAAAGTGGACCAACAGAAAAGAAAAAGGCCGTTCAGTGGCAGCGTTACCACCTTGATGAAAGAAAAATTTATAGCACACATCTCGAAGGAAGATTGTGTTAGTTTCTTCAATCTCTGTGCCTCACTGTCTTCGTTTTTGTTGAAGTCCGAATTCGAAAGGCAAACACAGAATAAATACGCTACAACAAGAGATGAAGAAATACACAATAAAGATTTAAGGAACATACAGAAGTACGTCGAAGACAACTCAGGATTAACCATAGAAGAGGCTACGAACATCTATTATGATGTACAAGGGACGGGAACACCGGCAATGAAGTATGAAAGGGGCAATCTTTTGGTTCCCGATCATGAGTATAAAAATCTGACAACATATATGCGCCAGTTACATGAATATTACATGGCTCAAGCAACAGAGACGGACGACTTTGGTTTTGAGGTTATTATCCGTTCGCCACAAGTTTCCCATTATCCTGAAGAATAGAAGTTCGATGTCGAGTGAGAGTGCTTGTTCTAGCTATACTAGAAACACTCTCTCTATGTTTAAATGTTGATGCTGTGGACTATATAAGTACCCTACACGCATGATATTACAATTAACTACTCTCTCGAGACACAAATTGTTAAGTTTTGAGCACTTCCCATGATTTTATGTAGGTATATAGCAAAATTTTGCATTCTAAAAAGCAAATGGGATTACATAGGCTTCTTGGACCCCTTGCGAGTCAATAAGAGGACATGTCTAGACCTCCATGGATGTGACATGGAAAACCTGAAACAGAGATTGATTGCTGTTTTCGACGAATTCACGATGAAGAAGAAGACCCACATACTTCTAGCCTACAACTGCGAGTATGTGTTCTCGGCTTTTAAATTTATGCTTCTTTTTTCATTAAGATTATTCGATAATTAGGATTCTGTGATTGCAGCAACCATTTCGTCTTCATTTATGTCAATCTTACCAAAAATCTGATCGACGTGTGGGACTCGAAGAAAAAACCATTTCGTCATCTGGATGCATTGGTGGCAGTGCTGAATTAGTAAGTAATCCTAATAACATATTATTTTCTAATCACACATACCGGTTTCTAATGTTTCTCCCTTTAATGTTGTTCAGTGTCCGAAGAAGCCATATCGGTGGGACGTCGGTCCCATTCAAGGTTGTCGAAATGTGGGGGAAGTACCTATCACAGCCGGCGGAAAACAATGAATGCGGGTTTTATGTAATTTGAGCAATGCTTCGCTACATCGACGAGAAATCGGAAGAAGCCAATAAGTTAGTGTGTATAATCCCCATTTCATTTATGACTGTTAATAATTCAACAAAATGATTTACTGTTCCTCTTTGGATATCATCTTTTTTGAACGACGGTACAAGAAATATAACCACCAAAGGCTGTTAGACATGGAGATCGTCGCACTGCAATCAGAGCTCGCAAAATTCATCTTAGCCGAGGTATTGGAAAAAGATGGAGTATTTTCCATTGCACAATCCGTAAAGTACAAGGACCAGTACGGCCCAGAGCGGCTTGCCAGATTATTGTTAGAAGTCCGAGAAGCATTGTACAATCTGTGAAGTCCGAGAACATTTCTTTTTTATTTTGAGGGATTAAGATCTGGATAAGAACATTTGAACTGTAACCGTAACATTTGTAATGTTTAATATTGATGGACCTGTCATCTATGTAGCGTATATAAAGCGAAACCCGATTCCACGAAAAAATATAAATTAAAATCAATTATAAAACAATAAAATACGAACGGACCATCACTATCGATTAGCAATGAACCGACAATGTTGTCGTAACCATCACTGCCAGTTAACAACAAACTGACAGTGTTGTCTTGCTCAACACTGCCAGCTTGAGCCATGAACCGACAGTGTTGGCTTGCTCAACACTGCCGGCTTGAGCCATGAACTGACAGTGTAGGTTTGCTCAACACTGTTGGCTTGAGCCAAGAACCGACACTCTTGAAGCAACCATCACTGTCAGTTAGGACTATAAACCGGCAGTGTTGTTCAACTAGACACTGTCGGGTGGAGCCGGGAACCGACACCGTCGCCTATAGATCAGTGTCGGTTTTTAAGAACTGTGTAACAGAACCGACCAAATCATAAGAACGTAAGTACAAAAACAATCACCGAAGCGATCAAATTCCTGTACTTAAGCTCCCATAATCCCGGAAGTCCGGAAATCACGAAGGATTTCAACCAACTCTCGACATACAAACCAAGACCGTAGTGATTCAACATAACACATCATCCGTTACAACATTTCACAAGTAGCATTCGGATTACATCCATCAGAGTTCAACTAAAATATTACAAACCAAGTTCAAATCTGTGGAAGCAACATAGTTTAGTACATAACTTCATAGTTTCAAATACATTGCCAGATCTTAGTCATGTCCCACAAAAGCATCTTCAGATACGAGAACTAGGAGAGACCGTGCCCAACGGTCTAGTCTTCATCCCCAGCCGGGAGAAAGCAATACTTGCAGCAACCAAAGTAGAACTGGTCATCTGCAACATGTGGGAGATAAACCCTGAGTATGAGAAGGTACTTAGCTAGACTTACCCGTCAAAACCAGAAATAAAAGACACCAAGGGTCATGCAAGGCTTATGAGGTGGGCTAGCTTAACACAGTTGCATAAAAGAGCTTATGAATATAGGAACCAATTTAAACTTAGCATCAAGCTTATCATCATTTACCTGTCCACTAGATTAGCACCTGTACTAGAGCACTCATTTATTAGGAGCAATCAATATTAACCATAGCAGGTATAATAAGGCTGTCATCATCATATCATCATTTCCGAACCATTATGTTATTTAGTGTATCTACTTTGGAGATAAGCCCGTCAAGTTCTCACTAACCGGGAGAGACGGTGACTCGAATCGAATTACAACTCAGCTGAGGGGGTACTCCTAACTCTCACCCTGGCATACTTAGCAAGGGTAGCCGTGGGTCACCTTTGGAACAACTCAAGAACCAAATTCGAGGGTTCGATCAGCGCCAGCACTCTCAGGGATTACCCTTCTGCCAGGACGATAAGGACTTTTAAATCACCTGCCCTTGGACTCACGCCTACGGTTCCCTTCCGTGGCGCACTTTATACTTATCAACTCCCGGCCTGAGGTGAGCTACTCGGCTTCGCGGTCGGTCTTCAGACATGGCCAACTAAGAGAGAGGCATGCATTCAACATGAACAGGAAAGGCTCCAAGATTCAGTCCTTAATCGACACAGACGGAGTCACTGCAAACCGGCAAGCCTCCGTCCGGTCTTCATTTCAAATTAAGGCTGGTTCTTTTCCACGATAGCAAATATAGCCAACCATGCCATATGTATCTTCCTATATCTCGTAAGTGATAGGAAATCACCTGACTTCTACCGTGTTAAAGCAGGGCTAAGCACTACACGAGCCTGAGCTACATAGGATTTAGGGTATCAATATCTGGACAAGGATTGGATAACCAATGCAGCAAGTGTTTTCATCCAATGCCTAAACTTAATGCAACAATATATATATGTAACAGTAATATTATAACTGCATTTCGAAAATTAGGAGGCTTAATATGCTCCGGGGCTTGCCTTTCACAAAGTTGCACGGACGGTGATCCGGGCACTCAACGGCGACCTCGTCTGGCACTTCTCCTGAAGGCTGCACCTCCTGAATCTCCAGTGTCGGCTGCTGCTGCTCGTTCGGTTCCTCGAATTTCAATAGGGTCACTCCTTCCGGTACACCTATTGCCTGCCGATGCACAAGATAAATATCATGGATGCATAAGGAATGACATGATGCTCATGATCAATGAATCACAGTAAATGTTTAATAAAAACATCACTGGACACTCATTTACCGATTAAGAATAGCTCTATTCAAATCACTTTAAACATGTATCTAACTTAATTTGAAGAATGAGATCAACTTACCTAACTTGCATAACCTAAGATAAAGATGCTCATCTTTAGTTAAAGGCCTAACACCTAGGAACATTACCACCAGCTTAGGAAATAGTAAAGGCATACTTAAATCAGCAGTTAAAGTTTTATATGCACACGAGTAGTTCCTTAATTCAATCACAACAAGAGTTCTACAAATCCAAATGACTTGCATGAGGACATTCTGGAAAGCTTATGAAATTCTCTACAAATCATTTATAAACATCAAAGCATGATTCTTACGTTAACCAAATCGAATTCCAGTAAACCTAAAATCTGTCTAGAAATGACAGGTTTACTAAATTAATTATTTAGTGATGATGCAAAAGCATAATTGGACCAAACCAAGTTTACCAACTTGTTGCACATACCAAAGGAATATCAGAAAGTATAGTGCCAACCTCTAAATAAATTATTTAATGTCCTTTTCTAATTTATTTAGTTAATTAGGTGATTAAAGCAATATATAGTAAAACTATTCATAAAAATATACAAAAAATACAGTAGCTATCTCATGCTTCACATAAACTACCATAAAAATTTCAAAGCCATTGGGTAAGCAGAACTTGCTGTATCCAAAATAACAGGTGGCATGTCTATTTTTAGCATAATTAGGAAACCCTATTGAAAAATGTCAAGCAACAGATTTCTTATTTTTCCTAGTATCATTATAGCATAAGAATATCACTCACCAATTTTTGTCCTTACTGGATCTATAGAAAAATTATGAAAATTCACACAAGATCCATCTAAGCAAACAAGATAATTTTCTATCTCCTACATATAGTGTCCAAAATATATGAAAATTTAACTACAAGCTATTCATGATATGAGCAGTAAACCATAAAAATTTCATGCTATTTGGAGATACATAGAAAAATATATAATTATCCCTATTTCCTCCATGATTAAAAGAGATAAATAGAAACTCCCATTTTCATAACAGAACATGGCATAAATCATATTTTTAATATAAACTAGACAATATCATGAACTCAACAAAATTGGAACCACATCATTTGAATCTACCAACTAGGAGATACATATTTTTGAATATATACACAAATCAGTGAAAAGAATAAAACAAAACACAAATAAGAAAACCTATCTCAGCTACTGGGCCGGCTCGAAAGAACGGCGGCCCACAACGCGCGCGCATACGTAGGCGCTGGCGCGGTCCAGAAACGGCGCAGCCCACAATGGCTCTCGCCTGCTTCAGCGACTGACAACGGGGTCCCGCGGGTCAGCGAGAGAACAAGGGAGGAAGAAAAGGGCGGCGGCGAAGCTCGTCGCCAGTGACTCCTCCGGCGAGGCCAGCGGTGCTACGGCGTTCACCTCACCCGTGCGCATCTATTGGAACCATCTATTGAAGCGATAGTCGTGGCTAAACGCAATGGCGACGGCCATGGCGGCGCACGGCCACGGCTTGGCCGGTTCCGGCGAGTCGACGGCGCTACGGCCCTAGTGGCCTGCTCTCCGAGCATCAGTAGCACACACAGCAGCTAGCGCAAGGGAGAGAAGGGATGGCAAGGGGCGCGATGATAGTTGGCCGCGTGGAGCGCCAACTCCGGCGAGGTCCCGCCATGGCGGCGGTGGAGGAAATGATGAATTCGCGCTTACCAAGACTCAAACAAACCGACTGAGAGATGGAGGTGGTAGAGGAGATCACGGCGAGGCTCTGGGCGAACTGGGCAACACATTTTTGCAAAGGCGCGTGAGCTAGGCGATGGCGATGCCCGGTCGGCAATGGCGGAGCTGCAGCGGCTCGGCGCTGCGTGCGGTGGAGGCGAAAAAGAGGCAAATGGAGCTGGCGAGTGCATCGGGCAGGCGCGCGGGGTGCTCAAGTCGCGGCCAGCAGCGCCAGGATGCTCGTGGCGCGTGGCAGCACGAGCAGAAGTCCGGCGACGGGTGGCTCACATGCAGCGTCTGTTGTCTGATTGCGGTCAGTCACTGTAGCACCCATTCAGACATCGGAAACCGACTGATAGGTGAACTTAGCAGTGATGGATCTCCTAAATCGTGACGATTTAGTGGAAATAATGTATACGAAAGTTGTAGAGCTATGGTAGGGCTACAACTTTGATTTAGACATCAACAGCTAATTCATCCTATATCCTGAGTTGTATCAAGCCAAAGGTGGCTCAATCAAACTGAAAATACAGTTACGACTTAGAATCTTTTTCAGTGTTGAATCCACCATCAATAATGACTTGTGGGCCATGTTTGAGGATGTTCCACACATTTTCATGAGTTGATCATAAAACAACTTTTGTTCCTTGATAATTTAGCTACAACTTTGGTAAAGAGTGCACAGCCATGCAAGGTCTCTAAGTTAGTCTTTTGAATCAGTCAAACAGTGGCACTCTAAGGGTCAATTCAAGTCAAACCTCTCCAAAAGGGCAATTTGGTCATTTTGGTCCACATGAACAGTGTCCAAACAATTACCCTAAGTGTAGTTAAGGTGTATTAAACCATAATCAACCACTTTACACAAGTGCTATACCCATGTCAAATGATCACATGTGATGAAACAACAAAACAAGCAATTCACCCAAATGTTGCAATGCAATGTTTCACATGTTTCATGACTTTGTTGTTATTTTACACTTGTCACATTACTACCATATTGCCATGTTTCAAGGTATGAGAAATTCATGTTGCATTCACAGGTTGCACTACTACCATTCATAAGCAATCAAGTATGAAACAAACAGAATTTGCAAATGTTGCATATGTGTGTTTCAGTGACAATGGCATGATGACATAGATGATGCATATGTTTATGAAATGACATGCAATTTAGTGGAAGCCAAACACCTAGGGTGTTACAAACCGACAGTGATGTCAACCCCCATCACTGTCGGTATGCCACTGTCGGTTCAAAATCCGACAGTGAAGGGGGGTTTTGAACCGACAGTGATGTCCAGATCTGAGGTAGTGTATATAGGGTCTGTTTGGCAGGGCTCCTCTCCGGCTCTGGCTCCTCTAGAGGAGCCCTGCCAAATGTTTTCCTAGAGGAACTATTTTTCAGCAAAAAACAGAGGAGTCGGAGCCGTTTTGGAGAAGTCATAATCTGAAGAAGCCACTTAGGAGGAGCCATGCCAAACACCCCCATATACTCTTCGATACCTATTCATACTTAAACCTTTGCACTGAACCTCCATGTATTGTCTGTGTTAATCTCAAACCTTAGTTCGAGCTAGTGATTCACGTGGAAATAGATATGATCATCATGCATATATATATGTGTTGTGAATGCACTATTACAAAATTGATTTTAGGAGAAAGCTTATTTTATTAAGAGATGGTTAGAAATCGTAGGTGTCTCAAAAAACAGCTAGCGATTTTTAGAAGCGGACGGTTTATTTATGTAGATAGATAGATAGATAGATAGGAAATCAGGCGACTCTAGAGACTTATTTAGAGAAGCGGTCATCTTATTAAGAGGCTCGCCTTTAAAAATATGCTTATTTTCAGCATCTTTGTTAATAAGGCCCAAGGCCCATTATTGCAAACCCTAGTAAAAGCATACTCAACTCTCACTGGTTCTCTCCATGTGCCCCTCCCTCTTCAACCGCCTCCCTCACTCCACACGCCCCTCCTTTCTCTGGCCACCCCGCTCTCTCTATGCACCCTCTCCCTCTCTCGAGCGCGAGCTTAGAGGCTCAGGGCAGCAGCAAATCTCATGGAGGGCTACATTGGAAACTCAAATACCCTTAGAATCTATGACTTTTTCCAGGGTTGGAAAGCCGTGGGGATATCATTTGAATAATCCATTTAGTTATTCATGGATGATTTTCCATCCCGTGGTGTGCCTTCCACTTGCTTCCAAATTAGGCCTGATAGTGGCAGGCTAGGAGCCCGAGGGCCATGCAGCAGAGCGGCGTTGTCAGATCTTGAGCACAGAGGAGGAGGCTGGAAGCATGCGTGGCTCTCTAACCTCTCTCTCCCTCTTCTCTCTCCATCTCCCTCACTATCTCTCTCCTCACAGGGCGACATGGGCATGGAGCTCTCTTCATCTTAGATCCACACGGAGGCTACCGATGATGGCATATGTGGAGATAGCCCGATACATGCCTGGTGTCCTGATCCGTTGGACGTAGGACGAATCTTGGCACCCCAATCTGCCAAGGTTGAGCACCGTCGACAAGCGGTGCCCCATCAGATTCCTAGTGGCAGGCTCGGCGGTGGCAGCTGGCATCATAATGCCGATTTTTAGCTTTTTATTTTTTAATCAATTTTCAGAGGTGAGTGTGTGAACACACATACCTCTAGTAATCCACCTTCATAGGTGGTCTCTGTGTACAACTATGAAAATCATGACTAGCAGAGACATTCGGGCACTTTGCCCCGCCTATAAAAATCTGCTTCCTAGTAGTGATGATGACACACATGATGCACATATACGTTACGTTAGTAATCTTTTCTATATTATAGAACTGCTTGGATGCAAGTCACACAAAAAAAAGAACTGCTTGGATGCATATATTAGAAGTACATTGGATATTTTTGTATAACGAGAGATGTAAGTAGATTAAAGGTATACTTGAGGATTACAATATTGGGAAGAAACAAATTGGGCTTCATCATAGTGCTCGCATGGCTACCAAGTGTTGTGGACACACCTGTGTCGATATCCATAGGCATGGGGAAGGATCTTGCTAGTGTCAACAACGTTGGAGGTCATTATAGTAGAGATGTCTAGCTACATGTCTGGCGCTTTGGTTGTTGGTCATGTTGCGTGTCGTGACTCGCGAGTACTCGTTCATTGATTGTCTCTATTGTTGGTCGCCTTTTCAAGTTGTTTGTAATAGCTTTCAAGTTTCCACATGTTGCCTCAGGACAGTTAGTTTGGTTTAGCGCTTGGGTCACAATGAAACTTATGTTCCTCTTAACGAAACATGTGTTCAGGCACATTCTCAAAAAAAAAAATTACTTTTGAAGTAACAATGGTGGAGGTAGGTAATTTATATGTATGTTTGGGGATTGTAAGGAAAATGGACCATAGGCCCATTTACTTTGGATTTTGGTGTTTGATGACCAACACAACTAAATTGGACTAATGAATTTGTAAGTAATTGTTTTGTAGTTCAATAGGGTATAAGACGTGACTTGGACGAAGGCGACATGATGATCCCACGATCAACACCTTAAGCGAGACCCTAGAAGTACAAGAGAGGATCCAAGATATCAAGCAAAGTCCAAGCACGAAGATAGGAACCAAGCCGGACGCAAGATCTCGAAGAAACGAGCTTCACAGAGGTGACCGAACGCGGCCCTTATAGCGACCGGACGCGTCCGATCAAGATGCTCGACAACAGCAGCGGTAGCAGTAGCGACCGGACGCTGAGGACTAAAGTGACCGGACGCGACGATGACACCATTCACTATCGCGACAATAGCTCAGCACTAACCGGACGCTAGAGGGTGATCGACCGGACACAGGAACTACATCGTCCGATCGAGTCCAGAGAGGTTCCAGAGCGGTGCCAGAGTCGACCCAGACTCGACCCAGAGAGGATCGACAGTGACCGGACTCGACCCAGAGTCCGATCAATGCGCGCGCTCCAACGGTCGGAACGACCGGACGCGTCCGATCAGGACGACAGCAGCGTCCGGTCAGTAGCAGAAAGCTGGGTTTCACCCCCAACGTCTACTTTCTGTATGGGGCTTATAAATAAACTCTCCAACCGGCTATTTGAGTATAGTGGAGTTGATGAAACATATCAAGAGTGTTGATACACTATTTTAGTGATCTCCACTTGCATAGTGCTTAGTGATTCATTAGGTGATTAACGTAGGTGATTAGCGAAGTGGTTAGGTTGATTAGACCACCGCTTATGCGATTGCTCTCGGTTTAGGCCTAGTGTTTAGTAAGGTTTGCACACCTCTTACCACTCGGTGCTTGCGCGCATCATGTTGTATATCGGAGGGGCTTGTAGTCTTGCGAGATCACACCAACCGTGTTTATGGTGTGGCTGCCACCGTGTACCGAAGGGAAGACGGCCGGAAGCTTCATATTGAAGACGGCGGGGAGCGGTCCAGGAAAGGCTTGTCGGAAGGCACACCGGAGACCCACTTGCGCGTGGGGAAGGCCCAGGGTATCCACGGAGTTACCCGGGAGCTTGGCCCTTGCAAGGGATTCCTTGCGAGGGGCTCCAACGAGGACTAGGGGAAAGCTTGCGCACTTCTCGATACCTCGGTAAAATACCGGAGTCGTCGACGGAAGTTTGCATATCTCTACCTTACTCTTTAGTTTCCATATTTACATTATTTGTATAACTCCTTTTACGGTAGAGATAGCAACACACTAGCAAAACCATAGTTGCACATTCAGATAATTTTTTTTTGCATAGGTTTTGCTAAGAATAGAAAAAGAGGCCATAGCTTTGAGTTAGAGTTTTAAATTGCCTAATTCACCCTCCTCTTAGGCGTCACGGTCCCCATCAGGGATCACTTGTTATTTTGATAATGTTACATCGAGGTTATTACTGGGGTTGAGACCTTCGGCGTGCCACCCACTTTTCACTCCTTGTGCCCGGCACATCATCACAGCTAAGGTAGGTTGTGTTCTTTGATTCAAAGCAGGGTTTCTGAAAGGTGCAGGAGAACCCAAAGGTACACTGCATGAGATTCACGAAGGTACACCACAAGAATCTCCCTGTTCCAGGGAATTAACTTTCAGGCTTTCCCGAAGCTGATGGTGCATCATAGGGGACAGCACAGGAGCAAGCGAGCATGGAGTAGAGCCATTGAAATTTGGAAAGAAGAACGTTATACCCCAGAATATAGATATGTTAGGTAAACCATGTACATCTTATAATTTCAGATACCACCATTTGCCTCCCCTATGAACACGGAGTCTATATTAGACAAAAAAGGAGAATAAATAGGGCTTCCATTTTTTCCATTCTCCCGTCTTGTGTAAATCTTATTTCCGTCATTGTGAATACCTGTTGGACTATGAAGTGCTAGCGTCCCTTGGACCTTCGGATCCTCGTCGAAGGTGCTAAAGGGAGCTTGATTCACAACAGTTACTTCAGGTATTTTTAATTAATAAGGTGTTAATTTAGATATAAATTTTGAGAGTTACTTTTATGTTGTTATATAAAGATTTATGGGTTAGTTTAGGTGAATTTCACAGAAAAGCTACGGAAAAAGAGAAGTTTAATTTAGACATAGATTTAGAGGGTTATGTTAGGCTATTTTAATAAAAGTAGGGACATAATGTACAGATACAAATTTAGGTACACTACCAAAAAATGGAGTTCTACTACTGTTTTTAAGTAGTAATAATAACAGTACTGCTAGTCATTGCACACGGGAATCCTCACTATGAGGCATTTGGTAGGAAAAAACTTATACTAAATATATTGAATGCTAAACACTAGGAGAACCCCAAATCACTCGGAGAAGTTTCATTTTCTGGTTGTGGTAATTTAGATGATTAGGTACCTTTAGATTATTGTTCATAATGACAGAAATGAGTAATTCAGGTATAATATACTTACTTAGTTATTCCAGAATATTTGCATAATGGCAAAGTGAGTAAGTTCTTAGAAAACATACAAAAAGTTGATGATTGTTGAAATCTATAGAATTGATGGCCGGATGTTAAGTTTCTGGTTTTCACCAGAATTTATAAAATTTATTGTTTTATCTAGTGCATCTACCGAGGATTAAAGTAGAGGCTTCAAAAGGAATCTGGTTAATGGCAGTAAGATAAGATGCTGGCCCCATTGGAAATGCTTGAATTCATTTCAAGAGTTTTGCGGGTATTGAACTGATTGATACAAAATTTGTGCAAATTTCCTGTTTTTCAAGCTCACTGCCCTTTGTATTGAATTAATATACTAGTGTGGCATTGTTATCATCTTACCCGTTAGCGGGGAATGCAAGCGTGGCATTTGTGAGCGTTAGGAAGGTGTTAATGGAGGCTCCCTGCAAGAGAAGAACATAGTTGTCATGATTGGTACATATTGATTTCAGTGAGAGAGAAAAAAGATATTCGAGCATAGAACATCGTGGACTTCAGGTTAATTCATCTCTGACTACTATGGTCTCGCTGTTCCCAAGAACGATCTTGACGATGAACCGGCGATCGATGCTGCTTGCCGCCACAGACAGCATCCATGGGGCAACATTGCAAACGTAGCCGCCATCATCCAGCCCCGAGTTCCTGGCCGGCACGGACGTGAGCACCCCAGGCCTCATGGCGTGGAAGGAGCCAATGGCTATCACGTCACTGAAGTACTCAAATGGGTAGGAGGCCCCGATGGAGATGGAGATCACGTCCACACCATCGGCGATGGCATTATCGAACACCGCGAGGATGTCGGCATCGTCGCAGCAAACCTTGTAGATGGCGAGCCTGGCGCTGGGCACCGCTCCGCGAGCTGTGCCAGCGGCCAAGCCGTACATGCTGACGTTGGCCACCACACGCCCTGCCACGGTGGATGCCGTGTGGCTGCCGTGGCCGTCAACGTCCCATGGCGACTGGCCAGAGCTGCTGGATCTTCCGTCGTAGGCGCGTGCTCCAATGATTTTACTGCATGTCACGCCATAGTCAGAACAGTGAGTCTAGGTCATGTTTTCATTGGCTTTAATTGAACTGTTCTATTGATAAATTTTTGGCAAAAATGAGAAAAATAACTAACAAATAAGGGATATCTCAAACAACTCAGTTGAGTTAGCTACCCACTAAAAAGAAAAGGTCTTTTCATACTTGTTGCACGTGAAGTTGTGGCATGTACCCTTCCACCTGCTCGGCGGTGTGCAAAAGCCTTCGTCGGAGAAGGATGGCGAGTCAGGCCATATACCGGTGTCGAGCATGCCGACGATGACGTCTCCCTCCAGTGGTAGCTCTTGAATGGGCGTTTGAGGGAAGCCCAGTCCCATGATCTTATGGTCAGAAGCTCGAGGGTCCTACTTGGGAAGATTGAGACAACACCATTCATGCCTAACAGTAACAAGGAAAATAGTATAAGATAGAGCTAGATTCATGCTTGCTTTACAATTTATACCGTTGATATCAATTGAAAGTAGTTCGTATATTTTGGGTTCATCCAGCTATCCCTTGATCTTGCATTGATGTCTCTATGCCCTTGTGACATAGGTCTGAAACCTCATTGCACAATCACAAAAGAAAACGATTGAAAAGAAGAGCATGTTAATTGTCACATACCAGACAGTTTTTGTGTCTCTTCTCTTTGCTTAGCTTGGTGGCGAAACCATTTAAGCTTCTCTTGTAACTACGGAGGATCCTGTCCGAAGCATAGCTACAGAAAGACAAAAGGATTGGTTTATATGGTCAAGCCTTGTTTTTCATAACAAGAATTATTAATCTTTAAACTTGAGAATAAAACCGCAAATGGCACGACAAGGTCACATAGCACGCAATCGCCTGTCGTTATATACGAGATGCCATATAGGAGTAGGTCGGGTCGAAGAAAAAGATTAGATCTGCCGTCGTCCAGGACCTGGTTCAGCAGGTCGCGATGAGCAGCTTCTACAGCAGTAAAACCCTGGAGCTCATTGGAAGGATCAGGGCTGGGTAGGTGCCCCAGGTACACGATATAGACCTGCACACTGAAAGAAATTTTTGAACTTTTAGGTGTAGATCTAGCGGGTAATGTCTTAATTTAGATGGAGAAGCTTGGTTAGTGTACCTAGCCCTAGGTCATCGTTACCTAGAGTGAATCCTGTCCGAGTCCCATCGCGTCGGTGTAGTAGCTGCAGTGGCACCGGCGAGATCTCGGTGGAGAAGCGGTGCAGTCACTGCAGAGGCGACGGTGAAGTTGGTGGGGCTTCTCGTCGCTGGCAGCACCCTTCTCTTTAGATCGGATAGGGTTAGAACCTAGGTGGGGCATCTGGCGGCTCAGAGGAACCTTGTAGCTTGTGCCCGGTCCCCACCCCTCTTTTATGGTGTTGTGCGACAGGGGCCCACCAACCAAAGAGCGGTTGGGCGCCCCCGATCAGGGCGCGGATCCAAGGGCTCAATTGACAGGTGGAGATCAAACTAACATTCTCCCTCTTGATCTCACCTTATTCCTTAAACTGAACTTACTTACTTTATCTTATTCCCATTCTATCACAGATTAGTGCATAGAGCGTGCCTCATCGTCACGGTCTGTTGCCATTAGATTAAACAGCTACAACGCACCTATCTGTTTTTGAAATAGATACTCAACTAGGCCCTTAGTATCCAGAAATCATAGGCTTTCCCATAAACCCATGTCGACTGTGTGTTCTCTGAACGCACTGGGTGGTTAGCCTTTGGTAAGCGGATCCATAAGTACTTGCTCGGTACTTATGTGCTCAATGCTTTCAAAATGATTCTGGATTTTCTCCTTTACAACATATACATTAGTGTCAATGTGTTTGGCAGCACACTTGACCTGTTGTCTTAGGAGTTAACTTATTTTAAATGGTTATTGCTGTTGTCTACCATTATTAAATCCAAGTACAAATTCCCTTAACCTCCTTTTGCCTGTTTCTTAAGCCTCGTGTCAAGCTATACTATGGTATGCATCATTGATGGCACCACAACCGTTTCTTTGGAGCTTTTCCATAATAATACTCCAACTACGAGTGTTAGCAACTGCTGTGGATTTTTCTACACATCTTATCAAAACTTAACATTTGTACCCACAACTATTTGAGAGTACTTGTCCTTTCTTACTTAGCATGAGGCCTATGATACTTTGTAAAATTGCAAGACATTTTCAATTCCATTCCAGTGATCTATATCTGGACTGGACTTCTGCCAAAATATCCTGGATACATAAACTACGTTAGGGTAAGTTCTTACTTGTACTTGTACACTCATTAAGCTTCCAACAGCTGAAGCATATGGAACCATATTCCTTTGATCGATCTCATATTGGTTCTAGGAACACTTAAAGTTTCCAAATCTTAACCCTTGACTATAGGAGCAGGCGTAGGTTTACTCGCATGCATACTTTACTTGTTTAGAATCTTTTCTAAGTATGCCTTTGCGACAGTCCTAATACCCCATTTTCTTTTATCTTGGTGAATTTCGATTCCTAGAACCAATGACGCTTTACCAAGATCATTCACATTAAAACTTGAGGACAAAACTTCTTCTTCTCCAATGACAAATTAACATCACTACTAGTGAGTAGAATATTATCTATTCATAGGATGTGGAAAATGAATTTTCCATTCTTAAACTTCACATAAATGCTATTGTCCTTCTCATTTTTCTTAAAACCCAAACTTTCTCATTGTTTCATCAACTTCAAATACTACTGTCTAGTGACTTACTTTTAACCCATAAATGGATTTCCACAGGCTGCATCCATTATGTTCTTTTCTTTCATGACAAAACCCTTTAGGTTGTGCCATGTAAACGTTTTTATATAAATCCCCGGTGAGGAATGTCGTTTTTACATCCATCTGATGTAACTATAAATCGTAATGTGCCATGAACACCATTATGATTCTAAAAGATTCCTTGCATAAGACTAGAGAGAAAACTCTAATTGTAATCTATTGATTTTTCTTTGCGTAAAACATATTGCTACAAGTCGTGCTTTCTATCTTTCTACTTTCCCTTTGGAGTCACATTTTGTCTTTTAGACCCATTAACAGCCTACTGCTTTGACTCCATTAGGAATTACTTCTAAATCCCAAACATCGTTGGTATTCATCGAATTCATTTCAACTTTCATAGCTTCTTGCTATTTAAACGAGTAAACACTTCTCATAGCTTCTTCAAATGAGGTGGGATCACCCTCCATTTGAATTTCTTTACTAACATAGACTTCATAGTCATTGAAAAAACTGGTTTACTAATTCTTTGTGACCTTCTAGGGCCTCAGCTACTGGCACTTTTATATGGGGTTGTTGTTGCTCTTTATTGCCAAGAGGCAAGTGATTCTACAGGCTCATGTATCACAAGATCCTTGTTTACATTATTCATCTTCTTCGAAGAGCCAACAACAGGTGTTGTATTAGTCATACAACATCAACAGGTATTGAGTCTTCAAGTCTTAGGTCTCTACATACCATGCTCTCCCAGATCTTTCCATCTTTTCTAAAGATAGTGTATCTTTTAATTTCTTATTTGGGTTCAATCTGTTAAAACCTTATATGGCGCTTTAAGCACCTCTTTAACATCTTTGAGGCTGACTACGCTATCTTCCTGTAGGAACTTTAAAAGATCCAGGAATTTAGCTACTTCTCTGCTTAGGGGTATCATCGTTGTAACCATTGTACTCCTCCGACAGTCACATTCATCTTAATTAATCTTTATCTCACTCTTAATGAAGAGTATCTTTCTTAATTGATCTTTATATTCTCTCCCTTGAAATATGGCATGAACTTTACTACCATAATTTTGATAACTATTCAGAAAGCCTGTAAACGAGGAGACACTTATAACTTACTTCATTCACATGATTGTGTCATGTAAACAAAGTTATTTCTTGATCCGTTTAGGAGTACACTTTCCTTAATTCACTTGAAGAACTCAACGAGGTCTTTCATTAGCAGTACTTTTGCAAGTAACGCTTGCATCTTTTTCTTATCATTTGGTTAGTATTGACCATGATGATGCATTTCTATTTTGCCATGGTCAATACTAGGATAGCATAAAAGCTACCCAAACTTCTCTCGCTATGCAGGATACAAAACATTTGAATCATCAGAAAACTTCTCCTGCCATGTAGGATTGAATAGCATAAGTACTATGCCAAAACTTCTCCCCATGCGGGATACATCTATACGAAAACTTAGTCATAACGACTAAAACTTCACTTATGCTTCATTTTCCAATTAAATCTTCCTGTTGGTTCCAATTTAATTAGAAAATTAATAAACTAACAAAAAATTGTCCTGAACTCGCTTGACTCAAGCCTTTTCATTCACATACCCCAGCATTGCAGCCCGTTGGCATGCAGCCAAGTGATCTTGTCAGTTAAAAATAAAATATACAATATACTTCTGCATCAATTCTACATCACCGTTGGGTAAAAAATAGAATTGATGCATTAAAACTCATAAATTAACTTGAAATACATATAACTACTCTTAAAAATTAAATTCTCCCGTTGGTTCGAATTTAATTAGAAGATAATCAACTTCATAGTAGCGGAAACTTAATAGTGAAATACATTCTTTTAGTTCAGGAGCATTTCTTGGTCCTTATCTACTATCTAAAAAATTCACCATGTTGGTGTAAAATTTACCGGAGATTTAATCTTCAAACTTAAATTCGTTATAATATTGTTATCATCAACGTTGGTCAGAAAATGACAATACTATAATCTTACATAAACAAAAAAAATGGACTACTCCTCTAATTAAATTTTCCCGTTGGTTCCAATTTAATTAAAGGATCAACATAATCATAATTTTCTAAATATAACTGCTCTTCAAATTAAATTCCCCCGTTGGTTCGAATTTAATTAGAAGATAATCAACATTAAACTTTGCAGCGGAAACATGAAAAAAAATTTATCTACTTTTCAGAAGCATTTTACTTTACTCATCTGCTCTCTGAAAAAATTATCCTGTTGGTTTAAATTTTGACAGAGATTCAAAACTTGACAAAAATTCATCGAAATTTGCTTCTGAAATTGTCAAAACTGCTTCTGAAAAATAAATAAAAGCTTAAAACATTAGCAACTGTTTATTTGGCCCGGCCTCTGGAAAAACAGTACGCGGCCCAGCTCTATAGCGCAGTAGCGCGCGGCCCAGTCCAGTGAAATCGGGCCACGCCGAACGTGCGCGCCTCCCTCCCCCGTGCCCAGGCCGCAACCTATGCTTTGCCCGGGAATTCAGCCTCCCTCTCGCGCCCGCCTGGGCTTGAATCCGGCCCGGCTACTCTCCGCCGTCCATCTTGATCCGATGGCCACACGCACGTTTCGCTCGAACAAAACCGGTGACCTCAGCTGCTCTCGTGAAACGCTAACTCACTCTTCCCCTTCCCCATCTTTCTCATCCCTCAGCGCTGCGAGAGAGAAGAGCAGCAGCGGCTCGCATGGTGGCCAAAAAAAAAGGTACGACGCCGCTATGGGGCCCCTCGCCGGCGCGCGCGCTCGCCCATGGCTGAGTGTGCCGCCGTCGAGCGGCCTTGTGGCGACGCTCTGAGCCCCGAGCCCGCACGTCGGAGACTGCGCGGTGGCCCGGCGAGATCTCGATGAACATCCCGCGCGGTGGCGGTGGTGACAGCGGCGAGGTCTAGGTAGGTCCCTCTCTTCACGCCGTCCTCTTGCCGGTTAGGGTTAGGGTTAGGGTTTTAGGGTTCGGGTTTGGCCGAACCCACTGTTGATCTTCCCCACCTTTCGAGCCCGCACGTCGGCGTCTCGTCGGCGAGCGGCGGCTCGACAACCCTCGCGGCGTCAGAACTTTCTTTCCGTGCAGCAGCGGTGCGACGGCGGTGGAGAAGCCCTGGTAGGTCTTCCCCTTTCCGTCCTTGGTTTTCTAGGGTTAGGGTTCGTTTAGGGTTCGATCCTCTAGGGCGGGCGCGCACGCTGGCTAGAGGACCGGCGTCGGCGCCTAGGGCATCCACCACGGGTCCTGCTTCTTCTTCCCAGATGGATCCGGTGAGCTCCTTCCTTTCCTCTTGGGTTCTTCCCCTTCTTAGGGTTTCACTTTTCTACCGACGGCCGTCAGTCCTTAGATCTGGCGGCTGTCATCTCGGTCTTGTGGCTTGGCGCCACCGGCGATAGTCGGTAGATCCGACGGCCGCCGCTTTTTCACTCGAAATCGAAAATCCTCTCCTTTTAATTGCTTCAACCCTGAGACTTAGATCTACACCCTAACCTGGCTCTAGTACCATTGATAGAAATTTCTAAACCTCTAGGTGTAGATCTAGCGGGTAATGTCTTAATTTAGATGGAGAAGCTTGGTCAGTGTACCTCGCCCTAGGTCATCGTTACCTAGAGTGAATCCTATCCGAGTCCCATCATGTCGGTGTAGTAGCTGCAGTGGCACCGGTGAGATCTCGGTGGAGGCACGGTGCAGTCACTGCAGAGGCGACGGTGAAGTCGGTGGGGCTTCCCGTCGCTGGCAGCACCCTTCTCTTTAGATCGGATAGGGTTAGAACCTAGGTGGGACGTCTGGCGGCTCAGAGAAACCTCGTAGCTTGTGCCCGGCCCCACCTCTCTTTTATGGTGATGTGCGACGGGACCCACCAACCAAAGAGCAATTGAGCGCCCCCGATCAGAGTGCGGATCTAAGGGCCCAATTAGGCCATTTGGTGGAGATCAAACTAACACACATCACAAACAATGCGATCGTACTCGTATATATATATGCATACATGATAATGCATGGTAGATGCAGCTATGCATGCTCGCAGATCATAGCAGAGACCTGGCTGTCGTCGCTGCCGCCGTCGACGATGGATTCAGCGGATATCAGGTTCGTGGTGAAGAGAGCGACGAGGAGACAACAAACATTGAGACGACACATTGGGGCCGTCTCGTCGTACGGCTTACACAGCTTGCAGAGGTTCGTTGCTTGCTCCATAGCTTTGTGTTTGTTCTGTGTTCTAGATCATATATACTCCCTTCCCTTCTAAATTATAGTTCGTTTGACATTTTTTACCGTAAATTTAATCACTCGCTTTATTCAAAAAAAATTATACAAATATAGTCAAATTTAAGTTATTCTCGAAGAACTTTAGTTAATAAAGCAAACAACAACAAAAGAAGTAATATTTTATATGAATTTTTGAATAATACGAGTGGTCAAATTTAGAGTCAAAAAAGTCAAATGAACTATAATTTAGAACAGATTTAGTAGCAGGTAAGCAGGAACAACGGAAGTGATGTGAGCGGTGTGCTGAGACGTGAGTATATATGCGCAGGCGCAGGGAGCTGTGAAGCAGTGACGAGTGATGACCAAACTAGGCTTCGGCTTTCTGAAGCTAAATCCATATGGTTTCGACCATTTCCTAGCAAATGACGCTGTTGTTTACTTAGGCCCGATCCTTGGAATTGAATTTATTTTTAATAATTATAATTTAGACACATATTAATTAAGCTAATATGATTATATATGGATCATATTTGTATATTATTGTTGGCTATATGGGAGAGATACTTATGTGATTCATTTCTACCGTACGGGAGCGAGTAGAAGAGCGTGTTATAAGTTGCAAAATAGAAGTATAGAATGGTGATCAATAGAATTAATTTCTATCTCTCACCATATGAATTTGAGATAGCATTATACGTGAACTTTGAAAAGTGGTGGAATATCAAATTCCAAACCAAATGGCCTAATTTATTAAGTAGATTTCAATTCCTCCAAATGAAAAGATCCATACGGTCCCTTAGAGAAATGTAAATGTTTTTTTTTTCTGCCAAACTGTATAAGGGCTAATTTGATTTATATCCATTAGTACAAATAACTATCAGTGTTATCCTAAAAATTAAACGGTAAATAGTCGGTCACCTAACGTTTAGCCATTGTTTGGTCTAATCGGCCACTCTTTTCTAACAAAGGCAGTTAAACGGACACCGTCTCTAACCTTGGCCGGAGGAACTGTAGCTAAACAACCGTTGCTCGAAAACAATTTTCAGAGGTAGTTTTGTTAAGTACTCCCTGCGTTTTTTATTGAGTGTCGTATTTGGTTTTTGGAAAACGTCGGAATTAGATGTCACATTACGGTCTGCATGCCTCGGTTCCTTCCAAGCAGTTAAGTCCTCGTGCATGCAGGGAGAGAGACAGAGCCATGCCCTAAGAGCATCTCCAAAAGTTCCCTAAACCTTCTCTTGATCCTTGGTTTTTAGAAAGAAGTGAAAAAATCTCTCTCTAAACAACTCCTAATACAACCTCCTAATATTTTAGAAGTTCAGAAAAATTCCCCTCGTCCGCGTAAAACTACGTGGACTCTCGTCGCGCGGAAAGAGGTTCCTTCGCCTCGTCCATCACCAGTTCGCGAGTTCCTTCGCGTCGTCCAATGCTCACCGTCGAGGGTAGACGACGCCGCGGACGTAGCGACGAGGTACGTACTCCATCGATCTTCCTTGTTTTGTTGTGGGCTTGCTGCGTCGCCGCTGCCGCCGCCGCCGCTAGGTTGGCCTTGCCCGCAGTCGGCTGTGTGCTTCTTGCTGCCGTCGGGATTGTCGTGGACTGCTGGTGTCCAGTTGATCGAGCTAGCGTCACGCGTGTCCAGCCCAGTTGCCTCCGAGATTGCCTGACGAAGGACGGGCGCGAGTCGCGACGGCTGCAGGCGCGTGCTAGTAGTACATGTACTGATGTACATCTAGGCATGAGTAGCGATATGCAGATCGATGATCCATCTCCGCGATGCGGTGGTTAGAGTCGAAGGGGCAAGCCGGCCGGCTGTGTGCTTCAGCTTCTTCTCGCTGATTGTACTGAACTGATTGTTCCTGCATGCTACTGTGATCCTAGTAGATGGTCGGCAACTATTGCTGCTGCTGCCGATGGCGAGCTTGTTCCTGCTACTAACTGATATCTAGCCGATGCATGCACATGACTGCTGGTGGTGCCGGTCTGCTAGGAGGTGGTCACGGCCGGCTGGGATGGGAGGGCTAGGGCACAAGCCGCATGACGAAGGAAGGAGGAGTGGCGATGGCGTCGAAAAAAAAATCCAAGTGGCACCAAATTTTAATTTTTTAAAGTGGAATCTTGGGTACTATTGGAGATAGGCTTTTTTCTCTCAATATCTTTTTAGGAGTTAGAAAACATGGTGTTTGTGAAAGAAAATTTAGAAAACTCTTAAAGATGCTACCCTACTAAAGCTCCATCTTTTTTTTATGCTAGATCTACTCAAAGAATCTCTCCCGCTGACATGGCTCCGCTCCACGTCCCAAAAAATGTACCCACAAAAAGCAACATCATATAAACCAACCATCTCGATTGCTTACGAGTCTTCTCTCTTTACTCATTCGAATCTAAGGGACAAGATCGTGTGTATGGTACTCCTCAGCCCCAACCGCGCGATCACCCAGCGCAATCCACGCCGCGCGATCCTCGCGACTCCTCCGTTCACCACTCGCGATGCTCTCCCCCACGGTCACGGGGCACGACTCCTCTCCCCCACGGGGGCAAGAGGCCACGAGCGACGCGTGCAACTCCTCCTCTGCCAACGCCGCCAGGCCGCCGGGCGCCGGGCGCCTCTGCCTTGCTCCGGCTAGATTTCCCGAGCGGCTGCACCCGCGAAGACGGCGAAGTCGCGACCTGCCCCTGCCCCTGCCCCTGCCGTCGGCGCTGCAGCTTGTGCCGAGGGTGGCGTTGATCCAACCGTCGGCGCCGTGGCTCGTGCCCTCGTCGATGCAGGAGCAGGAGCCGCCTCGTGGTGCCCTGATTCCGGGGTAGTGGTCGACTGATGCGCAGCCTCGCCACTGGCCACTCCCTGCGTCGCGGGGCGCCGATGTTGGCACGGCGGCCCCAAAATCTGGCGCGCTGCTGTTCGACACCTGGGAGTTCGAGGCCACCCTCTATGCAGGCGGCGACAAAAAATACGTAAACTCTGCTTCTCCTATTTCATGTCGGTCGCTGCGGAGATGCTATGGAAATGCTCGACGAATTGTGCAGCATGGACAGCAAGGACAATGTGGTGATAAACCATGCCGCAACGATTAGCCTGATACAACTGAGCATGCTGTTGGCGGGCTACCCCACGGACATCCCCGCCCAACGAACGCAATCACATGGAGTAATTATCTCACTGTGTTCATGATTTGGGATGATAATGTTTCGTCTCTGGACTGTGAACAGATGCGTTGGCAACTGGCAATCACAACGCATTGGCACAAAGGATTGTACATTGGGTGTTGACGCATCGAAGGGGCTCTATCAGAGCATCAGGTCAACACAGAACTGCTTGTCTCCGATTGCAGGTCAGATATCACTTCAACTCTGTTTTTTAGCTATGTACAGTATTGTCAGAAACACATATAGGATGTTTAGATGGCAGAACTGGCCAATAGGGAAAATTTGGATACAACTATGTTTTTGTATAAGTTCATTTCATGTGGTTGGTGTAACTCATATTTAGTTCAAATCAAGTGGACAGTGTAGTTTCAGGTGATTGCTTGAATGAAAAACTTGTGATTGTACCTGGAAATATTGCTATTGAAACAAACTTCAGTTCCATGACAAAGCCATTGTTCTTACAGTTATCCCTTAGCGGGTAATATACTAGTCACACTCCCCGTTCACTTCGCTGAAAAAACAAGCCGAAACACTGTTTCCGGATGATTTGTTGGGAGAGAAAAATATTGTTTCCGGCTGAAAAAACAAGCTGAAAAAGACGGACTATAAGATAAGCGAACATGGCCTTAATTTTCTCCTTGGTCTCTGCACCCAGACCAAATGCGACACTAAAAAACGGAGGGAGTAAACCATCACTAGAAATAGATCTATGTTTTCAGGGATGGTTGCTTATGTAAACCGCTTTTGAAAATAGCTGCTTATTAAGTACGGTTGACATAAGTCAACCGTCCTTAGAAATCGATTTTTAAGGACAGTTGACAAAGTCCACCACCCTTAAACAAATAGTGGTAGCACAAATAAATTCATAAATTTTTCAAGTGAAGTCGGATGAAGACAAAATTTATATCAAAATTTCAGAGCTCGACGAGATCTACAACTTTGTAGTTGACAAATTTTTTGTTTGAGATTATTTAGGAGCCCAAATATATATATATATATATATATTAATTTCTTAGATTTTGAATTTTAAATTATTGATTTTTTTAAATGACCATGGATGGAGACATCTTCTATATAAAAGTTGTAGTGCTCACCCAGTCTAAAATTTTGTATTTGAAAATTTTCCCATTTAAGGTTGTTTATGTGTCGAAATATTGATTACAAGATCCATACATATTAGTACAAATAGATAGCATTACATAATTAACACAAGTGACTGTGGTGCATTACATAATCCTGGCAACTGCACTATATCAACGAATGGCGAAAATTAAATTCTACAAGTGACTGGTTGGTCCTCTAGGCCTCTAGCCACATTGATAAATTTTTTCTTATTTTTATGGCTTCTAAATGATTTTTAAAAAATTTAAAAATTATTTTTAGAAATGGTTGACTTAAGTCGACTGGCTCTGAAAATAGATTTTTAAGGATGGTTGTCTTAAGAAACCCATGTCTGAAAATCAATTTTTAGGGACGATTTTAAAACCGACTTTGAAAATCACTTATTTTTACAGTCGATGGCATAGTAGCGGTTTTTTAAACCGTTTCTGAAGATCATTTTTTACCATGAGTAAAAATCTTTTCTGTACCGGTGGGGGCAAGCGATCGTTTAAATGGGCTAAAAGATCGGACTGAACGACTGATTAAACAGAAAAAGTATATCACTGTGTAGCATTTAAACGGTGTGTCAACAGGCTAAACGGCCCTTTAGACGAACAATGATAAATACTATGTGAAACAAACTGGAATTTCTATACCAAAAATTCCGACAATTTAGCTATATGATAGTTCCGAGACATCTCGCCTATCACGAGCATCTAGTTTTCATCTAGTTATAAGTTCATACAAGCATCAGTACATAAATATAATTATTACAATCGTTTTGGATACAAACCCTCAAGGCTAAATAAAGAAGAAACAACGATGTCCAAATTGATGGCCGCTGAGGAGCGGTGCACCACCAGCAGATGGATGACTGCGCTGTCGGCCCAGTAGACGTCGTGGATGAGGTCGTGAACAGGTGATAGTTGAGGTCCTCACGGCCGATGTTGAGGTGCAGGGATTTCGCAAGTTGATTTACTTATTGCTGGCCGATGTTGGATTCAGGATGATCGCACGCTCATTTAGTGGCTAATCCTAACCGGAATCAAGAACAATTGCAAAACGCGCCCTGAACACACAAGAACACAGGAGAACTGTCGGCTGACAGAGCTCTTTTACTCATATTTTTGTGAACAGTACAGCACGATTACAACAGAACCAAGCAGTTAGACATGATGCTTGGACACGCTACTTATACCAGTATCAATCACACGCACTAAATTAAAACGAGCTAAACAACTGCCTACACATGGACTAAACACACAAAGATGATAACTGCAGCTTCCGCAAGTCGTGCGTGGGCGCGGTCACCGCTCCTCCACCTCTGGCTGTTTGAAACTCCCGTTCCCGCCAAAGCTCTCCACAAGACGCCTTCACTGCTTCACGTGCTGACTTAGTGTATGTAGTATTACTATCAACAGCTGAAACAAGGAGGTTTTATTCTGAAACCATTGCACAAATCACAAGCCCTGGGTAGCAGCTCCTTCACTGTCTAAACCCCGTTTTCCTGGGAGTCGTCGTCCGTTATTGCGTACACCACCACTGGGCTCCTCACCTCATGCTCGTTGTTGTACCACACGACGGCGCCCGAGTGGACCCTGCCCTCCTCCATCGCCACGCCGGACACCGTCACGGCAAACGAGAGCTTCTGGCCCTGCGCGCTGAACTCTAGTCTGCTCGGCGACACATCAACGGTGAGGTCCTTGGCCGCCTCAATAGGAAACACGACCTTCACGTCGTACACGGCTCTTGCGGCCCCGACGTTGGTGGCAGTCCGCGGGAAGACCGCGGTGAAGTTCTTGCCCGGTTCCACATGGGCCGCCATGGTCGGGTAGTTGAGGTCGCTGGGTGCGCCGGACGTCGAGCCGTTGGCGCAGGCCGTCGTGTTGGAGCCGGTGACGAGCGCGAGCTGCTTGGCGGTGTAATTCTGCGCGCACAGCATAGCCACATAGTCGCCCTCCGATGCGTCATACACGAGGCCCGGGTCATGCGCCTTTGCTGGGTTGAGTTGCCCGGCGCCGTACTTGAGCGCGGTCGTGTTGGAGTTGCCCGGTGTGTTCATCGCAGTGGCTGCATACATGATGAGCACCATGCATTGCGATATCATGATATTGCAAGTTGTTCACCGAGATGAACAAATTAAATTAGTGGAAATGATATACCAAACTCTATCGGAGGTGCAATCGATCTATGAAATGGTTGTTTACACGGTAGTCATACCGGTGGTGATGAGAGCCGACATGATCATCGCCGGCGACCAGTCACGGTGGAGTGACTTGACATAGGCGGCGGCTCCGCTCGCGTGCGGGCACGCCATGGATGTGCCGGAGATGATGTTGTACTGAACCTTCCTCGTGTCGTTCGGATTGCCCGAGGGTGACGACAGCGGTGACCATGAGGCAATAATGTCGACCCCCGGCGCAGATAGATCAGGCTGTACACATTTGAACGTTGTAGAGAACACATTTTAAGCGCGACATTTCCATGAAATGATGGAAGATGTTCGTGAACATTATCGATCAGGCACCTTCAAGATCGAAGGGGTGACCAAGTTGGGGCCTGGAGAAGAGAAGGAGGCTGCCACTGGAGCTTGTGGATTGCCCGTAGTCACGGTGCGATCTATGGTACCCACAGGATTACTGCACAACAGACCCGGGCGGACTATGTTCAGACTTCAGACAACTGAATACGAACTGGGATATATAGTGTAGTTCATCGATCTGGCAATCCTAGCAATGGTCATTGAGCTCACCTAGTGCTGTTGACATACGCCATGATTTGGTCGAACTTGTCCTGAGTTACCGTGAGACCGGGGAGAGGCAGAGTGAAAGCGACGTCAGGCGCGCGGGTGACTAAGACGACACCTGCTGCACCGGCCAAGAGAGCACCTGTGGCGCCGCTGGTCAGACGGCCGCTCTTCTGGGGTGGGCAGAGGACGATCTTGCCTTTGTAAGGACCTCCAACGAGGTCCTCTGGATCACAGGACCTACATTTATTGTAGCAAAAAAACCATAAACACTATATATATAATATAGACAGTCATGCACTCACACACACTGACACTAGCTAGTATGTATGTATGTCATTGTCATCGTCTTACCCGTTGGCAGGGAATGCAAGTGTAGCATTTGATATCGTTGGAAAGGTGTTAACGGAGGCTCCCTGCAACAGAAGAAAACAGTTGTATTGGTTGACCTTTTCATTCAGACTCTGATTTCTGTGAAAAATAAATATATAAGGACATTGTATAAAAATTTTGGGTTCAGCGCTGACCACTATGGTATCGCCGTTCCCAAGAACAATCCTGTCGATGAATTGACGGTCGATGCTGCTCGCCGCCACAGACAGCATCCATGGCGCGACGTTGCAAACTCGGCCGCCATCGAGCCCCGAGTTCCCGGCCGACGCGGACGTGAGCACCCCACGCCTCATGGCGTGGAAGGAGCCGATGGCTTGTGCGTCGTTGAAGTAATCATTTGGGAACGAGCTGCCGATGGAGAAGGAGATCACGTCCACGCCGTCGGCGATGGCGTCATCGAACCCTGCGAGGATATCGGTGTCGTCGCAGCCGTCTTCCTGGCACACCTTGTAGATGGCGAGCCTGGCGCCTGGCACCGCGCCGCGAGCTGTGCCGGCAGCCAAGCCGTCAAAGCTGATGTTGGCCACCGCCCGCCCGGCCACGGTTGATGCTGTGTGGCTTCCATGCCCCACGTCGTCCAGCGGCGACTGGTCAGAGTAGGCGCGAGCTCCGATAATTTTACTGCACGTCATGCCGTAGTTTAACAGCGAGTTTGTGTCTTGTCTAATTTTACTGCACATGAGATGCGTACTTTGTGGTTGGCCCCTATAAGCAAATGCTACATCATCTAGGACTTGCCATTAAAAATAAACTTTTCTATTGGGTCATCAAAAGCTCGGGTACATTTAACTTCGGTGACCAGATAGATCCATCATCGATCTTCGAGGAGGAAACATAAATGCAATACGTGTCATGGAAGGCTAGGGATTACTAATCTAGCCACGCGGGAAGCCTTCTCCCTATGAGGCTCAAGAGTCAAGATACCCTAAACAAGAAGCAGCTTGTGTTACACAAAAATCTAATTGTCCTCAGGAACCGGGCGAGCTGAAAGTTAATTAAGGCCCAGTAATATAACGATATTGTTGTCAATTTTATTTTGATGATGCTCATTTTAACGCTTCTGGGTGGAGCAAGCTACTAATTGGTGACAGTACACAGTTGCTCCTGAATATGTACTACAGCTTAAATTTATAGAAACTCATCATAGTCATAAAGTTTGCTATATGTGTTTATTGTGGGCCATAGGGTTCCAAAACAGTCTCAGATAATAATTTTTAACTGGGTAGACAGTAAAAGAAAAAGGCATTTTTCATACTTGTTGCACGTGAAGTTTTGGCATGTGCCCTTCCATCTGCTCGGCGGTGGGCCAAATCCTTCGTCAGAGAAGGACGGCGAGTCAGGCCACACACCGGTGTCGAGCATACCGACAATGATGTCTCCTTCCAGTGGTAACTCTTCCTTGGGCGTTTGAGGGAAGCCCAAGAAGTCCCAAGACCTTGTGGTCAAAGGCTTAAGGGTCCTACTTGGGAAGACTGAGACAACGCCATTCGTGCCTGAAGGTAAGTGAAAGTTGTTTAAGATAGAGCTAGATTCATGCATGCTTTACTGTTCCTACCTTGATAGTATAAATTAAAAGTTGTTATGTTTGGGTTTATCCAACTATCCCTTGATCTTGCACCCTGGTATCTACACCCTTGAGACATATTCCCTCAATTCAAAACTATTAGTCATTCTAGCTTTCTAGGTTAGTATTTGTAGCTTTTGCTATGTAGGTAGATATATGTTACGCTATGTTTCTAAAAATTCAGAACGAACTACAATTTGAAATTGAGTATGACTCAAATCTCAATGCACAATCACAAAATAAAAGGATTGAAAAGAAGAGCTTGTTAATTGTCGCAAACCAGAAAGTTTATGTGCCTCTTCTTCGCTTAGCTTGGCAGCGAAGCCATTTAAGCTTCTCTTGTAACTACGGAGGATCCTGTCTGAAGCAGAGCTGCAAAATACAAAATAGCATATAGGTTTACACTCCAAACTTTTTTTCTAATAAAAAATGAGAACATGATAAAACTTCAACAAAGATACTACTGTTTTTTTTTTTTTGAAATGATACATAGTATACTGGCCCGTTATTCATTTAGAAAGGAAAAGAAAAGTGCATTCATTTCCTTTCTGAAACAAAGGCGTGGATTGCTATAAAAACTTTGCATCTCCTATCAGACAATTATTATTCATGTACAGTGGCATAAGGACTATAGGACAGCTAATAGCCTAACCAAAAAAAAATGCCCTGCAGTCGGCCGCGAACTGGACGCTGAAATGGAGTATAGCGAATACTTGCTTTGGCAGTTGGCATGGTCACAAAAAGAAACGGAGTATATATAGCATGGTTTGTCCTGAAATGGTCAGGTGCTACACTCTGCTGAAAAGAGAATTTTCGACCTGCCGTCGTCGAGGACCTCGTTCAGCAGGTCCTGATGAGCAAACTCTACAGCAGAGAAACCTTCAGGCTCCGACGCATCCGTGCTGGCCGGTAGATGCCCCAGGTACACGATGTAGACCTGCTTATGATCACGATGAAATAGATGTGACAAAATTTCGTAGGTCTGTGCAGATCCTGAAGAAAAATCATGCATGCAGATTGCTGATGGATTGATGATGTATCCGTCTGACCTTGCCTCCGTCGCCGACGGATTCAGAGGCGCTCAGGCTCGCGGCGAAGATAGTGGCGACGACGAGAAGCAGCGGCAGTGTTCTGGGACGAGGCATCGTATCCTACACGGTGTTGGAAGCTTGGTGCAGCGCTGCTCCAGGCACGAAGAACAACACTCGTGTGGACGATATATATATACATATCTAGTCCCATGTGTGATGTGTATATATATATAGAACTTTGTCACTATGCTTGACAGGAACCACCGGTTCCTTCCACTGGAAGTTTTATTAGACGCTGATTGGAAAAATAGAAAATAAATTATAATAAAAGTAGTTTATTAGTAATTTTAATCTGTTCATTACACCAGGGGTATCCGTTCAATTTTGCCCTGTCGCAGCAGATGGAGGGATTGGCTTGCCGCCGCCCGCGCGCCACCGGCTGCCATCTTGCTAGGGTCTCGCTGCTGCCCGCTGCAAGGGCTCGACAGCCCCCAATTCATCTCTTGCCGCCAGAGTTTGGCCACCGACGACTGCCTGGCTACCCAGTAGTACGTCGTCGTCGCGCCGCCTGTTCGCCCGGTGGCACTGTCGAATCTAAGTATGTTTTGCAAAAAAAAAAAAAAAAAAAAAAAGTACAATTGTACACCCGTTCGCTGGTCTGAAACTTGGCTGAAACTAGCTGAAAAACACTGTTCCGGCTGAATTGTTGTGAGAGAAAAAACACTGTACCGGCTGAAAAAAGAAGCCGAATAAGCCGAATATGGGATAAGCTGAACAGGGCCTATTTTAATTATCAGTAAAAAAATAAGGTTCTTAGTCCAGGGGATTTTAGTTCTGGTTCACAAGTTCCTATCATTTGGTTCCTGTATCTTTTTAGCCATAAGATCAAGAGGCACGGACGGCTCTCATTATTCCAAGCACTGTGTAAAGTCACATAGAACTAATCAACTAATAATAGTTGCGTGTATATATCAGTCATGTTTTTGACGTAAGTGTATATATCAGAGGTCATCGTCGATGGGATGGGAGGGTGCTGGCATCAGCTTGCAGCGCGCATTGCTTGCTCCGTAGCCTTGTGCGCAGGAAACAACGCAGGGGCTTGGAGCGTATCGTACGTCCTGGCGCCCTCTGCCTAGCAGGACGTACTTTACATTCCACGATAAAATATCTCGGGCTCCTTGTGCCGGGATATAGTATTCAGCGTGCTGAGGCCTGAGGCGTATCATATTGTGTGATCTCAAGCTGTTTCATGGACGAGAGCCAACAAGAGGTTTAGATTGGTTTCATTAGGAATCTGTCATTATTCATCATCTTGTCCTAGGCAAGCTCCTAGCACATATCCACGAGATGTTTGCTGGTCGCCTGCTACTGGGAATTGATTATTTGACTACGTCGTTTGGATTATCCAAAGCTGATGGCAAGGGGCATGTCGGGGTCATATTTTTTCATCTCGGTACAGGGCTCGGTGGTCGTCGCCTCTGCTATGGCAGAGAGGGTAACTCCAGCTTGATATGGCAATGGCCCCATTATGGTGACCATGCTGGAAGAATCAGAGGCGTTCCCGAGAGTAGTCGAACTCCCAGCCAGTGTATGATCTTCCCCTCTGACGTGGCGGTGAGGACTAGGCCACGTTCTGCGCCTGTCAGCGGGATTTCTTCTTCTTCCTCCTCCTCCGTGATCAGAGTGGATGGCACAAGTCTTGAGACCGCCACCTGATAAACAGAGGCGCTATTCCCTGAGCCCGATCGGTAGTTGGACTAGGCTTGGACCACAGTTGTCCGATGGCTCAGAAGCCGACTCGGAAAACTTGGTCATGCCCGAGTTAGACTTGAGCATCTTGAGGTGTTTCCACATCCGGGTCGGACTGGAAATTGAAAATTCGCCAAAATTCACGACGAGATATTCCAGCACTTCTTAACGAGGAGGTGGATAAGCTTGATCCGCAGTAGTCTCCATGAGGCGACTATGGAGCTTGCCGGAGTTGTCCATTGTGCAGACCCAGGAACTGAAGATGAAAGTCGACCCCGCCGGGAACACGGTGTTGATCTTGGGGTCCATTGAGCTCTTGAACATTTTTCTGTCGAAAGCCCCTACCTGGCGCGTGGCAGTTGTCG
The DNA here is from genome assembly GCA_904845875.1 of Miscanthus lutarioriparius. NCBI lineage: Eukaryota > Viridiplantae > Streptophyta > Magnoliopsida > Poales > Poaceae > Miscanthus > Miscanthus lutarioriparius. Next base: position 97,697,060 of record CAJGYO010000003.1, on the reverse strand, counting down.
GTGCCTGATGACCGGCAACCTTGCTACGGGGTTACCTAGAGTAATGATTGGTTGTGCTTCGGCGTAAACTGAGCTCGATGGTTAATGCGAGATAACGATTTATATAGGTTCAGACCGTTGAAAAGTGTAATACCCTACGTCCTGTGTGGCATGTTGCCTTGCATTAGATTGCTTTGTATGATATGTTACAAGGGTGTGCCCTGGTCTCTTTTTATCTAGTTCAGAGGGCAGGTGGCCAGGTGCACAATTCTAGTTTTAGTCTGGTACAACAGACGAGTTCTGTTTTCTTAAAAAAACAGAAGAGTTCTAATCCTCTTACAAAGATAGACTTTCTTTATGTGAGATTAGGTCAGTTTACTTAACGAGGAAGTCGTGCCACCTTGTCCCACGTGCGCCTTTCTGGCAGTCCGTGGGTTAGCCCATCTCTTTGACGGGTAGTTGGCCTTTTGGGGAACCCTTTGGTCTGTCGGACACGATTTTGGTTCGTCATAAAATTTTCGCCATAGATGTTCACATTTTTATTAGTGACCCAACCGATGACTAGCACTACTGGAAACCAACAATTTACTGTCGGTAAAAAACCGACAGGAAAAAGCAAAAAACCGACAAGGAAAACCAAAAATAATTTTTATTTCGGTAAACCGACAGGAAAAATTCAACAGAGCTAAAACGACAGGGAAATAGAATTTTCCTGTCGGTTGTGTTATTTTACCGTCGGTTGGATATTTTTATTGTCGGCGGATATTTTTATTGTCAGTGGGGCGTCGACAGGGAATTTATGGGTCGTCAAGTCTAGAATTTTGTTCCTGTCGACAAGTGACGACAGGGAAAATATGTGTACCGACAGGAAATTTAAAATTTCCTGTCGATGTTGGACCATCAGAAAAATAACCTCGTACCGACAGGAAATTATGGTTTTCTGTCGACTTAACTACGACAGGAGACTTACATTTTTTCTGTCATCCTCTCCCGACAGTATAATTATAACGCACCGACAGGAAATAATTACAGTCACCAGGCCATAGAAGCACCTCATTTATTTAAAATTTCGTACGATATTCATGATAACAGTACAGGCACAAACATTACATCTAATTCTATAAGGTTTTCAACTATATCACACATATATTGCATCAATTTGTCATCATCCACATGCCATACATATAGATTAGATGTCCACAGTTGGCATCAACAGCCACAAATTAAGATGTCCATAGGTCTTGCATCCACAGCTACATAATTAAGATGTCCATAGGTCTTGCATCCACAGCTACATAAATAATAATTTCACAAAAGCATCAACTAGTTGATTGTCTTTCCCAAAAACTAGCATCAACTTGTTGGCTGCACCTTTACTATCTAAAGGTTAGAAGTGGCAACTACCAACAGCTTCTACAAACACAAAATGGCATTATCTGTTTGTGATGGCTCCCACCTTCATGCATGGTTTCGGTTTAGTGTTTCCAATGTAGCTCTGTATGCGGCATTGAGATTGTCTTCGTCGTGGCCATATATGGCATTGTCATCATTGGTCGATTCCGAGCCAACATGAGAAGAACCAGTGGCCTATACATATATGAAGAGAAATATTAGTTAGATTGCTACAGGTAGTAGTAGTAGTAATCTTCCAGATGCTAACAACATCCAGTAGGTAAACACATTCCAGAACCGTGCATCTGATTAGAACTGGACATGGAGTATCTCACACATCAAGATTGCATCTGCTGCTCCTTTCTGATAGAATAGAATGCAATGATAAATACTAAATAGTTATAAATGGATTGTTAAATAAATGGCTGCCTAGTATATTGTAGTTTGCTCAACAAATTATTTGTAGTTGCTTATTAAATAGTTGTCTAAAGTTTGCTCATTAAATTATTTGTAGTTGCAGGATGTCATCCGCTGCATCTAATCCTTCTGGTTCCACTAGCTGAGTTCTTGCTTCTGCTGCTTTTGGCGAATGGTTTCGCAAGTGCAGACGGACAAGGCCTCCATGCTGGATGATGCCATTGAGGACCTGAAGCAGCTTCAGCTCCAGGTGCAGGTGACCAAACTGACACCGCTCTACTTGTTTGCTAGTACTAATTACCTACAGTTTGGGATATGCTGGACTGCCTGGTAGTAACCAACAGCCTGGGATATGTAACTGCATAGGCTAAATGATTAACAGTTGACATGGCCATATCCGCATGTCAAGTAGCTGAATGTTCTGCGGAATAGTCGAACTGTGAATGCCAAGAAGCAGCTGGCAGATTTGGCCCTGGTGGAAAGAAAGCAAACCAGCACCAGTTGAGAGAGAAATTATTGTTTGAGAAAGTTGAGGAGACAAAGAAGATGATGAAGGCACATGAAGAGGAATGGGCTAAGAATGGTTCCTCAATCATGACAGATGCATGGACTGACCAGAAAAGGAGAAGTATCATGAATATGTGTATGCACTGCACCATTGGCTCAAGCTTTCTTGAATCAAAGGAAACCTCAGAAGAGTCACACACTGGACAGATGAAGAAGTTCAAGGGCTACATTGATCAAGTTGAGTCACTGACAAAAACCTAGCAACTCACACCCTCAATGTGATGAATGGGACAAATTCTTAGGTTTGAGCCACATCAAGAAGAATAGCAAAGGTGGCCTAGCTACTTCCACAATGACAAAACCTACCTTCTGGGCAGACATGGAAATTAATCGAAGAAGCTTGTGGGGTTGAGGAATGTGGGAAACTTCGTCGAAGTGCAAGGCTGGCCCAAATGAGAGATGTTAGTGATATCAACTGAGTCCCGGTCCATGGGAACTGAACCAATGCAAATATCTACCTTACCATTAGTACTCAATTAATTCAATTTAAGTGCAGGCGCAAGAATCAAGATGAGGCCACTTCCTCACTGGTGGACTGCATATTGCCATTTTGAATACCACATCAAAATTATAGCCATTTTGTAGAAAAGATAATAAGTTAGGCTAGCTGTACTCACAATTGCTTGCACTGCTGCTGCCTCTGGAATTTCCTGTCCCAGTCCTAAGCGTCGACAAAGTGCCTATAGTGAAGACATTAAATATTTCAGATTTTGAAAAATGGTTTGCATGTACAAAAAAAACTATCAACACACATACTTACCATTGTCAGATCTATAGCAACTTTGCCTTGCTGCATCGCACTATCCTTCTCTTTATGTAGCCTTGCATTTTCTCATCGTAGTTCTGCATTTTGTTGGGCCAACAATTTCATTGAAACTGAATTTGATTGACTCACATTATTCTCCTTCGCAGCTGCTCTGACATCAGCTGCCCTAACAGCGCCATATCCTATAGCAAAGCGCCCATGGGTGGACAAACCACCCGACACGTCATACAACACCTTTGCATTCAACTCTTGCTCATGTTCTAGCCCTTGCCCTTGTTCCACCTCTTCCATATCCTCATGCTCTTCATGCTCCCCATCGTCTTCATGTTCTTCATGCTCCTCTGTAACCTTCTTAACCCCTGCTATATAGTCATCCTACAAGCAATTCCAAGAAATCATGTTGTGATGCTACCAGGGTACTAGCTTAATCTAAAAATAGGATACAACTAAATATTTAATTGTCCTTTAACCATGACAAACAAATAAGCACTTCAAGCATTGCTGACAGTGAGACTGTAGAACAACCAAATATTTAAAAGTGGCATGCTTTCATGTTACATGAAGAGACAAACAGGATACAACTGTAACTTCAAGGTTAAAGTTTAGCTTCATTTCTAAAACAAACTTAGTAGATATCAGGTACAATACCTTTTTACACACATGGCTAACACATAGAACAAGTGAACAATGCAGCAAGTAATACCATAAGCACTGTTTCTTAAGAGGTTTGGTCCTTGGCTAGAACCCAAGGCTTCAGTGACATTTCATAACCAAGATCAGGAGAAGCTCAACAGAAATCACTAGTCATGTATCCATTTCAGGCTATCATGGTTGGATTTCAAGAACTAAAATTTTGTAGAAACTAAACGATTAATGTATGTTTTCATAGCCAGACTTAGATTTACATACCATGCGTTGTTGTGCTTTGCTGCTGCTGATCAGACCACAATTACCACTGCTATCCACATTTTTCATGCCAGATTTCATTGCAGCAAATGCATTAATAGGGGTTCCCTTATGTTGTCCAAACCTATGTGCTTACAAATACAAATAGTTAATGAGCAGCATCAAAATAGACATGTTTACATTTGTATGCAAATATTAAGTCAAAGATAACGTACCCGAACTTGTTGTGTCTCTGTGAAGGGTCTAGACCCTCCATGGTTTTGAGCAATATCATCAGAACTGAAGCGACATTCCTGTCCTATCTTTCGTTTTGTCTTGAACTCCTCTGAGCACCAATAGTGACATAGAACCGGCCACACAGCATCATTGAACCAGTCCAGCCTGACCACCTTGTATTGTTCATATTCAAGCTCAATTGTGCGGGCTACTATATCATCTAAACTTTCACCCCTTTTTCTGTAGTATGCCTTTACACAATCCACACGGGCTTGATACATGATGTTCCTCACCTTTTTCTTCAAATAGTTGTCAAGAACACGATCCGCCTCTGCTTGATCTTCTTCGTTAACTTGGAATAACCGCTGCATGTGTACCAAGAAATTTCAGTTAACAATATGAAATGGAAATATGAATTGTGAAGACTGGTTAAGAAATTCAAGTTCTTATCTACAATGTATTAACAGTAGAATGAAGTCCAACATAGTTGTGACACATGAAAATGAACCTAACTAACAAAAATACACGCCTCTTACCCAAAATTCATAGAGCACACGTTCCCCATTTGTCATGCCTTCTTTATTCACACTACCCAGAAAATAATCAGGCCAGTCTAGAGCTGGCCGCTCCCTGATCAGTACACCATCCTCATCCTTTTCTTGAAGCAAACCTGGGTACTCTCTCTTGAGAATGACACCCAGTTGAGTAGTGTATCTGTAAGGGGGCTTGCAGTTGTAGTTGACATAACCAAATTGCCTGTACATAAATGATAGATGCTTTTATAAACAACTAAAAATGGAACCTAATAGTATAAATTAGTTGGTAATTTACTCACGAGTCACCACTTGGATAAAGAGCCACCCGGCCAGATGGTGGAACTAGTTTTAATTTGGTTCTAGTCCCCGGCTTCCTTCCTCGTTTTTTAGGAGGCTCTACTTCGGGAGGGGCAGCAGGTCTAGTCCTTTGTGAGGATCCATTAGTAGTGGCTGTTTCTTGAGATGCACTTGTTTGGGTGGCTATTTCTTGAGAAGCACCCATTTCAGATCCATGCCTCCTAGGAAGATGATTTTTACGTGCATGACGGATTCCATGAGCCATCTGCATAGGAACGATGAGTTAGAACATTGTATTCAATAGTATACATCAGCTAAATAGAACTGAACAAATGCATAGGAACGATGAGTTAGAATATTGTATTCTATAACACCAAGCTGCAGCTACATAACACCAAATTCAGATTTAATATCACCAAGTTCAGATTACAGAAAATAGCTATAGAATACATAACACTAAGTCCAGATTTAATATCAAAATAAGGTATAAAGGGTACATTTTAACCCAATGATACACAATAGCATTACAGCGCTACAAATTTAAGACTAAAAATTCAATAATCATCATGATCATAAGTCTCTTCCTCTGATTCATCCGTTATTGCTTCATGCTCTTCCTCTGTAGTGTTACCCTCTTCATCAATAGCTTCTTCATCATATTCCTCATCCTCAACCGTGGTTTTCTCTATTGTCTCCAAGTCTACCACATCAGTAATCTGATCTGAGCCCAAAGATACCAGAGAATCCAATGCTTCCCCCAAATCAATAACAAAGGTACCATCCAATCCATCCTCTTGATAGACATCATGTATTACATGTTCAAAACTCATGGACTCATCATTTGCACCATTAAGAGGTACACATCCATGAGGAGCAACTTGGTAGACAACCCACCATGGAGATAGATCCTTATCCTTACATGGGTAAGATAGATAATAAACCTGAGTAACTTGACTAGCCATCACAAATGGGTCAAAACTTTTCAACCTTAATGCATGCTTGATCTCTACTAAGCCTAACTCTTCCGTGCGCCTCAATCCATTAGGTGTTGGATCAAACCAGCGACAATAAAATAAAACCAATTCTAGTTTCAAACTGCCTTCCCATTCAATTTTTATGATATCTTCTATGACACCATAATACTCAAGGGCATTGTTGTTTTCATCATATGAAGTAACACAAACACCAGTATTGATGGTTGTTAAACCAGGTCTTCCCCTCTCATATTTCTCTGAACGGAATCTATATCCATTAACATCACAGCACTCATAGGTGGTAACTTGAGTGCAGAAACCATAAGATAACTGGCATAGAACATTGTGAATGCTAACTGATTTCATGCTCTAAAACAAAAAAAATCTAAGTTAAAATTCTTTAGCGTTTTTTATTATTCAATATAAACATATTGACAAATGGATAAGAGTATTACTTTCTGTTTGAACCAATCAAAAAAATTTGACCCAAACTGTTTGCCACGGACATTTTTCCAACCATTTAACCTTAAATCACGAAGTTGCTGTTCAGTGGGATCAGATTGGCTCTTCCACTCCTCTTTATCAAATTGTCTACATGTAGAAACAATACTCAACTCACATCAAAGGTTCAGGTTATTTGGGACAACACTACTCAAGTAGTTTGTATAACTTACATGAAGAAATCATCCATCTCAGGTATGTTTGTTAGTATGTACAAGAAAGCAACCTTGTACTCCTCATTTGAGAGGCTACGGCTACCCCTTGGGCTGATGCATCGACCCGGGCATTTAAAAATTTCAAGGTCACATGTACCTTGAAATATAGATGAACCATCATCATATCGTGGCATCTTGTTTCTAATAGAAGGTGCACTGGATTTGAAATATAGACTAAGAAAATTTGTAGCCTCTTCAACTAGAAATGCCTCAACAATGGCAGCCTCAACACGTGCCTTATTTCTTACTTTCTTCTTAATTTTCTGGATAAACCTATGAAATAAGAGAACATATTACAAATAAAAAACTAATGGGCCTTAACTGATATGTAGATTTTTTTCAGATTTACCTCTCATATGGATAAATCCAACGGGCTAGAACTAGCCCTCCCAATCGTGCCTCATAAGGCAAATGGATAATCAGATGTTGCATAACATTGAAGAATCCAGGAGGGAATATCTTCTCTAATTTGCAAAGAAGAACCGCAACACTCTGTTCTAAAAAGCGAGCAACATCTTTACTAAGTTCTTTGGCACACAATTGTCGATAGAAGTAACTAAGCTCAGCCAAAGAGCGCCATACATTATCTGGTAGAAACCCACGGAACACAACAGGAAGCAATCTTTCAATAAAGATGTGGTAGTCATGACTTTTTAGGCCAAGAATCCTCTAATGTTGCAAGTCCACACCACGCCTAATGTTGGCTGCATATGCATCAGGAAACTTCAATTCTTTGAACCATTGGAGAATGATTGTCTTGTCGTCTTTGTTAATGCAGAATGGAGCTCTAGGCTTGTCCCACTTCCCATTGTTCTTTTGGACCAGATGGAACGAAGGTCGGTTACAAATCATAGCTAAATCTAGCCTAGCTTTCACATTATCTTTGGTCTTACTACCTATGTCAAAGCATGTGTTCCATATGGCTTCACTCACATTCTTTTCATTGTGCATCACATCAATATTATGTGGAAGAAGTAACTTAGAGAAATATGGAAGCTGCCTAAAGCAAAGTACATGTGTCCAATTGTGCAATTTACCAAAGGTGTCGTCACTTGCAAATCTGGTCACGTTGGCCTGGAGTTCCTCCCCTGTCAACCTCCTAGGTGGCTCTTCCAACACCCTTGTGTTCTTATGAAATGCATTAGCTTGTTTCCTAAACACATGATCCATAGGCAAGAAGCGCCTATGACAGTCAAACCAACAAGCCTTATGGCCATTACGGAGTTGGAAACCTAGGCAGCCATATCCACACGGACATGACAATCTACCATGGGTGCTCCATCCAACGAAGTCTCCATATGCCATGAAGTCATGTACAGACCAAAGGTATGCTGCCTTCATTTTGAAGCTACGTTTTATGGAAGCATCGATTGTGTCAACCCCTTCCCACAGTGTTTTAAATTCATCAACTAAGGGCTGCATTAGAATGTTCAAGTTTTTACTAGGATGCTTAGGGCCAGGAACAACAGGGGCAAGAAATATATACTCTAGCCTTAAGAGTGTTCCAGGAGGTAGATTTAATGGCGTCACAAAGACTGGCCAGCATGAGTACGGGCAGCATCTCTACCAAATGGTGTGAAACCATCAGTTGCTACAGCAAGCCGCACATTTCTTCTATCCCTTGCAAACTCTGGAAAGTCTTCATCAAATTGCTGCCAAGCTTCTCCATCACAAGGGTGCACCATCTTACCAGACGTTGATGGACTAGGTGCCCTCATTAGCTTGGCTGTATCCACATACGCATACAACCTTTGCAGCCTCTCTGTGATGGGTAGGTACCGCAGAACTTTGGGTGGAACCTTTGTTCGGCAGCCTTCCTCATACCGGTTGGCACCACAAACATCACATATCTCTTTACTTGCGTCATCTTTGTAGAAGAGCATGCAATTGTTATAACAAACATCAATTTTCACATACGGCATGCCAAGACCCTATAGTAGTTTCCTTGATTGGTAGAAGTCATTAGGTAAATTAGAATCTAGAGGAAGAAGTTCATGTATTATGCCTATTATATCATCATATTCAGCAATTGACATGTTGTGTCGTGACTTTATGGCAAGCAAGCGAGCCACAGCAGATAACCTAGAGTGCGTGGTCTTCTCATGCACCAACTCACTTGCACTATCAACCATCCTATAAAAATCTATGGCAAATGGTGTTGGTTGCTCATCTACTATAGGTGGATTGTCCCCAGCTAGATCAATCAGCATTTGATCCATTCGATCAACCTCATCAAAACCCTCCCCATTTGCTATGCTATCACCTTCATCATGCCCAATATGAGTCTCCCCATGCTCCGTCCATGTTTCATAGCCTTCCCTAAAACCATGCTTGCACAAGTGCATCTCTATAGTATCCCTTTTGAGGCTGAAATAGTTTCGGCACATGGCACAAGGACACTTGATGGTGTCATTTGTAGCTACCTCCATATTGGAAAATGCATGGTCCAAGAATTGAGTGGTTTGATTAATCCATTCACTAGAGGGCGCTTTACCACGCTGCCAGCCACTATACATCCAAGTGCGGTGTGACATATTAACTAGCTGTATTTGAAAGATTAAAATTGGTAGGCATCACATTGTTTTTATGTTGTAGTGTTTTAGAAAAAACAGGACAAACACACAAAGTAACAAGCAGATTCATAGAGCACCTCAATCAAAGCACACAATATCAAATTTAACCAAGCACATCACTGTTCTACTGATTTTTTCACACATTAACTAACCATCAACAAAAATATTCATCTGTTAAGATTAAAAAAGAGTGAACTAAAGCTACCTGCTTCTCCATACACTCTGTGTATACCTCAAACATGTTGCAGATCATATAAATTGTACATTTTACTTATTCAATAGGCCAATTAACTGCAGCAAAACGAGAAAGAAACAATGCTTACCCTTTGAGGTGGAAGTAGCAAAATCTGAGTCAATGTAACAGGCTGCTCCGGCTCCTTCACTGCGGGCTACTTTGGCTCCTTTGCAGTGTTTCTCCTCCACCTAGGGCTCCGTCACGGGCTCCTCTGACTGCAGATTTGTGGTCACAAACACCTCCAGAGGCAGATCTGGGGATTAGGGTTATGGGTTTCAGTGAGTTGGTCGCGGGATTGAGGATCCCATGAACACAGCAGTAGTAGAGACCGAAGAAGAGGATAATACCTCAAATGTAGCGGCAGGGGTGCGAGCCGCCACCTTGGGTCTGAACGACGACGTTTGGGGTGGACGACGGCACGAGGCCCGGCAGGATGGGCTGCGCGAGGCCTGGCACCCGAGCACCCTGGCGACGCGAGGCCAAGCGGCACGCGCGGGAGAGGGGCGGCGCGTGTATGAGAGAGAAGCTGGCGGCGCGGAAGGGAAGACGCGAGCTCGCGAAGTGTGGAGCCACGGCCTCATGGGTCACTGGGTCTCTGGGTATCTGAGTCACTGGGTCACGTACGAGCTGGGCCTCTTTTTTTCCTTTTGGTGCTGGACCGGATTCTTTTGGGTTTTCGCTTGGCGCCGGATGTTCGGACTGGTGGCAAATTTTGGCGCGTTGATTTTTCTCATAATTTTCCTGTGTGTTAGAAAAATACCGACAGAAATAATCTGTACCCGACAGAAAATATATAATTTTTCATGTGTGTACCAAAAATACCGACAGGGTATTCCCAATTTTTCTGTCAGTGACAAAAACCAACAGTACATTTACTATTTTTCTGTCGGTTTTATAATTTTCCTATCGTTTTCCTCTCACCGACAGGATAAAGTTAATTTTTTTGTCGGTTTCGTTTCTACCGACAGAGATTTTTTACTTTCCAGTAGTGTAGATCGTGTCCCTCAGCCTTGATCTTGTAGTGCTCGCAATACTTAAAGCGGAGAAGAAGAAGAAGAAGCTGAATGTCGACAGGAGGATGAGGTGCGCAATGGCATGGCGGCCTGGCACAGGTAGGCGTGGTGGCAGGGTGGGCGCAGTGCGCGCGATGTGATGGCCGATGGGGCCTGACCGGGACTGCCATGACCGAAAGCGAGGGCGACAAAAATCTGTTTGAACTCGTCATGTAGCATATGCCATGTTTCTATATACAGATCATCATCTTGCGCAAAAAATATATATATATACATACAGATCATCATTTTTGGAGTCAGAAATCTTGATGTCAAATTGAAGGGTCACAATACAGCATGAGTGTGGCTTCGCATTAGTTGAAGTGCATGGATTTCGCAAGTTGATCTATTTTTTGCTGGCCGAAACAAGCAAATTTTATTCTGAAACCATTGCACAAATCTCAAGCCCTCGATGGCAGCTCCTTCACTGTCTAAACCCCATTTTGCTGGGAGGCTGGGAGTCGTCCGATGTTGCGTAGACCACCACCGGGCTCCTCACCTCATGCTCGTTATTGTACCACACAATGGCGGCCAAGTGCATCTTGCGGTCCTCCATCACCACGCCGGACACCGTCACGGTGAACGAGACCTTCTGGTTCTGAGTGTCTGCTCGGCGACACATCAATGGTGAGGTCATTGGCCGCCTCAATAGGATACACGACCTTCACATCATACACGGCGCTTGCGGCCCCGACGTTGGTGGCAGTGCATGGGAAGACCGTGGTGAAGTTCTTCCCCGACTCCACACGGGCCACCATGGTTGGGTAGTTGAGGTCGCTGGGTGAGCCGGACGTCGAACCTTTGGCGCAGGCCGTCGTGTTGGAGCCGGTGATGAGCGCAAGCTGCGCTGTGTTGTACCCCTGCGCGCACAGCATAACCACGTAGTCGCTCTCCGATGCGTCGTACACTAGGCCCGGGTTGTGTGCCTTCACCGGGTTGAGCTGCCCGGCGCCGTACTTGAGCGCGGTCATGTTGGAGTTGCTGTGTTCATCGGAGTGGCTGCATACATATAGAGCACCATGCATTGCGATATGATAATATGCCGACAAGAATTGATGGAAATGATACCGAACTCTATCGGATATGGAATAGAATTGATCTTTGAAATGATGGTTTACGCCGTCGTACGTACCGGTGGTGATGAGAGCCGACATGATCATCGCCGGCGACCAGTCACGGTGGAGAGACTTGACGTATGCAGCGGCTCCACTCGCGTGCGGGCACGCCATGGATGTGCCGGAGATGATGTTGTACTGAACCTTCCTTGTGTCGTTAGGATTAACCGAGGGTGATGACAGCGGCAACCATGAGGCAATGATGTCGACCCCCGGTGCATACAGATCAGGCTACACGCATTTGAACGTTGTACAGATTTTTCTTTAGAACATTTTAACCGCGACATTTCCATGAAATGACGCAAGATGTTCGTGAACGTTATCAGGCACCTTCAAAATCGAAGGAGTGATCAAGTTGGGGCCTGGAGAAGAGGAGGCGGGCACCAGAGCTTGTGGATTGACCGTAGTCTCGGTGCGGTCTATCGTGCCCACAGGATTACTACAAAACAGACCAGGATTTGTTTGAGACAATTGAACACGAATGTTGCAATCTATGTTCAGTGAGCTCACCTAGTGCTGTTGACATACGCCATGATTTGTTCAAACTTGTCCTGAGTTACCGTGAGACCTGGGAGAGCCAGAGTGAAAGCGATGTCGGGCTCACGGGTGACGAAGACGACACCTGCTGCACCAGCCAAGAAATGACCTGCAGAGTCGCCGGTCTGGGGTAAGCAGAGGACGATCTTGCCTTCGTAAGGACCTCCAGCGAGGTTCTCTGGACTACAGAACCTACATGTTTTGAAGAAAAAGAAAAAGAAAACCCATAAACATTAGATAGGCAATGCTGGCACCATTCCCAATGCTTGAATTTTTTTTATGTTAGCTTTGTGCAGGTATTGAACTGATTGATATAAATTTCGACAAAATTCGTGTTTTTCAAAACTCTCACATCCATGCACGTTGAATATGTATATAGACACAGTCATGCACTCACACACACTAGTATATATATATGTCATTGTGATTGTCTTACCCGTGGGCGGGGAATGCAAGTGTGGCATTTGTTATCGTTGCAAAGGTGTTAATGGAGACTCCCTGCAATAATAGAAGAAAACAGTTGCAATGGTTGGCCTTTTTATTCAAATACTGATTTCTGTGAAAAAAAATATATAAGGACATAGTGTAAAGTTAGGGTTCAGCGCTGACCACTACGGTCTCTCCGTTCCCAAGAACAATCTTGTCGATGAACTGACGGTCGATGCTGCTCGCCGCCACAGACAGCATCCACGGCGCGACATTACAAACGTGACCGCCGAGCAGCGCCGCGTTTCCGGCCGCCGCGGACGTGAGCACCCCACGCCTCATGGCATGGAAGGATCCGATGGCCTGCGCGTCTCTGAAGTAGTCAGATGGGAACCAGCTGCCGATGGAGAAGGAGATCACGTCCACGCCGTCAGTAATGGCGTCGTCAAACCCCGCGAGGATGTCGGCGTCGCTGCATTCCCCTCCCTGGCACACCTTGTAGATGGCGAGCCTGGCACCCGGCACCGCACCACGAGCTGTGCCGGCGGCGAAGCGTTCAAAGCTGACGTTGGCCACCGCCCGGCCTGCCACGGTGGATGCCGTGTGGCTGCCGTGGCCCACGTCTAGTGGCGACTGGTCAGAGCTGGATCCTTGGTTGTAGGCGCGAGCTCCTATATATGATTTTACTGCACGTACCCGAGTCCGTGTCATGTGTTATGCAAATCTACTCATCATCAGTCGGGGACCGGCCGGGCGAGCTAAAAGTTAAGGTTCTGTAAAATACTGATAGTATTGTCAATTTTACTTTGATTCTCATTTTAACGTTTCGTGGGAACACAAGTTACTAATTGGTGGTAGTACAGTTGCTCGACAATATACTATAAACTGTTTATATTTATAGAAAACTCATTAAATAGTAATTTATAGAAAACTCATTCAATAGTGATAAAGTATGTCCTCCGTGCAACCACCACACTGCCCTATGTCCTTTTATAGTGAGAGACTGGAGAACCCAAACTATATCCGCATCACTATTTAGTGGTATCAAGATGACAATGAGTGCATCATAGCAACAAACAATAACAATGATGAAAGCTCCAATATGAGAAACATAACTAACAAAATAAATAAAGCGACATCTCTAACAAATTTTAATTAGGTAGACAGTAAAAGAAAAGGCCTTTTCATACTTGTTGCACATAAAGTTGTGGCATGTACCCTTCCACTTGCTCGGCGGTGGGCCAAAGCCTTCGTCAGAGAAGGATGGCGAGTCAGGCCACAAACCAGTGTCAAGCATACCAACAATGATGTCTCCTTGTAGTAGTAGCTCTTCCTTGGTCGTTTGAGGGAAGCCTAAGAAGTCCCAAGACCTTGTAGTCAAAGGCTTAAAGGTCCTACTTGGGAAGACTGAGACAACGCCATTCATGCCTAAAGGTAAGGAAAATTGTATAAGATAAAGCTAGATTCATGTATGCTTCGATATAAATTAAAAGTTGATATGTTAGGGTCCAGCTATCCCAAGGCATGGCTGTGATGCTGTATCAGGCCAGGGCCTCATGGATTTTGGTTCCAGCGGGTGTGTATGCAGGGGCAATTTTCCCTCCATGGATTTCAGGTTCGGGGACATAAAACATATTGGGTTTGACTTCGAGTTTTGGGTTCCACCATTAGATGCCCAATGAAGACGAAAATAAATCATTTTGAGTCAAAACTCATGTCTTGTATTACTAAATTGTTTCTGTAAGCTACTAAGTTTGTTCTAAGTTGAGTCATGAAATTGCGTGTTATGTGTTGTTGCCTCTTGTTTATACATGTGAATATGTAATATAAATCATGCATATGTTGCTAGAAGTTCCTTATTGCTCCTACTACATTGCCATATAATGGTGGGTTTCAGGGATCCACCGGGTTTGGTGGCGGGGGTGGATTATCACCCGAATATGTGTTTGGGATGGTTTCGAGTTTTCAGTACAGTTGCGTGGAGATTCCACCCGACTCAAATATGTCCTGTTACCATCCCTAGCTATTTCTTGATCTTGCACTGTGGTCTCTACGTCCTTGAGACATACTCCCACCATTTAATTAAAATAAGTTTTTCTGATTTTTTGTAGGTACATATCATAGCAAAAGTAAAAGCTATATGATAGGTACATAGAAAAGCCAGAGCTCTCAAATCTCAACGCACAATCACAAAATGAAAGGAATGAAAGGAAAAGCTTGTTAATTGTCACAAACCAGAAAGTTTATGTGCCTCTTCTTCACTTAGATTGGCAGCGAAGCCATTAAGCTTCTTTTGTAACTACGGAGGATCCTGTCTGAAACAGAGCTGCAAAAGACAAAATAGTATATAGGTTTACACTCCAAGCTTTTTTCTCTGTTAAAAATATGAGAATATAAAACCTCAACAAATTAATAATCAAGTTTTTTTAGATGATTCATATACATGGTATTCATTAAGAAATAAAGAAAAACAAAAGTACAAGCATGCGCATTTTCTTCTTTCTGATCGAAACAAAAGGCGCGTGGGTTGCTACAAAAACTTAGCGGCTCCTATAGCACACAATAATTATTCCTGTACAGTTGCATGTGCACATATGACCGCTAATAGCCTGACCAAAAAAAAGCCCTGCAGCCGGTCGCGAACTGGACGCCGAAATGGAGTATATAGCAAAAAGCCAAAAGCTTTGCTTTGGCACTGTCACGAAAAAGACATGCAGTATATATAGCATGATTTGTCCTGAAGAAATGGTCAGGCGCTAATACTCTGTCTTTGGTGAACACTGAAAAGAGATCTTTAGACCTGCCGTCGTCGAGGACCTCATTCAGCAGGTCGTGATGAGCAAATTCTACAGCAGAGAAACCTTCAGGCTCCGACGCATCCGTGCTGGGTAGGTGCCCAAGGTACACGATGTAGACCTGCTTATGATCAGGATCAAATAGATGAGATAAAATTTCGTATAGGTCTATGCAGATCCTGAAGATGATCTATGATCTATCCATCTGACCTGGCCTCCATCGCCGATGGATTCAGAGGCGCTCAGGCTCGCGGCGAAGACAGTGACGACGAGGAGAAGCAGTGGCTGTGTTCTGGGACGAGGCATTGTATCCTACGGTGTTGGAAGCTTGGTGCAGCACTGCTCCAAGCACGAACACTCGTGTGGGCCATATATATGTGTACATATCTACTAGTCCCTGTATATATAGAACTAATAATCAACTAATAATAGATGCGTGCATATATCAGAGTCGTCCTCGTCGACATCAGAGGCATTGCTTGCTCCGTAGCCTTCTGCAGGAAACAACGCAGGGGCATTCCACGATGAAATATCTCGTGCTCCTGGTTGGTGCCGGAATATTCAGCGTGCTGAGGCCTGCGGTGTATTGTGTTTTCCCAGAAGCTGTTTGATTGACGAGGTCACGAGAGCCAACAAGAGGGTTTAGATTGGTTTCATTATGATATAGTTGTTTGCTTAGTTCTTGCACATGGAATTGGTAGAAGATGCTACGTCCCTCAATCCTAAAAAGAATGCAATTCCTGTTTTCTGAGGAGTCAAACGATTTTAAGTCTAACTAAATATATATAAAAAAATATTAACATTTGAGATACTGAATAAATATTATTAAATTCATCATAAACTATATGAGAAATTTTACGGTGCTTGAAAATAATGAGAGTTTTTTGTTCATCTAGATCTAATGGTTAAAAATGTAGAGGAACCTAATTAGAGAAACTTAAGTTGTAGGTCGGAACTGAAATTTAGTTGGCCAGGAAGTGATTTCTATATGTATCCAAAGGGTACAATAGTATTTTGATCGTTAGAACCTAACGATGCCGTTGGGCACCGCAGATTATCCATCCCTTTGGATAATGTTGAATGGGTACAGCCATGGATAATCTATGGTCATCATTCGCGCCGCCCCTCAATGTTGAGATGGAGCGGCAGGGCCATCCTCACCAGCGAAGACGTCTACAGGCACTTTAGTGATCGGCAAGATGAAGAGCCCCAACTGGTCCATCTTCGAGATGGATGACGACGTAGGCTGCGACAACTTCAGTCCGCCGCACCGCCTTCGTGCTGCTCCTCGAGGCGCACCATGCACCAAACATTATTAGCGGCAGCGGTGGCGAGCCGGCGAACTGTCTCCGGCTGTGTGCCTTCCGTATATTAGTGAAATGACTAAACTATCCTTAATTATATTTAATTAATTACTTTTACATCAGACAGCTGGAAAAAAATTTCATAATAGGAATTACCAATTCCTCCCAAGCACAGTAAAACATCTCAAACTGTATTTTCATAGTATATCTATTTGGAGTCATAAATATTAATAATTTTTTCTATAAATTTAGTCAAAAGTACGAAAGTTTTACTTAATGCAAGCCAACATATAATTTAATCTTTTTGGGACGGGGTACATGGTATAATGAAATTCAACCCAAAGCATCGAAATTGAATAGTTCATTTTTTAGTCATATTCGTTAAAAAGAATTCTTGGGTCATATCTCCATTAGCCGGTGGGTTTTGTTTTAACGTCCACCGTGTAGTACTCCACCAATGGGCTCTTCACTTCGTGCTTGCCGTCAGACCACACGATGGACGCCGAAACGACCTCATCCGCTGCCAGCCCCTCGCCGGACATGGACACACCAAACTTGGCCTTCTCGTTCTGGCCGCTGAACTCCAGCCTGTCCGGCGAAACAATAACCGAGATACCGGGCCGCTTGCTGAGGAGAAGGATGTTAGCGACGTACACGGCGTCAGGAGAAGCTCCAACGTTGGTCACGGTCCGCGTGAAGCTCACGGTGAAGTTTTCCCCAGGCGCAACATGGGCCGCCATGGTCGGGTACGTAGTTGAGGTCGCTGGCCCTTGGGACGGCGGCGCCGTCCCAAACATACGTGGCGTTGGAGCCAGTGATGATGGCTAGCTTCGTGGCGTCCGACGCGTCGTACACCAGCCCGGGGTGACGTGCCTTGGACGGATTGAGCTGGCCGGCGCCGTACTTGAGCTCGCTGTAGCCGGAATTTGGCTGGCGTGTTCATCGGAGTGGCTGCATGCATGGGAAACATTTTGATGCGATGTATAATATTGTAATTTCCTTTACTGATTAAATTCAACCATGCAGGTAAAAATCGCTGCACCGTACCTGTGGTGATGAGAGCTGACATGATCATCGCAGGAGACCAGTCGCGGTGGTAGGACTTGACATATGCGGCGGCGCCACACGCCTGTGGGCACATGCCATGGACGTACCGGACTCGATGTTGTACAGGACTCTCCTGTTGTCGACAGGCTCACCCGTCGGCGATGACAGGAGCGTCCATGCGGCTATGATGTCAATCCATTACGGGATACTGTGTATTTCCCGAGTGTGAGTAACACTCGGCAAATAGTGCTACACACTCGGTAAACTGTTTACCGAGTGCCACACTCGGTAAAGTGAACTTGGCAAACAACGACTCGGTGAAGTTATTTTACCGAGTGTCTAATATCGGCGCACTCGGAGCAGAGAGTTACCGAGTGCTACAATAACACTCGGTAAACAATTATGACTTGACGGTCGTCAGCCTCCAAACTGACCGTTAACGGCGACGTTTACCGAGTGTCACTAGCAGCACTCGGTAAATAAATTAGCATTTCGTGATTAAAACAATTCCATAAATAAATTTTTTGAATAATGTTTACCGAGTGTAGCTCCTAACACTCGGTAAAAGAATAACCATTTTCGTGATTAAAACAATTCCACAAATAAACTTCAGGAATAATGTTTACCGAGTGTTCCCACTCGGTAAAAAGTAGTCAAATATTTCCGAGTGGGGACGCGGCACTCGGTAAAAAATGGCACACTCGGCAAAATTCACGGAATCAGAACCAATTTGGTTCTGTTCGCTGTTTTATCGAGTGCTACACTCGGTAAAACTGACAGAATCTCTGTTTTACCAAGTGCTACACTCGGTAAAATATGTCCACAGAATTTTTTTTGTTTGTTTCAGTGCATATCCAGTCACAATAAGCAACAAAATCACAGGAAATTATAATAACATGACAAATAGGCAATATATATCACATATATGTCCACAAATGTCACATCCACTCACAATAACCAACATATGTCAACAAGCACCATGCAAAGTCCACAAACACCATCAACATATGTCCAAAGTCCACAAAGTTCAACCAAGTCCACAGTTCAACATACAAAACTATCAAACAAGGTCGGATGACCTGTCACATGGTCGGAGGCCTGCGGAGAAACGGAGTCAAGTCCAGGTCTTGATCACCCTGCATATCGTTGTTCGATCCAACTGTAGAAGGTCCCTAGAATGAGATTGCACATGTGAGTTATCTGGATCAAAGCAAATTCTAAGGTCTAAGCTATGGTAGGTCAAACTAAGGTATAAGTCGAAGGTAGCTCTATATGACACGAAAAGTGAAGAGTGCATCTAAGTGACTCACAGGAGTGCCGTTGCTGAGGTGGAGGCACCAACGCAGTATCATCGGCGGCGGAGGCGGTGGAGGCTGGCCCATGCTCGAGAAAAAGCGGGCCATGTACTCGTACCATCCTTGTGCGCTCTCTTTGAAGGCCTCAAGTTGGGCTGCACTGCGCGCCTCTCTGTACTAACTCGGCTGGTGCGACAGCTCGAGGGCTGAAGGCGCTCTGTGAGGCTGCTGTGTGACTCTCTGAGGTTTCAATCTGGGCCTACAATTATTTATCACATAGTTAGAATGCAAATAAAGAACGAGTAGAAAATGAATGGACAACGAATGCAACAGAACTAACTCAGGAGTGCTACCACACCGGGCTGTGGCGTGGGCGTGGGCGGACTCGAACTCGTGCTCCGGGCTCTAATCTGGGCGAGTGTCTGAGTGTTGGCCGTGTCTATGGTGCTGTTGCCCATATAGTACCGCCCGTGTGGCTTACCTGGTCCCAACCTCATGACGATGTCACCCTCGAGGTCAGCGGTGCTCGGATCAAATTCTGACCCATGGATCTCTCTCGCCATCGCCGTGTACTCATTGAGGCGCCTGCGCCTTCAGGGTTGTTTTGTATGCCTCGGCGGGGTCCTCCGAGTTGTAGACGAGGTCGGGGTCCTTTGCCTTGCCCTTGTGTGCCAAGGCATATGCCTTGAACGAGGCGCACTCCTGGCCGGGGTGGAACCGCGTCTGCAGGAAGAAGCACAACAATAAGATATTATGCATTCAGAAGTTAGCATAGCAACAACGAAATAAAATCCGCGTATATCTCGGCTGCATATTCCTTGAGGGTAGTGGGGCCTTGTTTGTGCGAGGAACCCTGCATCATCGCCGCGGCAACGTGAGCGTCACGGCGTGTGATATTGCTCGTACTCCTCACTCAACCACTTGTCCACAATGGCCTCCTAGCGAGTTGTCCATCCCCGCACACCAAGCAGGAGGCACCGCACGCATACTGCGAGCACATGACAAATCATAAATCAATTTCAAAGGTGCAATTAATCGTGACGATGTAATCTCATGTTTACCGTCAAGTATTGCTCCTTAGTCGAGGCAGTGCACTTTGCTGCGCGCTCTGGTGACTCTGTGTCCTCTACGGGTATGGTAAATTCTTACGCACACAGAGCTTTGTCTCGTAGAAGAGGTCCTCGCACTTTCGGTGAACACGACTCTGCTTCACCACGTCATCCGCGTCCTCCCCACGTACTCCCTCCGCCAAGGTGTAGTAATCCTACAAGCAAATACAGTCAGTAATATACAATTAATGTGATGTTATTATCAGCATAGTGCGATGAACACGTACCCACAGCTCTTTCATCACCCGGTCGGCCTTGCTGTTATAACACCTGCCAGCTCGATCAGTCTGATCGCTGGCGGCGTGCCAGTGGGACCACTTCATGGCGGGCTGCACAACACCATCGATCCTCACCATCCCGGGGTAGTTTGCCCTGCACAGAAGACCCAGGATCCTGTTTACTCGGCGAGAGTGACTCCCTGGGATCACCATTTCCCAATCCATGCACAAAGTTATTGAGATTGAATATTAGTTTTTGTTATAACTTAAAAACCTGTGAAGTAGTGTTAACATGCAAAAATTACTTACTTAGTTCCGGAGGGTCGAATCACTGGCCGTCTCTGTATGGGTAAGTCTAGGAGGCGCGACGACCCTCGCAGCCAAACCATAGGCACCCCATTTTCCTCTGCCAGCAAGTCGGCATCCTCCTCGCGCTCAGCCCGCTCGGCCTCATCCTCCCTCCGTGCCTCCTCCACCGCCTCCGCTATCTCCTCCCTGGTCTCCTCCTCCTCATCATCCTCCTCCGTGGCCGCTACGAACTCGTCGTCGTCGTCCTGTGGAGGAGGTGTCGGCTCTCGACGCCCTCGTCGTCGCCATCCTCCTCCACCCTGGGCTCCTCCTCCACCCTGGGCTCCACCTCCACCCTGGGCTCCACCTCCCTGGGCACGCCCTCATCGTCGTCCTCCTCCTCCTCCATGGGCACGCCCTCCACCCTCAGTCTCGCCACCAGCCAGTAAGGTCATAACCGACCTAATCTTCCTGATTCCACCGCCCACCATCAATCACCTGCAACAAAAGGAATAAACTATCAGTACGCATATACAAAAGTAAATGTATCATACATGTATAAAAGAGATGCAAAATAAGTAAATGTATCATACATGTATAAAAGAGATGCAAAATAAGTAAATGTATCATACATGTATAAAAGAGATGCAAAATAAGTAAATGTATCATACATGTATAAAAGAGATGCAAAATAAGTAAATGTATCATACATGTATAAAATTGCCATAAGTACTACAGATCTTACATGTACTAGAAATAATCATCAAGATCATCGATAGGTGGGCCAAAAATCTCATCATCGCTATTGTCGACGTAATTATGATCGTCTCTCAAAGTCTCATCACTAGCGACACTGCCTGAATGGTGTTGCTCAAGTAATAACAAGTCCTTCGCGTTGTGAACCTCTTCTCCATCATCCCCGTCAACAATGACCGTATCATTGTCTACTTCCATTGCGAGATCTACATCTAAGACAATCTCAAAACTCCCTTCTAATCCTTCTTCTTGAAAGAACTCTCCGTCATATGTGTTTGCATCGATGTTATAATCATCATCATTTGGGACGGGTACTTTACCATGCGGCGATACCTTGTACACAACATCATACGCCTTAAGACGGTCTTTGGTTTGGCACGGGTATGAGAGATAATAAACTTGCGTGGCCTGTTGGGCCACAATGTACACGTCGTCTCCTAGCAAGACGGATGACTTTAGAACTTCGACTAACCCAAGCTCAGGGGTCTTTATCACTTCTTTGGGATCAAACCAATGGCATTTGAATATGACAGGACGAAGAGGTACACAACCAGGAAACTTGAGTTTGTATATTTCTTCAATTATTCCATAGTAGTCCAACCCATCTGTGCCTGGCGTGAAAACACCGGTATTTGTGGTTCTTCGATTCGGCCGACTCTGCTCGTGCCGAGTTGTGTGAAAGCGATATCCATTGACATCGTACACAGAGAATGACTTGACCCTAAATTCAAATCCATTGGCAACTTGCCTCAACTCGGCACTCATAGACACGTCAGTTTTGGCCTGCTAGTTCAAGTAGGATGATTCGTTATATATTTGTCGAGTTGAGAGTTAAGTACAAACAACAAATGAAATTGAACAGTACCTCCTCCTTGAACCAACAAATAAAAGTGGGATTTCGTTCTCCCGCGTCATGTCTTAGAAGGGTTTCAACTTCCGCTTCGGTGGGTTCCCTCCGTGATGGACGATGGTAGAGGAGAACAAATTTGATGTAACAGCCGTTAACAAGAGGGTTGGATGGGTGCATGCGAAATATTGACAAGAAAAGAAACAAGTTTGTGTAAAACTTACGCAATGTACGGGCCAACCTCTTCAAGGTTCCGCAACACATACAGCTGGATAGAGCGCCACTCTTCTAGGCTCAACATCTTCAAGGTAGGTTCACTTGCACTTCCGAGTTGCCCTCGGAAAAGGCTGAGGGTCGACTGATTGTCGGCAGCATTGTAACGAGGGGGTGGATTATGCACGTTAGGAAGGTTGTCGGCATAGTATCTTGTTGTGAAGTATGACACCTCCTCCACAATGGATGCCTCTGCACAGGAAGCTTCAATTTTGCATTTATTTTTGCATTTTGTTCTAAGAACCTTTAGGCATCGCTCAATTGGATAGCACCAACGGGCATGCACAGGGCCCCCCATTTTTGCCTCATATGGTAGGTGCAAGAGCAAATGTTGCATCGGATTGAAGAAGCCGGGGGGAAAGATCTTCTCCAACTTGCAGAGCAACACCGGGGCCATTCTTTCCATTTCTTCAATCTCGGTCCGAGATATCTCCTTAGCACATAGCTTGCGGAAGAACATGCTCAACTCTGCCATCACTCACCAGATGTGATCAGGGAAATAGCCACGAACCATCACCAGAAGAAGGCGCTCAATCCATATGTGGTAATCATGACTCTTGAGCCTTGTGATTCGCATGGTACTTAAGTTCACACCCTCCTCCAATTCGTTGCATACCCGTTAGGGAACATCAACGATTGGAACCATTGAAGAACTTCTTTCTTTTGGGCCCTCATTAGGACGAAGTCGGCCTTAGGCTTCTTCCATGACTTCCCGCGTAAGGGAGGCAACATGTTTAGCTTTGGTCTATCGCACAGCGTTGCTTGATCCAATCTAGCCTTGACATTGTCCTTTGACTTTTCCCAATCCATGATTGTGTGAAGGACCGCCTCGGCAAAATTCTTTTCAGTGTGCATTACATCAATGTTATGTGGAAGAAGGATGTCCTTAAAGTAAGGAAGCTTCCACAAGCACGACTTGTGTGTCCAGGCATGCTCTTTTTCGTATCCCATGAAGCCCCCCTTTTCATTGTCGACCACAAGACCATCTAACATCTCAAGAACTTGGGCACCTATCATCATTTCTGGTGCAGAGTCTTCCACTGTGACACCTTTTCGAAAGTTCTTCTTGTCTCTCCTGAATGGGTGGTCAAGAGGGAGGAATTGTCGATGTTTGTCAAACGAAGAAAACTTGCCCCCCTTCTCCAACCGAAAGAACTCCACAGCTGACTTGCATATCGGGCATGGCATCTTCGTGTGAACACACCAGCCACAAAATAACCCATAAGCCAGGAAGTCATGCATGGAATAATGGTACCAAATATGCATTCTGAAGTTTGTCTTTGTGAATTGGTCGTATGTCACTACCCCTTCGTCCCATGCACGGACCAAATCGTCTATCAAAGGCTCCATGTACACACTCATATTAGCCCCCGGGTGTCCTGGAATTATAAGTGGCAAGAAAATATTTTGCCGTTGAAAGGCGACGCCAGGTGGGAGGTTGAGAGGGATGACGAATACGGGCCAACATGTGTATGGTGAAGAACCCATTCCATAAGGATTGAACCCATCCGTTGCCAGTGCAATGCGTATATTACGAGCCTCGTCAGCTTTGTTGGTATGCTTCCGATCGAAGCTTTTCCATGATTCACCATCGGACAGATGTATCATCTTGTCAGTGTATCGGCGTCTAGTTTTGTGCCACGTCATCTGTTTTGCGGATTCCTCGCTCATGAAAAGCCGTTGGATCCTCGGTAGAAAAGGAAGGTACCTCAGGATCTTTGCGCCGACTTTTGTTTGCGTCTTCCGACCATCACCAGATTCTAACTCAATGTACCTAGATGCCTTACACTTTGGACAGTACTTATCGTCAGCATGTTCTCCCCTGAATAAGATGCATCCGTTCGGACAAGCATGTATCTGCTCGTATGACATCTTGAGTGCACGAAG
The DNA here is from genome assembly GCA_904845875.1 of Miscanthus lutarioriparius. Taxonomy (NCBI): domain Eukaryota; kingdom Viridiplantae; phylum Streptophyta; class Magnoliopsida; order Poales; family Poaceae; genus Miscanthus; species Miscanthus lutarioriparius. The sequence goes on along the minus strand of CAJGYO010000003.1, from coordinate 97,672,537 downwards.
GATTTTATTTGACTCATACGTGTTCTTTGGCGAAACGTGATCATCCGGAAGTAGGGTGCCAACTCATCATCAACAGCTTGATCGAAGGATTCTCTACTCGGCTAAATCGGGACTTCACGACCATTAGACGTGCAATGGCATCCAGTTTAGAAACATTGGTGCGCCCGTGAAGGGGTTGTTGTGCCGCATCCAACATGGCGTAAAATGCCTTTGCGGTTTGCTCGCTCTCGCTTTCTGCACTTCCTTCATCGAAAGCCATGTCATGGTCATTTAACATTTCGCCACCCGGCTTCAGAATCAAACTCCTCGATCCGTTGTCTCACGACCTCTTCTCTCAAGATGATGGCGTTCACCATGCATGGTTCACGGGTATAGTTCTCTACAAATCCATTGTTGACAAGATCTTTAGTCATCTCCTCATATGTTTTCATTGCCTTGTTCTTACACTTCCTCTGAGGACACACGGCATGTCGCCGTCCGTTTGCAAATGCCTTCGTCATGAAATCATTGGCCTTCTCAATCCATTCATTTGTGTATTGACCCTCTTCGATAGCCCGTGTACATCCACTGACGGTCATCCATCCTAACATATAGACGATATTGCAGTTTAGAGCAATAGAGTAGTAGTGCTAGAGAAAAACCATATGAGATGATAAAGAGACATTCATGTTCTTGGTCGATTCACATAGAAGATGTTTGCTAGATTGGATGATGAGATTTTACCTAAGGTTGAAAGGCCGCTATGTCACTTGTAGATGGAGGAATACATGGAACCAATTTTTTTGTAGCCACAAACATCACTAGCAAGATTTATCGAAGATTGAGGTAGAGCATCAGCAGGTTTTGTAGCGTGTCTCAACCATATACCCGAGCACCAGCGCGCGCCTAGCAGCACAACCATGTGGCTAGCACACAAAGGGGCGCTAGGTTCTGTCGCAGCACTATAGGTCACATGGCATGACACTACCACAAACAAATCACCGATGACAAGCCCTAGTTACTAATGAATAGATTGTTCAAAGATTTTGGACAACAAGAGTGATATATTTAGCAAGTGGAATACATGTTGATGGGATAGGTACATACTTGTAGATAGCATGAGAAACTTGGACTGGATCATGTGGAAAAAAATTAACAAAAGATTGGATAATTTCCATATATTTTGGACAGAAAGGCAACCAATATATAAACATGTATGCTTATGAAAATTATTATCGGTGTCAGCAGCACTAAAGGGTAAAAACTGCCGCTTCTCCTTTGAGGAGATCGATCAGAAGACAGTCAGTAGCAGCAGCAGCTAGCTAGCTTCTTCTGACCGAATCACTGATCAGCGTAAAGCATTCAGTATGCACTGTTAATGTTATAGCATAATTAAATGCATGTACTCCTAGTACTCTATATACCCTTGAATGCCGCCTCGGCCTTCATGTTCTTCCTGGTGCAGTCGGCGCATTTGGCGAGGCCGACGACCACCGAGGAGGCTTCGCTGGAGGCAGCGCTTGCGACGGCGATTACCATCAGCACGGCGCAGACGCCGGGGAGAAGGCCCCCAAGTGCCGCAGCCATGTTTGGAGGATGGATAGATGGATGACTCGATGAGATGGAGAAAGGCAATGGAATGCTTGCCTTATATAGCCCTATGCATTGATCAAACACAGCTCGATCTTACATGCATGCACGCATGATCATGAGGTGAGGCGCGCCAGCACACACATAATTTTGGCACTGAAATTGCAGACCGGCCGGGAATTAATGCCGTCCATTTGAGTTGATCAATCACTTCATCAGGTTCAGCAGACCGCTGTGCTATTCTTGCAAAGCTGGCCATGCCCGGCCGGGGATCATCGACACACACAAACATACTACTACTAACCAGCTGCAGCAGGCCGGTCCTGTGCCATGCATGCCTCCACATTCTCCACTCTCCCCACTCTGATAAAAGATGGCAGCGGCCGGCTAGCCCAGGCACTGCAGAGAGAGATGAATAATGCAGGATATGCTAAAGTGGTAGAGAGAGAGAGAGAGAGGACTGCTTTAGGGGCCCCACCCATGGCTGCTGCACCCTGCAATAGGGCAACGGGCAACGCTGATCGAAGAGAAAATAAGAACTCACTTTGTTTATTTCCTTATTAACTTCATCTCTCTCTCTCTCTCTCTCTCTAATTTGCTGCTTTCTCTCTCCTCTTGCAAACATGCATGATCTCTCCACATTTGAGTTGACACAAACACACATACACCAGGAGCTGAGGATTTGAGAGGTAAAAGTAAGGAAGTGGGCGTGCAAGCAATGGCCTACTCCCTCCGTAATGCTAAACTTTGGGAGGCGAGCCCGGTTTCAGGTTCAGCAGGTCTATAGTACACAGGGGAGAGCATCATCACTTCATCAGGCATCAGGAAATAATTAACCGAAAACATGTGCTCTCCCAAATCAAATCAACTTCTAGAGTTATCTTAAGTTAAGAGTAATTTAAATTTAACTAAATTTATAGAAAATAAAAAAGCACCTATTCTATCAAGTTAGCTAAACTTAGATAGTTTAACTTAAAGTGATTCTAGAAATTAATTTACATTGGGACCACACTAAGAGTGCGAAACATCTGAAATTTTTTAATGCTTAACTATGCTAAAAAATATCATTTTTTTTTTCTTTTTTAACAAAAAAAAAATGGCACTGAACAAAGGTCTGGTCTTAGACAGTAGGAAGTTTGGAGCATGGGGCTGGCACATGGACATGGAGATCAGATCCACCCAAAGCCGGCCCAATTAGAGAACACAGCCCACTTTGCCACCATGGTTTGATGATTTTTAAGTACTATAGTAGCGTTGACACAACTTAGTACTGTAGAAGACTAGCATATATGTTAGCAGCAAATCATAAGGACACCCTGACTCCCAGCGAACAGGTTTTCCCCAAAATTCACCACAAAAGTCATTTCCCGTTTGCATAATCATGTTACTGATTGCAACTCTATCAGCCACGGTGAAATCAGAACCAGCAAATCACCAATTTGGAGCACCAGCAAAATAAATACGTCTGACGATTATAAGAAAGAAAACATGTGGAAACTGAGGACCTTGCATGGTCAGGACGTACAATATTCAGTAAGGAGAGGCGCTAGTACTCACTGATGCAGTCCCTGCATGTGGCGGCGGGTGACCGCCCTCCCGGTGGCGGCGGTTGTGGGGACCGCCAGTGGCGGCGGTGGTGGTGGAGGGAGGAGGCGGCCATGGGGGTGAGGCGCCGGCGACAGCCGGGGAGGCGCTGGCGACGGCGTGGAGGAGGAGGCGGCCACGGCGGTGGGGAGGCGCCAGCGACAATGAGGGCTTGCGCGCATGGGCGCGCGGCGCAAGTCTTGAGGGCGGCGAGGCCGCCGCTGGGGACGAGGCAGCAGCGGTGCGGCGGGGATCTTGTGGGCGTGTGCGTGTGTGTGTGTGTGTGTGTCATGCACGATTTGAGGGAGAAGCGGCTAAGTGTTGAATGCTTACATTTCAAGTGCCCAGATCTACGGCACTCGATAAGCAAATGTAAGCACCATGAGGTAATCTTGTTCAATGACATGTGGCCTTTCAGTACATGTTTACCGAGTGCCTAGATCTATGGCACTCGGTAAAGGCAACTATGACAGCCCACTTATGGCGAGTATGTGTGGGCCATGGCTAACCTTTACCGAGTGTTTGAGGTCACACTCGGTAAAAGTATCCATTATTTCATGCAAAACAAAAAAGAAAAAATGCCAATTCAATCCTAAAATTCACCAAACTTTCACATGAACTATTTCATGTCATCTATTTACTATCTAAAAAATTCCAAGTTCAAATCATAATGTTGAATTTCACTCTTAATATAAATCCTATTCGTCATTGTGAATGTTTAGCGTCTCTTTGGGAGATGTACCGGTTCGACAGCGACGAATGTAAAAATACTTCCGAAACGTTATGAAAATTTTTCTATAACATAGATGTATGCTTCAATGTTAATTCTTCCAATCTCGTGATTTATCGAGTTCGATTTTAATTATTACAATTAAATTTACACGATATGTACCTAATTTTCATAAAGAATGAAAATTTTGTGAAATATAGTAAATAAATCGAAATAAACACCATATTTTGGAATGGAGTACTAAATATCATATGTGGATAGAGGAAAAAGAATAAAGGGAAAAACAAGAAATTTGGTTGAATTTTACCGAGTGTTGCGCCAATACACTCGGTAAAAGATAGTGTTTACCGAGTGTTGTGCACTTACACTCGGTAAAACTTTATTATTACCGAGCGAAAATACTTCTACCGAGTGTGACACTCGGTAAACATTTTCGGTCTTTTTTATTTGCTATGAGCGCTTGATGGGCGGAGCTGTTGTTACCGTGATGTTTGCCGAGTGTATGCTCATAACACTCGGTAAACATGTCATGCCGTGACGCCGTTTGGCGCACGGTTGCTATCCTAGGTGACGTGGCACCTCAATACCGAGTGGCTGTTTTTATCGAGTGCGCCCCTTCGGTAAACTTGTAGTTTTACCGAGTGTCTTAATTTATCGAGTGTGCTGACTCGGTAAAGCGGTCGACTACCGGGTGTTTATGTTTTCCGAGTGTTGGCACTCGGTAAGTATTGTTTTCCGAGTGCCCCGACTTTTGACACTCGGTTATTGTTGGGGCACTCGGTAACTACACAGTCTCCGGTAGTGATCCCTGGTGGAGCTAGATCAGGCTGTGCAGTTGCACACGGTATTATCATATAGAGATTTAAGAAATAATTTAGCTCTAGCGAACAGAAAACCTATTGCAATGGCTTTGCTTTTATTTTTGTAACTTGCCAAATTATACAGAAGATGGTTTGTGAAATGTCACCTTCAAGATTCCAGGGGTGATTAGGTTAGGTCCTGGAGAAGAAAGGAGGCGGCTATGGGAGCCTGAGGATCGAACATTGTCTCCGTGGTGTCTATGGTACCCACAGGATTACTGCAGAAAAAAAAGGAAACCATTGAATCCACTTCCTGTCAAAGTTCAAATAGCTAGCATATTTACTACTCCCTCCGTTCTAAGTCTTTTTGACTTTTTTTAATACATACAGTTTACTATGCCTAGACATATGTTGTATCTTGATACGAAGCAAAATCGATGTACTAAAAAAATTAAAACGACTTATATTTTAGAACGGAGGAAGTACGGTACATGATGCATCAAATTCCTCTGAAGAGGATATATTTAGAAAACTGATACCAAATGTGCTGACAGTGGAGTGGACTTTCACACTCAGCTGCTGCTTTTCATATAGGCCAGGATTTCGTCAAACTGGTCCTGAGTCACCATGAGCGCGGGGAGAATCACATTTAGGGCAAGGTTGGGGTAATAGCCGACGATGACGGCGCCAGCTGCTCCTGCCATGAGCGGACCTGTGCCATCGTTAAGGCTGCCGTTGTCAGCCGGGCAGAGGACGATCTTCCCTTTGTACGAACCACCGCCCAGACCTTGTGGTTCACAAGAACTACAGCGCAAAAGAGGATATAAATTATGACCTACGAGCAGGAATTAACTTTATTCAAAATTTCCACATAGCATTGTCAGCCCTGCCAGTCTTACCCGTTGATAGGGAGCGCAAGAGTCGCATTCTGCAGCGGCGGGAAGGTGTTAATGGAGGCCCCCTCTGCGTACTATATATGTCAGCTTCTAGTCTAGGACAAAAAAGAAAACTTGAAGAAAGGTTTCGATTGAGCAATGACCACTATAGTCCTGCCGTTCCCAAGGACAATCTTGTCGACGAACCTACGATCGATGCTGCTGGCCCCGACGGACAGCATCCACGGCGCGACGTCGGAGACGTGGCCGCCATCGAACCCGGAGTTGCCGGCAGCGGCAGACGTGAGAACCCCGCGCCTCTTGGCGTGGAAGGAGCCCATGGCGCCGGCGTCCATGAAGTACTGCGACGGGACCACATCACCGATAGAGTAGGAGATGACGTCGACGTCGGCGATGGCATCGTCAAACGCCGCCAGGATGTCCGCGTCATGGCAGCCCCGTGGTGGCACACCTTGTAGATGGCGAGCCGAGCACCCGGCACGGCACCACGGGCAGTGCCGGCAGCTAGCCGCCGAGGCTCACGTTGCACACCTCCCTGCCGGGCACGATCGATGCTGTGTGGCTGCTGAGGCCACCTTGTCCAGCGGCGACAAGCCGGGGCTGTCATTCAGTCCGATGCCGTAGACCCGAGCTCCAATGATTTTACTGCATATCGTGGTACATATGCTTCAGCATTTCGATTTCTATTATGACAAGGGCATGCACTACTACTCGATATATTAACATGTACTAAGGTTATGCTCCACCGCGGGCATCTGTCCCGCGTCCAGAAGCATGACGCTACGTGGCCTCACATTGTCCATGTATTGCACCCACCACACAAATATTTGATACTCCTGTCAGGTACTTAGGTGGCCACTTATACTTATCCTCTCCGGTTCCATCTGGTCTCTCTCTCCTTCGCCTCTCCATTCAGAGCAACAGGGAGAGGAAGGATATCGTAGAGCTTGTGCATCTCCTCCCCGTCTCGAACTCGCACAGTCACCCCCTCCGCGCGTGTCACGGCCATACCCCACCCACCCTCTGTGCACCGTCGACAAGCTCTGCGTCACCGCTGAGCTCCGCACACTGCCGCCAGAGAGCCCCGTGTTGCTAGCAAGCTCTGCGCTGCCGACATCCATGCATCGTTGCTGAGCTCTACGCGCACTGCTGCCGGCGAGGTCTACGCCACCGATGAGCTCCGCACTGGTGACCTCCGTGGCATCGAGCTTTGTGCCGACGTCAAGCTCAGTGTCGACGAGCCTTGATTCACCTAAGTAGCAAGAAGATGTTACACATGTAGCAAGCATATGTTTCAAGTGTTTTAGGTGTTTCATATGCATGTTGCAAGTGTTTCGTGTGGATGTTACATATGTTGCCATGGCTATACACGTATGTTGTAAGTGTATTATTTTAAATGTTTCAGTTGTTTCAAACGTATGTTGCAAGTGTTTTATATGGGTGTTGCATATGTTTCACACATATGTTGCAAGAGTTTCATTCAGATGTTGCATATGTTTCACACATATGTTGCAAGTGTTTATCTGGATTGCATATGTTTTGCAATGGCTATACACGTGTTTTTCTAGTGTTTCAGACGTATGTTGTAAGTATTTCAACTGTTTTCACACATATGTTGCAAGTGTTTCATCTAGATGTTGTAAAAGTAGATCTGGTGTTGCACATGTTGTAGTGGGACCCATCAGCTGCAGCCGCTTGCTGTAGCTGGTGGGCCCGCCTACATGCGCATAGGTGTGGAGGGAGTGCGAGCGGCAGGGCACGGGAAACGGAGCGGCGCGCGGGACCCCACATGAAGCAGGCGTAGGCGTGCGGGCGAGTGCAGTATCATGCCTACGCGGGGGTGCAGGCAGGCGCAGCAGGCGCCTGACCGGCACATAAGGACACTTAAAAGACCACAAACAATAATAAAAGAAGAAAGGCCTAAAACAGTGTTGTCAGCCAAGTGCTTTGAAGGAGCTATTGTGAGCTTATATGGTTAGTTAAAAATGAGTTCGTTCTTGTTGTCCAAGTGCTCCAACACATTAGCAAAAGGGTACAACAAAAGTTATTTTCTAGGGCTCGAAATGGTTGATTGTTACTCAGGATTTGTAAACCAAGTAGGAGCCAATATTCTCTAGCAAAAGCAAAGTCAAGTAAGATATGTAGCAAGAGTTTCATCCGGATGTTGCATATGTTTCACACATGTTGCAACTGTTTATCTGGATTGCATATGTTTTGCGGTGGCTATACACGTGTTTTCCTAGTGTTTCAGACGTATGTTGTAAGTGTTTCAGCTGTTTCACATGTATGTTGCAAATGTTTCATCTAGATGTTGCAAAAGTAGATCTGGTATTGCATATGTTGCAGTGTGACCCATCAGCTGCAGCCGCCTGCTGTAGCTGGTGGGCCCGCCTACATGCGCGTAGGTGTGGAGGGAGTGCGAGCGGCAGGTGTGGGAAACGGAGTGGCGTGCGGGACCCCACGTGAAGCACGCGTAGGCGTGCGGGCAGTCACAGTAGCATGCCTACACGGGGGTGCGGGCAGCACTACGTAAAAAATGATTTTTACACTACAAGAAATATGTGGCTTTTTGACATTCTAATGTGTCATAATATATGAAATTTATGTCATAATTTAAGAGTTGTGACATCTAGTTGACGAAAATCCAAACATCAAAAAGCCACCGTCACAAATTTATTATGTGACGTTTATATATCTAACGTCACAAATTTTGACATTAGTGTATTGTCACAAAACCTTGCCTCATGCCATGTAGGCATATGACGTGGCGCTGAGTTGGCAGATCAATAAATGTCATAAAATTAAAATATGGCCTGTTAAGCCCCACGTGGTTGGCAAACGTATAACAGACCCAAAACATTGTTTGACCTGTTTTTTTACATAGCAGCCCATTTATTTGTAGTCTTTCAGCCTGTTTAGCTTTCTTAAATTTTATTTTCGGCCCACTTCGTAGCCCACAAGAATTTTTTTCGACCCAATTTTAATGCCAAGAATTTTTTTCGACCCAATTTTAATGCCAGCCGGTGTAAATTTTCTCCAGCCCATCAGCATAATAGGCCACGCAACTAGAATTTTAATTTCATACAGCCCATCAAAAGAGCCCAAACATTATAGATCAAAGCAGCCCATGTAACCCGCACGGAGTTGAAGCCCACATAATATATTTAATCAACCATTCAAAATGCATTATAAAATATCCACTTAAATTATCCGATTCAATGTATCGGCATCACATATAAACAAACTAGAGAAAAATCGTAGCCCCACTGTCGTCTTGTGCGTGCCCATCACCGTTACTTCCATTACTCGTCCGCCATCATTCTCAGTGTTACCTAATCTACTGCCACCTTGTGTGAAATACAGTAGAGGAAGGCGGCGTCGACTTTGCCCCCTGCTGTAATACAGTAGCCGCTGCAGGTGTAGGCGTCGCATGGCTCACCTGCAGCACTGTAGGCACATGCAGTGGCCGGCGCAGAGTCAGCCCTGTATACTTATCGAGTTACTGTTATAGCATGTGCGCTGTACTTTAGTTAGATAGATAGAGTTGTATAAATAGGACACCAAGGCGACTCAGTAAAGAGAGCTCAGATTTGCCATCACACAGACAGGGCCTCGGTCAATGTTGTTGTCTTGTATTGTGCGTGCTTGCTCTGTTCTCCCTTCTTCTTCTAGCTCGATCCGTAGTGTGTGGGTACGGACACAACCGGTATAGTGGTCTGGGAAGACTAGTGGTCTGGTCTAGGAGACTAGTGGTCTGGAAGACTAGTGGTCTGGGAAGACTAGTGGTCTGGTCTAGAAGACTAGTGGTCTGAGAAGACTAGTGGTCTGGTCTGGGAGACTAGTGGTCTGAGACTAGTGGTCTGGAGATTAGTTCACTATCGTCAAACGGTGGTCCCGTGGGCCAACAAGTGGTATCAAAGCCGTACAAGCGCCGTCGTCATTCTAACTGATGGCGAGGACAGGCAGTTTGGAGTTGGGCGATGGCAGTGGCACTGTCATAGTTGCCCAGCCACTACCGGAGGTAGTTGTCCGCACGGTGTGGGAGGTCAGCGGCACCACTTGGCCGACGCTGACTCGCACTAACTATGGAGAGTGGTCGATGATCATGAAGGTCAAGCTCAGAGCCCGACGGCTCTAGAATGCTGTTGACAAGGGCACCGACGTGGAAGAAGACGACATGTCAGCGTTGGAGACTATCCTCGCTGCTGTACCGGCGGAGTACAGGGAACCGTTGGGGACGAAGAGCTCAGCTAAGGAGGCGTGGGAGGCCATTGCGGCAATGCGCGTCGGTTCCGACCACGCAAAGAAGGCAATGGCCCAGCTTCTGAAGCAGGAGTATGCAAACCTCAAGTTCAAGGATGGTGAAACAGTGGAGGACTTTTCCCTCCGCCTGCAAACGCTCATCAGCAAGCTGAAGAGCCACGGCGTCACCATCGATGAAGAGGAGGCGGTCTCCAAATTCCTCCACTCCGTGCCGGCAAAGTACATCCAGATCGCTCTCTCCATAGAGACGATGCTGGACTTGTCCACCCTCACCATCGAGGATGTGGCAGGCCGTCTGCGGGAAGTGGACGAGCGCCTAGCGAGCGGCGACAAGAACGGCGACGACGAGAAACTCCTGGCGGCGACGAAGAGGAGTGGGTCGTGCTCGTAAAAACTCCGGAAGGCAGCCTCCTCCGGTCAGCGGTGGCAACGGCAAACATCACGGTAGGGCTTCTTCGAGAAGAAGCAAATCGACTCAACGCTCGCCGGTGTTGCGGGAAGATGGGCCATTGGGCACGAGAGTGCCCAAATCGCAAGAAGGAAAAGAAGGCTCAGCTCACCGGCGAAAGCCGATGATGAGGATGAGGCCACTATCCTTATGGCGGCGCTTACGTACCTTCGCACGGCGCCGAGGCCATGGAGAGGGAAGAGGCGACGACGGTGGAAGGATCTAGCAAGGCCCTGAAGATCGTCAACCTCGACGAACCACGTGCCCAAGTCCATCTTGGGCATGTGGGCGTCGACCAGGAGCAGCGGTGGTATCTGGACTCTGGTGCCAGTAACCACATGACGGGCTCCAAGGACTCCTTCTCCGAGCTCGACGGTGATGTTACCGGTACGGTGAAGTTTGGTGATGACTCAAGGGTGGCTATCTAAGGGCGCGGCACCATCATCTTCAGATGCCAGAACAGGGAGCACCGCGCGCTAACGGATGTATACTATATCCCGCAGCTGCGTTCCAGCATGATCAGCATTGGTCAGCTGGATGAACGCGGTAGCGAGGTTCTGATCAAGGACGGCGTTCTGAGGATCAGAGACCAGGAGCAGCGACTTCTCGCCAAGGTGAAGAGGTCCCTGAACCGGTTGTACCTGCTCGACCTGAAGGTAGAGCAGCCGGTTTGCCTGGCGGCAAGGCACTCCGAGGAACCGTGGATGTGGCATGCCCGGTTCGGACATCTCAACTTCGACGCGCTTGGTCGGCTGGGGAAGATGGTCCGACGGCTACCCCACATCAAACACGCGAGGCGAAGCCGGTGATGGTGCCGCCCTAGCCGAGAAGCGAGAGAGGCTACCTTTCCCAAAGGCGCCCAAGTATCGCGTGAAGGAAGCTCGAGCTAGTTCACGGCGACCTCTGCGCGGGCCGATCACGCTCGCTACATGCGGTGGTCAGCGGTACTTCCTCCCTTTCAGAGACGATTGCGGTGCGCTACATGTGGCGCAACTCCCGACGAAACAAGGACGAAGCGGCGAGACGATCAAGAAGTTCAAGACGCGGAGGTCGAGAGCGGCAAGAAGCTCCGTGTACGAGGACTGATCGGGGTGGTGAATTCACTTCGTGGAGTTTGCTACGTCTCGCGTGGATCAAGGTGTGGGGCAACATCACACCGCTACCGCATTTCGCCACAACAGAATGGCGTGGTGGGCGCGACGGAACCGCGAGACGAAGGGTCGGCATGGCCCGATCCATGATGAAGGCCAAAGGGATGTCGACAAAGTTCTGGGGAGAGGCGGTGACCACGGCGGTGTTCATCCTCAACCGCGCTCCAACCAAATCCCTAACGGGCAAGACACCGTTCGAAGCTTGGTATGGGAGCAAGCCGAACGTGTCATTCCTTCGGACATTCGGTTGCATCGGCCACGTCAGGAAGACGAAGCTAAACCTCACCAAGCTGGAGGACAGGAGCACACCCATGGTGTTCCTAGGCTACGCGGAGGGTACCAAGGCGTACCGGCTCTATGACCCACGCGGAGACAATGTGACTGTCTCGCGCGACATTGTGTTCAACGAGGAGGCAGCTTGGGACTGGCATAGTCCGAGCACGGGGGAAGCGGGAGGCTTCACCAACACTTTCGTCGTCGAGCACTTGGTCATCCATGGCAGTGGAGACGCTGCGGAACAGGTGCCACGCACTCCGGGAGGAGCGCCGAGCACTCCGACGGTAGAGTCAAGCACTTCTAGGGCAGTGCCGAGCACTTCAGGAGAAATGTCGAGCACTCCGGGAGGAGTGTCGAGCACTTCTGAAGGAATGCCGAGCACGCCAGGAGTGGAGCCAGGAGGTTCTATAGTGGTGGCGACCACTTCAGGACGGGTGCCGAGCACTCCCGTGGCGGAGCCAAGACGTCTTACTGTGATTTTGACCACTCCAAGACTGAGGCTGGGCACTCATACAGTGTGGCCGAACACTGCAGGAGTTATGACAAGCAGTCCAGAAGCAGTGCCGAGCACTTCAGGTACTATGCAGGACACTCCGGCGGAAGAAGGAACTCCATCACCCCCGATCAAGTTCACCTCACCTCCAAGTGACATCACTGAGTTCGTGGACGCCTACCACGAAGGTGAGGAGTTGAGGTTCCGCAGTCTGGACGATATCGTCGGCGGCACAAATCCCTCAGGTCTGGCGGGTAGGCTGCTCAACGACGCAGAGCTGCTACTCGTCAGTGCAGAGGAACCACCCACGTTCGCGCTAGCCGAGCGCGATGGAAACTGGCGACGGGCAATGCTGGAGGAGATGAAGGCGATCGAGGAAAACGAGACTTGGCAGCTCGTCGATCCACCCCCAGGATGTCGTCCGATCAGCCTAAAGTGGGTATACAAAGTCAAAAGGGACGAGCTCGGCGCCATTGTCAAGTACAAGGCGTGCCTCGTCGCCCGAGGCTTTGTCCAGCGCGAGGACATCGATTTCGATGAGGTCTTTGCACCAGTAGCGCGCATGGAGTCGGTCCGTTTGCTACTTGCTTTGACGGCAGCAAAGGACTGGCGCGTCCATCACTTGGACGTTAAATCGGCCTTCCTCAACGGCGAGCTGACGGAAACAGTCTTCGTCAGGCAACCTCCAGGGTTCGCTGTCAAGGGAGAGGAGCACAGGGTGCTCCGACTGCACAAAGCGCCCTACGGGCTGAGGCAAGCCCCTCGAGCATGGAACGCCAAGCTTGACATCACGTTGGGCGAGCTTGGGTTTCAGAGGTGCGCAACCGAGCACGCGCTCTACATGCGACGACGGGGGAAGGAAGAACTCGTGGTCGGCGTGTATGTGGATGACTTAATCATCACCGGTGTGCACACGGAGGATATCAACAGCTTCAAGCGAGAGATGGCAGCTCGTTTACGAATGAGCGATCTCGGCGCTCTCTCCTACTACCTCGGCATCGAGGTGAGACAGGGGAAGGAGGAACTCACACTCGGGCAAAGCGCGTATGCTTCCAAGCTGTTGGAGAGGAGCGACATGGTGGAGTGCAAGCCATGCGTGACTTCGATGGAGGAGCGGCTGAAGCTGACGAAGGACAGCACCGCGGCAAAAGTAGATGCAACACTCTACCAGAGCATCGTCGGCGGTCTGCGCTACCTAGTCCACACAAGGCCGGACATTGTGTTCGTCGTGGGCTACGTCAGTCGCTTCATAGAGGATCCTAGAGAGGATCACTAGGCTGCGGTGAAGCGGCTACTATGCTACGTCAAGGGGACGGTGAATCATGGAATCATCTTCCCAAAGACCAGGGGAAGTAGGCTACAGCTCACGGTATTCAGCGATGCAGACATGGCGGGGGACATCGACGGACGACGAAGCACCTCTAGCGTACTCGTCTTCCTCGGATCGGCCCCAATTTCATGGCTGTCGCTGAAACAGAAGGTGATGGCGCTATCTACGTGCGAGGCAGAGTACGTAGCGGCGGCCACAGCGGCGTGCCAAGTTGTGTGGCTACACCGGCTGCTGGGTGAGCTAACCGGCGTGGAAGCTCACCCACCAGCACTGATGGTGGACAACCAGCCCGCCATCGTCCTCGCGAAGAATCCAGTTGTGCATGACCGGAGTAAACACATCGACGTGAAGTTCCACTTCCTCAGGGACTGTGTTGATGGAGGGCAGATCGTCATCGAGTTTGTCAAAACTAGTCGGCAACACGCAGACGTCCTCACCAAGCCGCTCGGACGACTTCGACTCACGGACTTGAAGGAGATGATCGGCATGGAGGGGGTGCAAGGGTTAGCAGTAGGATTAGGGGAAGATTGTTAGCTAATCTACTGCCACCTTGTGTGAAACACAGCAGAGGGAGACGACGCCGACTTTGCCCCTGCTGTAATACTGTAGCCGCTGCAGGTGCAGACGCCGCATGGCTCACCTGCAGCACTGTAGGCACATGCAGTGGCCGGCGCAGAGTCAGCCCTGTATACTTATCTAGTTACTGTTACAGCATGTGCGTTGTACTTTAGTTAGATAGATAGAGTTGTATAAATTGAGCACCAAGGCGACTCAGTAAAGAGAGCTCAGATTTGCCATCACACAGACAAGGCCTCGACCAACGTTGTTGTCTTGTATTGTGCGTACTTGCTCTGTTCTCCCTTCTTCTTCTAGCTTGATCCGTAGTGTGTGGGTACGGACACAACCAGTATAGTGGTCTGGGAAGACTAGTGGTCTGATCTGGAAGACTAGTGGTCTGAAAGACTAGTGGTCTGGAAAGACTAGTGGTCTGGTCTGAAATACTAGTGGTCTGGGAAGACTAGTGGTCTGAGACTAGTGGTCTGGAGATTAGTTCGCTATCGTCAGACAGTGATCCCATGGGCCAACACTTAGTACTCAGGCTTGATGAATAGTGCGACAGCCAGTGACAACCTACGTAGTAGAAGAAGAGTTAGCAACTTCAACGAACAAAAGGAAAAATCACATAGAACAACATGCACGAGTACAAAATAAATCTAGATTCGAATCAGACATCAAATTAAATCTGGAACACTGATTATGTATGCTCTAATGTAAGACATTTTTTATACAAAATTTTGCTGCAATTAGCTTTTTCTATACAAATAGAGAAACAAATTAGGAAAACAAGTTTCTGATATCAAACAAGATGCAAATACAAGGAACAGTCCAACATGGAAGCACCTGTACTGTTGAAGATCAATGATTCAATAATCACACAGATCAAACATGTCACACGGATCAAGACACAAGCGATTGAGCAGATTATCACTACTACTACATAAATGATAATGAGCAAGGTCAAACTGCAGCAACATAAATTGACACAACTAGGAGTATGACCTGGGCTAGCACTACTGGACGCACACATAGTAGTCCAAAAGAATAATTCCTCATTTTTTTGACTAAAATTGCACCAAGGCATGTGGTACAAAGTTCCTACGGACACTACAAATCCGAAGAGAAAACACATATCTGCACAATTTTTTGCCGAGCGCCAGATCACATGAAGGCAACTTGATTAACATAGTCCAGATGATAGTTCATTGCAAAAGATTCGAGCATCATGAAACAAGGTTGATGTTTGAGCAGCTCGAATACCTATTAGCCCATACCACACATGGAAAAAAGCAGCACATCAAGAGGAAGATCATTTTTTTATCATCTAGTAATCCAACAGACTAGCAGCAGCATCTTCATCCTTGCTCCCTTCACAGGCTACTCCCTGCAATCCGCGAGCAACAACAAACCCACCATGATTGAGGAGATTTATTGAATTCCAACCAACTGATGAGATTAGAACAGAAACTTGCCTCTTAGCTTCCTTGTGCTCGACCGCTACTTGTGCTGTTGCAGTAGTGATTTCGGATGGCTGGACGCGCCCCTCGCTCCTAGGCTCTAGTCGCTCGTTGGACGACGATATGGAGTGCCCTGAGAAGACACGCACTGGTTCGCCTCGCGGGCTGGAACAGAGGCGCAGGCCCGCTGCTGCTAGGACTCGGCCACGGCAGATTCAGTCGCTACTGCTCTAGCCCTGAGCGAGGGACCGCCGCCGCCAAAGGAGCTACCACCAAACTACTGTATCGCCTCTTCCGCCATGCACATAAGTGCGGCTTGCCCGCGCGAGCCTGTGCCACACGCACCGGGCCGCTGCGCCTTTTGCGCAACAGCAGGCCACCTCCCGCACGCGTGCCCGCACCTTGCCGCCGCGGGGCCCCGCCGCCCCGGATCCCGGAGGAGTGCCTTGCCTGTTGCACGTAGCACGCACGCATTAGGGCCGCCCTCCGCCAGCGCCACCGCGCGCCAGAAGCAAGAAAGCGGCGGCCGATGGGAGAGAAAGAGAAGAGTGCGAGGACTGAGGAGGGAAGAATGTGAGCTCGCTAGGGTTTCATTGGCTTATGTATGTGTTTTTCTTGTTCAGATGAATCCTGGCCATCAGATTGAGATCAACGGCTGCTATCGTTTTGGTATTAGGGTTTCCCTGGTTCGTGTCTTTATTGGGCTTCTCTGAGCTGAACGGGCCTTAGCAGCCGCACGCTTGGGAGCCGAATGGCTTGGTTTGGTTGTTCCTCTTTTTTTAAAGGCCGAATTAAGACTTATTTATTTTAGAATATAAGTTTCCTTGGCTATTTAATATAAGCACATCATTTAAGTGATTTAATTAAGTTTGAGCTCGTAGTGCCCTCATTATGTTTATTAATTTAGTTTAAATTCTTTCTCAACAACTTAATTATAGTTTTTAAGTAATATAAAATAAGTTTAATGCCCCCATAATGATATATATATTTCCAATAATAAATGAATTTTGTCAGAAAAAAATCTACAAATTGACAAAACAACATATTTTAGTTCCATAAGCATTTCGTAAAAAATTCAAACAATTTTGACAAAGTGAAACTATATACATCCTTCATAAATAGATACATCTCTCACTTAGCCATGTAACTATGTGAGAGATGTATAGATTTGTGAACAATATGCAGTAACGCTTTGCTAAAATGAATTGATTTTTTAAGGAATGATCATACACCAAAACCATGCTTTCACGCAAGTTTGCAGAATTTTCTAACCAAATTTAGATATTATTACAACTATTGCATGGTAATTCCATAATATAATTGTAATAATATCTAAATTTGGTCAGCAAAATCTATAAATTGGCACAACAACATACTTTAGGTCTATAAGCACTGCATAAATTTTTCAAGCAATTTTAATAAAGAGAGACTATACATTTTTTACAAAATAGATAGATCTTTCACTTAGACATATAACTATGTGAGAGATGTATCCATTTGTGAATAATGTATAGTAGATGATTTTAAATGAAAAAGTTATCAACAACAAAGTTGTAGAACTCATCGATATCTACAACTTTTGTATTGGTCATTTCTCCATCCGACTTTGTTTAAACAGTTCAATATTTGAATTTCAAAATATGTGAACTTCAAACAGAATTTTGGGATACTAAATGATTTTAAATGGAAAAGTTGTCAACTACAAAGCTGAAGAAATCATTAATATATATAAATTTTGTATTGGTCATTTCTCCATCCAACATTGTTTGAATGGTTCACAAAAATGGATGAGCCATTTCATGGAACTCGGACTACAACTCCTATGTTTCATAGAACCATGCATATATAATTATTGTAGATGGACAATGAAAAAAAAACCATGCATATATAATTATTGTAAATGGACAATGAAAAAAGATCATCCAATTTAGAGTTTGCATGATTGTAATAAACAATTTTGAAGCTTCATCCACAGATTAAAAGTTAGAAATCTTGTTTATTGATTTATCTAGTATTTTATTATATTTTACTCTGGAAATTCTGTAATGTTGATTGTTTATAAATATGGGCTGGTCACAGCAATTGAACAAAAACTAGTCGTGGTCTAATGGTATGGTGCTTAGAGGCCTAGAGTGAGGTACCAGGTTCCATTCCTAGTTGCTGTAGTTTTTTTGTTAAAAAAGCTGTTGGTGGGTCCTGAGTCCCCTACGTGATGGGCCGAATCCTAGGTTCGAGCGGTACGTCCGCTGGGCGCTGAGTGGGAAGTCAATTTGCTGCTATAGTTACTTTATAAATTTATGGATGGATATTTGACTACCAAAACCATCACAGCGCAGTGGTGAGCCTGTTGCCTTTGATCTGATTAATCCCTGTTTCGAGCGCCCCTAGAAGCAACTTGTTTTTTTGGGTAATTTCCGTGCTCACGCTTGACCCTTTGCAAATGGGCTGGCACTCAGGATTCGCATGCTTGCCCCTCACAAAAAAAAAAAAGGATTCGCATGCTTGCTGGGCCTCTCAGGACGCGCACCTCGCTGGGCTCTCAGGCCGTGCAGTCGCGCACGCGACTCCGCGAGAGCGTCAGGCGCAGGGAGGATACAGCGAGCGTCGGGCGTTCAGGGTGGTGTGTGTGTGTGTGTTTAAATTTGTTTTCTTTTTCTTTTCTTTTCTTTCTTTATATATATATATATATATATGAATGTATGTCTCTATTAATTTTTATCTCTCCACTTCACTTTTCTACATAACCTTTTCATATCACCAACCTATTAGTTTGAGCTTAGAAATGAATAATTACACACATGATAAGAAAAACACTAAATGTTTCTTTAATTATTTTTTAAACAATGGATGCATACATTTTTTATTGCGACCGACTATAAGTCTTAAACGACCAATCGTCCACCAGTGCTTTGATATTTTTAGCGACCCCTCTTCACATCACATGACTACATGCTTTGTTTGTGTTTTTTTGATGTAGTGATTAGGCTATATAAAATAAAACGCCACGTTAATAACGTGGAATGTGAAACATAGATAACATGAGATGAAATATATTGGGAAAACAATGAAAATAAAAAAGTATATGGACCAACCCGACCACAGAGCTGTTGAACATGCCAACATGGAGAACATGTAAACAAATCAATATTTTATTTTTTTGACACACAAACTCTATCATAGATTGATGGAATTTGTAAATTAGCCTTTGTGACACAGGAAATGCCTCTGTGACGTCACAAATATTGTCATTGGATGGAATTGAACTAGTTGTATGACGTTTTTTGTGACATACAACATTTTATTGTCACCAAGTCGAATTGCCTAAAACATAATGTCATAAACCGAATGATATAATGACATTATCACCTGTTGTCATACAAGTACGTCAAAAAGCCACACATCTTTTGTAGTGTTAGCAACGGTTTGATTTTTTTCTAGAGGCGGCTGGTGATGGAGCCGCCCCTACAGTGGCGTGCTCGGGTGCCCAGACACCAGCCGCCCCTACAAATGGAACAGCAGGGGCGGCTGGTGATACGAGCCGCCCCTATAAATGGGGTCTTATTTCTAGGGGCGGCTCAATCACCAGCCGCCCCTACAAATGCCCCCGTATATATAGCTCTGATTTATAGGGGCGGCTCAATCACCAGCTGCCCCTACAAATGACCCACATATAAAACAGTTACAACACCTTCTTTCTCCTCGGGTCACTCACTCCAACCCATAAAAGAAAGGTGAGGAGGCCTTGGGCACCTCCCAAAAATTGCTCTATTAAAGGGGGAATGTTTTGGTCTTAAATCCTTTGGTGGAGAGGTTGTAGAAGGTAAGAAAATGTTATTCCATACTTTTTTGAAGTTTTAATGGTTGGTTAGTGAGTAATTAGAGTTTTGTTTTTCTCTCTCTTCTATGGTGCTTGAGCTACTTATGAAGTAAATTAGACCCAAGTTTTAAATGTACTAGGGTAAATTAGGGAGGGGAACAAGATCATACCCTTATTTGGTCCATGTTTCTTGATTTTAGTGAACAATTAGTTAGTTTTATGGATGTTTCATGTGCATGTTTCACTTCGACATTGGAGGTCGGAGCTCAACACGAAGTATATCCAAAAGGGGTTAACTCCCTTCAAAGAGTTCGGTAAAATAACTCCTACTCAATGGGAGAAGCTCGTGGCTCAGAAGACTTCACCGGAGGCATTGGAGCTCAGTCCCTGTAACACCGAGCTGGTGAAGAGGAACAAACACCACCATCATCTAGACCTCGGTGGCTACTATGCCAAGGAAGAGCAGTTTAGGAAGATGGACGAAGAGGCCGTAGCTGCTGGGAATATCGATGTGACGAATTTGAAGGTACGCTCAAGGAATTGGATATATGCGAGGAGTACAGAATCATCCGACAATAATCTTAAGTTTGATAAGCCGGAGACCCAAGATGCAGTATCAAGGATACTGAAATATGCTGAAGACAAGGAGAATGGCTCATTCAATCCTTCCAGAGAGAGGGACGGGCTTAGCCTTGGTTTGGAAAACAAGGAGCACACAGGCCGCACCAGGGGGCTAAGGAAAAGGACGACCTGGAAGCAATGATTAGAAGAGGACAGGCACATGTACAAGAAACATGGCAGAGACCGGGAGACTAGTCTTGAGCTCCAAGTGAAGGCTGTAGTTGCGAAGGCGCTAGAGTAGCAAGGATTGTCTATGGAGCCACGGATATTAGTAATGCCGCCGAGAGAACTGGCATTAGTTGGCAGCCCTCCGAAAGTTCCTAGCAGTCAAGGTTCCACAGTAGCCACAACCCCCGTCGATCGCATACGGGAACCAACTAGTTGCACCTTGGTGTTTCTCAGTGGCCGGCAGAACACTGTGATGGAGGTGGCAACGGGTGTGGCACATCCTCCCGGTGGCTTACACCACAATAATAAGATACCACCGGACTACACTAGGGTCGAGGTGCATACAGTGAAGCCTGAGTTCATGCAGTGGAGGATAGACTACGCAACTTCTGAGGGTCTGGTGTTACTCGGAGACGTTATGGGGTAGTTCATCCTCTGGCGCAAACGGGACATTATATTGATTGCTTCTTCGCCGCCTCCCCTTCTCCCAAATTTGGAGCGAGTTGTTGAGGTTAGGGAGATATTTTCACCGTCTCGTGACCACATTCCTGAGATGCCACATTCTTTCCTACCTCCTAGTGAGCATGTGCCTGATGAGATGCCACAACCTTCTCCAGCTCGTACCGAGCAAGTGCATGATGAGATGCCACAGTTTTCTCAACAAGCATAGCCGATACATGAACAACGAGTGCCTCCTGAAGAAGGTGATGCACAAAAAGATGAGGACGTGCCTGAATGGGAACTTCGAAAGAAGATTCCAATCAACATAAGGCTAGTTTATGTTCCGATCAAAGATGTCTCATCGGTGTCCAAGTGGTATTCCCATGACCAGTTGAAGCCTGAGAACCAAGTTAAAAAAGTCCCATCACGGGGTTTTGAGGAGGTCGTCACTAGCAAACTCCACCAAATTACAAAGTAGTATCCAAATGTTGATGCCATCAAATGGTCAAAGGATTGCCCGAAAACATATAAAAGAGGCAAGTCCTTCCTACCAAACCGGGACATCCAGCGCCTACCACTTGGAATGAGAAGGTTCCATGATTGGTACTTGCGTGTTCTCCCATCGAGCATAGATCTCATACAAGCATGCTTCCCCACCGGCACATTTGGAAGCCCAGCCGGGAAAATTGTCTTTGACTTCAATGACATACAAACATGCTTTCACCTGGGAGAAATGGAGACGAATCTAATTCGCACGTGGTGCCTGTAAGTCCTTGTCCTCCCGATATGATATGAATGTAATCTTTGAATTTTGTTGTAACTAACCCACGCCGTGATTTGTAGAATGCAAGTGCACATTGTCAAACGAATGCCAAGTGTAAAAGCCGGGTATCTAGACCCTCAAGCTATAGCCCAAACAAATTTTAATTACCCTAAACAGTGGACACTAGATGCCAAAGAGCTAGCTGCTGCAAAGACTCTTTGGGAAAAAGAGCGCATCCGTACGGTGAAACTAAGGGAAGAATCCCTTAAGGTTGCGGCATACATTGCCCTGGCTTTCTAAAATCTCCGACATCACTCTACTATATGGCTATCATACAACTTCGAGTAAGTTCAACTCTATACTTAAAGTTTTGTTCGATATTATTTATTCGATGCAAAAGAGCTTATCTAGTTCTATGATTAAATCCATGCAACAACCACTAGATTTGTATAGCCGTCAATGTCGGAAGGAGCATGGCATGGGTCTTTGATTCAATAGATAGGGACCCTGTGACATACAAAGACTTCATATTGATTCTCAAGACGTATACATATCGACAATCCTCATTAGGTTATATGTTTGTATACGTACTTGTAACGTTCACTTTTGGATTCTAACAAGTTGTATTTGCTAAAATAATTCGAACAGGGCAGTTAGGTTCTATGTCACTAATCATCACGGAAGGCATGATCCAGCAAGGAAGGAAAAGCTGGCTATAAAAACACTATGTGTGGTAAGTGTAACTTACTTCTTCAGTACTCAGTTACATGGCTGTCAAAAGCATTACTTAACATTTTCATATGCAAAACACACAGTGCCCCAAGCAGAAGCCTGGGAATGTACATTGTGGATACTATATATGTTCGATGATGAGTAACACCGGTGCCTACAGGAGACACCTCTTAAGGTTAATTTTGAACCTCTTCACCCGTAGTATAAAAACTTCGTACATGGTATGAAATACTAAACCAAAACTTGTTCTCTTGTAGTGGAGAGAAGAGAAAGAAATGAAAAGAGACCTATACAAGGATGACCAACTCTTAGAGCTCGTCGGCGACCTTTGCAACTTCATATTGGATCAGATTGTATACGTCAAAGGCGCCTACCATAACCGAGAGTCTGACTTAGGTAGAAATCCTCAGTACCAACACCTCTGTGAGACTGAAAGGCTAGCTCTAGGACGTTGATAACAATGTGTTTGGAATTTGTATATTTAATGATGGGTTGTATATATTCTTCTGAATTGGACTTGTAATTATATTTTATATAATACTTTTGTGCTTGTAGTCGGGGTCACGGGGCATTCGGCAACGCGAACGCGGTTCGTAACGTTGGTCGCGGGACGTTCGACAACGCGATTTTGAATTGTAAATTTGATTTTTTTTGCGGGAAAACGTATTGTAGGGGCGGTTATAGATTGAACCGCCCCTACAAACAGGTATTTGTAGGGGCGGCTGGTACTACATCCGCCCCTACAAATCGATTTGTAGGGGCAGCTGGTAATACGAGCCGCCCCTACAAATAGATTTGTAGGGGCGGCTGGAAACACCAGCCGCCCTTAGAAATCGATTTGTAGGGGCGGCCTGGGAACCGTCCCTACAGATACATGATTTGTAGAGACCATTGCGTAGGGGCGGCTGGGCAAACCGCCCCTACAGAGCCTCTGGAGCCGCCCCTAAAAATCATATTCTACGTAGTGCAGGCGCAACAGGCGTCTGACCGGCACATAAGGACACTTAAAAGACCACAAACAACAATAAAGAAGAAAGGCCTAAAACAGTGTTGTCAGCCAAGTGCTTTGCAAGGAGCTATTGTGAGCTTATATGGTTAGTTAAAAATGAGTTCGTTCTTGTTGTCCAAGTGCTCCAACACACTAGCGCAAGGGTACTACAAATGTTATTTTCTAGGGCTCGAAATGGTTGATTGTTACTCAGGATTTGTAAACCAAGTAGGAGCCAATATTCTCCAGGAAGAGCAAAGTCAAGTAAGACATGTTGCAAGGTTTCATCCACCATATCTCATAACTGGACAGAGAAACTTAAAATAACTATATAATGTCGGTTGCACTTTTTCCCTAAAGTGTTCAATCTATCCTTGAGAACAAACCAAAAGGAATATTTTCCACTTTAATTGACAACAAGATTTCCATAATCACTTAAATATTGATGTCGCAGGTGGTCACTGAATTTATCATATTGTTATTGTTGTTATTATTATTATTATTATTATTATTATTATTATTATATATATATATATATATATATATATATATATATATATATGCCTGTGATAACAATAACATTGAAGTACTTATCACTACATAAACTTGACCTTCTATGACAATTTCCTCATAAAAAATGAGTTATGTGTCACTAAATTACTCCATTTATGACATTTTGCATGAGGTGACATAGCTTAATGATGAAAATATGGCAGTCATCATAAAAGCCAACCCAAAATCATCATAACCTGCTAAGATGTCATATTTGTGAGAATTTTATACCAATGTTAACCCCATCATAATTGTTTAATGATTTTTTTTATAAAATGCATCATTTATGCTAGCAAGCATAGCCCACCTATAAGAGTGGAGTGGGTCCCACTGCCACATTGTCATACATGGTCCACCCGTCAGGCTTCCCTACTAGCTATCGTATCCCACAGGATTTTCATGCCTAAAAGTATCCAAGATTTTTAAGGCTCCAATAGATTTTTGTTTATTTTCCAAAGATTCTTGAACCAAGATGGGATGGAATTCATTTAGGTTTTATTTTTTAATTTAAATAAAATAGTAAGTCTTTTCATCCTTCCTAACTCCATCTACGCCAAATATTTTTTTGGGCTAGGGGAGCAACAGTGAGCAGACCAGCCAAAGAAGGGAAGGAAAGAAGGCACATTCCTTGACCTAACCTGGTTCAGTTGGTCCTAGAGACTACAACCCTCCGCTTGAGCACTTCCCACAAAAACGAAAGAACGACTTCAGCCATTCTCAGCGGTGAGTTTCACGGCGTTGTTTTAAAAAATGCCACACCATGTAAAACAAAATAAAACATGGATGAAACATCAATTCTCAATGCATAGTTTCGTTCCAGTTTTCATAGGCATTTAGTTTGATAACTCATATAAAGTTGGTAATCGTGCCAAAAGAGTTTAGACTAACTTATGCTCTCTCTTCAAATGTTGCCATTGATAAAAAAAAATGCCTATGTGGCAGCCTATTAAATACTGAGACGAAACTTACATGAAACTCTCACTGAGATTGGCCTTCCACCTACCAAATCACCCTTCCGTTTCATTTGGCGTTTTCACTATACAACTACATCCTATGGCAATTTTTAAATGATGCCATTTTAACCGGTAGGATATGCCTAATTTTGCTGAACTTCACTGTTGGTATTTATTTTTGTAGAAAACCAAAAAATCCTTTGCACAAGTACTTATATACAGTATTAGAATCCATTGTAACACAGAATTGGGCCCTGGTCTACCAAAGGCCTTGGGCCACCACCTGGCTCTCTGGGGCTGATATTTATGTTGCACTTTACTTTACTTTCTTAGCTTTTGTATCAGTGCTTGGGATAATATTTTGTGTCAAGAGTTTCATAGGGATTCAATAGACATAAAATTGGGTGAGATTTTCATGTTCCTTTAAAATGTTTGACTGAAATTGCAATACTTGAACAAATTTCATCCAAATGAAAAATAAAACTACCAAGATATATATTTATGATGATGACCAATAGAACCAAAAATTCTTAATAAAAAATCCACCAATCTTTCTCCTTACTATCTGCTATATAATTTTTGACCGTGCCTAAATGTTACCCCAGTCTTGTAATTGTCACTTTCCACCATATAATATGACGGCCACCGCAAGGATTATTATTGACTCTATACCTAAGTGTGGGCATATGTAAGCAATGAATGAAGACTAGACCCTTTTCCAGTCTTGTGTTGTACTAGCTGAAATAAGTACGGGTTGTTTGTTCTTAACCCTCAGTTAACCAAAAAAATGGAAGTATACATAAGAGGCCCAATAACACTTCTAGCTCCAAGCCCATTTATAGAGCCCTATGTATATAATATCCTACCGAGCCACCTTACTGCAAAAGCTCACGCCCTCCAATTATCATAACCAACTAGCTGCCTCCATTAACCCATAGCCACCATTTGAACCCTAATTAAAGGCATGTTGGTATCGACCCTGTAGTCTGGAGTCAGCAACATGCGCCACCACTCGGTCAACATCCAATCCTTTGAGCCATGCATAGGTGCCTCGCTCTAGGCCTTCATGCCGACACCATGACACTCGCTCCCTCCAACATGTGGATGCCAACCTTCCGTAACGACGTGGTAGCTAAGGCAACTCTTCCTCCATGAAGGGGTAGAAGGAAGAAACCTGCACTTGGATAGGCACCACTATTCACCTAAACGATCATTTAGCCCGTTTTATACACTGTGTAAATGCTACACAGTTGTTTGTTTTTTTGGTTTAGTCAACTATTTATTCTGTTTACATGGTTATTTTGCCCGTTTAAATGGTCATTAGCCAGAATAATGGCTAACCAACAAGTGACCAACTATTTACTTTTTAACATTTTAAGATAACACTATTGGGCTCAAATTTGACACAATCCAGCAGATCCGATGGCGGTGGCAAGCCGAGATAAAGTGATGAGAGGATAGGAGCGCCTAGTATGTGATTACAACCTCGTCCAAGATTTGTTTTCTGATTTCTGTGAATGTTTGGATGTGTATGTGTAAATTCATCGGTTAGTTCTGTCAAGACTGAATACAAATAGCAAAACTGAATTGTTCTCTTTTTCCTTTTTGTCAATGAATCTCAGTCCTGAGTTTTTATCTACCAGAGACTTATAAAATAACCGAGGAGAACGGAAACATTTGGTTTGGTCCACCCAGTCTATTGCTTCACCTCCACTACTTGATCACTCCACTTTAGCTCCACTAGCATCATTATGATCGGTATGTTATTATCCTTGTTTTTGGTAGTTTAGGCTATAATCAAAACTATCATTGCTTTGTTAGGTCCCATTATTCTTCCATATATGCTTCCACCTCACTGCCCCTACCTCCATTTATTACCAGAGCCTAGAAAACCCAAACTATAAACGAACCACTTCATATATAGACGATTCTGTGGTGCTCCAAAGGACAACGAGTCCATCATATAGGAACAAATAATAGCACTGATGAAAGCTCCAACATGAGAAACATAACTAACAATTAAACAAGGGATATCTCAAATATTCCCTCTGATCCAAATTATAAGTCGTTCTGACTTTTCTAGATACATATTTTGTTTAATGTCTTTAGACATAATATATATTTAGGTGCATAGATAAAGTTGTACCTGGAAAAGTTAAAACGACTTATAATTTGGAACGGAGGGAGTAACTAATTTTAATTAGCTAGACAGTAAAAGAAAAGGGATTTTCATACTTGTTACATGTGAAGTTGTGGCATGTACCCTACCATCTGCTCGGCAGTGGGCCAAAACCTTCTTCGGAGAAGGATGGCGAGTGGTCAAAGGTTTAAGGGTCCTACTTGGGAAGACTGAGACAACGCCATTCATGCCTAAAGGTATGTAAAATAGTATAATTAAGATAAGCTAGATTATTCATGCATGCCATACTATTTCAACTGTCGATATATCAATTAAAAGTTGATATATTTATTGGGTTCATCCAGCTATCCCTTGATATTGCATTGAGGTTCTCAAATCTCAATGCAGAATCACAAAAAAAAAGGATTGAAAAGAAGGGTTTGTTAGTTGTCACAAACCACAGTTTATGTGCCTCTTCTTCGCTTAGCTTGGCGGCAAAGCCATTTAAGCTTCTCTTGTAACTATGGAGGATCCTGTTTGAAGCTGAGCTGCAAAGGACAAAATAGTATATAGGTTCACACTCCAAGCTTTGTTCAGTAAAATATGAGAATATAAAATTTCCACAAAATAGTATATAGGTTCACACTCCAAGTTTTTTATTTGAAATGCTGTATGTATACCTGGTATTCACTACTAGGAAAGAAGAACAAGAGAACATGCATGCAGAGTTTTTTTGTTCTGAAACAAAGGCGCCGCACAGAATAATTATTCCTGTACAGCAGTTGCATACGCAGTATATACGAGTATATGACAACTAATTGCCTTACCAAACAAGAAAAAAAAAGTCCTGCAGCAAACTGCAAGCCGAAACATGATTTGTCCAGAAATGGTCAGGTGTTACTCTCTGGTGAAAAGAGAATTTCAGACCTGCCGTCGTGGAGGACCAGCAGGTCGTGATGAGCAAACTCTACAGCAGAGAAACCTTCAGGCTCTGACGCATCAGTGCTGGGTAGGTGCCCCAGGTACACGATATAGACCTGCTTATATATCACGATCAAATAGATGTGATAAAATTGCGTAGCTAGATTTTATGCAGATCCTGGGGGAACAGGACACAACCAATAAGGATGGGTCAATGATCCGTCAGACCTGCTTCCCATCGCCGATGGATTCAGAGGCACTCAGGCAAGCGGCTAAGACAGTGACGAGGAGGAGAAGCAGCAGCAGTGTTCTGGGAAGAGGCATCGTATCCTACATGTGCACGGAAGCTTGGTGCAGCTCTGCTCTACCATATATATATATATATACACGTATACATATACGTGTATATATATATATATACGTATACGTATACGTATATATATATATACATATACGTATATATATATATAAGAGATAATATATTACAATACATATTACATGCCATGATCTTTGATTTGATGTTTGCAACATCAATCATTCGGGCGTGCAAGACCATACCAAAGAATACCCCGAAGGATAAGACCGTGCGCGACGAAGGACAGCGCAAAAGGAATATGCAGTCACTCTACTGTAGCCAGGACAATTATTCTCCGTCCAGCTATCCAGGCAACAGTAAAGGATGATAATTGAAGACGCGAGATGCTTCCTTAAGCACGAAGGCTCCTCAGACGATGACTTCGCCTCGAAGGAACTTCAGATAAGCATGAAGGACACTCCCTTCGTGCTATAAAGCGAGAAGCCAGGCGCATTCATCCAGAATGGGGATTCAGCATCGGAGCGAACCACCAGACACCGAAGACACCACACTCCACTCTCCACTCCACTCCACCAACTCTCCACTCACACATACACATGAAGACATGATCTCAGAAGCACTCTTGAGACCCATCCACGAATAATAGTAATCACCCACTAGCATTGTATCACTCCACCTTTGTAAATTACAGAATAAGGGAGGTCCCCGTGTTCCTCCTGAGCTTGTAAGGTAATCCCTCAGGTTTGTGCTAAGTGTTTGGGGTTTTCCGAAAGGGAAAGCCATATGTAAGCTTGCTCTGTGAAAATAAATTAAGCTTTCCTGTTTTAATCCTTGTCTTTCTTTAAGCTCGTTCATATGGAGCGATGTCTCTATGCTAGGGACCCTAGAGGAGAAGCCTCTGCGTGTGTTGTTCTCGTGTTAGCCCTGGTAGCGGCATTTGTAGAGAACCCTGTGTGCGCAGAGAAGTGTTTTCTTCGGGTGGAACTGCCTGGGGAGACGATAGAGCCTGAGTTCTGTGTGTTCGTGGCTGGGGATAGCGAGGGAGTAGACCGGGTTAGCCTGGTTCTGAAGCTAGCTAGTGATGCATACGGTGAGTACCGAGTAGGACTGTCACAAGCATAGTCGCACGACCGGCTGAAATATTGGTCTCGCCAGCCTGCAAAAGATCCTGAGAAATATTAATCAGCATACTCATTAATCGCACTTATATTCAATAATCGCACTCATACTCACTAATCGCACGCATCCTGCATCCATAAAGAAATACGAAGTGCTCCAAATAGCTACGCGCATAGTGCTCGAATAGTGAAAGAAGACGAGTGCCTGAGCCACTCCCGAGTGAGTGCTCGCGCACTGTTCATATTCCGAATTTGAATAGTAGCGGGTATTTTGAATAGTGCCACGAATTTGAATAGTAAACGCTGAATTTGAATAGTGCTATGAATAGTAACTCGAGAATTTTAAAATTTGAATTTTGAGTTCGAGTTTGTTGCAACGGTTTAGCGGATCCCCTACGCAGTGGTATCGGAGCCAGGTTATTAAAATTTGAATTTAAGGGATTTACTTATATTGTCAAGCTTAAAAAGTTTGTTAGTACAACCTCAGTTAAATACTTTACTTATAATGGATACTTTAGATAGTCAGATTCAATATTATGAGAAAAAATTAAGTAAGATTCCTGAAGAATATAATACATCTATGACACGCAAATGGTCTGCCATAAGAGAAAATGAACTTTACTTTAGATGAGAGTTATGTAGACTTGATAATATCAAGAAAGATAGAGAATTGAAGAACAAATATTTTAAAACACCTGTCGTGATAAAGAAGCAGGAAGATGAGTTAAAAACAAAAGATAAAGAGACTCATAAAGCTAAAGAAGTTGTGCAGACAAATAATATTGAATACATTACAAATGAACAAGAGCAATGGGAGATTAATAATAAGTTTTTATTAGAAAGCTATGAAGAAGAAAATAATGCTGAGAGTTACAAAGATTTTATAGACTCTTTAGATGATGAAGAGTTATGCAATCTAGATAATGCAATGAAAGGGTTAGATATAATATCTGAAAATATTGATAGCTCAATAGAAACAAAAATAGAATTAATGAATCAAGAAGACTGTGAGCATGATTGGATAAAAGGAAGAGGTGATTATAATATAAAATGTACTTTTTGTATATTTTACCCTAGTCAAGAAAACAGACTTACATGTAGTAAATGTTTAAAGCAAGCATGTGCTTCATGTCTAAGAATTAATAACCAAAAATGGAGGCAAGAAGTAGAGCTAGAACCAGAAGATAAACTACTAATAAGTAGAGTCAGAAATTTGGAGAATAGAATAATTAGCTTAGAAGCTGAATTAGAAGAGCTAAGGAGTAAAATAGAGCTCAATGAAGTAAATAAGATCGAAGAAAATGAAAGAGGCATGACCGAGTTAAAGGATCAAGCCATATCAAATAGAAAAAATGATAATGCTATACAATTAAAAGATGCCATAATAAACTTTGATAGCAAATATATAGTTAAATTACCATTCAAAGAAATCATAGGAATAAGAGTACCTGTAAAAGTAAAATTAACGCCTAATATCTCCTATAAAATATTAGCGTTAGTAGACACAGGTTGTACAAAAAATATTATACATGATAAATATTTTGTAAAATGTCTAGAGATAGTTCATACAATAGATCAAGATAAAGCAGAAATATCTACTGATATGTCAGGAATAAAAAAGGTTCATAATCAACTAGCTTATGATGTTGAGGTACAAATAAATAACACAAAATATATAATGGATGAAATTACAATAAGAGATTTGTCTATGATACATGATGATATGATATTAGGATTAAGATTTTTACAATTCTCTTTACAAACAACAATCATATATGAGCAAGGAATAATATTTATTCCTTATCAAGACAACATTCCATATATAATGTAAATGAAAAGTCTATAAATTCTAATCCAGAAAGACCAACCTAGAACTCCAAGGATCTGATGAAAAGGTCCCTGATAATCATATACATGAAAAGTTAGGTGAAAGTATAGAAGATTTTCATATAGCAAACTCATGCATAGAATGTATCAGTCTGCAATCATAGCACCAAATTGGTATAGAGATATAAAATCTAAAAAGGATATAGATAAAATTGTAACAAAATTGGAAGATATTCAGATAATCGGAGAAATACCAATGAAGCATTGGGATAAAAATGGAATAGTATGTAAGATTAACATAATAAATCCTGATTATATAATCAAGACAAGTCCCATAGAAGCAACACCTAAAGATATAGAAGAATTTAAGATGCATATCGAAGAATTAATAAAATTAGGAGCTATAAGAGAAAGTCGAAGTCCTCAAAGATCAGCTTCATTTATAGTTAGAAATCATGCTGAAATAGCTAGAGGAAAGTCAAGAATGGTTATTAATTATAAAAGGCTAAATAATAATACTATAGATGATGCTTATAATATCCCAAATAAGCAAAAATGGATAAATAGAATACAGGGAAGCAAATATTTTTCAAAATTTGATCTAAAAGCTGGGTTTTGGCAAGTAAAAATGGCAGAAGAATCAATAGAATGGACTGCTTTCACATGTCCTTAAGGTCATTTTGAATTGCTAGTAATGCCCTTAGGATTAAAAAATGCCCCTGCTTTATTTCAAAGAAAAATGCAAAATATTTTTAATGAAAATCAAGAATTCATATTAGTTTATATTGATGACTTATTAGTATTCTCAAAATCCTATAAAGAACATATAGCTCATCTGGAAACCTTCTTTAGAAAGGTAGAACAGCATGGGTTAATATTGTCTAAAAGAAAAATGGAGATATGTAAGGAAAAGATAAACTTTTTAGGTCATGAAATAGGAGAGGGAAAAATTTATTTACAAGATCATATTGCAAAGAAAATTTTAGAATTTCTAGATGCCATGAATGATAAGAAAACCCTGCAGCAATTCTTAGGAATAGTAAATTGTGCTAGAAATTATATTGAAAATTTAGCTAAGCTAGCTGGTTCATTATATGCAAAATTAAGAAAAAACGGGCAAAACATTTTAATTCTGAAGATATAAAGTTAGTAAGATCTATTAAAGAAAGGGTTAAAGACTTAAAACCCCTAGAGTTACCTTTAGATGATAATTATTTCATTATAGAGACTGATGCATCCAAGTTAGGATGGGGTGCAATATTAAAACAAAAACCACACAAGTACTCTCCAAAGTTAGAAGAAAAAAATGTAGGTATGCTTCAAGAAAATATAAGCTAAAAGCAATAAACAATACAGATAGGGAAATTTTAGCTGTTATAAATACAATAAATGCTTTTAGACTATATCTAGGATTTAAAGAGTTCACAGTTAGAACCGACTGTGAAGCTATATGTAGATACTACAATAAAGTCAATAGTAAGAAAAGTTCAACTAGACGTTGGGTCTTATTTGAAGATATTATTACTGGAAATGGTTATAAAGTAATATTTGAGCATGTAAAAGGCAAAGATAATACATTGCCTGATATATTTTCACGATCTTCTATTTTGCAGGAATGAAGAGAGGAACAAGCCCTATTGGGGTGAATGTTTCAGCTTTGGAACTGATAATAAGTTAAGAATTTTCCCACCAAATACCTATAAATTTAAGCCTCGAGACCATATTGTTCTAGATGACATACAAGAATGCATTCTAGATTATTTCTGGTTTCAATATAACAATAAAAGAGAAGATAAATGTTATATGCTAGCTATATTAAATAGTCTTGCTGAATATTTTCATATGATTAATGGCAAAATACAACCAAAAGAATCATCTAGCAATATGGAGATAAAAGCCATATATGTTATATATATGGGAAAAACACCAGGAATTTATATATCATTTAAAGAAGTTATTGCTCAGCAGATAGAAAAAGAAAAAGATAGAGAAGTGTCTTGGAAAAAATATTTAGACATTGATCAAGCTCTTTCATATGCAATAACTATTCTGGGAGTAAACTATTATTTAGAGCCAGCAGCTAAAGACTATATCCAGAAATATAAGAATGCCAATGAAATAAAACCAATATGGGCAGGGCTAAATATAAGAAAAGAAGGATCTTCTAGACCGCATACATATAAAGAGAGGCGGTAAAAAAGATATAGATCCATTGAATGAAGAATATGTTAACACTAAGATAAAAGAAAAATAGAGACAATGACTCTTCAATGGAAGAAAGACATAAAGGAAGAAATCTTACAAGAAATAAAAGGTGAAATAGATGCAAAATTTGAAAATATAATGAAAGACTACGAAGTAAATATTAAGAAAGATTACGAGTCAAAATGAATATACTGAGATATCGGACTATGATGAAAATGATGATGAGATGTTGGACATTCGTGGTCATGGACAAAGACCAGAATATTAGATCTCAATATGATGAAAAGAATATCGTGAATTGTTGTCCTGATGAAATATGGCAACCTGAAGAAGTGGACAACGAAGAAAATATTGAAGAGTCAATATAGACTCAGTTCAATATCAATATATATATACAAGAAATATACTCCCTATATTGATAAGGTGTTATCAACAATTTGCCCGGGGGAAGAGATAATATATTACAATACATATTACTTGCCATGATCTTTGATTTGATGTTTGCAACATCAATCATTCGAGCGTGGAAGACCATACCAAAGAATATCCCGAAGGATAAGACCGTGCGCGACGAAGGACAGCGCAAAAGGAATATGCAGTCACTCTACTGTAGCCAGGACAATTATTCTCCGTCCAGCTGTCCAGGCAACAGTAAATGATGATAATTGAAGACGCGAGATGCTTTCTTAAGCACGAAGGCTCCTCAGACGATGACTTCGCCTCGAAGGAACTTCAGACGATAAGCATGAAGGACACTCCCTTCGTGCTATAAAGTGAGAAGCCAGGCGCATTCATCCAGAATGGGGATTTAGCATTGGAGCAAACCACCAGACACCGAAGACACCACACTCCACTCTCCACTCCACTCCACCAACTCTCCACTCACACATACACACGAAGACATGATCTCAGAAGCACTCTGAGACCCATCCACGAATAATAGTAATCATCCACTAGCATTGTATCACTCCACCTTTGTAAATTACAGAATAAGGGAGTCCCCGTGTTCCTCCTGAGCTTGTAAGGTAATCCCTCCGGTTTATGCTAAGTGCTTGGGGTTTCCCGAAAGGGAAAGCCGTATGTAAGCTTGCTCTGTGGACATGAATTAAGTTTTTCTGTTTTAATCCCTGCCTTCCTTTAAGCTCGTTCAAATGGGACGATGTCTCTATGCTAGGGACCCTAGAGGAGAAGCCTCTGCGTTTGTTGTTCTCGTGTTAGCCCTGGTAGCGGCGTTTGTAGAGAACCCTGTGTGCGCAGAGAAGTGTTCCCTTCAGGTGGAACTGCCTGGGGAGACGATAGAGCCTGAGTCCTGTGTGTTCGTGGCTGAGGATAGCGAGGGAGTAGACCGGGTTAGCCTAGTTCTGAAGCGAGCTAGTGATGTATACGGTGAGTACCGAGTAGGACTGTCACAAGCATAGTCGCACGACCGGCTGAAATATTGGTCTCGCCAGCCTGCAAAAGATCATGAGAAATATTAATCAGCATATTCACTAATCGCACGCATACTCATTAATCGCACGCATCCTGCATCCATAAAGAAATACGAAGTGCTCCAAATAGTTACGCGCATAGTGCTCGAACAGTGAAGAAGTTTAGTGTCTGAGCCACTCTCTGTTGAGTGCTCATGCACTGTTCATATTCCGAATTTGAATAGTAATGAGTATTTTGAATAGTGCCGCGAATTTAAAATAGTGAACGCTGAATTTGAATAGTGCTGTGAATAGTAACTCATGAATTTTAAAATTTGAATTTTGAGTCCGAGTTTGTCGCAGCGGTGTAGCGGAATTCTCTACGACATATACGTATGTATATGTATATATATATACATATATATATATATATATATATATATATATATATATATATATATATACACGTATACGTGTGTGTGTGTATATATATATATATATATATATATATATATAAGCGTGTATCATCAGGCTCATCGACAGGATGGGATTTGCTTGGAGCAGCCGCGCACCAGCTTGCAGCGCTGATTGCTTCCTCCGTAGCCTTTAATTTGTCCTGGTGCTCAGCGTGCTGAGGCGTATCATGCCTTTTCACAGCAGCTGTTTCGACCAGAGCCGAGATGTTTGCTGATAGTCTGCTGCCTACAGCCTACAGGGAATTGATTATTTGGCCACGTCTTTGGGGAAGTGTACATGCACATGAAAACAATAACTGTTGGATTATCGAAACTGATGGCAAGGGGTATGTCTCGGTGCAAATTGGTTGGACACGCAGTGGATATTGCTGATTCCCATTATGCATAATAGCACAAAATAGACAGTACATCAGAGACGGAATAACAGCACTGTATGCATCTCTGATGTTAGACGAGTTGCAATTCAAGCCTGTCATGGATTGATGTGCATGGAAGTCACTACGTGAAAAACAGTTTGTACCAATGAGACTTTTTTTAGAGGCGGCTGGCATTGGAGCAGCCCCTACAATGGTGTGCTCGGGCTCCAGCACAGCAGCCGCCCCTACAAATGGCACAGTAGGGGCGGCTGGTAATACGAGCCGCCCCTACAAATGCCAGCCGCCCCTGCTGTGTCCATTTGTAGGGGCGGCTGAATCACCAGCCGTCCCTACAAATGCCTGCTATATATACAGCTGTTGGGGAGAAAAATATCTCCTTCGTCCTCTCGACCTCAGCCCGAGACGCCGCCTCCAGGCTTTTCCCTCGCGTCGCTCTCCCGTGGCGTCCGTCGCGCCACCCTCTACCGTCGTCTCCACCTCGGCCTGGGCTGCCGGCCTTCGGCGCCGCCACCACGCCGACCTAGGGTTTCGGCACAGAACTGTCCTTGGCCCGGGCTCAGCGGCACACCGGCGCGGGTGGCCTGCTCAAGGAGGTGGAGTGCATGAACACGCCGAGGAGGTGAGTTCATCTTTAGATCGATCTCGCCTCCCGTCCCCACTGCTACCACTGCTCCAACTCCAGTGCGTCTCTACCTAACCTCTTCCTGCTCCTCAATC
Source organism: Miscanthus lutarioriparius (assembly GCA_904845875.1). NCBI lineage: Eukaryota > Viridiplantae > Streptophyta > Magnoliopsida > Poales > Poaceae > Miscanthus > Miscanthus lutarioriparius. The sequence continues at coordinate 97,636,462 of CAJGYO010000003.1, read as the reverse complement.
CTCTTCTTGATCCAGCGTGGAGGACCGGAGGTTGATTCTCAAGCGAGTGGAAGATCAGCTCGGTGATGGAGGTGCCGATTAGGGTGGCCATCAGGTCGATCGTCCCACTTAATCGAGGTATTTCTTGATTTCTATACAACTCTTCTTATAGAATAAGTATCTGTTATTATGTTTTCAAATAATGAGTTCTGAGTCATGTTTCATTCTTTATTCCAAATCTTGTTGACTATTTCCTAAGAATGATCCCATCAGAGAAAAAAACAGATGAACACGCAGAGCAATAATCTGACAATGGCTGCGAAGCGCTTTGACTACATCACCAGGTAGTGGATACTAATAGAATAATGCAATAATTATTTTCCAATCATTGTTTTCATTTGATTAGTGACTTAGTCTATTGAGGATGCATGTACTAAAACCGTCTACAGATTTTGCAGGCTCTTAGAGGAGATTGAAATTTCAAAGATAAAGTACGTAATGACCAGCACAGAAATTGATGCTCCTATTATAGCCTCGATAGATTTCAGGTTTTTTACATGTACACCTTTCCGTTGTTTACTTCTTTGGTACATAGTTCTAATTGTAGAATTGGTTCTCTTGCCATTTCCTGAATAGGTTTCAGGTTTTTACATGCTCTCCATTTTTTGGTTCAGCAATATATATTTGACCATGACTCATGGACACAAGAGAAAGATATGTCATTTTGGGACTGCCAAAGTGTTCGGTGAGTAAATTCTTTCAGCTATAGATTATCAGAGTGGTCCTAACTTCCTATTTAAATTTCAGCTTCATCTTATAAAATTTTACAGGTTTATATGAGTGGTTCATCACACATATTCAGGTATCTCCTGAGTGGATTCTATATTTTATACAGATTCAAGCTTCTTCAAAGGAAAGGTGTGTTTTCATAGTGCTATGGTAACCTCCCTATTATTATGTTATCCAGGGCTTTATATTTACCACATAGATTATGCAGGGGTGATGCAATTAACCTTTTCCCGCTCAGTCATGCCAGAAAATATAACATTCAATACTAGAATTGGTGTCAATTTTTCAGCCTTTGCCTTCTTGAGTCATAGAGTCAGGATGATGATAAGGATATTGAAAATTGACTGCTGCAGTCTAGGCTATGTCGCAACATGGAAAACTTAATTAGTTCGGCCTATAAACCCCCAAACGATAAACCTGAAGCCAGGCGTTGGCGGCGGCTTCCATCGAGGCGATTTCGAGTGAAGCATACTCTCCATTGCCGGTAAATCCACCTTCCTCCAACCTACTTGCACGCATTTTGTGATAGCATTGGTATCATAGCGTGTTCTTGCTCCCGAAATCTCATCTCCCCTCTTTGCTTTACTGTGCGCCATTGTGTTTCATTTTCATGTCAAGCGAATTGCTGCTCTCCGCAAAAATGCCAAGTTTGAATCTTGAATACCTTCTCTTTGTGTGGTTGTTAGAAAGATATTTTTTATCTGGTTATAAGCAAATAACAGTATCCGTCTTAAAAAACCCCTAGCTTTTCATGGTTTGAAGTTTTGGATCTACGATAAGCCGGCAGTAATCGCTTAGTGACTTGCAAGATTCGGCAATAATCGCTTACAGTTTTAGAGTTCGGGCAAAGTTGCGACGGGCAAATCATGTCAGTCTCTTCCGATCACATACTCGGGTTCTGGGATCCGCTCTCAACTAACAATTAAAATAACAATTAGTATGATTTACTACCAGATTTCATTCCTTTATGCAAAAAGACCACCAGCTAAACAATCGAAACTTTCATATTGACGTAAAGATAATATATGAAATGTTTGGGCTGTTCTATTTCCCCGTCAATCATCGATAAATGTATTAATTGTGGAATGCTTGCGTGGCAGGTTTGTGTGGTAAGGAATCCTAGTTAGGGCTGCTATGGAGTCAGATGGATCCATACGAATCAACTATGGAGAATATGAACACTGGAAGTATGACAAGTTTGCCTGCGTCGTCAACAACATGTTGCTCCGCCGAGAAAATGTAGACTTGCATAAATTCCAGGTGTGCTTTAAAGGCTACCATCTCATAAACTTCAAGGATGTGAGAACGTGGATTCAATATGCCGTGAATCATGGTGTCGAAGTGCTAGATGTGAACCTGGGTCGGTATGGCAAGACTTTTCTGCCTCGTTGCATTTTCACTTGTCGTTCGCTTCAGGAGCTAAATTTACAGATGGGAGAAGCTCCTGAAGATGATCTTGAGCATGAGGGGCTTATGTTGTCAGACAAAATATGTCTTCCTTCCCTCAAAAAGTTGAATCTCTGTGATGTGGAGGTGGATACTTTGTCTCTTCAGCAAATCATTAGTGGGAGCCCTGGCCTAGAGGACGTGCATTTGAGCAACTCTGCACAACATCTTGAGCTTGTAAAATCAAACATGCTAAAAACGCTATAACTTCATGGCTTCTTTGGTCGAGGCAAAGGACTCACTATTGCTGCCCCTCATCTCACTCACTTTGAGTGCATAGGCTGGCCACTGGAAGAAATTTCTTGGCAAAAACGGCCATTCTAGAGGGTGCACATATAGATACTTGGTGTTCTGGATGCACTTTTGATGGTCAGTCTGGTCTTATTGGTATTGTTTTGCATGCCAAGAGACTCGCATTATGCGGTTCTGACATAAAGGTATGCTTGACTCATGACAAGTTCCCCTGTTTCAGTGCTATGAATATTCTGAATGGAAACTGGTTGATCTTTTTTTTGTATGCTACTCATGACAAGCAATTTTTCATTTTTTTTCTAGTCCATCTGGATATGTTATGTATTTATTGTGTTTATAAGCAGAATAAAAGTGATGTTGAACAACTTCCTTTGATTAGTTGAAGGTCCAAAAAATTGCATAGACACTGGCAATGTTGTTGCTTGCTAGAAATATGATTGGCCATCCTTATTTATTGATGGTTTAGTGGTAGTTTATATAATGCTCTTGTGCTTGTGGTCAAATTTGAATTATATATATATATATATATGTTCTGGTCGAATTTAAATTGTAAATTTGAAATTTTTTTTGGGAAAAAATGTCTTCAGTAGGGACGGTTCCTACAAACCGGTATTATAAGGGCGGTACTGTACTACATTACTACCTAAATCAATTTGTAGGGATGGCTAGTAACACCAACCGACCAGCCCTTCTAAATCGATTTGTAAGAGCGAGTCTGAGGAACCGCCCTACAAATGCATGATTTGTAGAGACGGTATGGTAGGGGGGCTGGCCGAGCCGCCTCTACAAAGTCTCACCAGCCGCCCCTACAAACCATTCCTGTAGTAGTGAGTAATTCAAAAACCGTCATGGAATAATGCAATCCATGACTATTTTAGACCATCATAGATCTGCCCGCAAGGCCCACTTACTCTAACTCTGTGACGGAAGTATAACATCATGGACGAATTGCAACATCGCCAATAGATGCTTGCATGTATGATGATGTGGATGCTTGCATGGATGATGATGTGGATGCTTACATCACCATTCCAAACCATTAATTTTTTCCCTAAAATCCCAGCCCATTTATTAACAGGCCAAAACCAAAGGTGGACTAATTTTCAACCCATTTTCAGCAGAAGTATAACATCATGGACGAATTGCAACATCACCAATAGATGCTTGCGTGTATGATGATGTGGATGCTTGCATGGATGATGATGTGGATGCTTACATCACCATTCCAAACCATTAATTTTTTCCCTAAAATCCCAGCCCATTTATTAACAGGCCAAAACCAAAGGTGGACTAATTTTCAACCCATTTTCAGCATAATTTCAGCCCATATTTAGGCTATTTTCAACCCATTTGTAAGCCCATGCATCATACATGTCAGCCCATATAAACACATGCAACCCATATAAAGTATCCAACAACACATTAGATCACATACAACATCTGATCACATATAAGATTTATCCAAGAACATCAGATTACACAAGTTTCATCCAACATGAGTGACAAAATCAGATGACTAAGAGTTAAGTAAAAGAATTTGCGCTTGCAAAAAAAACTATAGCTCACATGTCCATCGCTTCCCTCCTTGCTTGTTGCAACCTGCAAATAAACAAAACAGCACAAAAGAGAATAAATAGCTAGCAATAAACTTTATTTGACAAATTGGAGTTCACGTGACCGTAGAAAAAAAACATAGTTTATAAAAGATACAGGTTTAGTTGCAGGATCTCAGTTGCAGCGATTTCTGCATCTACTCCTGTTTCAAGCTTGACGTAAAGTTAGTATAACACATAATCATTAATCTGTTTAAAGCATAAAATTGTTTTTGAATAGGATAAATGACAAGTACAAAACTTTTAAAAGAAACAAATGACTTCAGTCTATTATCAGACTAAATAATATGCAGTAATTAGGAACTCAGGTACCAGGACATTTATAAATATCTCTATTGTTAGATTCTGTAGACATTTCTGAAACTTCTGTACTGAAAAATGGTTACTATATGTGTAATTATTTGTGGTCATTCCTTGCATGATGAAATGACTTTCTTCGCTTTTTGCATGTAGCGTTTGTTTCAAGCCAAAAGGGAGGATCAGCAAGAAGCAGACCGTGTTTTGGAAAATTATGTTATGAAAAAGGTCAAGGACATTTTGTACCAAGCTCGTGTAGCCATTGCAAATGGTGCTGTCATTGGCTGATGTGCGGGCTGCTGCCAAGAAAAAAAATCATGCATCTTCAAATGTAGCATCTTATTGATGCATGGCCAAAGATAATCGGAATTCACGTCATGCAAATAGGTGTTTACATGAGCGCCTTAACCAGATGGGGGAACTTAATAATGACCTAATACTAGTATGGATGTGAATTCGTGTGTCTATTTATTGATTAAAGAAAGCACACTCTTAGTAGTTTATTTTTGAACTACTATACTTGTTTGGATGTAGGATCTTTATCGCAAATTGGATCAGGAGGTTCCAAAAAATCATAAAAGGCGCCTTGTAGCTCTACAAACAAATGTAAGTACATTAACTTGATACTTGTACCTATGAAATCGGTATTAATTATGACAAAAAAAAACTAGCTGGTCTAAACCATTTTAAGTAGACAATTGATATGTTTTGATGTCAGAATGACAACACGCAGTGCAGCAGTGAGGGAGTGGCCTCATGTTGATGGTTACTGTAGTTTCCAACTTTCCATCTTAGTTTTAACCTCATGGTAAGCTGTACTTCTAGCTGTACTGAAACTTGCCACCTCCACTAAGGAATTTATAATTTAGTCCCACGGGAATCTGAAGGTTTGATATAGCTAGTAGGTGATGAAATAGACTTTGAAATCTTGTGCATGTCTAAATAATTCTTTCAGCTCCGAATTTCATGGAATGCCAATTCATTTTATTTCTCGTCAGGGGCCACTATTCACTTGTATATGCTTCATGTATGGTGCTGGTGTAAAAGGAAATCATGTATAAGACAATTAATTAATGTTTATCAGTCCTAAAATCCAATTGATATTTACATGGTATTATCATTTTTTGCAGCTGCCCACTAGTTCATCCCATGTTGGTGAGGACTTGGATGGTGAGGACATGGATGGAGAGGATGAATTGGACATGGATGGCAGCTACATGGAAGGAGAGGACACGGAGGAGGACATGAATGAAGAGGACATGTATGAAGAGGACGAAGGGGACGAAGAGGACAGGGATGAAGAAGACATTGACGACAACAATGGGGGCAGCAATGCTAGATCATACATCGATGACTTCTGTGATTTGGGATATATATGGTAAGGTTGCTTTTGGCAGAAATAGCACATGGGTTGTCAAAGTGACTTTTGTCTATTGAACAACATAAGCTGGTGGCTGTCTTTTGTCTTTTGAACATGTATGGTCGTGGATGGTTAACTTAGTAGTAATTGGATGTTAGATGGACTTGGCTAAAACTAGGATGTCGTAGTAGGTGACATGGCTGTACATGCATAAATTAGGAGCAGCATATGGTGCTAGTAGTAGAATTTTAGATGTAATTTGTAAGGGCAGAACCTTTGGTATGTTGGCCCGTATTGAATGCTTTGTAAGCTTTTATGGAACTTCTAATATATATGCTTGATTATTGTGCTATGCATATAATGTGTTGTTGGTGCATATGGAACATAACATGTAATTGTGATATTTTCCTGTCATCTACTAATTTCTCTGGTGGTGATTTGAGAAAAAAAATTACGATTTCCTTGAGGGGAAACCATCAGGAAAATTAGGTTGAACTGACAAAAATTCAGTATTTAACCTGACGGTAAGCCTACAGTAAAATCAATTAACCTGACGGTTGCTGACAACGTACTGGACCTACTGACGTTAAATTTTTTTGTCACGCATCCGTCAAAGAAATACCGTCAGGAAAACATTTCTGTAGGGAGGCTCACAGGAAAATTCTATTTCTCTGTCAACCTATCCTTGATGGGATATGCCTGTTGGGTTCCCGACAGAATTAATTTTTCTGACGATTTTTCCCGCTTTCTTGATGGTTTTTTGGCACACATGAATAATGGTGTTTCCAGTAGTGACTTAAGTTCCACAAGCAAGACAGAAAGGCAGCAGGAAACTAAAATAAAAAGAACTTCACCGAAAAACTATATGGACTATCTGACAGTTCACTACCCAGATCACGACAATACTGCCAGTTCAAAACACCCCATCACTGTCGGATTTTGAACTGGCACAACCATACCGGCAGTGATGAGGGTCAGACATCACTGTCGGTTCCTACAAACCGGTAGTGTTATTCAAATTCACTGCCAGTTCTTTACGCAACCCGACAGAGTTCAGTTCCACCAACACTGTCGGTTCATGAGACCACCCGGCAGTGTAACCTCGAACATCATTGTCGGTTTGTGTCTTTAGCCGGCAGTGTTGTCGTAACCAGCACTGCCGGTTTGGGACAAGACCCGGCAGAGATGTCTAAGCCAACGCTATCGGTTTGTGGCTCAAGCCGGCAGTGCCATCTTGGCCATCACTGTCGGTTTGTTGCTAATCGGCAGTGATGGTTGCGACAACACTGCCGGTTTGTTGCTAACCGGCAGTGATGGTTACCGTTTACAGCAAAATTTGGAAGAAGAGTCATAGGGACTCGAAAACTCTCAAGATCATATCATCAAGGAATCAATTGCGCGCAGATCCGAACCAGCTGATTCGAATGCAAAACTGGAATCGGCTTTCTTTAGATAGCACCAGCGGATAACGACAAAGGCTATGATCGGTGCCAGGATGAGACATGTTGGGCTCTACAAAAAGGGAAAGATTAGAGTCTAAGTTATCTTAAATTAGGAATGTTTTCTCTAGGGTCAAAAATCGTGATGAGTCGTGCTTAGACAGGAGTCATGCGCAGGTCCCGGGTATAAATATCAAACCCCGGCTATTGTAAAAGACACATAATCAATCAAATACTAGTTATTTACTTTTTCGGCTCCGTCATGGCTTATACCTCTGTTCGTACGGCTGCATCGATCCGATCGACCTCCACTACGACTCTGGTATGAGTTAGTTATCGATTCTTATCTAGTTCAAGTATGGCTAAATCGATTCGGTCGACCTCCACTGCTCGAACTAGATTATGGTCAAGTTATCGGCTCTATCTAAGTGTGGCGTTCCTTCGGATAGATTCATTAAATTACTGATATTACTTATTGCTTCCATTATTTATTTAATTACAGCAATATCACTTCGCCCGATTGGGATTGATCTAGATCGGCCTTATATCTTTTTTAACCCATCGTTTGTTAATCTAAACTGGTCTAATTTGCACTTTAAACAATGAGTTATGTTTTATCGGCTATTTTACATCAATCTTGATCGTGCATAGCGTGCGGTTAAGGCATGTTTGATCTTGAGTAGATCTATTGGCTAGCTTAAAACTATTCCATGGTCTCATTATCACAGATCGTGTGATTTCGCCTCACACCCCACTATTAACACCGTGGAGTGGGGATCGTTATTGGGTAGATTTGTTCCTGAGAGGACATGACCTTAACTGTGCGCTATGCCTAAATCGGCTATTTTAGCCGATATCGAGCGCTTTCACGAATAGTTCGCATCACGAGATCGTTGAAGTAGCGATAGGTTGAAAGATGTGTTAGCCCCATGATCTTATTATTGTATTACGGCCTGCATGATTTTGCCTCATGTCCCACTGATATTAGTAATAAGTTAGGGTCGTCGAGTCTATTGTTTCTTCTGACCGCATGATTACGCCTCATGCCCCACTAGTCATAGCGATAGATGAGATCTAATATGTTCATTAGATTTACCTCTATTAAATGGTTAAATGATGATGAACTGTTTCTTTTATAAAAAAGGGGTTCGGTTACTTGCAGTCATTGGCTCAGCATGAACTAATTATTGTTAATATCTTATTGCCTTTGACCAATATTTGTTTAAAGAATGATATTCATTCTGAACGATAACCGATTCTTCTTACACAACCCCATGGGTTTTAACCGATTTATTCTTACGAATATGCTGAAATCGACTATTTAATCGATCTCCTTTCAAATCAGCTCTCTGAGCCACACATTCGGGACTGTCTGGCAACACCGGCATGTTCCGCCCTTACTTACTGACAAACTTTCTCTCCTTGTCAATTGCAGGGTTAAATTGACTGGCACGTCTCGGGAGGAGTGCGCAGAATCGACCACCCCTGCGCTGAAGCTAGGCGGATCTCGAACTCCATCAAGCGGACCCTTTTGGCTTGCTCGTGTGTCCTCGGCATGAGACGAAATTCCGTGTCGACAGCTACGACAACACTGCCGGTTTGTTGCTAACCGGCAGTGATGGCGCGTTCGCATTTTATTGTTTTATAATTTATTTTAATTTATATTTTTCGGGGAATCGGGTTTCGCTTTATATACGCTACGTAGACGATAGGTTCATCAATATTAAATATTAAAAATGTTACGGTTACAGTTCAAATGTTCTTATCAAGATCTCGATCCCTCAAAATAAAAAAGAAATTATTCGATAAGATGAAGCATACTTCTCGAACTTGTTACAATAATCTAGCGAGCCGCTCTGGGCCATACTAGTCCTTGAACTTCACGGATTATGCAATGGAAAATACTCCATCTTTTTCCAATACCTCGGCTAAGATGAGTTTTGCCAGCCCGATTGCAGTGCGATGATCTCCATGTCTAACAGCCTTTCGTGGTTATATTTCTTGCGCTGTCGTTCAAAAAAGATAATATCCAAAGAGGAATCAGTAAATCATATTGTTGAATTATTAACAGACATAAATGAATTGGGGATTATACACACCGACTTATCTACTTCTTCCGATTTCCCACCCATGTAGCGAAGCATTACCTACATTACATAAAACCCGCATACATTGTTTCCCACCGGCTGTTTTAGGTACTTCCCCTCCATTTCGACAACCTTGAATGGGACTTGTGTCCCACCGATATTTCTTCTTCGGACACTGTGCAACATTAAAAGGAGAAACATTAAAAAGCGATATGTGTGATTAGAAAATAATATGTTATTAGGATCGCTTACTCATTTAGCACTGCCACCAATGCATCCTGATGATGAAATAGTTTTTTCTTCGAGTCCCACACCTCAATCAGATTTTTAGCAAGATTGATACAAATGAAGACGAAATGGTTGCTGCAATCATAGAATCCTAATTATCGAATAATCTTAACAAAAAAAGAAGCATAAAATTAAAAGCTAAGAACACATACTCGCAGTTGTAGGCTATAAGTATGTGGGTTTTGTTCTTCATCTTGAATTCATCGAAAACAGCAATCAATCTCTCTTTCAGGTCTTCCACGTCACATCCATGGAGGCCTAAACATGTCTTCTCATTGACTCGCAATGGGTCCAAGAAGCTTATGGTATCCCATTTGCTTTTTAGTATGCAAAATTTTGCTATACACCTACATAAAATCATTGTAAGTGCTCAAAAGTTAACAATTTATGTCTCGAGAGAGTAGTTAATTGTAATATCATGCGTGTAGGGTACTTACGTAGGCATCAGTGATAAACTGGCTCATGCCATACATGTACCGCTTGTCCGTTCGGGACAGATGCATCCACTCTCGACCCATCTCTGCACAAAAAAATGCTGAGACAGTAATTACAAAGAATTAATAAGAAATTGAGCTTCATAAACAACAATTGTAGCTCGAAAGTTCCATTTTTCGAAAACATTATTGTATACTAATTATTGGAAAATTGAAATTGGTAGCCCCGGCCTTATAAATTGAAAATCGTAGTAAAAAATAATTATTGCACAATAATGAAGAACAACTATTCTACTCTACTTCCAAGAACTAATTATAGCATCACATACTAACAATGATGATCTTGACCACCATAGAATAATTAGCTAGGGATTTAAATGTGTTCATAGACACCAATCTTTTGGATGATGGATTCACCACAATTTGAGCCTTGCACAAATATCCAATTTGAAAAGTGCTCTCTAGAATGGAGAAAGAACTATAATGAGAATCAAGCAATGTAGCCATCAAAACGAAGCTAATTAAGCAACAAAATCAAACGAGTTGATGTTTGTTACTAACCTTAAAGCAAAAAGATCAAGCCATTCTTCAAAATCCAAGCGCTAGCTTCATGGTGAAGAGTAGCCGCAACAATGGAGGGAAGGGCCCAAACGTGCGCCTCTGTTTTCGGGATGGAAGAGAGGAGGAAGGAGAGGACGGCTGCAACCTTTGTGCTGTAGGCTTATCACCGTCGGTTCTTAGCTAGAACCGACAGTGATAGATCACAATCATCTTGTCTTGAACCGGTAGTGATAAGTTGCTGCCAAAACACTGTTGGTTCAAGCCACAAACCAGCAGTGATGTGGTCCTTCACTGCCGGTTTTAGCCCAGCCCCAATCATTTTCTCATTTTCAAGCTCATAACCGGTAGTGAAGGTACATCACTGCCGGTTCTCACAAATCCGGCGGTGATGAGGCCGGCAAAGATGTCCAAATCAGTAGTAGTGGTTTATCTCAAGAGATCGAGCACCAAAGGAAAAAAGGCTAACAAGCTACCAGAAACTACCTACAAAGAAAACTGAATCGGCTTTCTTGAGATAGCACCAGCGGATAACGACAAAGGCTATGATCGGTGCCAGGATGAGACATGTTGGACTCTACAAAAAGGGAAAGATTAGAGTCTAAGTTATCTTAAATTAGGAATGTTTTCTCTAGGGTCAAAAATCATGATGAGTCGTGCTTAGACATGAGTCATGCGCAGGTCCCGGGTATAAATATCAAACCCCGGCTATTGTAAAAGACACATAATCAATCAAATACTAGTTATTTACTTTTTCGGCTCCGTCATGGCTTATACCTCTGTTCGTACGGCTGCATCGATCTGGTCGACCTCCACTACGACTCTGGTATGAGTTAGTTATCGATTCTTATCTAGTTCAAGTATGGCTAAATCGATTCGGTCGACCTCCACTGCTCGAACTAGATTAAGGTCAAGTTATCGGCTCTATCTAAGGGTGGCGTTCCTTTGGATAGATTCATTAAATTACTGATATTGCTTATTGCTTCCATTATTTATTTAATTACAGCAATATCACTTCGCTCGATTGGGATTGATCTAGATCGGCCTTATATCTTTTTTAACCCATCGTTTGTTAATCTAAACTGGTCTAATTTGCACTTTAAACAATGAGTTATGTTTTATCGGCTGTTTTACATCAATCTTGATCGTGCATAGCGTGCGGTTAAGGTATGTTTGATCTTGAGTAGATCTATTGGCTAGCGAAAACTATTCCATGGTCTGTTATCACAGACTGTGTGATTCTGCCTCACACCCCACTATTAGCACCGTGGAGTGGGGATCGTTATTGGGTAGATTTGTTCCTGAGAGGACATGACCTTAACTGTGCGCTATGCCTAAATCGGCTATTTTAGCCGATATCGAGCGCTTTCACGAATAGTTCGCATCACGAGATCGTTGAAGTAGCGATAGGTTGAAAGATGTGTTAGCCCCATGATCTTATTATTGTATTACGGCCTGCATGATTTTGCCTCATGTCCCACTGATATTAGTAATAAGTTAGGGTCGTCGAGTCTATTGTTGTTTCTACGGCCTGCATGATTCTGCCTCATGCCCCACTAGTCATAGCGATAGATGAGATCTAATATGTTCATTAGATTTACCTCTATTAAATGGTTGAATGATGATGAACTGTTTCTTTTATAAAAAAGGGGTTCGGTTACTTGCAGTCATTGGCTCAGCATGAACTAATTATTGTTAATATCTTATTGCCTTTGACCAATATTTGTTTAAAGAATGATATTCATTCTGAACGATAACCGATTCTTCTTACACAACCTCATGGGTTTTAACCGATTTATTCTTACGAATATGCTGAAATCGACTATTTAATCGATCTCCTTTCAAATCAGCTCTCTGAGCCACACATTCGGGACTGTCTGGCAACACCGGCATGTTCCGCCCTTAATTACTGACAAACTTTCTCTCCTTGTCAATTGCAGGGTTAAATTGACTGGCACGTCTCAGGAGGAGTGCACAGGATCGACCACCCCTGTGCTGAAGCTAGGCGGATCTCTAGCTCCATCGAGCGAACCCTTCTGGCTTGCTCGTGTGTCCTCGGCACGGGATGAAATTCTGTGTCGACACGCATTTCTGGCACGCCCGGTGGGACACCACAATCATCATGGCGGCTCGCGACAACAACGACATCCTTATGGTACATTATGAAGATCTGCCTGATGGAGATAAAGGTGTCATCAGCAAAGCTACATAAGAGTTTCAGAACAAGTGTTTGTTGTCCTACACCAAAACACGTGACAACACAATTGTTCAGAAATTTCCACTACCAGGAGTTCTATTGCACGGGCAGATAGATACAACTGAAGCTGAAGACATGCGTTTCTTTATGGAAGTTGTAGACAAATCTGTTCGTGATGCCATATCAAGCCGTAATGAAGCTTTCTTGGACATATTCCACAACGCCATGAAAGAGGCGATTCATGGGTTTCTAGTTGATCAAGGTGGGCCGGCTTATTACAACATTCTAGATCCGTCGACCCAAGGGACTAATCAAGTCGGTACCAGCCATTAAGGAGCAGCACTAGCTGGTAATTGTGATGTCCAAGCAGTTCAGGGTTCATCTGAACAGGCTCAAGGAACTACTATGAATCAGATACAGTACAATCCTAGACCGCCAATACAGCATGTGCAACAGCCAGCGGGGCAAGGACAGAACCAGGTGATCAATTTTGGCACATCAGGCCACATACCGTCGTCGGCTCAAAAAAATAGCACCATCAATTCAAAGGATCCGTAGAGATATAGACCCTTATGTCTATAATCAAAGACTTCAAGCAACAAGCTAGCAAAGAACCCAACAGATCGAGATTCCACAAGGGTATCACTATGGCACAGATTATAACACCCTTCACATGATGCCAAATCTAGGATATCAAGGCACCCGAGATTTCAATCCACAGATGGGTCAGCAGGTGTAGAGGAATCCAAATCCGCAAGCTGATGAGTTATTGCTGAGGGTGATCGAGATGATGAAGAATCAGTTCGGTCTGAAGCCAAAAGGGCTAACCTTTTCGTACAAACGCCCATATCTAGAATGGTATGATTTGGTCGCTCTTCCCACAAATTACAGGCTCCCAGAGTTTGCTAAGTTCACTGGCCAAGATAGTACAAGCACGATAGAACATGTCAGTCGGTATCTTACACAATTGGGCAAAGCATCAGTTGAGGATGCCCATCGAGTTCGTTTCTTCTCCTTGTCCCTATCAGGGCCAACCTTCACTTGGTTCTCATCACTACCAGTCAGTTCCATTGCCAATTGGGCTGACCTAGAGAAGAAGTTTCATACATATTTTTACACTGGGACCAGGGAAAAGATGATAACCGATCTGACAACTATAAGGCAGAAGACTAGGAATTTGTGCTTCTCCTTAAACTTGGCTGATGATCAACTAGCTGCTTTAGCTGTTCAAGGAATGCTGTCAATGTGGAAAGAAAAGCTACTGGGATAAGAATTTGACAACTTGGGTCAATTGGCTCAACGAGTGGCAGCGCTCAATAGCCAATTCTAGAATATGCGCAGAGATACCCGATTTTAGAAGAGTACCACAATAGCTGAAGCTTATGATCCATACTCAGTCGATGACGGCTATGAAGATGAAGAAGAAGAGGTTGCCACAGCTGAATGGAATTGGGGCAAGAAGACAGTAATGGTGCCAAATCCTTGTGGAAGAGGAGTCGAGGAGAGCTATGACTTTGATGTCACCAAATCAAACAAGCTCTTCGATTTCTTACTTGAGAAGGGGCAGATCAAGTTGCCCGATGGTCATGTTATGTTGCCCCCTAATCAATTGAAGAATAAGATGTTCTACAAGTTCCATAATGCTACCTCTCATTTCACTAATGAATGCAGAATCTTTCAACATCATATAGAGCGCTATTCAGCAAGGGAGGCTCAAATTTGACACGTCTCAGAAAATGAAAGTTGATGATAATCCTTTCCCAGGAGATCAGAATATGGTTGATGCTAGACTAATCAAAGGAAAAGCTAAGGTCCTAACATCGACCAAATCAAGAGAAGCTAGAATAATCAATCCCAAGATGCAAATATCGGCTGACGAGTACAGAGAGATTAGAAGACGTCACGCCAAGCAAAAGAGCCGATACGAGCAGGGGGAGACGTCAAAAAATGGGGCGACAAAGCCGCGAGTTACATCTTGGATCCTGTTGAATAAGTGGCAGTGGCAGAAGGAAAATGATTATCAGCGTTGGTTAAAGGATCAAGCATACCAGCATCAACTGAAAGAAGAGAGGTATGAAAGGAAACAAGTCAAATTACATTGGAATTGTCCTTTCTTCAGACATTGCTGGAATGAAGGTTTGAAGTTGCCTACCAGACATGACTGTCCAGAATGCAGCAATCAATATTGAGAGTTTAGGCAATCTCAAACCAACCACCGATCTGTCCATACTCAAGATGCATATCATCATAATAACATGGATCGGCGCTTAAAAATGGAAGTGTTCATAATCAGCTGGGAAAAAGAGTTGTTGGCCAGGACTGGGATGATTGTGAAGAAGAAGGCAATGAAAGAAACTATGTTTGGCAAGAAGGCCAATGGTGTCCAGGTGGTTTAACAAGAAGCCAGAAGAGAAGGGTGCAACGCCTTAGGAATAAAGAGTTGGAATAGGCTCAGGCATCCAACAAACCTCAAGTATGGCATACTAAGCAAACAGCCGACAGAAAGTAACCGTCGGCTAATATCCAAATGACTTTTCTGTTGCCATCAGAATTCAGAGTTCTGGCAGGTCAAGAAGTTTATTCAGATTTCGATGAATCGGAGTATGAGGAGATAGTTGCCAAGTTGACGGTTCTACAACAAGCAATATTTGATAAACCAGTCAAGCATCGGCACTTAAAAGCTTTATATATGAAAGGTCTTGTTGATGAAAAGCCGATGAACAAAATGTTAGTGGACGGAGGTGCTTCTGTCAATCTTATGCCTTACACCACTTTTCGTAAACTTAGCAAAGGACCAGGAGATCTGATGGAGACTGACATGATGCATAAGGATTTTGGAGGTAATACATCTAAGACCTGGGGGCAATAAACGTGGAATTAACAATCGGGAGTAAGACTCTGCTCACCACATTCTTCATCATCGATGAAAAAGGGTCATATAGCCTGCTCCTCGGTCGTGATTGGATTCATGCGAACTGTTGTGTGCCATCGACCATGCATCAGTGTTTGATTCAATGGCATGGGGATGATGTCGAACTAGTTCACGCTGACGAGTCCGTGAGCATCGCAACAACCGATCTAGTCTTCTAGGAACTAGGAGACTTCGACTGCATTTCTGGCAAGTAATGGGAAGGAGGCTTCATTAAGATCAGCAATGAAAGCCAACAGCTGATGCAAGCAATCGTGATGAGGACATGGCACCTTTGGATACGAACAATGATTATAAGGTGCGCTCGTTCCTACATTTGCATAGTGGCTCTGGTTATAATTCACTTGGTTCCACATGTACATGTCACTATTTGATTGTAGGTTCAAATGTGTTTCATAATGGAAGTTCATCAAAATTGAACTTTCGGTTCGTCGGCAGCCCGACAGTGCCTCATTGGGAAGGCCATAACTCATCCATCCGGAGTGCGATCGAGGTCAATGAGCACTTGATGGAAAGCTTGTTTGTTAAGCTTTCAAATAGATCTGGTTCCATCTCAATATCACATCGGCAAGGCCTCCAAATCACCAATATATTCTGTCGTTGTTTCTGCTGGGAGCTACACTGTCGTTATGGGCTTGTTATTCATCCTTGGGACCCTGGCCCAAGTGGGAGCACACCCCAAGGACTTAGAGAACCCACCAAGAAAGCCCTTGGACGTCCTCCTCCTTGGCCACCACCTTAGGAGGCCAGCAAAGACGTCCAAGCCAAGCCAGAGGCCCAGCCCAATCCGAGTTCGAGTCTGCCTCGGCCGTCAGGACCAGTCTACAATAAAACGGACACCCAGGACGCATCCGGAGTCCGTTTTCGATGATCCACATATGGATGGAAAGATAATTTGATAAGGAAGCCAATCCAAGTGGTTTCACATCAAAAGCTCTTCGGAATCAACGGGAATCGTCAAAACAAGTCAGCGTCTAGAATCTACCAGGGTGCTGCGACACCGTCTTTTGGTCCGTTGGACCATGTATCGAGTTTGGGCCCATTAGGGGCGCGTCCAGGGGTCTTGCACGACCCTAGAGTCTTCATAAATAGCCGCCGCTCCTCCATTAGGGTTTGGGTTTTGCTTAGATTATTCTGTCAAGAAACAGTTTCGTCGTTCTTCGGTTTGTGAGACCCCAACTCGTGAGATTAATCATACATTTGCAATTTGGTTGCGTTCTTTCTTGTTCTTGCTTGTGTTCTTCGCTTGCGCAGGCAGGGATTAGCCTTCTTGGCGAGGTCAACCTGGTCCGAGACTTGGTTGATAACCAGAGGAGCTGTGGTGCTAAGATTGCAGGGTTCGATCTTTCGATCTGAAGCCGGATCGGTGTGTCATTCTCCGCCGAACGATAGTTACCATCACCTCACGGAAGATCAGGATCCCGTCTCCATTAAGTGGTAATCAGAGCTAAGGTATACCGTCAGGTTCACTTTTATTCCCTAGTTTGAGAGTTTCGCATTCGTCCTATAGTCCAGTGCCATACTTTTATTTCCTATCCTAGAACCTTCCGCGCCATAGCCTTTGCATATTTCAGTTTCAGAGTTCGCTTTGTTGAGTTTATATCCTAGGTCAAAGTCTTGTTGCTGGTTTAGATTGTGTTCTTTTCTAGTTTGTGTTGATCCCTTCACCCGCCGCTATTCCGTATCTCCATAGGTTTGCATCTTGTGTCCACTAAATCCCTGATTCGAGCAGCTTCCTTAAAACAGTCATAACTTTTGCATCCGAACTCGAAACGGGGAAAATTTTATATCTACGGAGAACGCCAGAAAATTTTAGATCTATTTCATCCCAGCAAAGCTGGGTTCGCAAAAATTAGATTTGTGAAATTCGATTTGGAAAATTGAGTTTCTGGGCCCACAAGTTTTGGTATGCTTTTTAGAGCACAGTCCTAATTTTCTATAGGCCACATCTTTTATTCAATTGAGCTCAAATTTTTTTGTGGTTTATTCTTGTGTGCTCCTTGGTGAGAAAAAAATATCAAAAGAGCAAAATCAAGAAAAAAAAGATTGGACAAAAAAAAAAAAAAAAAATAGTAAAAGAGAATAGAAGATATCGAAAAGGAGCACATAAGGAACACTCAATAGCTCTATTGTTTGTGGTACCTTTTGCCTTGTTCATATCCGTTGCTACCTTTAATACTTGTTTCCTTTCATCCTTGTTTCCTCTCTTGTTTATCACAACTGGTGATAGGAACACGTATAGGCCAGCAACTAGGACAAGTGCTCTGGACATTTATTCAATATTGCTGTCTGTCACTGACTTGTATGCCACATATACATATTTGTTCTTTTGCGTGCCTCCCAAGCTCCACATATACTTCAGATCGGTACAGAAAAAGACCCTTGCAATCTTGGTGTCACACCCTCATAGGTATCACGTACCAGCCACCGGTTGTACCGTCCAACGCTTATGTTGGTAAGAACCTTGTAAGAGCTTGATAAGGTGTTTCCTTTTCTTTGTGATCTTGAGAGGCAGCACCACTCCACCTAACGTAGTAGGATTATTAGGGATAACCTTCACTGTTTGTTCCTTGTTTTTGTGTTTACAATGACAGGTTGTTCGTATCCACCGACTTATGATGGTATAGGTGCTAATGAGTACATGGAGTGGGAAATTGCTATCGATAACATATTTGCTACTCGCCTTATGTGTCCAAGGAGGAAGGTAAAAATGCAAGTTAGTGTTTTGCGACATTCTCGCTTTATCTTGGTGGGAGTCTTTAGATCCTTCCGATAAGCCTCAAACTTGGAATGATATGAAACTTCTTATCAGAAAACCTTTGTTAATCCACCTCCTGTTTTGACTTCATATGATGAGGTGCACCATTTAGAGAAAGAGTCGGTTGTTATTCCTCCCCGCTATGCCTAACCTTTTGCGAGGACAATGTAGAAAAGAGCAAGGATGACGTGACGAAAATGAGAAGCTCACAGCCTCATGTGAAAATTCAGAACCATCAACTATTACCCCTGCTGAACATGAGAGCAAAGGTAATGCCCATGATGCTAAACTCACAGAAGGTGAGAGTTCTCTTGATGTGCTGAATTTTTCCACCAATCATGCTATGATAGAGCAAATTTAGTGGAGCATTCGCTTGATTTACCTTTGTCACAAGATGATTTGCTTGATGTTTCTTATGACGAAGATGACTTGCATGATGATATTTATGTTATACCCATGCAATCTTTGAAGAATGATCACGCTATATGTGTGCTAAAAATGAGCACTTGTGCTGAAAATAGACTTGTTATTCATAATGCTAGTGAAGTTGATGAGCTGAAATTGTTGTCTTCTTTAAATACTTTGGGTTACATTGAATTTGATGTTCTGTGTAATCTTAGTTCTTTAGAGGAGAAACTTTATGCATATGCTGATTTGCCATGGTTCTCTAGACATACATATCATTTTATTGGAAAATATAATTGTAAAGGAGAGTATATGGTGCATCGTGTCTATATTTGTTCAAATCTGAAATCTCCTTATATTGTGCAAAAGTATGATCAACCAAAGGATTGCAATTGCTATAATCTTGTTATGTCAAGTTCCCCTAGTTTTGTTATAAAGAAACATATTAAATTTCAAGAAGGGGAGCAATGTTGGCTACTACCGACAACTTGTCCACCAGCTAAGCTCAAACCGAGGACGGTTTGTTGTCAAGAAGGGGAGGATGATGAGGACATGGCACCTTCGGATACGAACAATGATTATAAGGTGCGCTCGTTCCTACATTTGCATAGTGGCTTTGGTTATAATTCACTTGGTTCCACATGTACGTGTCACTATTTGATTGTAGGTTCAAATGTGTTTCATAATGGAAGTTCATCAAAATTGAACTTTCGGTTCGTCGGCAGCCCGACAAAGTGCCTCATTGGGAAGGCCATAACTCATCCATCCGGAGTGCGATCGAGGTCAATGAGCACTTGATGGAAAGCTTGTTTGATAAGCTTTCAAATAGATCTGGTTCCATCTCAATATCACGTCGGCAAGGCCTCCAAATCACCAAATATTCTGTCACTGTTTCTGCTGGGAGCTACACTGTCGTTATGGGCTTGTTATTCATCCTTGGGACCCTGGCCCAAGTGGGAGCACACCCCAAGGACTTGGAGAACCAACCAAGAAAGCCCTTGGACGTCCTCCTCCTTGGCCACCACCTTAGGAGGCCAGCAAAGACGTCCAAGCCAAGCCAGAGGCCCAGCCCAATCCGAGTTCGAGTCTGCCTCGACCGTCAGGACCAGTCTGCAATAAAACGGACACCCAGGACGTATCTAGACTCCGTTTTCGATGATCCACATATGGATGGAAAGATAATTTGATAAGGAAGCCAATCCAAGTGGTTTCACATCAAAAGCTCTTCGGAATCAACAGGAATCGTCGAAACAAGTCAGCGTCTAGAATCTACCAGGGTGCTGCGACACCGTCTTTTGGTCCGTTGGACCATGTATCGAGTTTGGGCCCATTAGGGGCACGTCCAGGGGTCTTGCACGACCCTAGAGTCTTCATAAACAGCCGCCGCCTCTCCATTAGGGTTTGGGTTTTTCTTAGATTATTCTGTCAAGAAACAGTTTCGTCGTTCTTCGGTTTGTGAGACCCCAACTCGTGAGATTAATCATACATTTGCAATTTGGTTGCGTTCTTTCTTGTTCTTGCTTGTGTTCTTCGTTGCGCAGGCAGGGATTAGCCTTCTTGGCGAGGTCAACCTGGTCCGAGACTTGGTTGATAACCAGAGGAGTTGTGGTGCTAAGATTGCAGGGTTCGATCTTTCGATCTGAAGCCGGATCGGTGTGTCATTCTCCGCCAGAACGATAGTTACCATCACCTCACGGAAGATCAGGATCCCCGTCTCCATTAAGTGGTAATCAGAGCTAAGGTATACCGTCAGGTTCACTTTTATTCCCTAGTTTGAGAGTTTCGCATTCGTCCTATAGTCCAGTGCCATACTTTTATTTCCTATCCTAGAACCTTCCGCGCCATAGCCTTTGCATATTTCAGTTTCAGAGTTCGCTTTGTTGAGTTTATATCCTAGGTCAAAGTCTTGTTGCTGGTTTAGATTGTGTTCTTTTCTAGTTTGTGTTGATCCCTTCACCCGCCGCTATTCCGTATCTCCATAGGTTTGCATCTTGTGTCCACTAAATCCCTGATTCGAGCAGCTTCCTTAAAACAGTCATAACTTTTGCATCCGAACTCGAAACGGGGAAAATTTTATATCTACGGAGAACGCCAGAAAATTTTAGATCTATTTCATCCCAGCAAAGCTGGGTTCGCAAAAATTAGATTTGTGAAATTCGATTTGGAAAATTGAGTTTCTGGGCCCACAAGTTTTGGTATGCTTTTTAGAAACACAGTCCTAATTTTCTATAGGCCACATCTTTTATTCAATTGAGCTCAAATTTTTTGTGGTTTATTCTTGTGTGCTCCTTGGTGAGAAAAAAAATATCAAAAGAGCAAAATCAAGAAAAAAAGATTGGACAAAAAAAAAAAAAAAAAAAAAGTAAAGAGAATAGAAGATATCGAAAAGGAGCACATAAGGAACACTCAATAGCTCTATTGTTTGTGGTACCTTTTGCCTTGTTCATATCCGTTGCTACCTTTAATACTTGTTTCCTTTCATCCTTGTTTCCTCTCTTGTTTATCACAACTGGTGATAGGAACACGTATAGGCCAACAACTAGGACAAGTGCTCTGGACATTTATTCAATATTGTCATCATCATCAACGACTTGTATGCCACATATACATATTTGTTCTTTTGCGTGCCTCCCAAGCTCCACATATACTTCAGATCGGTACGCAGAAAAAAGACCCTTGCAATCTTGGTGTCACACCCTCATAGGTATCACGTACCAGCCACCGGGTTGTACCGTCCCATGCTTATGCTGGTAAGAACCTTGTAAGAGCTTGATAAGGTGTTTCCTTTTGCTGTGATCTTGAGAGGCAGCACCACTCCACCTGCGTAGTAGGATTATTAGGGATAACCTTCACTGTTTGTTCCTTGTTTTTGTGTTTACAATGACAGGTTGTTCGTATCCACCGACTTATGATGGTATAGGTGCTAATGAGTACATGGAGTGGGAAATTGCTATCGATAACATATTTGCTACTCGCCTTATGTGTCCAAGGAGGAAGGTAAAAAATGCAGTTAGTGTTTTGCGACATTCTGCTTTATCTTGGTGGGAGTCTTTAGATCCTTCTGATAAGCCTCAAACTTGGAATGATATGAAACTTCTTATGCGAGAAACCTTTGTTAATCCACCTCCTGTTTTGACTTCATATGATGAGGTGCACCATTTAGAGAAAGAGTCGGTTGTTATTCCTCCTGCTATGCCTAACCTTTTGCAGGACAATGTAGAAAAGAGCAAGGATGACGTGACAGAAAATGAGAAGCTCACAGCCTCATGTGAAAATTCAGAACCATCAACTATTACCCCTGCTGAACATGAGAGCAAAGGTAATGCCCATGATGCTAAACTCACAGAAGGTGAGAGTTCTCTTGATGTGCTGAATTTTTCCACCAATCATGCTATGATAGAGCAAATTTAGTGGAGCATTCGCTTGATTTACCTTTGTCACAAGATGATTTGCTTGATGTTTCTTATGACGAAGATGACTTGCATGATGATATTTATGTTATACCCATGCAATCTTTGAAGAATGATCACGCTATATGTGTGCTAAAAATGAGCACTTGTGCTGAAAATAGACTTGTTATTCATAATGCTAGTGAAGTTGATGAGCTGAAATTGTTGTCTTCTTTAAATACTTTGGGTTACATTGAATTTGATGTTCTGTGTAATCTTAGTTCTTTAGAGGAGAAACTTTATGCATATGCTGATTTGCCATGGTTCTCTAGACATACATATTATTTTATTGGAAAATATAATTGTAAAGGAGAGTATATGGTGCATCGTGTCTATATTTGTTCAAATCTGAAATCTCCTTATATTGTGCAAAAGTATGATCAACCAAAGGATTGCAATTGCTATAATCTTGTCATGTCAAGTTCCCCTAGTTTTGTTATAAAGAAACATGTTAAATTTCAAGAAGGGCAGCAATGTTGGCTACTACCGACAACTTGTCCACTGGCTAAGCTCAAACCGAGGGGCGGTTTGTTGTCAAGAAGGGGAGGATGATGAGGACATGGCACCTTCGGATACGAACAATGATTATAAGGTGCGCTCGTTCCTACATTTGCATAGTGGCTTTGGTTATAATTCATTTGGTTCCACATGTACATGTCACTATTTGATTGTAGGTTCAAATGTGTTTCATAATGGAAGTTCATCAAAATTGAACTTTCGGTTCGTCGGCAGCCCGACAGTGCCTCATTGGGAAGGCCATAACTCATCCATCCGGAGTGCGATCGAGGTCAATGAGCACTTGATGGAAAGCTTGTTTGATAAGCTTTCAAATAGATCTGGTTCCATCTCAATATCACGTCGGCAAGGCCTCCAAATCACCAAATATTCTGTCACTGTTTCTGCTGGGAGCTACACTGTCGTTATGGGCTTGTTATTCATCCTTGGGACCCTGGCCCAAGTGGGAGCACACCCCAAGGACTTGGAGAACCAACCAAGAAAGCCCTTGGACGTCCTCCTCCTTGGCCACCACCTTAGGAGGCCAGCAAAGACGTCCAAGCCAAGCCAGAGGCCCAGCCCAATCCGAGTTCGAGTCTGCCTCGGCCGTCAGGACCAGTCTGCAATAAAACGGACACCCAGGACGTATCTGGACTCCGTTTTCGATGATCCACATATGGATGGAAAGATAATTTGATAAGGAAGCCAATCCAAGTGATTTCACATCAAAAGCTCTTCGGAATCAACAGGAATCGTCGAAACAATTCAGCGTCTAGAATCTACCAGGGTGCTGCGACACCGTCTTTTGGTCCGTTGGACCATGTATCGAGTTTGGGCCCATTAGGGGCGCGTCCAGGGGTCTTGCACGACCCTAGAGTCTTCATAAACAGCCGCCGCCCCTCCATTAGGGTTTGGGTTTTGCTTAGATTATTCTGTCAAGAAACAGTTTCGTCGTTCTTCGGTTTGTGAGACCCCAACTCGTGAGATTAATCATACATTTGCAATTTGGTTGCGTTCTTTCTTGTTCTTGCTTGTGTTCTTCGTTGCGCAGGCAGGGATTAGCCTTCTTGGCGAGGTCAACCTGGTCCGAGACTTGGTTGATAACCAGAGGAGCTGTGGTGCTAAGATTGCAGGGTTCGATCTTTCGATCTGAAGCCGGATCGGTGTGTCATTCTCCGCCACAACGATAGTTACCATCACCTCACGGAAGATCGGGATCCCTGTCTCCATTAAATCAGCTCTGAGATTTTGTTTTAGAAAAGTCACAGCTTAACGTCGACCATTGGATTAAAGGAAAGATAAGCATTGAGTCCTGGAGATGGGTTTAGGCCGACGTATGTGGATGCAGAGTCAAATTGTAAGTGCGATTCCGAGTTAATGGATTTCTTAAAGAAGTTATGTTTCGCTTAATAGGATGCTTGACCTGGGTTGATTAATCGTTTGACCTTTGATATGAAAAGTTCTGCGGGACATTATCCTAACATCTGATCAACATTTGATAGCCGATTTGTTCTTAGCTCTAATAGCCGATACCAGGAGGGTATCGCCTCTAGTTCAAAAAATGAAAATCTTCAAAGACAATAAAAGTCGATATGATATGTATCGCCTATAGAGCAAAAACAAAAAGCAAAAACAATCATATACAAGGGCATTGCACTGAGACACATTCATGAAAGAACAGGGGTCTTTGTTCATCGGATTACCCTAATTACAAACTAATCAAAGACCTTGTTCACTACATCCTGAGTGGATGTAATGTCCACAACGGCCTCCGCGGCAACGATGAATTCTTCGAGCAGATCCTCATGCCCCTCAGGGCTGTCGCCAACCAGGAAGCCAACCTCCATGGCGTGGAGGTCATGCCCGGTCTGGACCTGCGCCACGGTCGACGCCACCGACGCGCCGTGACGAAAGCCGTGGAGGGTGATCTCCCGAATGTGGGCCGGGATATCTTGGAGACGAGCATCAATGAGGGAACCCCGAGCATTGACGGCATCCGCGGCCGCGTTAGCCGCTAGTTGGAGAGATTCTGACTGCATCATCAGGGCTAACAATCACAGAAGACTATCAAGATAGAGACGGTGGAAACCAGAATAGAGGCACTCATGGAAATCATCTTACCAGCCACCACAGCATCAGACTCAGCCAGTCGCGCTCGAATAGCGCTTGCCTCCTCCTCAACCGCATTGAGGGCCGCTTGGAAGACCCCTAGACGGATCTCAAGCTGGCCGTTTTTCTGAATCGCCTCAGAATAACGGTCCTCGGATGCCCTCCATTCTCGGAAGAAGCGCCGGGCATCATCGTCGTTATACGTGTTGGAAGAATCCGACAACGAAGCCGGCGTGGAAGATGCAGCGTCAGAGGGCTTGCCGGCCCTGGGGAGAGGACGAAGACTGTCATTTATAACAAACCTATAGGTGAGTCAGAATAGTTTGTCGTCATAAACAGGAAATGTCAATCTCACCTCATGCGTCGGAGACCCTGGTTCATCGTTATGGTCTCCTCCGGGATCTCCTCCGCCGCACGCTTGCCTCGGTTGTACTCGCCGGCCATGAAGAATGATTGGATCTATGGAAGGGAGAGATAAAACTGCTATTGGGTTTTGGTAGGCGGAGGAAAGCGAAAGAACGGTTACGGGTGGAGATATGTTTGAGGCCGAAGCCCTCGGCTGGTATTTAAAGACATGAGACGAAGAGGCAGACGCCTCGGGACGTGCGAAGGGCAACCACCGTTAATAGAAGGCGAAGCGACACTTCACCAATGCCGAAGAGAATACGGCGCTAAGCAATTAAGGGCAGAAGATCGAGGGATTCGCTTAATAAAGGCCATGTTTTCAGACTTAATTGGATTAAGATTAGAAGTCTGGGATCAGCTGTATGAAATTGGCTCTTTAGCTAAAACAAGAAGCGTAATTAAATAACAGAGAGTATGATCGATTCTACACAAGATACGCGTTGACATACAGATTTCAAGTCTGGAACATCATGGATCGCTCTCAACATTTCTAGCTGAATAGCATCAGCTCCCGCGATCTGTTGTTTGCCTTCTTCGGTTGATCCAGGAATGCTCTTGAGGATGTACTTATGACGATCAATGGCAATAAGACTCTGGAGAAAGCTAGGGATGGACTACCCTTGATGGCCAAGAGCAATAGAGCCGGTATGGTCGCCTAATTGGGAGAGACCTTATCAGATCAAACATTGTGCGCCTGGTAATACTTACATTTTGGAGACACTGAGAGGAGAAGAGGAATTCAGCAGAGCAATCAAGTGGGGAATATTTAAAGGAATATTACCCTAATGTTTGGATTAATGCTTGACAATCAATTTGCTCGGCTGTCAGCTCTAATAGCCGATACCAGAAGGGTATCGCTTCTAGTGCGAAGATAAACCCAGAGGGGTAAAAGCCGGTACGATGTGTATCGCCCACAGGAGCAAGGCAAACACGGACAAAGTGATGCATGAAGTATAAAGCAAAAGGAAAATCATTGGAGACGAGGGAATTGTTTGTTGATATCACTTATTACAAGCTACAGACCAGAAAACACTTTGTTTACTATATCATCGGCCTAGGAGGTCAGGGCTACAGAGTTGGTGGCATCGAAGAAATCCTTGACTAGGCACTCATAATCTCTAGGGTATTCGATGGCTGGAGCTCCACGGGGAAGAAGCCAAAGATCATGGCCGGAGTGAACTTGCGTAGCAGCCAACGCCATGGCAGCACCATGACGAACGCCATGAAGAGCGACTTCTCTGATGCGGTTCGGGATGTTGTGCAAGCGAACCACCGGGACGACGCCCCTGGCATTGATGAATCCCGCCGCATGGTCCGCAGCTAAACGAAGGCTTTCCAGTTGAGCCGATAAATCTAAAGGATTTAAGAAAGAGGTGATCAGGATCTTGGAGGCAAAAATTAAGAAGAAACAAAAAAATTATGGTAAATGTCTCACCATTGATTCTAGCTTTAGCCTTGGCTAGCCTCTCCTGCACCGGGTTGGCCTCAGGGGGTGATCGGCCCTAAACTATGGCCAGAGCTGACTCCGCAATAGAGAGGCAGTCGGCAAGTTTCTCACCGGTCTAGTCAATGGAAGCGATCAGGTCATCGTTATCTCTCAGCCTCCACGGATAGCAGGGGAGCTGGCGATGAATTGGTGCTGAGGATGACCCCAAAGGCTAAGCAAAGTTGGCCCTCTGCTCTAGAACAACAGGAGCATCACGAGTTGCACCCTCTTGACGATAGATGCGCTGGCGCGATGATGCAGATCCATCGAGGGCCTCCTCAGCAGACCTCTTACTGTTCTCCATGATCTCAAACCTATGGAAAAGTAGGAACTATACTAAGGATGCAGAAGGTTTGAAACAAAGTGGGTTGTTTTTTGATCCCCAGCCGTGGCCCGTATATATAGCCCAGGAAGGCGAGGAGATAGGTTTCACCGGAGGTGTGAAATTGAAATCAGATACAGAAACGGATGGATACTCCAGAAATTCAGGGGACAGATGACGAAGAAATAACAGATTCGGACTTATTGCTTCCCCAATAAACAAAATATCATGGGAGAACTTACATTAACCAGAGACCGACTCACCAAGGCTTCTTTGGATCGAAGAGAGTCCAGGTCCCCACAAGGCCAAAGGTCATCGTGAACCGAGTCACATCGGCCCGTTGATAAAATTGTGCCAGGAGAAGGGGAAAGGGCGCCCATCTAACAAATGCCCAGCTGATTTCTTGGTGATTGGGAAACTGTGGGAAAGAAGCCTGTGACTTTCCCGGTGGGCATTTGGTGGGACGAACAAGGGAAAGGTGTCCATATATTTTAGCCCTTGCAAACACTAGAACAGCTCTGCGAGCATGGTGAGAATACATAAGTGATATCACAAGACTTCTAGCCACAGTAGCTGATCCTCTTGCTCGACAAGGCGCTAGAATGGGCGACACAATCATCCTATGCACAAGAATTCTTCTAATCGCTCAATATCTTCATAGCAAAAGGATAGACCATGGAGGGTCCGGTGGACTCAGAAGCACTCGAGGGGGCAGATAGAAGGGAAACATGGCTGAATTGTTGAGTTGCTCTCACCGAGATCGGATAGACATTTTATAGCCGGCCTGGAAAGATGAATCCAAGTGCCCATGAAGCAATGATGCTCTCGTGAAAGTTTTGAAGCATGGGCTCATGAGCTGACATAGACGGCGACAAATAGTAGAACCCAGATCAAGATTCTTTACCCGTGACTATGGACATATCGGGGGCACAGACGTGATAATTTTGGAATAAAATTACTTTTAACCCAAAATTGGGGGGCATGTGTTTACACCAAAATTTGGAAGAAGAATCACAGGGACTCAAAAACCCCCATGATCATGTAATCAAGGAATCAATTGCGCGCAGATCGGAACCAGCTGATTCGAATGCAAAACTGGAATCGGCTTTCTTCAGATAGCACCAGCGGATAACGACAAAGGCTATGATCGGTGCCAGGATGAGACATGTTGGACTCTATAAAAAGGGAAAGATTAGAGTCTAAGTTATCTTAAATTAGGAATGTTTTCTCTAGGGTCAAAAATCGTGATGAGTCGTGCTTAGACAGGAGTCATGCGCAGGTCCCGGGTATAAATATCAAACCCCGGCTATTGTAAAAGACACATAATCAATCAAATACCAGTTATTTACTTTTTCGGCTCCGGCCACCCCTCAGGAGTACGAGTAGACTAGATCTCGGCGAGTTCTTCAGCAAGTACGGCTGCATCGATTCAGTCGACCTCTACTGCTTGTCTGTAAGTACCATCATGGCTTATACCTCTGTTCGTACGGCTGCATCAATCCGGTCGACCTCCACTACGACTCTGGTATGAGTTAGTTATCGATTCTTATCTAGTTCAAGTATGGCTAAATCGATTCGGTCGACCTCCACTGCTCGAACTAGATTAAGGTCAAGTTATCGGCTCTATCTAAGGGTGGCGTTCCTTCGGATAGATTCATTAAATTACTGATATTGCTTATTGCTTCCATTATTTATTTAATTACAGCAATATCACTTCGCCCGATTGGGATTGATCTAGATCGGCCTTATATCTTTTTTAACCCATCGTTTGTTAATCTAAACTGGTCTAATTTGCACTTTAAACAATGAGTTATGTTTTATCGGCTGTTTTACATCAATCTTGATCGTGCATAGCGTGCGGTTAAGGCATGTTTGATCTTGAGTAGACCTATTGGCTAGCGAAAACTATTACATGGTCTGTTATCACAGACTGTGTGATTCTGCCTCACACCCCACTATTAGCACTGTGGAGTGGGGATCGTTATTGGCTAGATTTGTTCCTGAGAGGACATGACCTTAACTGTGCGCTATGCCTAAATCGGCTATTTTAGCCGATATCGAGCGCTTTCACGAACAGTTCGCATCACGAGATCGTTGAAGTAGCGATAGGTTGAAAGATGTGTTAGCCCCATGATCTTATTATTGTATTACGGCTGCATGATTTTTTGCCTCATGTCCCACCGATATTAGTAATAAGTTAGGGTTAAATCGAGTATATTGTTGTTTCTACGGCTGCATGATTACGCCTCATGCCCCACTAGTCATAGCGATAGATGAGATCTAATATGTTCATTAGATTTACCTCTATTAAATGGTTGAATGATGATGAACTGCTTTTTATAAAAAAAGGGTTCGGTTACTTGCGCTTATTGGCTCAAAGATGAACTAATTATTGTTAATATCTTATTGCCTTTGACCAATATTTGTTTAAAGAATGATATTCATTACGAGCGATAACCGATTCTTCTTACACAACCCCATGGGTTTTAACCGATTTATTCTTACGAATATCTTTGAAATCGACTATTTAATCGATCTCCTTTCAAATCAGCTCTCTGAGCCACACATTCGGGACCATGTCGGCAACACCGGCATGTTCCGCCCTTAATCTTGACAAACTTTCTCTCCTTGTCAATTGCGGGGTTAAATTGATATGCACGTCTCGGGAGGAGTGTGCGAGAATCGACCACCCTACTTGGCGCTGAAGCTAGGCGGATCTCGAGCTCCATCAAGCGGACCCTTTTGGCTTGCTCGTGTGTCCTCGGCATGAGACGAAATTCCGTGTCGACAGCTACGACAACACTGCCGGTTTGTTGCTAACCGGCAGTGATGGCGCGTTCGCATTTTATTGTTTTATAATTTATTTTAATTTATATTTTTTTGGGGAATCGGGTTTACGCTTTATATACGCTACGTGAGCGATAGGTTCATCAATATTAAATATTAAAAATGTTACTGATTCTGATTTCAAATGTTATTATCAAGATCTCGATCCCTCAAAATAAAAAAGAAATTATTCGATAAGATGAAGCATACTTCTCGAACTTGTTACAATAATCTAGCGAGCCGCTCTGGGCCATACTGGTCCTTGAACTTCACGGATTATGCAATGGAAAATACTCCATCTTTTTCCAATACCTCGGCTAAGATGAGTTTTGCCAGCCCGATTGCAGTGCGATGATCTCCATGTCTAACAGCCTTTCGTGGTTATATTTCTTGCGCTGTCGTTCAAAAAAGATGATATCCAAAGAGGAATCAGTAAATCATATTGTTGAATTATTAACAGACATAAATGAATTGGGGATTATACACACCAACTTATCTACTTCTTCCGATTTCCCACCCATGTAGCGAAGCATTGCCTACATTACATACAACCCGCATACATTGTTTCCCACCGGCTGTTTTAGGTACTTCCCCTCCATTTCGACAACCTTGAATGGGACTTGTGTCCCACCGATATTTCTTCTTCGGACACTGTGCAACATTAAAAGGAGAAACATTAAAAAGCGATATGTGTGATTAGGATCGCTTACTCATTTAGCACTGCCACCAATGCATCCTGATGATGAAATAGTTTTTTCTTCGAGTCCCACACCTCAATCAGATTTTTAGCAAGATTGATACAAATGAAGACGAAATGGTTGCTGCAATCATAGAATCCTAATTATCGAATAATCTTAACAAAAAAAAGAAGCATAAAATTAAAAGCTAAGAACACATACTCGCAGTTGTAGGCTATAAGTATGTGGGTTTTGTTCTTCATCTTGAATTCATCGAAAATAGCAATCAATCTCTCTTTCAGGTCTTCCACGTCACATCCATGGAGGCCTAAACATGTCTTCTCATTGACTCACAATGGGTCCAAGAAGCTTATGGTATCCCATTTGCTTTTTAGTATGCAAACTTTTGCTATACACCTACATAAAATCATTGTAAGTGCTCAAAAGTTAACAATTTATGTCTCGAGAGAGTAGTTAATTGTAATATCGTGCGTGTAGGGTACTTACGTAGGCATCAGTGATAAACTGGCTCATGCCATACATGTACCGCTTGTCCGTTCGGGACAGATGCATCCACTCTCGACCCATCTCTGCACAAAAAAATGCTGAGACAGTAATTACAAAGAATTAATAAGAAATCAAGCTTCATAAACAACAATTGTAGCTCGAAAGTTCCATTTTTTGAAAACATTATTGTATACTAATTATTGGAAAATTGAAATTGGTAGCCCCGGCCTTATAAATTGAAAATCGTAGTAAAAAATAATTATTGCACAATAATGAAGAACAACTATTCTACTCTACTTCCAAGAACTAATTATAGCATCACATACTAACAATGATGATCTTGACCACCATAGAATAATTAGCTAGGGATTTAAATGTGTTCATAGACACCAATCTTTTGGATGATGGATTCACCACAATTTGAGCCTTGCACAAATATCCAATTTGAAAAGTGCTCTCTAGAATGGAGAAAGAACTATAATGAGAATCAAGCAATGTAATGTCGCAGGACAGAGAAACTTAAAATAACTATATAATGTCGGTTGCACTTTTTCCCTAAAGTGTTCAATCTATCCTTGAGAACAAACCAAAAGGAATATTTTCCACTTTAATTGACAACAAGATTTCCATAATCACTTAAATATTGATGTCGCAGGTGGTCACTGAATTTATCATATTGTTATTGTTGTTATTATTATTATTATTATTATTATTATTATTATTATATATATATATATATATATATATATATATATACCTGTGATAACAATAACATTGAAGTACTTATCACTACATAAACTTGACCTTCTATGACAATTTCCTCATAAAAAATGAGTTATGTGTCACTAAATTACTCCATTTATGACATTTTGCATGAGGTGACATAGCTTAATGATGAAAATATGGCAGTCATCATAAAAGCCAACCCAAAATCATCATAACCTGCTAAGATGTCATATTTGTGAGAATTTTATACCAATGTTAACCCCATCATAATTGTTTAATGATTTTTTTTATAAAATGCATCATTTATGCTAGCAAGCATAGCCCACCTATAAGAGTGGAGTGGGTCCCACTGCCACATTGTCATACATGGTCCACCCGTCAGGCTTCCCTACTAGCTATCGTATCCCACAGGATTTTCATGCCTAAAAGTATCCAAGATTTTTAAGGCTCCAATAGATTTTTGTTTATTTTCCAAAGATTCTTGAACCAAGATGGGATGGAATTCATTTAGGTTTTATTTTTTAATTTAAATAAAATAGTAAGTCTTTTCATCCTTCCTAACTCCATCTACGCCAAATATTTTTTTGGGCTAGGGGAGCAACAGTGAGCAGACCAGCCAAAGAAGGGAAGGAAAGAAGGCACATTCCTTGACCTAACCTGGTTCAGTTGGTCCTAGAGACTACAACCCTCCGCTTGAGCACTTCCCACAAAAACGAAAGAACGACTTCAGCCATTCTCAGCGGTGAGTTTCACGGCGTTGTTTTAAAAAATGCCACACCATGTAAAACAAAATAAAACATGGATGAAACATCAATTCTCAATGCATAGTTTCGTTCCAGTTTTTCATAGGCATTTAGTTTGATAACTCATATAAAGTTGGTAATCGTGCCAAAAGAGTTTAGACTAACTTATGCTCTCTCGTTCAAATGTTGCCATTGATAAAAAAAATGCCTATGTGGCAGCCTATTAAATACAGACGAAACTTACATGAAACTCTCACTGAGATTGGCCTTCCACCTACCAAATCACCCTTCCGTTTCATTTGGCGTTTTCACTATACAACTACATCCTATGGCAATTTTTAAATGATGCCATTTTAACCGGTAGGATATGCCTAATTTTGCTGAACTTCACTGTTGGTATTTATTTTTGTAGAAAACCAAAAAATCCTTTGCACAAGTACTTATATACAGTATTAGAATCCATTGTAACACAGAATTGGGCCCTGGTCTACCAAAGGCCTTGGGCCACCACCTGGCTCTCTGGGGCTGATATTTATGTTGCACTTTACTTTACTTTCTTAGCTTTTGTATCAGTGCTTGGGATAATATTTTGTGTCAAGAGTTTCATAGGGATTCAATAGACATAAAATTGGGTGAGATTTTCATGTTCCTTTAAAATGTTTGACTGAAATTGCAATACTTGAACAAATTTCATCCAAATGAAAAATAAAACTACCAAGATATATATTTATGATGATGACCAATAGAACCAAAAATTCTTAATAAAAAATCCACCAATCTTTCTCCTTACTATCTGCTATATAATTTTTGACCGTGCCTAAATGTTACCCCAGTCTTGTAATTGTCACTTTCCACCATATAATATGACGGCCACCGCAAGGATTATTATTGACTCTATACCTAAGTGTGGGCATATGTAAGCAATGAATGAAGACTAGACCCTTTTCCAGTCTTGTGTTGTACTAGCTGAAATAAGTACGGGTTGTTTGTTCTTAACCCTCAGTTAACCAAAAAAATGGAAGTATACATAAGAGGCCCAATAACACTTCTAGCTCCAAGCCCATTTATAGAGCCCTATGTATATAATATCCTACCGAGCCACCTTACTGCAAAAGCTCACGCCCCTCCAATTATCATAACCAACTAGCTGCCTCCATTAACCCATAGCCACCATTTGAACCCTAATTAAAGGCATGTTGGTATCGACCCTGTAGTCTGGAGTCAGCAACATGCGCCACCACTCGGTCAACATCCAATCCTTTGAGCCATGCATAGGTGCCTCGCTCTAGGCCTTCATGCCGACACCATGACACTCGCTCCCTCCAACATGTGGATGCCAACCTTCCGTAACGACGTGGTAGCTAAGGCAACTCTTCCTCCATGAAGGGGTAGAAGGAAGAAACCTGCACTTGGATAGGCACCACTATTCACCTAAACGATCATTTAGCCCGTTTTATACACTGTGTAAATGCTACACAGTTGTTTGTTTTTTTGGTTTAGTCAACTATTTATTCTGTTTACATGGTTATTTTGCCCGTTTAAATGGTCATTAGCCAGAATAATGGCTAACCAACAAGTGACCAACTATTTACTTTTTAACATTTTAAGATAACACTATTGGGCTCAAATTTGACACAATCCAGCAGATCCGATGGCGGTGGCAAGCCGAGATAAAGTGATGAGAGGATAGGAGCGCCTAGTATGTGATTACAACCTCGTCCAAGATTTGTTTTTCTGATTTCTGTGAATGTTTGGATGTGTATGTGTAAATTCATCGGTTAGTTCTGTCAAGACTGAATACAAATAGCAAAACTGAATTGTTCTCTTTTTCCTTTTTGTCAATGAATCTCAGTCCTGAGTTTTTATCTACCAGAGACTTATAAAATAACCGAGGAACGGAAACATTTGGTTTGGTCCACCCAGTCTATTGCTTCACCTCCACTACTTGATCACTCCACTTTAGCTCCACTAGCATCATTATGATCGGTATGTTATTATCCTTGTTTTTGGTAGTTTAGGCTATAATCAAAACTATCATTGCTTTGTTAGGTCCCATTATTCTTCCATATATGCTTCCACCTCACTGCCCCTACCTCCATTTATTACCAGAGCCTAGAAAACCCAAACTATAAACGAACCACTTCATATATAGACGATTCTGTGGTGCTCCAAAGGACAACGAGTCCATCATATAGGAACAAATAATAGCACTGATGAAAGCTCCAACATGAGAAACATAACTAACAATTAAACAAGGGATATCTCAAATATTCCCTCTGATCCAAATTATAAGTCGTTCTGACTTTTCTAGATACATATTTTGTTTAATGTCTTTAGACATAATATATATTTAGGTGCATAGATAAAGTTGTACCTGGAAAAGTTAAAACGACTTATAATTTGGAACGGAGGGAGTAACTAATTTTAATTAGCTAG
Source organism: Miscanthus lutarioriparius (assembly GCA_904845875.1). NCBI lineage: Eukaryota > Viridiplantae > Streptophyta > Magnoliopsida > Poales > Poaceae > Miscanthus > Miscanthus lutarioriparius. The sequence continues at coordinate 97,601,450 of CAJGYO010000003.1, read as the reverse complement.
ACAGTAAAAGAAAAGGGATTTTCATACTTGTTACATGTGAAGTTGTGGCATGTACCCTACCATCTGCTCGGCAAAGGGCCAAAACCTTCTTCGAGAGAAGGATGGCGAGTGGTCAAAGGTTTAAGGGTCCTACTTGGGAAGACTGAGACAACGCCATTCATGCCTAAAGGTATGTAAAATAGTATAATTAAGATAAGCTAGATTATTCATGCATGCCATACTATTTCAACTGTCGATATATCAATTAAAAGTTGATATATTTATTGGGTTCATCCAGCTATCCCTTGATATTGCATTGAGGTTCTCAAATCTCAATGCAGAATCACAAAAAAAGGATTGAAAAGAAGGGTTTGTTAGTTGTCACAAACCACAGTTTATGTGCCTCTTCTTCTTCGCTTAGCTTGGCGGCAAAGCCATTTAAGCTTCTCTTGTAACTATGGAGGATCCTGTTTGAAGCTGAGCTGCAAAGGACAAAATAGTATATAGGTTCACACTCCAAGCTTTGTTCAGTAAAATATGAGAATATAAAATTTCCACAAAATAGTATATAGGTTCACACTCCAAGTTTTTATTTGAAATGCTGTATGTATACCTGGTATTCACTACTAGGAAAGAAGAACAAGAGAACATGCATGCAGAGTTTTTTGTTCTGAAACAAAGGCGCCGCACAGAATAATTATTCCTGTACAGCAGTTGCATACGCAGTATATACGAGTATATGACAACTAATTGCCTTACCAAACAAGAAAAAAAAAGTCCTGCAGCAAACTGCAAGCCGAAACATGATTTGTCCAGAAATGGTCAGGTGTTACTCTCTGGTGAAAAGAGAATTTCAGACCTGCCGTCGTGGAGGACCAGCAGGTCGTGATGAGCAAACTCTACAGCAGAGAAACCTTCAGGCTCTGACGCATCAGTGCTGGGTAGGTGCCCCAGGTACACGATATAGACCTGCTTATATATCACGATCAAATAGATGTGATAAAATTGCGTAGCTAGATTTTATGCAGATCCTGGGGGAACAGGACACAACCAATAAGGATGGGTCAATGATCCGTCAGACCTGCTTCCCATCGCCGATGGATTCAGAGGCACTCAGGCAAGCGGCTAAGACAGTGACGAGGAGGAGAAGCAGCAGCAGTGTTCTGGGAAGAGGCATCGTATCCTACATGTGCACGGAAGCTTGGTGCAGCTCTGCTCTACCATATATATATATATATACACGTATACATATACGTGTATATATATATATATATAATATATCATATATATATATATATATACATATACGTATATATATATATAAGAGATAATATATTACAATACATATTACATGCCATGATCTTTGATTTGATGTTTGCAACATCAATCATTCGGGCGTGCAAGACCATACCAAAGAATACCCCGAAGGATAAGACCGTCTGACGAACGAAGGACAGCAGCGCAAAAAGGAATATCTGATCACTCTCATCAGGCAGGACAATTATTCTCCGTCCAGCTATCCGAGCAACAACAATAAAGATGATAATTGAAGGCGAGATGCTTCCTTAAGCACGAAGGCTCCTCAGACGATGACTTCGCCTCGAAGGAACTTCAGATAAGCATGAAGGACACTCCCTTCGTGCTATAAAGCGAGAAGCCAGGCGCATTCATCCAGAATGGGGATTCAGCATCGGAGCGAACCACCAGACACCGAAGACACCACACTCCACTCTCCACTCCACTCCACCAACTCTCCACTCACACATACACATGAAGACATGATCTCAGAAGCACTCTTGAGACCCATCCACGAATAATAGTAATCACCCACTAGCATTGTATCACTCCACCTTTGTAAATTACAGAATAAGGGAGGTCCCCGTGTTCCTCCTGAGCTTGTAAGGTAATCCCTCAGGTTTGTGCTAAGTGTTTGGGGTTTTCCGAAAGGGAAAGCCATATGTAAGCTTGCTCTGTGAAAATAAATTAAGCTTTCCTGTTTTAATCCTTGTCTTTCTTTAAGCTCGTTCATATGGAGCGATGTCTCTATGCTAGGGACCCTAGAGGAGAAGCCTCTGCGTGTGTTGTTCTCGTGTTAGCCACAGTAGCGGCATTTGTAGAGAACCACAATGCTGCGAGAGAGTGTTTTCTTCGGGTGGAACTGCCTGGGGAGACGATAGAGCCTGAGTTCTGTGTGTTCGTGGCTGGGGATAGCGAGGGAGTAGACCGGGTTAGCCTGGTTCTGAAGCTAGCTAGTGATGCATACGGTGAGTACCGAGTAGGACTGTCACAAGCATAGTCGCACGACCGGCTGAAATATTGGTCTCGCCACTTTCGCAAAAGATCTGAGAAATATTAATCAACATACTCATTAATCGCACTTATATTCAATAATCGCACTCATACTCACTAATCGCATACGCATCCTGCATCCATAAAGAAATACGAAGTGCTCCAAATAGCTACGCGCATAGTGCTCGAATAGTGAAAGAAGACGAGTGCCTGAGCCACTCCCGAGTGAGTGCTCGCGCACTGTTCATATTCCGAATTTGAATAGTAGCGGGTATTTTGAATAGTGCCACGAATTTGAATAGTAAACGCTGAATTTGAATAGTGCTATGAATAGTAACTCGAGAATTTTAAAATTTGAATTTTGAGTTCGAGTTTGTTGCAACGGTTTAGCGGATCCCCTACGCAGTGGTATCGGAGCCAGGTTATTAAAATTTGAATTTAAGGGATTTACTTATATTGTCAAGCTTAAAAAGTTTGTTAGTACAACCTCAGTTAAATACTTTACTTATAATGGATACTTTAGATAGTCAGATTCAATATTATGAGAAAAAATTAAGTAAGATTCCTGAAGAATATAATACATCTATGACACGCAAATGGTCTGCCATAAGAGAAAATGAACTTTACTTTAGATGAGAGTTATGTAGACTTGATAATATCAAGAAAGATAGAGAATTGAAGAACAAATATTTTAAAACACCTGTCGTGATAAAGAAGCAGGAAGATGAGTTAAAAACAAAAGATAAAGAGACTCATAAAGCTAAAGAAGTTGTGCAGACAAATAATATTGAATACATTACAAATGAACAAGAGCAGTGGGAGATTAATAATAAGTTTTTATTAGAAAGCTATGAAGAAGAAAATAATGCTGAGAGTTACAAAGATTTTATAGACTCTTTAGATGATGAAGAGTTATGCAATCTAGATAATGCAATGAAAGGGTTAGATATAATATCTGAAAATATTGATAGCTCAATAGAAACAAAAATAGAATTAATGAATCAAGAAGACTGTGAGCATGATTGGATAAAAGGAAGAGGTGATTATAATATAAAATGTACTTTTTGTATATTTTACCCTAGTCAAGAAAACAGACTTACATGTAGTAAATGTTTAAAGCAAGCATGTGCTTCATGTCTAAGAATTAATAACCAAAAATGGAGGCAAGAAGTAGAGCTAGAACCAGAAGATAAACTACTAATAAGTAGAGTCAGAAATTTGGAGAATAGAATAATTAGCTTAGAAGCTGAATTAGAAGAGCTAAGGAGTAAAATAGAGCTCAATGAAGTAAATAAGATCGAAGAAAATGAAAGAGGCATGACCGAGTTAAAGGATCAAGCCATATCAAATAGAAAAAATGATAATGCTATACAATTAAAAGATGCCATAATAAACTTTGATAGCAAATATATAGTTAAATTACCATTCAAAGAAATCATAGGAATAAGAGTACCTGTAAAAGTAAAATTAACGCCTAATATCTCCTATAAAATATTAGCGTTAGTAGACACAGGTTGTACAAAAAATATTATACATGATAAATATTTTGTAAAATGTCTAGAGATAGTTCATACAATAGATCAAGATAAAGCAGAAATATCTACTGATATGTCAGGAATAAAAAAGGTTCATAATCAACTAGCTTATGATGTTGAGGTACAAATAAATAACACAAAATATATAATGGATGAAATTACAATAAGAGATTTGTCTATGATACATGATGATATGATATTAGGATTAAGATTTTTACAATTCTCTTTACAAACAACAATCATATATGAGCAAGGAATAATATTTATTCCTTATCAAGACAACATTCCATATATAACAGAAGTACGAAAGTCTATAAATTCTAATCCAGGAAAGACCAACCTAGAACTCCAAGGATCTGATGAAAAGGTCCCTGATAATCATATACATGAAAAGTTAGGTGAAAGTATAGAAGATTTTCATATAGCAAACTCATGCATAGAATGTATCAGTCTGCAATCATAGCACCAAATTGGTATAGAGATATAAAATCTAAAAAGGATATAGATAAAATTGTAACAAAATTGGAAGATATTCAGATAATCGGAGAAATACCAATGAAGCATTGGGATAAAAATGGAATAGTATGTAAGATTAACATAATAAATCCTGATTATATAATCAAGACAAGTCCCATAGAAGCAACACCTAAAGATATAGAAGAATTTAAGATGCATATCGAAGAATTAATAAAATTAGGAGCTATAAGAGAAAGTCGAAGTCCTCAAAGATCAGCTTCATTTATAGTTAGAAATCATGCTGAAATAGCTAGAGGAAAGTCAAGAATGGTTATTAATTATAAAAGGCTAAATAATAATACTATAGATGATGCTTATAATATCCCAAATAAGCAAAAATGGATAAATAGAATACAGGGAAGCAAATATTTTTCAAAATTTGATCTAAAAGCTTGGGTTTTGCAAAAAATGGCGGAAGAATCAATAGAATGGATTTGCTTTCACATGTCCTTAAGGTCATTTTGAATTGCTAGTAATGCCCTTAGGATTAAAAAATGCCCCTGCTTTATTTCAAAGAAAAATGCAAAATATTTTTAATGAAAATCAAGAATTCATATTAGTTTATATTGATGACTTATTAGTATTCTCAAAATCCTATAAAGAACATATAGCTCATCTGGAAACCTTCTTTAGAAAGGTAGAACAGCATGGGTTAATATTGTCTAAAAGAAAAATGGAGATATGTAAGGAAAAGATAAACTTTTTAGGTCATGAAATAGGAGAGGGAAAAATTTATTTACAAGATCATATTGCAAAGAAAATTTTAGAATTTCTAGATGCCATGAATGATAAGAAAACCCTGCAGCAATTCTTAGGAATAGTAAATTGTGCTAGAAATTATATTGAAAATTTAGCTAAGCTAGCTGGTTCATTATATGCAAAATTAAGAAAAAACGGGCAAAACATTTTAATTCTGAAGATATAAAGTTAGTAAGATCTATTAAAGAAAGGGTTAAAGACTTAAAACCCCTAGAGTTACCTTTAGATGATAATTATTTCATTATAGAGACTGATGCATCCAAGTTAGGATGGGGTGCAATATTAAAACAAAAACCACACAAGTACTCTCCAAAGTTAGAAGAAAAAAAATGTAGGTATGCTTCAAGAAAATATAAGCTAAAAGCAATAAACAATACAGATAGGGAAATTTTAGCTGTTATAAATACAATAAATGCTTTTAGACTATATCTAGGATTTAAAGAGTTCACAGTTAGAACCGACTGTGAAGCTATATGTAGATACTACAATAAAGTCAATAGTAAGAAAAGTTCAACTAGACGTTGGGTCTTATTTGAAGATATTATTACTGGAAATGGTTATAAAGTAATATTTGAGCATGTAAAAGGCAAAGATAATACATTGCCTGATATATTTTCACGATCTTCTATTTTGCAGGAATGAAGAGAGGAACAAGCCCTATTGGGGTGAATGTTTCAGCTTTGGAACTGATAATAAGTTAAGAATTTTCCCACCAAATACCTATAAATTTAAGCCTCGAGACCATATTGTTCTAGATGACATACAAGAATGCATTCTAGATTATTTCTGGTTTCAATATAACAATAAAAGAGAAGATAAATGTTATATGCTAGCTATATTAAATAGTCTTGCTGAATATTTTCATATGATTAATGGCAAAATACAACCAAAAGAATCATCTAGCAATATGGAGATAAAAGCCATATATGTTATATATATGGGAAAAACACCAGGAATTTATATATCATTTAAAGAAGTTATTGCTCAGCAGATAGAAAAAGAAAAAGATAGAGAAGTGTCTTGGAAAAAATATTTAGACATTGATCAAGCTCTTTCATATGCAATAACTATTCTGGGAGTAAACTATTATTTAGAGCCAGCAGCTAAAGACTATATCCAGAAATATAAGAATGCCAATGAAATAAAACCAATATGGGCAGGGCTAAATATAAGAAAAGAAGGATCTTCTAGACCGCATACATATAAAGAGGCGGTAAAAAAGATATAGATCCATTGAATGAAGAATATGTTAACACTAAGATAAAAGAAAAAATAGAGACAATGACTCTTCAATGGAAGAAAGACATAAAGGAAGAAATCTTACAAGAAATAAAAGGTGAAATAGATGCAAAATTTGAAAATATAATGAAAGACTACGAAGTAAATATTAAGAAAGATTACGAGTCAAAAATGAATATACAGATATCAGACTATGATGAAAATGATGATGAGATGTTGGACATTCGTGGTCATGGACAAAGACCAGAATATTAGATCTCAATATGATGAAAAGAATATCGTGAATTGTTGTCCTGATGAAATATGGCAACCTGAAGAAGTGGACAACGAAGAAAATATTGAAGAGTCAATATAGACTCAGTTCAATATCAATATATATATACAAGAAATATACTCCCTATATTGATAAGGTGTTATCAACAATTTGCCCGGGGGAAGAGATAATATATTACAATACATATTACTTGCCATGATCTTTGATTTGATGTTTGCAACATCAATCATTCGAGCGTGGAAGACCATACCAAAGAATATCCCGAAGGATAAGACCGTGCGCGACGAAGGACAGCGCAAAAGGAATATGCAGTCACTCTACTGTAGCCAGGACAATTATTCTCCGTCCAGCTGTCCAGGCAACAGTAAATGATGATAATTGAAGACGCGAGATGCTTTCTTAAGCACGAAGGCTCCTCAGACGATGACTTCGCCTCGAAGGAACTTCTGACGATAAGCATGAAGGACACTCCCTTCGTGCTATAAAGTGAAGCCCAGCGCATTCATCCAGAATGGGGATTTAGCATTGGAGCAAACCACCAGACACCGAAGACACCACACTCCACTCTCCACTCCACTCCACCAACTCTCCACTCACACATACACACGAAGACATGATCTCAGAAGCACTCTGAGACCCATCCACGAATAATAGTAATCATCCACTAGCATTGTATCACTCCACCTTTGTAAATTACAGAATAAGGGAGTCCCCGTGTTCCTCCTGAGCTTGTAAGGTAATCCCTCCGGTTTATGCTAAGTGCTTGGGGTTTCCCGAAAGGGAAAGCCGTATGTAAGCTTGCTCTGTGGACATGAATTAAGTTTTTCTGTTTTAATCCCTGCCTTCCTTTAAGCTCGTTCAAATGGGACGATGTCTCTATGCTAGGGACCCTAGAGGAGAAGCCTCTGCGTTTGTTGTTCTCGTGTTAGCCACAGTAGCGGCGTTTGTAGAGAACCACAATGTGCAGAGAGTGTTCCCTTCAGGTGGAACTGCACTGGGAGAGCGATAGAGCACTGAGTCCTGTGTGTTCGTGGTGAGGATAGCGAGGAGTAGACCGGGTTAGCCTAGTTACAGGCGAGCTAGTGATGTATACGTGAGTACCGAGTAGGACTGTCACAAGCATAGTCGCATACGACCGGCTGAAATATTGGTCTCGCCACCTGCAAAAGATCCTGGGAAATATTAATCAGCAGATTCACTAATCGCACGCATATTCAATAATCGCACGCATCCTGCATCCATAAAGAAATACGAAGTGCTCCAAATAGTTCTGGCGCATAGTGCTCGAACGAAGAAGAAGTTTAGTGTCCGAGCCACTCTCTGTTGAGTGCTCATGCACTGTTCATATTCAATTTGAATAGTAATGAGTATTTTGAATAGTGCCGCATGAATTTAAAATAGTGAACGCTGAATTTGAATAGTGCTGTGAATAGTAACTCATGAATTTTAAAATTTGAATTTTGAGTCCGAGTTTGTGCATGGCGGTGTAGCGGAATTCTCTCGACATATACGTATGTATATGTATATATATATATATATATATATATATATATATATATATATATATATATATATATATATATATACATATACGTGTGTGTGTGTATATATATATATATATATATATATATATATAAGCGTGTATCATCAGGCTCATCGACAGGATGGGATTTGCTTGGAGCAGCCGCACCCAGCTTGCAGCGCTGATTGCTTCCTCCGTAGCCTTTAATTTGTCCTGGTGCTCAGCGTGCTGAGGCGTATCATGCCTTTTCACAGCAGCTGTTTCGACCAGAGCCGAGATGTTTGCTGATAGTCTGCTGCCTACAGCCTACAGGGAATTGATTATTTGGCCACGTCTTTGGGGAAGTGTACATGCACATGAAAACAATAACTGTTGGATTATCGAAACTGATGGCAAGGGGTATGTCTCGGTGCAAATTGGTTGGACACGCAGTGGATATTGCTGATTCCCATTATGCATAATAGCACAAAATAGACAGTACATCAGAGACGGAATAACAGCACTGTATGCATCTCTGATGTTAGACGAGTTGCAATTCAAGCCTGTCATGGATTGATGTGCATGGAAGTCACTACGTGAAAAACAGTTTGTACCAATGAGACTTTTTTTAGAGGCGGCTGGCATTGGAGCAGCCCCTACAATGGTGTGCTCGGGCTCCAGCACAGCAGCCGCCCCTACAAATGGCACAATAGGGGCGGCTGGTAATACGAGCCGCCCCTACAAATGCCAGCCGCCCCTGCTGTGTCCATTTGTAGGGGCGGCTGAATCACCAGCCGTCCCTACAAATGCCTGCTATATATACAGCTGTTGGGGAGAAAAATATCTCCTTCGTCCTCTCGACCTCAGCCCGAGACGCCGCCTCCAGGCTTTTCCCTCGCGTCGCTCTCCCGTGGCGTCCGTCGCGCCACCCTCTACCGTCGTCTCCACCTCGGCCTGGGCTGCCGGCCTTCGGCGCCGCCACCACGCCGACCTAGGGTTTCGGCACAGAACTGTCCTTGGCCCGGGCTCAGCGGCACACCGGCGCGGGTGGCCTGCTCAAGGAGGTGGAGTGCCGCGAACACGCCGAGGAGGTGAGTTCATCTTTAGATCGATCTCGTCTCCCCGTCCCACTGCTACCGGCTCCAACTCCAGGTACGTCTCTACCTAACCTCTTCCTGCTCCTCAATCCTCTTCTTGATCCAGGCGTGGAGGACCGGAGGTTGATTCTGGCGAGTGGAAGATCAGCTCGGTGATGGAGGTGCCGATTAGGGTGGCCATCAGTGCGATGCGTCCCACTTAATCGAGGTATTTCTTGATTTCTATACAACTCTTCTTATAGAATAAGTATCTGTTATTATGTTTTCAAATAATGAGTTACGAGTCATGTTTCATTCTTTATTCCAAATCTTGTTGACTATTTCCTAAGAATGATCCCATCAGAGAAAAAAACAGATGAACACGCAGAGCAATAATCTGACAATGGCTGCGAAGCGCTTTGACTACATCACCAGGTAGTGGATACTAATAGAATAATGCAATAATTATTTTCCAATCATTGTTTTCATTTGATTAGTGACTTAGTCTATTGAGGATGCATGTACTAAAACCGTCTACAGATTTTGCAGGCTCTTAGAGGAGATTGAAATTTCAAAGATAAAGTACGTAATGACCAGCACAGAAATTGATGCTCCTATTATAGCCTCGATAGATTTCAGGTTTTTTACATGTACACCTTTCCGTTGTTTACTTCTTTGGTACATAGTTCTAATTGTAGAATTGGTTCTCTTGCCATTTCCTGAATAGGTTTCAGGTTTTTACATGCTCTCCATTTTTTGGTTCAGCAATATATATTTGACCATGACTCATGGACACAAGAGAAAGATATGTCATTTTGGGACTGCCAAAGTGTTCGGTGAGTAAATTCTTTCAGCTATAGATTATCAGAGTGGTCCTAACTTCCTATTTAAATTTCAGCTTCATCTTATAAAATTTTACAGGTTTATATGAGTGGTTCATCACACATATTCAGGTATCTCCTGAGTGGATTCTATATTTTATACAGATTCAAGCTTCTTCAAAGGAAAGGTGTGTTTTCATAGTGCTATGGTAACCTCCCTATTATTATGTTATCCAGGGCTTTATATTTACCACATAGATTATGCAGGGGTGATGCAATTAACCTTTTCCCGCTCAGTCATGCCAGAAAATATAACATTCAATACTAGAATTGGTGTCAATTTTTCAGCCTTTGCCTTCTTGAGTCATAGAGTCAGGATGATGATAAGGATATTGAAAATTGACTGCTGCAGTCTAGGCTATGTCGCAACATGGAAAACTTAATTAGTTCGGCCTATAAACCCCCAAACGATAAACCTGAAGCCAGGCGTTGGCGGCGGCTTCCATCGAGGCGATTTCGAGTGAAGCATACTCTCCATTGCCGGTAAATCCACCTTCCTCCAACCTACTTGCACGCATTTTGTGATAGCATTGGTATCATAGCGTGTTCTTGCTCCCGGAAATCTCATCTCCCCTCTTTGCTTTACTGTGCGCCATTGTGTTTCATTTTCATGTCAAGCGAATTGCTGCTCTCCGCAAAAATGCCAAGTTTGAATCTTGAATACCTTCTCTTTGTGTGGTTGTTAGAAAGATATTTTTTATCTGGTTATAAGCAAATAACAGTATCCGTCTTAAAAAACCCCTAGCTTTTCATGGTTTGAAGTTTTGGATCTACGATAAGCCGGCAGTAATCGCTTAGTGACTTGCAAGATTCGGCAATAATCGCTTACAGTTTTAGAGTTCGGGCAAAGTTGCGACGGGCAAATCATGTCAGTCTCTTCCGATCACATACTCGGGTTCTGGGATCCGCTCTCAACTAACAATTAAAATAACAATTAGTATGATTTACTACCAGATTTCATTCCTTTATGCAAAAAGACCACCAGCTAAACAATCGAAACTTTCATATTGACGTAAAGATAATATATGAAATGTTTGGGCTGTTCTATTTCCCCCGTCAATCATCGTTTAATGTATTAATTGTGGAATGCTTGCGTGGCAGGTTTGTGTGGTAAGGAATCCTAGTTAGGGCTGCTATGGAGTCAGATGGATCCATACGAATCAACTATGGAGAATATGAACACTGGAAGTATGACAAGTTTGCCTGCGTCGTCAACAACATGTTGCTCCGCCGAGAAAATGTAGACTTGCATAAATTCCAGGTGTGCTTTAAAGGCTACCATCTCATAAACTTCAAGGATGTGAGAACGTGGATTCAATATGCCGTGAATCATGGTGTCGAAGTGCTAGATGTGAACCTGGGTCGGTATGGCAAGACTTTTCTGCCTCGTTGCATTTTCACTTGTCGTTCGCTTCAGGAGCTAAATTTACAGATGGGAGAAGCTCCTGAAGATGATCTTGAGCATGAGGGGCTTATGTTGTCAGACAAAATATGTCTTCCTTCCCTCAAAAAGTTGAATCTCTGTGATGTGGAGGTGGATACTTTGTCTCTTCAGCAAATCATTAGTGGGAGCCCTGGCCTAGAGGACGTGCATTTGAGCAACTCTGCACAACATCTTGAGCTTGTAAAATCAAACATGCTAAAAACGCTATAACTTCATGGCTTCTTTGGTCGAGGCAAAGGACTCACTATTGCTGCCCCTCATCTCACTCACTTTGAGTGCATAGGCTGGCCACTGGAAGAAATTTCTTGGCAAAAACGGCCATTCTAGAGGGTGCACATATAGATACTTGGTGTTCTGGATGCACTTTTGATGGTCAGTCTGGTCTTATTGGTATTGTTTTGCATGCCAAGAGACTCGCATTATGCGGTTCTGACATAAAGGTATGCTTGACTCATGACAAGTTCCCCTGTTTCAGTGCTATGAATATTCTGAATGGAAACTGGTTGATCTTTTTTTTGTATGCTACTCATGACAAGCAATTTTTCATTTTTTTTCTAGTCCATCTGGATATGTTATGTATTTATTGTGTTTATAAGCAGAATAAAAGTGATGTTGAACAACTTCCTTTGATTAGTTGAAGGTCCAAAAATTGCATAGACACTGGCAATGTTGTTGCTTGCTAGAAATATGATTGGCCATCCTTATTTATTGATGGTTTAGTGGTAGTTTATATAATGCTCTTGTGCTTGTGGTCAAATTTGAATTATATATATATATATATATGTTCTGGTCGAATTTAAATTGTAAATTTGAAATTTTTTTTTGCGAAAAATGTACTGTAGGGACGGTTCCCTACAAACCGGTATTATAGGGGCGGCTGGTACTACAGCCGCCCTTACAAATCAATTTGTAGGGATGGCTAGTAACACCAGCCGACCAGCCGCCCCTACAAATCGATTTGTAAGAGCAGTCTGGGAACCGCCCCTACAAATGCATGATTTGTAGAGACGGTATGGTAGGGGGGCTGGCCGAGCCGCCTCTACAAAGTCTCACCAGCCGCCCCTACAAACCATTCCTGTAGTAGTGAGTAATTCAAAAACCGTCATGGAATAATGCAATCCATGACTATTTTAGACCATCATAGATCTGCCCGCAAGGCCCACTTACTCTAACTCTGTGACGGAAGTATAACATCATGGACGAATTGCAACATCGCCAATAGATGCTTGCATGTATGATGATGTGGATGCTTGCATGGATGATGATGTGGATGCTTACATCACCATTCCAAACCATTAATTTTTTCCCTAAAATCCCAGCCCATTTATTAACAGGCCAAAACCAAAGGTGGACTAATTTTCAACCCATTTTCAGCAGAAGTATAACATCATGGACGAATTGCAACATCACCAATAGATGCTTGCGTGTATGATGATGTGGATGCTTGCATGGATGATGATGTGGATGCTTACATCACCATTCCAAACCATTAATTTTTTCCCTAAAATCCCAGCCCATTTATTAACAGGCCAAAACCAAAGGTGGACTAATTTTCAACCCATTTTCAGCATAATTTCAGCCCATATTTAGGCTATTTTCAACCCATTTGTAAGCCCATGCATCATACATGTCAGCCCATATAAACACATGCAACCCATATAAAGTATCCAACAACACATTAGATCACATACAACATCTGATCACATATAAGATTTATCCAAGAACATCAGATTACACAAGTTTCATCCAACATGAGTGACAAAATCAGATGACTAAGAGTTAAGTAAAAGAATTTGCGCTTGCAAAAAAAAATATAGCTCACATGTCCATCGCTTCCCTCCTTGCTTGTTGCAACCTGCAAATAAACAAAACAGCACAAAAGAGAATAAATAGCTAGCAATAAACTTTATTTGACAAATTGGAGTTCACGTGACCGTAGAAAAAAAACATAGTTTATAAAAGATACAGGTTTAGTTGCAGGATCTCAGTTGCAGCGATTTCTGCATCTACTCCTGTTTCAAGCTTGACGTAAAGTTAGTATAACACATAATCATTAATCTGTTTAAAGCATAAAATTGTTTTTGAATAGGATAAATGACAAGTACAAAACTTTTAAAAGAAACAAATGACTTCAGTCTATTATCAGACTAAATAATATGCAGTAATTAGGAACTCAGGTACCAGGACATTTATAAATATCTCTATTGTTAGATTCTGTAGACATTTCTGAAACTTCTGTACTGAAAAATGGTTACTATATGTGTAATTATTTGTGGTCATTCCTTGCATGATGAAATGACTTTCTTCGCTTTTTGCATGTAGCGTTTGTTTCAAGCCAAAAGGGAGGATCAGCAAGAAGCAGACCGTGTTTTGGAAAATTATGTTATGAAAAAGGTCAAGGACATTTTGTACCAAGCTCGTGTAGCCATTGCAAATGGTGCTGTCATTGGCTGATGTGCGGGCTGCTGCCAAGAAAAAAAATCATGCATCTTCAAATGTAGCATCTTATTGATGCATGGCCAAAGATAATCGGAATTCACGTCATGCAAATAGGTGTTTACATGAGCGCCTTAACCAGATGGGGGAACTTAATAATGACCTAATACTAGTATGGATGTGAATTCGTGTGTCTATTTATTGATTAAAGAAAGCACACTCTTAGTAGTTTATTTTTGAACTACTATACTTGTTTGGATGTAGGATCTTTATCGCAAATTGGATCAGGAGGTTCCAAAAAATCATAAAAGGCGCCTTGTAGCTCTACAAACAAATGTAAGTACATTAACTTGATACTTGTACCTATGAAATCGGTATTAATTATGACAAAAAAAAACTAGCTGGTCTAAACCATTTTAAGTAGACAATTGATATGTTTTGATGTCAGAATGACAACACGCAGTGCAGCAGTGAGGGAGTGGCCTCATGTTGATGGTTACTGTAGTTTCCAACTTTCCATCTTAGTTTTAACCTCATGGTAAGCTGTACTTCTAGCTGTACTGAAACTTGCCACCTCCACTAAGGAATTTATAATTTAGTCCCACGGGAATCTGAAGGTTTGATATAGCTAGTAGGTGATGAAATAGACTTTGAAATCTTGTGCATGTCTAAATAATTCTTTCAGCTCCAGAATTTCATGGAATGCCAATTCATTTTATTTCTCGTCAGGGCCACTATTCACTTGTATATGCTTCATGTATGGTGCTGGTGTAAAAGGAAATCATGTATAAGACAATTAATTAATGTTTATCAGTCCTAAAATCCAATTGATATTTACATGGTATTATCATTTTGCAGCTGCCCACTAGTTCATCCCATGTTGGTGAGGACTTGGATGGTGAGGACATGGATGGAGAGGATGAATTGGACATGGATGGCAGCTACATGGAAGGAGAGGACACGGAGGAGGACATGAATGAAGAGGACATGTATGAAGAGGACGAAGGGGACGAAGAGGACAGGGATGAAGAAGACATTGACGACAACAATGGGGGCAGCAATGCTAGATCATACATCGATGACTTCTGTGATTTGGGATATATATGGTAAGGTTGCTTTTGGCAGAAATAGCACATGGGTTGTCAAAGTGACTTTTGTCTATTGAACAACATAAGCTGGTGGCTGTCTTTTGTCTTTTGAACATGTATGGTCGTGGATGGTTAACTTAGTAGTAATTGGATGTTAGATGGACTTGGCTAAAACTAGGATGTCGTAGTAGGTGACATGGCTGTACATGCATAAATTAGGAGCAGCATATGGTGCTAGTAGTAGAATTTTAGATGTAATTTGTAAGGGCAGAACCTTTGGTATGTTGGCCCGTATTGAATGCTTTGTAAGCTTTTATGGAACTTCTAATATATATGCTTGATTATTGTGCTATGCATATAATGTGTTGTTGGTGCATATGGAACATAACATGTAATTGTGATATTTTCCTGTCATCTACTAATTTCTCTGGTGGTGATTTGAGAAAAAAAATTACGATTTCCTTGAGGGGAAACCATCAGGAAAATTAGGTTGAACTGACAAAAATTCAGTATTTAACCTGACGGTAAGCCTACAGTAAAATCAATTAACCTGACGGTTGCTGACAACGTACTGGACCTACTGACGTTAAATTTTTTTGTCACGCATCCGTCAAAGAAATACCGTCAGGAAAACATTTCTGTAGGGAGGCTCACAGGAAAATTCTATTTCTCTGTCAACCTATCCTTGATGGGATATGCCTGTTGGGTTCCCGACAGAATTAATTTTTCTGACGATTTTTCCCGCTTTCTTGATGGTTTTTTGGCACACATGAATAATGGTGTTTCCAGTAGTGACTTAAGTTCCACAAGCAAGACGAGAAAAGGCAGCAGAAACTAAAATAAAAGAACTTCACCGAAAAACTATATGGACTATCGGCGGTTCACTACCCGAGATCACGACAATACGCCATTCAAAACACCCCATCACTTTGTCCGGATTTTGAATCGCACAACCATACCGGCGATGATGAGGGTCGACATCACCGCCGGTTCCTACAAACCGGTAGTGTTATTCAAATTCACTGCCAGTTCTTTACGCAACCCGACAGAGTTCAGTTCCACCAACACTGTCGGTTCATGAGACCACCCGGCAGTGTAACCTCGAACATCATTGTCGGTTTGTGTCTTTAGCCGGCAGTGTTGTCGTAACCAGCACTGCCGGTTTGGGACAAGACCCGGCAGAGATGTCTAAGCCAACGCTATCGGTTTGTGGCTCAAGCCGGCAGTGCCATCTTGGCCATCACTGTCGGTTTGTTGCTAATCGGCAGTGATGGTTGCGACAACACTGCCGGTTTGTTGCTAACCGGCAGTGATGGTTACCGTTTACAGCAAAATTTGGAAGAAGAGTCATAGGGACTCGAAAACTCTCAAGATCATATCATCAAGGAATCAATTGCGCGCAGATCCGAACCAGCTGATTCGAATGCAAAACTGGAATCGGCTTTCTTTAGATAGCACCAGCGGATAACGACAAAGGCTATGATCGGTGCCAGGATGAGACATGTTGGGCTCTACAAAAAGGGAAAGATTAGAGTCTAAGTTATCTTAAATTAGGAATGTTTTCTCTAGGGTCAAAAATCGTGATGAGTCGTGCTTAGACAGGAGTCATGCGCAGGTCCCGGGTATAAATATCAAACCCCGGCTATTGTAAAAGACACATAATCAATCAAATACTAGTTATTTACTTTTTCGGCTCCGTCATGGCTTATACCTCTGTTCGTACGGCTGCATCGATCCGATCGACCTCCACTACGACTCTGGTATGAGTTAGTTATCGATTCTTATCTAGTTCAAGTATGGCTAAATCGATTCGGTCGACCTCCACTGCTCGAACTAGATTATGGTCAAGTTATCGGCTCTATCTAAGTGTGGCGTTCCTTCGGATAGATTCATTAAATTACTGATATTACTTATTGCTTCCATTATTTATTTAATTACAGCAATATCACTTCGCCCGATTGGGATTGATCTAGATCGGCCTTATATCTTTTTTAACCCATCGTTTGTTAATCTAAACTGGTCTAATTTGCACTTTAAACAATGAGTTATGTTTTATCGGCTATTTTACATCAATCTTGATCGTGCATAGCGTGCGGTTAAGGCATGTTTGATCTTGAGTAGATCTATTGGCTAGCGAAAACTATTCCATGGTCTGTTATCACAGACTGTGTGATTCTGCCTCACACCCCACTATTAACACCGTGGAGTGGGGATCGTTATTGGGTAGATTTGTTCCTGAGAGGACATGACCTTAACTGTGCGCTATGCCTAAATCGGCTATTTTAGCCGATATCGAGCGCTTTCACGAATAGTTCGCATCACGAGATCGTTGAAGTAGCGATAGGTTGAAAGATGTGTTAGCCCCATGATCTTATTATTGTATTACGGCCTGCATGATTTTGCCTCATGTCCCACTGATATTAGTAATAAGTTAGGGTCGTCGAGTCTATTGTTGTTCTACAGCCTGCATGATTCTGCCTCATGCCCCACTAGTCATAGCGATAGATGAGATCTAATATGTTCATTAGATTTACCTCTATTAAATGGTTAAATGATGATGAACTGTTTCTTTTATAAAAAAGGGGTTCGGTTACTTGCAGTCATTGGCTCAGCATGAACTAATTATTGTTAATATCTTATTGCCTTTGACCAATATTTGTTTAAAGAATGATATTCATTCTGAACGATAACCGATTCTTCTTACACAACCCCATGGGTTTTAACCGATTTATTCTTACGAATATGCTGAAATCGACTATTTAATCGATCTCCTTTCATATCAGCTCTCTGAGCCACACATTCGGGACTGTCTGGCAACACCGGCATGTTCCGCCCTTACTTACTGACAAACTTTCTCTCCTTGTCAATTGCAGGGTTAAATTGATCGCACGCCTCTCGAGGAGTGTCGCAGAATCGACCACCCTCACCGGCTGAAGCTAGGCGGATCTCGAACTCCATCAAGCGGACCCTTTTGGCTTGCTCGTGTGTCCTCGGCATGAGGCGAAATTCGTGTCGACAGCTACGACAACAACACCGCCGGTTTGTTGCTAACTTAAGTGATGGCGCTGCTTCGCATTATTGTTTTATAATTTATTTTAATTTATATTTTTCGGGGAATCGGGTTTCGCTTTATATACGCTACGTAGACGATAGGTTCATCAATATTAAATATTAAAAATGTTACGGTTACAGTTCAAATGTTCTTATCAAGATCTCGATCCCTCAAAATAAAAAAGAAATTATTCGATAAGATGAAGCATACTTCTCGAACTTGTTACAATAATCTAGCGAGCCGCTCTGGGCCATACTAGTCCTTGAACTTCACGGATTATGCAATGGAAAATACTCCATCTTTTTCCAATACCTCGGCTAAGATGAGTTTTGCCAGCCCGATTGCAGTGCGATGATCTCCATGTCTAACAGCCTTTCGTGGTTATATTTCTTGCGCTGTCGTTCAAAAAAGATAATATCCAAAGAGGAATCAGTAAATCATATTGTTGAATTATTAACAGACATAAATGAATTGGGGATTATACACACCGACTTATCTACTTCTTCCGATTTCCCACCCATGTAGCGAAGCATTACCTACATTACATAAAACCCGCATACATTGTTTCCCACCGGCTGTTTTAGGTACTTCCCCTCCATTTCGACAACCTTGAATGGGACTTGTGTCCCACCGATATTTCTTCTTCGGACACTGTGCAACATTAAAAGGAGAAACATTAAAAAGCGATATGTGTGATTAGAAAATAATATGTTATTAGGATCGCTTACTCATTTAGCACTGCCACCAATGCATCCTGATGATGAAATAGTTTTTTCTTCGAGTCCCACACCTCAATCAGATTTTTAGCAAGATTGATACAAATGAAGACGAAATGGTTGCTGCAATCATAGAATCCTAATTATCGAATAATCTTAACAAAAAAAGAAGCATAAAATTAAAAGCTAAGAACACATACTACATGATTTGTAGGCTATAAGTATGTGGGTTTTGTTCTTCATCTTGAATTCATCGAAAACAGCAATCAATCTCTCTTTCAGGTCTTCCACGTCACATCCATGGAGGCCTAAACATGTCTTCTCATTGACTCGCAATGGGTCCAAGAAGCTTATGGTATCCCATTTGCTTTTTAGTATGCAAAATTTTGCTATACACCTACATAAAATCATTGTAAGTGCTCAAAAGTTAACAATTTATGTCTCGAGAGAGTAGTTAATTGTAATATCATGCGTGTAGGGTACTTACGTAGGCATCAGTGATAAACTGGCTCATGCCATACATGTACCGCTTGTCCGTTCGGGACAGATGCATCCACTCTCGACCCATCTCTGCACAAAAAAATGCTGAGACAGTAATTACAAAGAATTAATAAGAAATTGAGCTTCATAAACAACAATTGTAGCTCGAAAGTTCCATTTTTCGAAAACATTATTGTATACTAATTATTGGAAAATTGAAATTGGTAGCCCCGGCCTTATAAATTGAAAATCGTAGTAAAAAATAATTATTGCACAATAATGAAGAACAACTATTCTACTCTACTTCCAAGAACTAATTATAGCATCACATACTAACAATGATGATCTTGACCACCATAGAATAATTAGCTAGGGATTTAAATGTGTTCATAGACACCAATCTTTTGGATGATGGATTCACCACAATTTGAGCCTTGCACAAATATCCAATTTGAAAAGTGCTCTCTAGAATGGAGAAAGAACTATAATGAGAATCAAGCAATGTAGCCATCAAAACGAAGCTAATTAAGCAACAAAATCAAACGAGTTGATGTTTGTTACTAACCTTAAAGCAAAAAGATCAAGCCATTCTTCAAAATCCAAGCGCTAGCTTCATGGTGAAGAGTAGCCAAGCAACAATGGAGGGAAGGGCCCAAACGTGCGCCTCTGTTTTTGGGGATGGAAGAGAGGAGGAAGGAGAGGACGGCTTGCAACCTTTGTCTTTGTAGGCTTATCACCGTCGGTTCTTAGCTAGAACCGACGGTGATATAGATCACAATCATCTTGTCTTGAACCGGTAGTGATAAGTTGCTTTGCCAAACATCTTTGTTGGTTCAAGCCACAAACCAGCGATGATGTGGTCCTTCACTTTGCGGTTTAGCCCAGCCCCAATCATTTTCTCATTTTCAAGCTCATAACCGGTAGTGAAGGTACATCACTGCCGGTTCTCACAAATCCGGCAGTGATGAGGCCGGCAGTGATGTCCAAATCTGTAGTAGTGGTTTATCTCAAGAGACTGAGCAGCCAAAGGAAAAAGGCTAACAAGCTACCAGGAAACTACCTACAGCAAAACTGGAATCGGCTTTCTTCAGATAGCACCAGCGGATAACGACAAAGGCTATGATCGGTGCCAGGATGAGACATGTTGGACTCTACAAAAAGGGAAAGATTAGAGTCTAAGTTATCTTAAATTAGGAATGTTTTCTCTAGGGTCAAAAATCATGATGAGTCGTGCTTAGACATGAGTCATGCGCAGGTCCCGGGTATAAATATCAAACCCCGGCTATTGTAAAAGACACATAATCAATCAAATACTAGTTATTTACTTTTTCGGCTCCGTCATGGCTTATACCTCTGTTAAATGCAATTTGCATCGATCCGGGTCGACCTCCACTACGACTCGGTATGAGTTAGTTATCGATTCTTATCTAGTTCAAGTATGGCTAAATCGATTAAATTAGACCTCCTTTGCTCGAACTAGATTAAGGTCAAGTTATCGGCTCTATCTAAGGGTGGCGTTCCTTTGGATAGATTCATTAAATTACTGATATTGCTTATTGCTTCCATTATTTATTTAATTACAGCAATATCACTTACGCTCGATGGGATTGATCTAGATCGGCCTTATATCTTTTTAACCCATCGTTTGTTAATCTAAACTGGTCTAATTTGCACTTTAAACAATGAGTTATGTTTTATCGGCTGTTTTACATCAATCTTGATCGTGCATAGCGTGCGGTTAAGGTATGTTTGATCTTGAGTAGATCTATTGGCTAGCGAAAACTATTCCATGGTCTGTTATCACAGACTGTGTGATTCTGCCTCACACCCCACTATTAGCACCGTGGAGTGGGGATCGTTATTGGGTAGATTTGTTCCTGAGAGGACATGACCTTAACTGTGCGCTATGCCTAAATCGGCTATTTTAGCCGATATCGAGCGCTTTCACGAATAGTTCGCATCACGAGATCGTTGAAGTAGCGATAGGTTGAAAGATGTGTTAGCCCCATGATCTTATTATTGTATTACGGCCTGCATGATTTTGCCTCATGTCCCACTGATATTAGTAATAAGTTAGGGTCGTCGAGTCTATTGTTGTTTCTACGGCCTGCATGATTCTGCCTCATGCCCCACTAGTCATAGCGATAGATGAGATCTAATATGTTCATTAGATTTACCTCTATTAAATGGTTGAATGATGATGAACTGTTTCTTTTATAAAAAGGGGTTCGGTTACTTGCAGTCATTGGCTCAGCATGAACTAATTATTGTTAATATCTTATTGCCTTTGACCAATATTTGTTTAAAGAATGATATTCATTCTGAACGATAACCGATTCTTCTTACACAACCTCATGGGTTTTAACCGATTTATTCTTACGAATATGCTGAAATCGACTATTTAATCGATCTCCTTTCAAATCAGC
The DNA here is from genome assembly GCA_904845875.1 of Miscanthus lutarioriparius. NCBI lineage: Eukaryota > Viridiplantae > Streptophyta > Magnoliopsida > Poales > Poaceae > Miscanthus > Miscanthus lutarioriparius. The sequence goes on along the minus strand of CAJGYO010000003.1, from coordinate 97,579,759 downwards.
TCTCTGAGCCACACATTCGGGACTGTCTGGCAACACCGGCATGTTCCGCCCTTAATTACTGACAAACTTTCTCTCCTTGTCAATTGCAGGGTTAAATTGACTGGCACGTCTCAGGAGGAGTGCACAGGATCGACCACCCCTGTGCTGAAGCTAGGCGGATCTCTAGCTCCATCGAGCGAACCCTTCTGGCTTGCTCGTGTGTCCTCGGCACGGGATGAAATTACGTAATAAACCGCGCATTCGCACGCGCCGGTGGGACACCACAATCATCATGGCGGCTCGCGACAACAACGACATCCTTATGGTACATTATGAAGATCTGCCTGATGGAGATAAAGGTGTCATCAGCAAAGCTACATAAGAGTTTCAGAACAAGTGTTTGTTGTCCTACACCAAAACACGTGACAACACAATTGTTCAGAAATTTCCACTACCAGGAGTTCTATTGCACGGGCAGATAGATACAACTGAAGCTGAAGACATGCGTTTCTTTATGGAAGTTGTAGACAAATCTGTTCGTGATGCCATATCAAGCCGTAATGAAGCTTTCTTGGACATATTCCACAACGCCATGAAAGAGGCGATTCATGGGTTTCTAGTTGATCAAGGTGGGCCGGCTTATTACAACATTCTAGATCCGTCGACCCAAGGGACTAATCAAGTCGGTACCAGCCATTAAGGAGCAGCACTAGCTGGTAATTGTGATGTCCAAGCAGTTCAGGGTTCATCTGAACAGGCTCAAGGAACTACTATGAATCAGATACAGTACAATCCTAGACCGCCAATACAGCATGTGCAACAGCCAGCGGGGCAAGGACAGAACCAGGTGATCAATTTTGGCACATCAGGCCACATACCGTCGTCGGCTCAAAAAATAGCACCATCAATTCAAAGGATCCGTAGAGATATAGACCCTTATGTCTATAATCAAAGACTTCAAGCAACAAGCTAGCAAAGAACCCAACAGATCGAGATTCCACAAGGGTATCACTATGGCACAGATTATAACACCCTTCACATGATGCCAAATCTAGGATATCAAGGCACCCGAGATTTCAATCCACAGATGGGTCAGCAGGTGTAGAGGAATCCAAATCCGCAAGCTGATGAGTTATTGCTGAGGGTGATCGAGATGATGAAGAATCAGTTCGGTCTGAAGCCAAAAGGGCTAACCTTTTCGTACAAACGCCCATATCTAGAATGGTATGATTTGGTCGCTCTTCCCACAAATTACAGGCTCCCAGAGTTTGCTAAGTTCACTGGCCAAGATAGTACAAGCACGATAGAACATGTCAGTCGGTATCTTACACAATTGGGCAAAGCATCAGTTGAGGATGCCCATCGAGTTCGTTTCTTCTCCTTGTCCCTATCAGGGCCAACCTTCACTTGGTTCTCATCACTACCAGTCAGTTCCATTGCCAATTGGGCTGACCTAGAGAAGAAGTTTCATACATATTTTTACACTGGGACCAGGGAAAAGATGATAACCGATCTGACAACTATAAGGCAGAAGACTAGGAATTTGTGCTTCTCCTTAAACTTGGCTGATGATCAACTAGCTGCTTTAGCTGTTCAAGGAATGCTGTCAATGTGGAAAGAAAAGCTACTGGGATAAGAATTTGACAACTTGGGTCAATTGGCTCAACGAGTGGCAGCGCTCAATAGCCAATTCTAGAATATCTTGTGAGAGATACCCGATTTTAGAAGAGTACCACAATAGCTGAAGCTTATGATCCATACTCAAATCGATGGCGGCTATGAAGATGAAGAAGAAGAGGTTGCCACAATTTGAATGGAATTGGGGCAAGAAGACGATAATGGTGCCAAATCCTTGTGGAAGAGGAGTCGAGGAGAGCTATGACTTTGATGTCACCAAATCAAACAAGCTCTTCGATTTCTTACTTGAGAAGAAGCGAGATCAAGTTGCCCGATGGTCATGTTATGTTGCCCCTAATCAATTGAAGAATAAGATGTTCTACAAGTTCCATAATGCTACCTCTCATTTCACTAATGAATGCAGAATCTTTCAACATCATCATATAGGCGCTATTCAAATACAAGGGAGGCTCAAATTTGACACGTCTCAGAAAATGAAAGTTGATGATAATCCTTTCCCAGGAGATCAGAATATGGTTGATGCTAGACTAATCAAAGGAAAAGCTAAGGTCCTAACATCGACCAAATCAAGAGAAGCTAGAATAATCAATCCCAAGATGCAAATATCGGCTGACGAGTACAGAGAGATTAGAAGACGTCACGCCAAGCAAAAGAGCCGATACGAGCAGGGGGAGACGTCAAAAAATGGGGCGACAAAGCCGCGAGTTACATCTTGGATCCTGTTGAATAAGTGGCAGTGGCAGAAGGAAAATGATTATCAGCGTTGGTTAAAGGATCAAGCATACCAGCATCAACTGAAAGAAGAGAGGTATGAAAGGAAACAAGTCAAATTACATTGGAATTGTCCTTTCTTCAGACATTGCTGGAATGAAGGTTTGAAGTTGCCTACCAGACATGACTGTCCAGAATGCAGCAATCAATATTGAGAGTTTAGGCAATCTCAAACCAACCACCGATCTGTCCATACTCAAGATGCATATCATCATAATAACATGGATCGGTAGCTTAAAAATGGAAGTGTTCATAATCAATTTGGGAAAAAGAGTTGTTGGCGGGACCGGGATGATTGTGAAGAAGAAGGCAATGAAAGAAACTATATTTGGCAAGAAGGCCAATGGTGTCCAGGTGGTTTAACAAGAAGCCAGAAGAGAAGGGTGCAACGCCTTAGGAATAAAGAGTTGGAATAGGCTCAGGCATCCAACAAACCTCAAGTATGGCATACTAAGCAAACAGCCGACAGAAAGTAACCGTCGGCTAATATCCAAATGACTTTTCTGTTGCCATCAGAATTCAGAGTTCTGGCAGGTCAAGAAGTTTATTCAGATTTCGATGAATCGGAGTATGAGGAGATAGTTGCCAAGTTGACGGTTCTACAACAAGCAATATTTGATAAACCAGTCAAGCATCGGCACTTAAAAGCTTTATATATGAAAGGTCTTGTTGATGAAAAGCCGATGAACAAAATGTTAGTGGACGGAGGTGCTTCTGTCAATCTTATGCCTTACACCACTTTTCGTAAACTTAGCAAAGGACCAGGAGATCTGATGGAGACTGACATGATGCATAAGGATTTTGGAGGTAATACATCTAAGACCTGGGGGCAATAAACGTGGAATTAACAATCGGGAGTAAGACTCTGCTCACCACATTCTTCATCATCGATGAAAAAGGGTCATATAGCCTGCTCCTCGGTCGTGATTGGATTCATGCGAACTGTTGTGTGCCATCGACCATGCATCAGTGTTTGATTCAATGGCATGGGGATGATGTCGAACTAGTTCACGCTGACGAGTCCGTGAGCATCGCAACAACCGATCTAGTCTTCTAGGAACTAGGAGACTTCGACTGCATTTCTGGCAAGTAATGGGAAGGAGGCTTCATTAAGATCAGCAATGAAAGCCAACAACTGATGCAAGCAATCGTGATGAGGACATGGCACCTTTGGATACGAACAATGATTATAAGGTGCGCTCGTTCCTACATTTGCATAGTGGCTCTGGTTATAATTCACTTGGTTCCACATGTACATGTCACTATTTGATTGTAGGTTCAAATGTGTTTCATAATGGAAGTTCATCAAAATTGAACTTTCGGTTCGTCGGCAGCCCGACAGTGCCTCATTGGGAAGGCCATAACTCATCCATCCGGAGTGCGATCGAGGTCAATGAGCACTTGATGGAAAGCTTGTTTGTTAAGCTTTCAAATAGATCTGGTTCCATCTCAATATCACATCGGCAAGGCCTCCAAATCACCAATATATTCTGTCGTTGTTTCTGCTGGGAGCTACACTGTCGTTATGGGCTTGTTATTCATCCTTGGGACCCTGGCCCAAGTGGGAGCACACCCCAAGGACTTAGAGAACCCACCAAGAAAGCCCTTGGACGTCCTCCTCCTTGGCCACCACCTTAGGAGGCCAGCAAAGACGTCCAAGCCAAGCCAGAGGCCCAGCCCAATCCGAGTTCGAGTCTGCCTCGGCCGTCAGGACCAGTCTACAATAAAACGGACACCCAGGACGCATCCGGAGTCCGTTTTCGATGATCCACATATGGATGGAAAGATAATTTGATAAGGAAGCCAATCCAAGTGGTTTCACATCAAAAGCTCTTCGGAATCAACGGGAATCGTCAAAACAAGTCAGCGTCTAGAATCTACCAGGGTGCTGCGACACCGTCTTTTGGTCCGTTGGACCATGTATCGAGTTTGGGCCCATTAGGGGCGCGTCCAGGGGTCTTGCACGACCCTAGAGTCTTCATAAATAGCCGCCGCTCCTCCATTAGGGTTTGGGTTTTGCTTAGATTATTCTGTCAAGAAACAGTTTCGTCGTTCTTCGGTTTGTGAGACCCCAACTCGTGAGATTAATCATACATTTGCAATTTGGTTGCGTTCTTTCTTGTTCTTGCTTGTGTTCTTCGTTGCGCAGGCAGGGATTAGCCTTCTTGGCGAGGTCAACCTGGTCCGAGACTTGGTTGATAACCAGAGGAGCTGTGGTGCTAAGATTGCAGGGTTCGATCTTTCGATCTGAAGCCGGATCGGTGTGTCATTCTCCGCCAGAACGATAGTTACCATCACCTCACGGAAGATCAGGATCCCCGTCTCCATTAAGTGGTAATCAGAGCTAAGGTATACCGTCAGGTTCACTTTTATTCCCTAGTTTGAGAGTTTCGCATTCGTCCTATAGTCCAGTGCCATACTTTTATTTCCTATCCTAGAACCTTCCGCGCCATAGCCTTTGCATATTTCAGTTTCAGAGTTAAGCTTTGTTGAGTTTATATCCTAGGTCAAAGTCTTGTTGCTGGTTTAGATTGTGTTCTTTTCTAGTTTGTGTTGATCCTTCACCCGCCGCTATTCCGTATCTCCATAGGTTTGCATCTTGTGTCCACTAAATCCCTGATTCGAGCAGCTTCCTTAAAACAGTCATAACTTTTGCATCCGAACTCGAAACGGGAAAATTTTATATCTACGGAGAACGCCAGAAAATTTTAGATCTATTTCATCCCAGCAAAGCTGGGTTCATAAAAATTAGATTTGTGAAATTCGATTTGGAAAATTGAGTTTCTGGGCCCACAAGTTTTGGTATGCTTTTTAGCACACAGTCCTAATTTTCTATAGGCCACATCTTTTATTCAATTGAGCTCAAATTTTTTTGTGGTTTATTCTTGTGTGCTCCTTGGTGAGAAAAAAATATCAAAAGAGCAAAATCAAGAAAAAAAAAGATTGGACAAAAAAAAAAGAAAAAAAAATAGTAAAAGAGAATAGAAGATATCGAAAAGGAGCACATAAGGAACACTCAATAGCTCTATTGTTTGTGGTACCTTTTGCCTTGTTCATATCCGTTGCTACCTTTAATACTTGTTTCCTTTCATCCTTGTTTCCTCTCTTGTTTATCACAACTGGTGATAGGAACACGTATAGGCCAACAACTAGGACAAGTGCTCTGGACATTTATTCAATATTGCATCACACCAGCGACTTGTATGCCACATATACATATTTGTTCTTTTAAATGCCTCCCAAGCTCCACATATACTTCAGATCGGTACAGAAAAAAAGACCCTTGCAATCTTGGTGTCACACCTCATAGGTATCACGTACCCACCACCGGTTGTACCGTCCCCACTTTGCTTATGTTGGTAAGAACCTTGTAAGAGCTTGATAAGGTGTTTCCTTTTCTTTGTGATCTTGAGAGGCAGCACCACTCCACCTGCGTAGTAGGATTATTAGGGATAACCTTCACTGTTTGTTCCTTGTTTTGTGTTTACAATGACAGGTTGTTCGTATCCACCGACTTATGATGGTATAGGTGCTAATGAGTACATGGAGTGGGAAATTGCTATCGATAACATATTTGCTACTCGCCTTATGTGTCCAAGGAGGAAGGTAAAAATGCAGATTAGTGTTTTGCGACATTACTGCTTTATCTTGGTGGGAGTCTTTAGATCCTTCGATAAGCCTCAAACTTGGAATGATATGAAACTTCTTATGCGAGAAACCTTTGTTAATCCACCTCTGTTTTGACTTCATATGATGAGGTGCACCATTTAGAGAAAGAGTCGGTTGTTATTCCTCCTGCTATGCCTAACCTTTTGCAGGACAATGTAGAAAAGAGCAAGGATGACGTGACAGAAAATGAGAAGCTCACAGCCTCATGTGAAAATTCAGAACCATCAACTATTACCCCTGCTGAACATGAGAGCAAAGGTAATGCCCATGATGCTAAACTCACAGAAGGTGAGAGTTCTCTTGATGTGCTGAATTTTTCCACCAATCATGCTATGATAGAGCAAATTTAGTGGAGCATTAAGCGATTTACCTTTGTCACAAGATGATTTGCTTGATGTTTCTTATGACGAAGATGACTTGCATGATGATATTTATGTTATACCCATGCAATCTTTGAAGAATGATCACGCTATATGTGTGCTAAAAATGAGCACTTGTGCTGAAAATAGACTTGTTATTCATAATGCTAGTGAAGTTGATGAGCTGAAATTGTTGTCTTCTTTAAATACTTTGGGTTACATTGAATTTGATGTTCTGTGTAATCTTAGTTCTTTAGAGGAGAAACTTTATGCATATGCTGATTTGCCATGGTTCTCTAGACATACATATCATTTTATTGGAAAATATAATTGTAAAGGAGAGTATATGGTGCATCGTGTCTATATTTGTTCAAATCTGAAATCTCCTTATATTGTGCAAAAGTATGATCAACCAAAGGATTGCAATTGCTATAATCTTGTTATGTCAAGTTCCCCTAGTTTTGTTATAAAGAAACATATTAAATTTCAAGAAGGGGAGCAATGTTGGCTACTACCGACAACTTGTCCACCAGCTAAGCTCAAACCGAGGACGGTTTGTTGTCAAGAAGGGGAGGATGATGAGGACATGGCACCTTCGGATACGAACAATGATTATAAGGTGCGCTCGTTCCTACATTTGCATAGTGGCTTTGGTTATAATTCACTTGGTTCCACATGTACGTGTCACTATTTGATTGTAGGTTCAAATGTGTTTCATAATGGAAGTTCATCAAAATTGAACTTTCGGTTCGTCGGCAGCCCGACAGTGCCTCATTGGGAAGGCCATAACTCATCCATCCGGAGTGCGATCGAGGTCAATGAGCACTTGATGGAAAGCTTGTTTGATAAGCTTTCAAATAGATCTGGTTCCATCTCAATATCACGTCGGCAAGGCCTCCAAATCACCAAATATTCTGTCACTGTTTCTGCTGGGAGCTACACTGTCGTTATGGGCTTGTTATTCATCCTTGGGACCCTGGCCCAAGTGGGAGCACACCCCAAGGACTTGGAGAACCAACCAAGAAAGCCCTTGGACGTCCTCCTCCTTGGCCACCACCTTAGGAGGCCAGCAAAGACGTCCAAGCCAAGCCAGAGGCCCAGCCCAATCCGAGTTCGAGTCTGCCTCGACCGTCAGGACCAGTCTGCAATAAAACGGACACCCAGGACGTATCTAGACTCCGTTTTCGATGATCCACATATGGATGGAAAGATAATTTGATAAGGAAGCCAATCCAAGTGGTTTCACATCAAAAGCTCTTCGGAATCAACAGGAATCGTCGAAACAAGTCAGCGTCTAGAATCTACCAGGGTGCTGCGACACCGTCTTTTGGTCCGTTGGACCATGTATCGAGTTTGGGCCCATTAGGGGCACGTCCAGGGGTCTTGCACGACCCTAGAGTCTTCATAAACAGCCGCCGCCTCTCCATTAGGGTTTGGGTTTTTCTTAGATTATTCTGTCAAGAAACAGTTTCGTCGTTCTTCGGTTTGTGAGACCCCAACTCGTGAGATTAATCATACATTTGCAATTTGGTTGCGTTCTTTCTTGTTCTTGCTTGTGTTCTTCGTTGCGCAGCAGGGATTAGCCTTCTTGGCGAGTCAACCTGGTCCGAGACTTGGTTGATAACCGGAGGAGTTGTGGTGCTAAGATTGCGAGGTTCGATCTTTCGATCTGAAGCCGGATCGGTGTGTCATTCTCCGCCAGAACGATAGTTACCATCACCTCACGGAAGATCAGGATCCCCGTCTCCATTAAGTGGTAATCAGAGCTAAGGTATACCGTCAGGTTCACTTTTATTCCCTAGTTTGAGAGTTTCGCATTTCGTCCTATAGTCCAAATTGCCATACTTTTATTTCCTATCCTAGAACCTTCCGCGCCATAGCCTTTGCATATTTCAGTTTCAGAGTTCGCTTTGTTGAGTTTATATCCTAGGTCAAAGTCTTGTTGCTGGTTTAGATTGTGTTCTTTTCTAGTTTGTGTTGATCCCTTCACCCGCCGCTATTCCGTATCTCCATAGGTTTGCATCTTGTGTCCACTAAATCCCTGATTCGAGCAGCTTCCTTAAAACAGTCATAACTTTTGCATCCGAACTCGAAACGGGGAAAATTTTATATCTACGGAGAACGCCAGAAAATTTTAGATCTATTTCATCCCAGCAAAGCTGGGTTCATAAAAATTAGATTTGTGAAATTCGATTTGGAAAATTGAGTTTCTGGGCCCAAGTTTTGGTATGCTTTTTAGAGCAACCTGTCCTAATTTTCTATAGGCCACATCTTTTATTCAATTGAGCTCAAATTTTTTGTGGTTTATTCTTGTGTGCTCCTTGGTGAGAAAAAAAATATCAAAAGAGCAAAATCAAGAAAAAAAAAGATTGGACAAAAAAAAGAAAAAAAAAAATAGTAAAGAGAATAGAAGATATCGAAAAGGAGCACATAAAGGAACACTCAATAGCTCTATTGTTTGTGGTACCTTTTGCCTTGTTCATATCCGTTGCTACCTTTAATACTTGTTTCCTTTCATCCTTGTTTCCTCTCTTGTTTATCACAACTGGTGATAGGAACACGTATAGGCCAGCAACTAGGACAAGTGCTCTGGACATTTATTCAATATTGTCATCATCACCGACTTGTATGCCACATATACATATTTGTTCTTTTTGCGTGCCTCCCAAGCTCCACATATACTTCAGATCGGTGCAGAAAAAGACCCTTGCAATCTTGGTGTCACACCCTCATAGGTATCACGTGCCAGCCACCGGTTGTACCGTCCACTTTGCTTTATGTTGGTAAGAACCTTGTAAGAGCTTGATAAGGTGTTTCCTTTTCTTTGTGATCTTGAGAGGCAGCACCACTCCACAACTGCGTAGTAGGATTATTAGGGATAACCTTCACTTTTTTGTTCCTTGTTTTGTGTTTACAATGACAGGTTGTTCGTATCCACCGACTTATGATGGTATAGGTGCTAATGAGTACATGGAGTGGAAATTGCTATCGATAACATATTTGCTACTCGCCTTATGTGTCCAAGGAGGAAGGTAAAAATGCGAGTTAGTGTTTTGCGACATTACTTTTTATCTTGGTGGGAGTCTTTAGATCCTTCCGATAAGCCTCAAACTTGGAATGATATGAAACTTCTTATGCGAGAAACCTTTGTTAATCCACCTCTGTTTTGACTTCATATGATGAGGTGCACCATTTAGAGAAAGAGTCGGTTGTTATTCCTCCTGCTATGCCTAACCTTTTGCGAGACAATGTAGAAAAGAGCAAGGATGACGTGACAGAAAATGAGAAGCTCACAGCCTCATGTGAAAATTCAGAACCATCAACTATTACCCCTGCTGAACATGAGAGCAAAGGTAATGCCCATGATGCTAAACTCACAGAAGGTGAGAGTTCTCTTGATGTGCTGAATTTTTCCACCAATCATGCTATGATAGAGCAAATTTAGTGGAGCATTCGCTTGATTTACCTTTGTCACAAGATGATTTGCTTGATGTTTCTTATGACGAAGATGACTTGCATGATGATATTTATGTTATACCCATGCAATCTTTGAAGAATGATCACGCTATATGTGTGCTAAAAATGAGCACTTGTGCTGAAAATAGACTTGTTATTCATAATGCTAGTGAAGTTGATGAGCTGAAATTGTTGTCTTCTTTAAATACTTTGGGTTACATTGAATTTGATGTTCTGTGTAATCTTAGTTCTTTAGAGGAGAAACTTTATGCATATGCTGATTTGCCATGGTTCTCTAGACATACATATTATTTTATTGGAAAATATAATTGTAAAGGAGAGTATATGGTGCATCGTGTCTATATTTGTTCAAATCTGAAATCTCCTTATATTGTGCAAAAGTATGATCAACCAAAGGATTGCAATTGCTATAATCTTGTCATGTCAAGTTCCCCTAGTTTTGTTATAAAGAAACATGTTAAATTTCAAGAAGGGCAGCAATGTTGGCTACTACCGACAACTTGTCCACCAGCTAAGCTCAAACCGAGGACGGTTTGTTGTCAAGAAGGGGAGGATGATGAGGACATGGCACCTTCGGATACGAACAATGATTATAAGGTGCGCTCGTTCCTACATTTGCATAGTGGCTTTGGTTATAATTCATTTGGTTCCACATGTACATGTCACTATTTGATTGTAGGTTCAAATGTGTTTCATAATGGAAGTTCATCAAAATTGAACTTTCGGTTCGTCGGCAGCCCGACAGTGCCTCATTGGGAAGGCCATAACTCATCCATCCGGAGTGCGATCGAGGTCAATGAGCACTTGATGGAAAGCTTGTTTGATAAGCTTTCAAATAGATCTGGTTCCATCTCAATATCACGTCGGCAAGGCCTCCAAATCACCAAATATTCTGTCACTGTTTCTGCTGGGAGCTACACTGTCGTTATGGGCTTGTTATTCATCCTTGGGACCCTGGCCCAAGTGGGAGCACACCCCAAGGACTTGGAGAACCAACCAAGAAAGCCCTTGGACGTCCTCCTCCTTGGCCACCACCTTAGGAGGCCAGCAAAGACGTCCAAGCCAAGCCAGAGGCCCAGCCCAATCCGAGTTCGAGTCTGCCTCGGCCGTCAGGACCAGTCTGCAATAAAACGGACACCCAGGACGTATCTGGACTCCGTTTTCGATGATCCACATATGGATGGAAAGATAATTTGATAAGGAAGCCAATCCAAGTGATTTCACATCAAAAGCTCTTCGGAATCAACAGGAATCGTCGAAACAATTCAGCGTCTAGAATCTACCAGGTGCTGCGACACGTCTTTTGGTCCGTTGGACCATGTATCGAGTTTGGGCCCATTAGGGGCGCGTCCAGGGTCTTGCACGACCCTAGAGTCTTCATAAACAGCCGCCGCCCCTCCATTAGGGGTTTGGGTTTTGCTTAGATTATTCTGTCAAGAAAGCAGTTTAAATCGTTCTTCGGTTTGTGAGACCCCAACTCGTGAGATTAATCATACATTTGCAATTTGGTTGCGTTCTTTCTTGTTCTTGCTTGTGTTCTTCGTTGCTTGCTGAGCGCAGGATTAGCCTTCTTGGCGAGGTCAACCTGGTCCGAGACTTGGTTGATAACCGGAGGAGCTGTGGTGCTAAGATTGCGAGGTTCGATCTTTCGATCTCTAAGCCGGATCGGTGTGTCATTCTCCGCCACAACGATAGTTACCATCACCTCCACGGAAGATCGGGATCCTGTCTCCATTAAATCAGCTCTGAGATTTTGTTTTAGAAAAGTCACAGACTTAACGTCGACCATTGGATTAAAGGAAAGATAAGCATTGAGTCCTGGAGATGGGTTTAGGCCGCGTGTATGTGGATCAAGAGTCAAATTGTAAGTGCGATTCGAGTTAATGGATTTCTTAAAGAAGTTATGTTTAAGCTTAATAGGATGCTTGACCTGGGTTGATTAATCGTTTGACCTTTGATATGAAAAGTTCATGGACATTATCCTAACATCGATCAACATTTGATAGCCGATTTGTTCTTAGCTCTAATAGCCGATACCAGGAGGGTATCGCCTCTAGTTCAAAAAATGAAAATCTTCAAAGACAATAAAAGTCGATATGATATGTATCGCCTATAGAGCAAAAACAAAAAGCAAAAACAATCATATACAAGGGCATTGCACTGAGACACATTCATGAAAGAACAGGTGTCTTTGTTCATCGGATTACCCTAATTACAAACTAATCAAAGACCTTGTTCACTACATCCTGAGTGGATGTAATGTCCACAACGGCCTCAGCGACAACGATGAATTCTTGAGCGGATCCTCATGCCCCTCGTGGCTGTCGCCGCCAACCAGAAGCCAACCTCCATGGCGTGGAGGTCATGCCGGTCTGGACTGCGCCACGGTCGGCGCCACCGACGCCGCCGTGACGAAAGCCGTGGAGGTGATCTCCGAATGTGGGCGGGATATCTTGGAGACGAGCATCAATGAGGGAACCCCGAGCATTGACGGCATCCGCGGCCGCGTTAGCCGCTAGTTGGAGAGATTCTGACTGCATCATCAGGGCTAACAATCACAGAAGACTATCAAGATAGAGACGGTGGAAACCAGAATAGAGGCACTCATGGAAATCATCTTACCAGCCACCACAGCATCAGACTCAGCCAGTCGCGCTCGAATAGCGCTTGCCTCCTCCTCAACCGCATTGAGGGCCGCTTGGAAGACCCCTAGACGGATCTCAAGCTGGCGTTTTTTTCCGAATCGCCTCGAATAACGGTCCTCGGATGCCCTCCATTCTCGGAAGAAGCGCCGGGCATCATCGTCGTTATACGTGTTGGAAGAATCCGACAACGGAGCCGGCGTGGAAGATGCAGCGTCGTCGAGGGCTTGCCCGGCCACAGGGAGAGGGCGAAGACATCATTTATAACAAACCTATAGGTGAGTCAGAATAGTTTGTCGTCATAAACAGGAAATGTCAATCTCACCTCATGCGTCGGAGACCCTGGTTCATCGTTATGGTCTCCTCCGGGATCTCCTCCGCCGCACGCTTGCCTCGGTTGTACTCGCCGGCCATGAAGAATGATTGGATCTATGGAAGGGAGAGATAAAACCGCTATTGGGTTTTGGTAGGCGGAGGAAAGCGAAAGAACGGTTACGGGTGGAGATATGTTTGAGGCCGAAGCCCTCGGCTGGTATTTAAAGACATGAGACGAAGAGGCAGACGCCTCGGGACGTGCGAAGGGCAACCACCGTTAATAGAAGGCGAAGCGACACTTCACCAATGCCGAAGAGAATACGGCGCTAAGCAATTAAGGGCAGAAGATCGAGGGATTCGCTTAATAAAGGCCATGTTTTCAGACTTAATTGGATTAAGATTAGAAGTCAGGATCAATTGTATGAAATTGGCTCTTTAGCTTTGAAACAAGAAGCGTAATTAAATAACAGAGAGTATGATCGATTCTACACAAGATACGCGTTGACATACTGATTTCAAATCCGGAACATCATGGATCGCTCTCAACATTTCTAGTTGAATAGCATCAGCTCCAGCGATCTGTTGTTTGCCTTCTTCGGTTGATCCAGAATGCTCTTGAGGATGTACTTATGACGATCAATGGCAATAAGACTCTGGAGAAAGCTAGGGATGGACTACCCTTGATGGCCAAGAGCAATAGAGCCGGTATGGTCGCCTAATTGGGAGAGACCTTATCAGATCAAACATTGTGCGCCTGGTAATACTTACATTTTGGAGACACTGAGAGGAGAAGAGGAATTCAGCAGAGCAATCAAGTGGGGAATATTTAAAGGAATATTACCCTAATGTTTGGATTAATGCTTGACAATCAATTTGCTCGGCTGTCAGCTCTAATAGCCGATACCAGAAGGGTATCGCTTCTAGTGCGAAGATAAACCCAGAGGGGTAAAAGCCGGTACGATGTGTATCGCCCACAGGAGCAAGGCAAACACGGACAAAGTGATGCATGAAGTATAAAGCAAAAGGAAAATCATTGGAGACGAGGGAATTGTTTGTTGATATCACTTATTACAAGCTACAGACCAGAAAACACTTTGTTTACTATATCATCGGCCTAGGAGGTCAGGGCTACAGAGTTGGTGGCATCGAAGAAATCCTTGACTAGGCACTCATAATCTCTAGGGTATTCGATGGCTGGAGCTCCACGGGGAAGAAGCCAAAGATCATGGCCGGAGTGAACTTGCGTAGCAGCCAACGCCATGGCAGCACCATGACGAACGCCATGAAGAGCGACTTCTCTGATGCGGTTCGGGATGTTGTGCAAGCGAACCACCGGGACGACGCCCCTGGCATTGATGAATCCGCCGCATGGTCCGCAGACTAAACGCGAAGGCTTTCCGGTTGAGCCGATAAATCTAAAGGATTTAAGAAAGAGGTGATCGAGGATCTTGGAGGCAAAATTAAGAAGAAACAAAAAAATTATGGTAAATGTCTCACCATTGATTCTAGCTTTAGCCTTGGCTAGCCTCTCTCACGCACCGGGTTGGCCTCGGGGGTGATCGGCCCTAAACTATGGCGGTGACTCCATAATAGAGAGGCGATCGGCAAGTTTCTCACCGGTCTAGTCAATGGAAGCGATCAGGTCATCGTTATCTCTCAGCCTCCACGGATAGCAGGGGAGCTGGCGATGAATTGGTGCTGAGGATGACCCCAAAGGCTAAGCAAAGTTGGCCCTCTGCTCTAGAACAACAGGAGCATCACGAGTTGCACCCTCTTGACGATAGATGCGCTGGCGCGATGATGCAGATCCATCGAGGGCCTCCTCAGCAGACCTCTTACTGTTCTCCATGATCTCAAACCTATGGAAAAGTAGGAACTATACTAAGGATGCAGAAGGTTTGAAACAAAGTGGGTTGTTTTTTGATCCCCAGCCGTGGCCCGTATATATAGCCCAGGAAGGCGAGGAGATAGGTTTCACCGGAGGTGTGAAATTGAAATCAGATACAGAAACGGATGGATACTCCAGAAATTCAGGGGACAGATGACGAAGAAATAACAGATTCGGACTTATTGCTTCCCCAATAAACAAAATATCATGGGAGAACTTACATTAACCAGAGACCGACTCACCAAGGCTTCTTTGGATCGAAGAGAGTCCAGGTCCCCACAAGGCCAAAGGTCATCGTGAACCGAGTCACATCGGCCCGTTGATAAAATTGTGCCAGGAGAAGGGGAAAGGGCGCCCATCTAACAAATGCCCAGCTGATTTCTTGGTGATTGGGAAACTGTGGGAAAGAAGCCTGTGACTTTCCCGGTGGGCATTTGGTGGGACGAACAAGGGAAAGGTGTCCATATATTTTAGCCCTTGCAAACACTAGAACAGCTCTGCGAGCATGGTGAGAATACATAAGTGATATCACAAGACTTCTAGCCACAGTAGCTGATCCTCTTGCTCGACAAGGCGCTAGAATGGGCGACACAATCATCCTATGCACAAGAATTCTTCTAATCGCTCAATATCTTCATAGCAAAAGGATAGACCATGGAGGGTCCGGTGGACTCAGAAGCACTCGAGGGGGCAGATAGAAGGGAAACATGGCTGAATTGTTGAGTTGCTCTCACCGAGATCGGATAGACATTTTATAGCCGGCCTGGAAAGATGAATCCAAGTGCCCATGAAGCAATGATGCTCTCGTGAAAGTTTTGAAGCATGGGCTCATGAGTGACATAGACGCGGCGACAAATAGTAGAACCCAGATCAAGATTCTTTACCCGTGACTATGGACATATCGGGAGCACAGACGTGATAATTTTGGAATAAAATTACTTTTAACCCAAAATTGGGGGGCATGTGTTTACACCAAAATTTGGAAGAAGAATCACAGGGACTCAAAAACCCCCATGATCATGTAATCAAGGAATCAATTGCGCGCAGATCGGAACCAGCTGATTCGAATGCAAAACTGGAATCGGCTTTCTTCAGATAGCACCAGCGGATAACGACAAAGGCTATGATCGGTGCCAGGATGAGACATGTTGGACTCTATAAAAAGGGAAAGATTAGAGTCTAAGTTATCTTAAATTAGGAATGTTTTCTCTAGGGTCAAAAATCGTGATGAGTCGTGCTTAGAGCGAGTCATCGCGCAGTCCCGTATAAATATCAAACCCCGGCTATTGTAAAAGACACATAATCAATCAAATACCAGTTATTTACTTTTTCGGCTCCGGCCACCCCTCAGGAGTACGAGTAGACTAGATCTCGGCGAGTTCTTCACAGAAAAATAACGGCTGCATCGATTCGATCGACCTCTCTTCATGCTTGTCCAGTAAGTACCATCATGGCTTATACCTCTGTTAAATGCAATTTGCATCAATCCGGTTAGACCTCCACTACGACTACTGGTATGAGTTAGTTATCGATTCTTATCTAGTTCAAGTATGGCTAAATCGATTCTAAATTAGACCTCCACCGCTCGAACTAGATTAAGGTCAAGTTATCGGCTCTATCTAAGGGTGGCGTTCCTTCGGATAGATTCATTAAATTACTGATATTGCTTATTGCTTCCATTATTTATTTAATTACAGCAATATCACTTCGCCCGATTGGGATTGATCTAGATCGGCCTTATATCTTTTTTAACCCATCGTTTGTTAATCTAAACTGGTCTAATTTGCACTTTAAACAATGAGTTATGTTTTATCGGCTGTTTTACATCAATCTTGATCGTGCATAGCGTGCGGTTAAGGCATGTTTGATCTTGAGTAGACCTATTGGCTAGCGAAAACTATTACATGGTCTGTTATCACAGACTGTGTGATTCTGCCTCACACCCCACTATTAGCACTGTGGAGTGGGGATCGTTATTGGCTAGATTTGTTCCTGAGAGGACATGACCTTAACTGTGCGCTATGCCTAAATCGGCTATTTTAGCCGATATCGAGCGCTTTCACGAACAGTTCGCATCACGAGATCGTTGAAGTAGCGATAGGTTGAAAGATGTGTTAGCCCCATGATCTTATTATTGTATTACGGCCTGCATGATTTTGCCTCATGTCCCACTGATATTAGTAATAAGTTAGGGTCGTCGAGTATATTGTTGTTTCTACGGCCTGCATGATTCTGCCTCATGCCCCACTAGTCATAGCGATAGATGAGATCTAATATGTTCATTAGATTTACCTCTATTAAATGGTTGAATGATGATGAACTGTTTCTTTTATAAAAAAGGGGTTCGGTTACTTGCAGTTATTGGCTCAGCATGAACTAATTATTGTTAATATCTTATTGCCTTTGACCAATATTTGTTTAAAGAATGATATTCATTCTGAACGATAACCGATTCTTCTTACACAACCCCATGGGTTTTAACCGATTTATTCTTACGAATATGCTGAAATCGACTATTTAATCGATCTCCTTTCAAATCAGCTCTCTGAGCCACACATTCGGGACTGTCTGGCAACACCGGCATGTTCCGCCCTTAATCTTGACAAACTTTCTCTCCTTGTCAATTGCAGGGGTTAAATTGATCGCACGTCTCGGGAGGAGTGTGCGAGAATCGACCACCTACTTGCTGAAGCTAGGCGGATCTCGAGCTCCATCAAGCGGACCCTTTTGGCTTGCTCGTGTGTCCTCGGCATGAGACGAAATTCCGTGTAATCGACATTTCGACAACACTGCCGGTTTGTTGCTAACCGGCAGTGATGGCGCGTTCGCATTTTATTGTTTTATAATTTATTTTAATTTATATTTTTTGGGGAATCGGGTTTCGCTTTATATACGCTACGTAGACGATAGGTTCATCAATATTAAATATTAAAAATGTTACGGTTACAGTTCAAATGTTCTTATCAAGATCTCGATCCCTCAAAATAAAAAAGAAATTATTCGATAAGATGAAGCATACTTCTCGAACTTGTTACAATAATCTAGCGAGCCGCTCTGGGCCATCTCGTCCTTGAACTTCACGGATTATGCAATGGAAAATACTCCATCTTTTTCCAATACCTCGGCTAAGATGAGTTTTGCCAAATTGATTGCGATCACGATGATCTCCATGTCTAACAAATTTCGTGGTTTATATTTCTTGTGCATTGTCGTTCAAAAAAGATGATATCCAAAGAGGAATCGAGAAATCATATTGTTGAATTATTAACAGACATAAATGAATTGGGGATTATACACACCAACTTATCTACTTCTTCCGATTTCCCACCCATGTAGCGAAGCATTGCCTACATTACATACAACCCGCATACATTGTTTCCCACCGGCTGTTTTAGGTACTTCCCCTCCATTTCGACAACCTTGAATGGGACTTGTGTCCCACCGATATTTCTTCTTCGGACACTGTGCAACATTAAAAGGAGAAACATTAAAAAGCGATATGTGTGATTAGGATCGCTTACTCATTTAGCACTTGCCACCAATGCATCCCCGATGATGAAATAGTTTTTTTCTTGAGTCCCACACCTCAATCAGATTTTAGCAAGATTGATACAAATGAAGACGAAATGGTTGCTTTGCAATCATAGAATCCTAATTATCGAATAATCTTAACAAAAAAAAAGAAGCATAAAATTAAAAGCTAAGAACACATACTCGCAGTTGTAGGCTATAAGTATGTGGGTTTTGTTCTTCATCTTGAATTCATCGAAAATAGCAATCAATCTCTCTTTCAGGTCTTCCACGTCACATCCATGGAGGCCTAAACATGTCTTCTCATTGACTCACAATGGGTCCAAGAAGCTTATGGTATCCCATTTGCTTTTTAGTATGCAAACTTTTGCTATACACCTACATAAAATCATTGTAAGTGCTCAAAAGTTAACAATTTATGTCTCGAGAGAGTAGTTAATTGTAATATCGTGCGTGTAGGGTACTTACGTAGGCATCAGTGATAAACTGGCTCATGCCATACATGTACCGCTTGTCCGTTCGGGACAGATGCATCCACTCTCGACCCATCTCTGCACAAAAAAATGCTGAGACAGTAATTACAAAGAATTAATAAGAAATCAAGCTTCATAAACAACAATTGTAGCTCGAAAGTTCCATTTTTTGAAAACATTATTGTATACTAATTATTGGAAAATTGAAATTGGTAGCCCCGGCCTTATAAATTGAAAATCGTAGTAAAAAATAATTATTGCACAATAATGAAGAACAACTATTCTACTCTACTTCCAAGAACTAATTATAGCATCACATACTAACAATGATGATCTTGACCACCATAGAATAATTAGCTAGGGATTTAAATGTGTTCATAGACACCAATCTTTTGGATGATGGATTCACCACAATTTGAGCCTTGCACAAATATCCAATTTGAAAAGTGCTCTCTAGAATGGAGAAAGAACTATAATGAGAATCAAGCAATGTAGCCATCAAAACAAAGCTAATTAAGCAACAAAATCAAACGAGTTGATGTTTGTTACTAACCTTAAAGCAAAAAGATCAAGCCATTCTTCAAAATCCAAGCGCTAGCTTCATGGTGAAGAGCAGCCGCAACAATGGAGGGAAGGGCCCAAACGTGCGCCTCTGTTTTCGGGATGGAAGAGAGGAGGAAGGAGAGGACGGCTGCAACCTTTGTGCTGTAGGCTTATCACCGTCGGTTCTTAGCTAGAACCGATAGTGATAGATCACAATCATCTTGTCTTGAACCGGCAGTGATAAGTTGCTGCCAAAACACTGTTGGTTCAAGCCACAAACCAGCAGTGATGTGGTCCTTCACTGCCGGTTTTAGCCCAGCCCCAATCATTTTCTCATTTTCAAGCTCATAACCGGTAGTGAAGGTACATCACTGCCGGTTCTCACAAATCCGGCAGTGATGAGGCCGGCAGTGATGTCCAAATCTGTAGTAGTGGTTTATCTCAAGAGACTGAGCAGCCAAAGGAAAAAGGCTAACAAGCTACCAGGAAACTACCTACAACAAAATATTTTTTTGGCTTTATGGATGTTTCAATTTCTTGTGAGCCATTTGGTTCAATTCTTACATACATAGCTTACTTTTTTAGAAAAGGTTTTCCCTTCACATGGATGTTTATTTTTCTTATAAGCTCTTAGGTCCGATTCAACTCCTACGTGGCTAATTTTTTTTTCTGTTGCACTAAATACATGATAGTGGGTCTACTGTTCTAGGTTGACTTGAGTATGATGAATTTAAATTCATACAGTCTTTGACAGTCTGGATAAAACGTCAGGCTGGGTATCCACTAGTACAAATCTATGATGAAAAATATGCGACTGTCATGGATAGTGTGCTGTTAGTGACAGTCTCTACATCCATCATGAGGAATTTGTCATGGATCAAGAGGTTTGTTGTAGTGGAAGAAACAGAACTTTGAGCTTTTCATATAGGCACTACAATATGGGGACAATGGACTATGATTGGGTTTGTTAAACTCCCCTCTATTAGTGCGCACACATAGATTGCTCAAAACACATGAAAATTTGTGATCCAATTATATCATGAACTTAGAGAAAGTTCACTAAAAAGATGCTCACTAGGAAAGAAGTGACACACAAGCTATTGCTTTGATCACAATATGTGTTGTTCCAATCACACTTGATCGTGGTCCACTTTATCATTTAGTGATGGTCACCTTTCTGACCTAATGTCATGCAATGCAATGCTATGCAACACTCAAATACAAGGGCATTAGTTTAAAATTGAGTTCATTGCTATTATGACAAGCACGTGCAAGGCAAGAAATTACACCTAGCTTGTCTAGTATGAACCTTAGTTGAGCTTCTTCACAATGACGAACATCATTATCTTAACTAAGTTAGTCAAGCCCATATATGAATGCAATCTTAGTAGTATCATGTGGCAACTAACATGGCATCAATCTAACCTCTAACCATACAGATTTCATAGTTAATCATAAGATAGACAAGAACTGGGTTGAGGTTGATTTTATGATTCTTTTACTAGTCACATAGGAGTAACACCTATAGTAGTGTTTCACAATGGCACAAAAAAGGAGCTAGCATGCTTATGCAACAATACCAAGTACTAGAAGCTTGAATGGTGTTTGAATAAGAACTTGTCTAGCATGATGTCCACCAATTCGTTCCTCCTTTTAAGGACTACACAAGAATAAACTTGAAGCAAGAGTTTTTAGGCCTCACAGGTTATAGAGTTTGTACCCTTTGAAATAGTGCATTGGCATTTGAATGGGTAGGTATATGAAAGAGCATATTGACATTACTATCAAATGGTAACAAAATCTATAACCATGTCACAAGAAAGGAAACAAATTGACACAAAGAAGGATGGGAGTTGAGCACATACCTTAGCTTGGGAGGGGGGATTAGGTGTATGAACAACTTTCAAATGCTTTGGCAATATTCTTGAACATTTGATGCACCCCAACTATGAACCCATAAGACTGCCAAGTCTCCAATCTCCACCTAACTCATGAGCCCCTCACTTCTTTGGTACCCAAAGCAAGCTTGGTCTTCTTGTAGTGATTTACATGTGTCTTTGGGACCCATATCTTCTTTGGGAGCTTCCACTTGGCATGAATGCCAATGAACTTTGCCTTCACCATACCATCATTTGTCTTCTTCAAAAGATAGTGAGTTCCCTCAAAAGAAGACTTAAACTTTAATAGTAATGTGGGGGAAGGGAGTGTGGGGATAGGACACTCCCTTGTATGATGGATAACATCCTCACAATGGCCATAATAGGCACCTACTTCCTTGATTAAGAATCCCTTGAGATCTAGCAAGTGTGTGCCTCCATCATCCTCCTTGAGTTTGAATCCAATGCCAAGCTTGTTGACATATCTTGAGGATTGAAGGTTCATCTCCTTGAACTTGTATTCACCTCTTGGTAGCTAGTTCAAGCTTGAGGTCAATCTTGCTGCCTCATTCTCCAATTCTTTGACCCTTGCATAACGGTTAGTGATAGAAAAGATAAATGAGTAGCATTGCAAGTTTCATCATTAAAGCATAAGGTTTTCTTGGATTTCAACAGATATTATCAAGAAACTCATTATATGCCCTCACAAATTCATTATGTTTGAAACAAAGAGTGTTGTGTTCCTCTTTCATGGAACTTGTAGGCAAGATGAGTTCTTGATAGGATTTCTTTAGCTCAATATAAAGGCCAAGGAACCGTGGCATTTGCACTCCCTATCTCTTCTCAATACACATGATTCTCATTATTCTTTCGATCTTTGTCATTTTACTTAACAAGCAACTCAAAGTGTTTGCTCTCAAGTTCCTAGTTAAGCACACTTTCCTTAGCACTTGCATTGTGTTTTATAAGGATAGGAGAGTGGTTGAACTCAAGGGTATCACTTTGAGTCTTAATAGACATGATCTTCTCTTTTCGCTTCTTGATGATGACAACGTACTCATTAAGCAAGTCAATTAACACATTAGGATTTATGCCATCACCACCATTGCTTTCACTACCACTACTATCTAACATTGGAGGTGGTGGTATTGGTGGATACTGATGGGTGATGGCAATGCTTGCCATGTCTTTGTCACTCAAACTTGAGTCCTTATCATACACCCATATTCCATGGTGATGAGAACTTGATCTCTGCTCTTCTTTCCCATCACCATTGTGAACTTCTTCTTCTTCCTATTGGCTTGTGGACCATATGACATGTGACTATAGTCACCACAAGTGTAGCACTTGACTTTGTCCAAATTCTTAGGCTCAAACTTGTTTTTCTTCCAAGCCTTTTGAGAATTTGGTGACTCTAGTTCATTAGAAGGGAAAGGTCTTTATCCTCTTTATCTTCATCACTTGAATCTTAGCTTGAGCATGATGAAGGGATGGAAAGCTTTTTGAGCTTCTTATTGATCTTATTAAAGATCCTTGGTATTAATGATTGTTTAGTTTCACCATGCATGGACATTTCTTGATCCTAGATCTTGTTCACAAGCTCATAGACCTCTATCTTGTCAACGCCCCTCTCATGGGGAATGGAAACTACAATGTTGTACCTGGGCTTGTGGAGTGTCATGAAGATCTCACAGTTGATTTCGCCTGTGGTGAGTTGCATAAGACCAAGAGAGTTTATCTCATCAAGAAAGAGCATTCAAATGAGTATACATTTAACCACAAAGTTCTTTTAGGAGCATTTTAAAAGCATCAAGGTTGGCCTTGAGTATAAGATATTGCTCATTTCGAATGACACAGTGGTGCCTTAGTTAAAGTTAATTAGCTCTTGCCAAATATCATGGGATGTCTTGATAACACACTATTGAAGATTTTCTCATCAATGGCCTCAAAAGGTGCATTTCTGGCATGAGCATTCCACTTAACTTGTTATATGGTCAAGGGTGCCTCATAACTAATGCTTTCCGCCACCCAAACATCTAGGGAGAGGGATTCAAAGAAAGTCAACATGTGAACTTTCCAATACAGAAAGTTCCTTCCCTTGAACCTATGTGGTGCACTCCCTCCTGGAGCCATTGCTCAAGTTAGTGAAGGCTTAGGATGATCAACAAGGCTATAATACCAATTGAAAGAACCGAATGACCCTAGTGGGGGTGCATTGGCCTCTAAAGACTGAGGGCAATAATCTCAACATATGCAAATTCTAAATACCCAAAATATTGGACTCCAAGTTCTTCTAAAAACAAATTTATTGATTCCTTTGGGCCAACACACTAAGCATGTCCTTAGCAAAGAGCGCACTACGTAAGGTCCTTAGAGAACAAGTAACAAATCTATACTAAGCACAGTACCATGAATCCTTGTTGCCAATCAATGAAACTTTCAAAGATAGTGAATTTAAAGCAAGTAAGACAAAGGACAAGAGATAACTTGGTTTTTCTCATGGTCTTGAGTTGTTGACACGGCCTTCTATCCATGTTGGAGCACCTAAGTCACAAATACTTGGTTAAACTCCTCTTCAATAGTCAATACTCACTACTACATTCAGACCTACCACCAATGCCTCTATCACCGTAGGTATTATTAAAACTGGCGGTGATAGTTATCACCAACCGTTGGTGATGAGAGTATCACACCGCCAATTCGTAAGAATGTTGGGGGCCGCTTCGCCTTAGCAACCAGCGGAGATAGTCCATCATCACAGCCAGTTTGCACCACCATCCGGCGGTGATGATGTGCACCTCATCACTTCTGGCTCGCCGTATGAACCATCAGCATGTTGTATGATATGGCGGTGATAACCATGCTACAGCATAATAAAATTTGTAACCTTTTTAAATAAAGTCGGATGAAAACAAAATTTATATCAAAGTTGTAGATCTCGACGAGATCTACAACTTTGTAGTTGATGACTTCTTCATTTGAAATCATTTACGCTCCAAAAATTCTATTTGAAGCGCTCTAATTTTGAAATTCAATTTTTTGAATTGTACAAATGACCTTAGATGGAAAAACGACCAAAACCATTGAGATCTACAACTTTGTAGTTGACAACTTTTTCATTAAAAATCATTTATGGTCTCAAGTTTGTATCTAAAATTCTAAAATTTTAAAAATCAAAATTTTCAAATGACCTCGGATGGATAATGACCAAAACCAAACTTATAGATCTTGATGAGAACTACAATTTTGTAGTTGATGAGTTATTCATTTGAAATCATTTGAGGTCCCAAAACTATGGCTGAAGTTTTGACGATTTGAAATTCAAATTTGTCAAACGACCTCGGATGGCGAAACGACCAAAATCAAAGTTGTAGATCTCGATTAGAACAATAAATTTGTAGTTTATGACTTTTTATCTAAACCTATTTAGGGTTCTAAATTTTCATTTTAAAATCCTAAAAAGTGAATACCAGGGGAATGGATATGATATATAGACACAACTGACTTAAGGGTGGAGTGGTTAGCGGAACTACACGCGAGGACAAAGGTCTTAGGTTCGAATTCCAGCACCGCATAGCGTGCGGAAAATCAGGTGACTTCTGAAGGCTTCTGGTTAATTAGTGGAGGCTTCCTGAGATTAAACAAATTTTTTTGCTATTTTTTGGCATGTTTTTGGGATTTATGGAAATCCTAATCACCACTAGTTGGTAATACGAACCGACCGTGGTAACCTATTATCACCGCCAGTTCAAAACCGGCTGTGATGTCCATGCCATCACCGTGAACCATTCACTGTCGAGACCAAAAACCGTAGCTGTGATGGGGCTTTATGAATCACCTGTGATATGTCTGAATGTAGTAGTGATTCATTCACCAGTTCAGCATGGTGGGTTTCAATACCATGTACAAGTTCTAGAGCCTTCTCTACAATGACTCCACCGAGGAAGGTCACCAAGTACTCCATTAGGCCACTAGGTGCAAGCAAACACCAAGGGTAACTTGTCTTCAAGCCTCCAACTCAAGAAACCCAAGAAAAAACAATGGTAGTACTCAACGCTAACACTTAAACATCGTTTCTTGCCTTGGGTGACTTAGAAAATGCTTCACTATCCTCTCTATACACTACTAGAATACTAACTTTAGCCCAGAGCTATAATATGTCCTCGACCGACCTTGGGGACTTTTCTATTTGCCGATGGTTTGGTAATCACCAACAGTGCAATCGAATGCAATCAGGGATTTAGTAAAATGGCCAACCGTTGCTATGACAAATCTGAGTTGGAAGAAACACAATTGGTTATGTTTTGATATTTCTTAGCATCGCTACTAAAAGTAACGACACTAGAAATGTTCATGGTATTTTAATGTGACTTGGAAAGATATCAAGTTCTGCAAGCGCACAGATATACCATTGTAGCACTTCACCCGGGAGTATTCCAGGTATTGTTATTTAAATTTTACCACAAGGAGAAGTGGTGGCTAAAGAGATATTGATAAATATTTATACTTATGATGGAATCATTAACTAAACAATTACTCTAAACAGGGGTAAGCCAAAAGATATATAAATGATAATGCATGGCAATGATAATAATCCAGAGATAGAATTAGATACACATAAATGTAGTATAGCTAGACTAAGTACTAATACAAGAGAGAAAGATTCCTAAGTCATTAGTATATACCAAGTCTATGAATACAAAGGAATATATACTCTCCTCTATAGCATAATTAACAGTTCATCTATGCATAAGGGACATTACTAAGGAAGATCAAGAACAGAGCATGACTTCCTTTGCAACCAGGTCCTACTTGACCTACAAACGGGAGGTGGACTACAAAGGACTCAATGATGCTGTCACCCTCGCGATCTACCACATGATTCAGAATGTAGGGTGCATCCATAGGTAAACTTCGTATAAGCACCACGCTTACACAATGTAGACCACCCAACTAACTCGAGTACTGAGCTAAGTGCTTTGCGATCCTATGCATAAACTAGTGTTTACTATGACTATATCAGGCATACTACCAAAGTAAACTAAGAACATGATAGATAGAAACATTATATAGATTAAGCGGTAGCCTCCAGGTGATGAATCCAAAATCCTAAGCGGTAGCCCAACTCTACTTGAATCTTACTAGCTAGACAATACTAAGCTTTGAGGTATTGGAGATCTATTCTAATCTTCTCTGGTTGATCTTCTTGGATAATTGTGGTGGCTCTTGATCACATTGAAAATGCCCATCTAGAGGAGGTAAGGGGGTCCTTTTATAAGGGGCACCAGGAGTCCTGTGGGCCCATGAATCCATGGCAATGCCTCATCGGAGGCCTCAATATGAACTGACCTTGATCCATGGCATAGATTGAACCTAGGAGGCGGTGGCAAACCAACGTATGAAGCGAAGACTGATAGGCGGGGCCCATAGGCTGGCCGGCCTATAGGTGGGGCCAGCCGGCCCCACCCCCTGACAGATCAGGTCGGGTCGCGGTGATATGTCTTCTACAGTGATTTGGGGGTCCTCTAAGTCAGTTTCATCGTAGACGATCGTGATTTGCTCTAACGATTTGGTCCACTTTGCCTATTTCTTGAATAAATCCTCCTGAAAACATAGATTCACCAAAACTTATGGAATTTATTAGTGTAAACCCCTAAACCTTTGTTGGTGATCATTTTCATGCATTTATACAAGTTGTTTTGACAGTTTATGATGAGTGTTAACTACCATCAACAAACTCCCCCAAGCTTAACCCTTGCTCGTCCCTAAGCAATTCTAAACTTAGCAATGGATTAGGAGTTGCTACAATGATTTCACTCCTCAAAGTATACATGCGTTCAATCAAAAATTCTCCTCCGGATTAGAATAAACTGATCTGACTATCAAACTTACCCATATTACCTTCAACCATGGGGCTTCTTAGCTTTCACTTAGGTCTTGAGCAATTGAAAGACAGAATGATCAAGTCAAGCACTATGTCTCAAGTTCTTTATTCCACCTTTGTTATGGAGTTTTTATAGGTTTTCAAAATAAAACTCAGAGGTTCCATTGTATGACAATCTCAAATCTGTCAATATATGTGGTATTTGTGGATCCTCACCAAGGCTACAAAATAATGTAGTGCCTTTTCTCTTCCTACAACTAAGGCTTATGTGGAGCTCATAGGAGTGGAGATTGCATGAAAGCATACTTGCAATACATATATTGTAAAATCAAACCTCGGATCCAAAGAGAAATGAGTCATACAATCAAATTAAGATGTGCATGTTTGTGAATGTATGTGGTGGTTGTATATGGTGGCTAACCTAATTCTATTTTGCTCCTTGAAAACATATCTCTCTCTCGAAATTTGGAAATATTTTTGCTTGCACGAGAATAGGGGTTATCTTTATTCTCCTTTTTTTTGGGCGGGCATCTATGTACCCATTGTTTTCAATATCTCGGACACTTTTGTGTCCATTTTTTTCTTCTTCTTTTTTTTCTTTTCATAAACTTTTGCATAGCCCCATGTCTCTTTTCTGTAACAAAACTTTTCTAGAGAGATAGTAACAAGATCTTGGAGCATTTATTTGGTGGATGGAAAACCTAACAAGCATGTTTTTGTTCACTCCCAGTGTAGGAGTAAAACATTTTTAAGTGGATTCAAATGGAATGGCATGTTTTTGGGTCTACCTCTAGTACAGGAGTAGTGCATATTTGGGTGGTGTGTACGTGGTCATGATTTTAAGAGCATGACAAATCTCTCATAAGGGTCACAAAGCTAGACCAAACTCAATGCAAAATAAGCAGCATATATGAGTGGAAGTTTTCCTAGCCTAAATAATATGTATGGCTCTGGTAGGAATTCAAGCTGTCATACAGGAACTCATCATGTAGCATTTATGCTTTTTAAAAGTAAATCTCCAGAATTTAAGTGTCACTTGGGACAAGATAAACATCAGCTTAGACCTTTTTATATCATATCCGTCAATTGCCTATACTTAGATCAAGCATATGCTACTCATGAGTTTCAAGTTTAGAGTAAAACCTTATATCGAATCAATTTTATCCAAAACTCGAGAGAATTCAAGGCTAAAAAGTAGGTACTTGAAAGGAATTACAACTGAGCAACTATTGATCATTTCCATTTTCAGAGATTATTTTGAGAGTCCCTTTTATTTATTCAGCTCTTAAAAAGAAATTAAAGCAAACTAGACATACTCTTTTTATTTTGCTACTATAGAGATAACTATTTTTTTGGTTTTTTGCATATTTTTTTAAACATGAAAGAAACTAAATATAACATAAAGGGAAAGAAAAATACTTAGCTGGATACATGGGGGTGCCTCTCCCCCAAGCTGGTTGTTGACGTGGTGCTTAATGAGGTGGCTGGATGTGGTGGTGCTGGAACAGAGTCTCCCAATTTTGGTTTTAATGTTACTGTTGTTGCTGTTGTTGTTGGAGGTCAGCCATCTCGTGTCCCATAGTTGCCTTCCATTGTGTGTGACTAAGTAACGTACCTTGCATGGTAGTTGTCTTCTCATCAATGGTTGTGAGCTTGTTGTCCATGAGGTGGAAGGTCTCCTGGGAGTCATGGTACACAGCGAGAGCAGAACATTCATTCTCCCTAATGCCCACTTCAGATTGCTTCTTGGTGTTGATGGTAGTAATCATCCATTATAAACCATCAATAAAACCTGTATAATTGCAAGAATATGATAACCAACATAGGTTTAGGGGTTCAAACTGACAAATTCCACGAGTTTTGGTGAATCTGTGTTTTATCTAGAAAACAGTCAAGGTAGGCCTAATTGTCAGATTTAAGCACGCTTATGTCCGACGAAACCGACTCAGGAATACTCCAGAACACTCTAGAAGGCAAACCACCATAGCAGAGCATGTGACCCTGACATGCGGGGCTGTCAGCCCCACCTGCAGGCCAGCCAACCTATGGGGCCCACCTAGCAGCCCCTCCTCGCTACTTCGGTTCTCCACCGCCTTAAAGATCAAATATACGCCATTGCTCAAGGTCGGTTTGATCCGAGGGTCTAGGATTGACGTTGTCCCCTATATATATCACCCCAGACCCCCCCTGAGGCATCTTCATCATTATCATCTGAAGCAGATCAAGAGTTACCACCATTATTCGAGAAGATCAACCAGAGAGAATAAAATAGATCTCCAATTCCTCACAGCTCTAGTATAGGCTAGCTATTAGATTCAAGTAGAGTTAGGCTATTGCTCAGGATTCTAGATTCGTCATCTGGAGGCAGGTATAACCATTGTATCTTCTATATTTCATGACTTGTGTTTAATCTATATTATGTTTCTATTTATTATGTTCTTAGTTTGATTCGGTTATATGCTTGATATAGTCATAGTTGATACTAAGTTTATGCATAAGTTCGCAAAATGCTTAGCTCAGTACTCGAGTGAGTTAAGTGGTCGACATTATGTAAGCGTGTTGCTTATATGTTGTTTACCTATGGATGCACTCTATATTCCGGGCCATGTGATAGATCGCGAGTGTGACACTCTCATTGAGTCCTTTGTAGTCCACTTCCCATCTGTAGAACAAGTAGGACCTGGTTGCGAAGGAAATCAAGCTCTATTCTTGATATTCCTTAGTAATGTTCCTTATGCATAGATGAAGAGTTAATTATGCTATAGATGACAGTATATTTACTTGGGGTGTACAAAAGACTTAATACGTAGGAATGACTTAGGATTTTTTCTCTTAATTAATCACTTAGTCTAGGTCTACTACATTTATGAGTATCTATTTCTATCTCTGGATTATCATTATTGCCCTATTCTTATCATTTATATATCATCTGGCTTACCCCTACTTAGAGTAAGTGTTTAGTTAATGATCTCATCACAAGTATTATATTTATCAATATCTCCAGCCACCGCTCTTCCCTGTGGTAAAATATAAATAACGATACCTAGAATACTCCCAGTAAAGTGATACAATGGTATATCTACGTGCTTGCAGAACATTCTTAACTATATATAAATATATATATTCTTTCTAAGTCACAAGTAAATACCAAGTACACTTCTTAGTGTCATTCTAGTAGTGATGCTAGGAAGTGTCAACACTTGGTCTTGCCTTTGATAGTTGTGGAAGTTTCCAGCATGCCATTGCTCACTTGGAGATTGTTTCTAGGAGCCCAATGAATGATCAGGAGTGGGTTTACTCCAGACAAAATGCTCAGGTTGGAACATACGGGAAGGACCTGCTTGGTCAAAACTTATATAACTGGCATAAGCTGGTTCCTCCAGTGTTGGATCAGCGGCGTAGAATTGTGGGTGTGTTGCATGAGTCATCCTTGTAGAGGCACTCCTGTGAGGTGCTGCATCTTTCTTCTACAAGTTTAGGGTTAAAGATTGCACGGCATACAAACCAGTATTTCAGTTAGGTAACAAAATCTCATTTGTATAGCCACAGTGCATCATAACAATACTCCCATCTTCTTTCTTCTTAAACATATAAGCTTGCCAAAAATAGTTAAAATCAATATAAAGATGCGGCTCAGTGATAAATGATACCAAGGCATTATCAAAAAACCCATGTTGGTGGCGATTTGAGTGACTAGAGAGGTACACTCACTGTCACCAGTAAGAGTGAATACTCCTAACCATTGATTAATCATGCACTTAATAGGTGAAACTTTCTTTCTTTTTACCATGGCATACATCAATTTTAATTCATCTATCCTAATGGTGCGTGTGTAGGACTTGGGAAATATCATCATCCCTAACCATTTATGCATGAGGCGCAAAGTGAGGTTATGAATGTCATTAGTTTAGTGATGATAAGAATAATATTCCCAGACATTTCTCTTTATGTTGTCAAACTCTGAGTGGCAGAACCTATATCTATGACAAACTTGTGCATTAAAAACAAGGAGAAGAGCTAATTAACTCTTTCCAGGTAGAAGAATACTCCATCTCAAATAAATGCATAGGAGTTCCATAGTCAAAAATCTAAAGCCCGACTACATGACATCCCAAAATTATTCCCATCCCTCAACTCAAAATATTAAATCAAATTCAGCATTCATACCTGTTGCTTGGAGCAGACGAGGATCATACCTGTTCACAAGTGAAAAACTTACGTGGCTTCAACTTTGTTTCTCCTGGTGGGTTTGCTTAATGGAGGTTCACTTTTTCCATCAGGACGTTGGTTGGTGATTGTTCATGAAGTGTCCTGACTCCTGTGGATGGTACATCTTTTTGCATGTCGGGGCTGCTTCGGAAGACGACGATCGGGAGAACTTGTCCTTGAATTTCCTCAACATCCTGCAAAACTTCAGCAAGAGAACAACAAAACTAGTGGAGCGGATTAGAATAATTGTTAGTGATTAGCCGTCCTAGAATTTGTTGTTCTTGCGGGGCTTAATCATCTCCGCAAACATTCTCGTTTCAAGGTATAAGATCAAAACATGGAAGCATTACTTGATGAGAAAATGAACTACTTTTGTAGTCTACCGAGCTTTCAGAAAGAAGGAACTCATTTTTATGAATGATGAAAATGTAGAAATCATGAGCTCTCCCTCTTTCTTCTCTTTTGTTGTTTGTTTTCAATGCTATTGACCTTTATGTGTCCACATTTTTTAGTCAGCGTATGCTTATGCAACAATCTAATATAAATGTGGAACATAAATAAATATGCTAAGCATGTATTATGATAGGGTAACTACCAGTTTTTACCTCCAGGTGAGGGTTTGCTGTTTGAGTCCGCCAAACTGGACTTCTCTATTCGTCTTAATCTTCCATAGGTGCCTGGTCCAGTCCAAGAGATGCAGACTGGGTTGGTTGTGCTTCCTTCTCGTGCCACACCATTTTCACCTTGGAGCATTGCTCTGGTCTTGGCTTGAAGGCGAATCGCTCTTCCTTCCCGTTGATATGGAACCGGATTTCTCCAGCCCCGGCATCAATTTGTGCATTTGTTGTGCTAAAAAAGGGCCTCCCAAGGATGAGGGGCGTCTTTATGTCTTTCTGCATGTCAAGCACCACAAAAGTCGATTGGTACAAAGAAATTTCTTAATTTTACCAGGATATTTTTGGCGCTTCCTGCAGGGTAGTGAACCGATTGGTCAGCTAATTGCAGGCACATCGATGTTGGCGATAGTGTTGAATAGTTGAGCTTGTCAAAAGCAACTTTGGGCATGACACTGATGTTGGTGCCAAGGTCACATAGTGCATGCTCAAAGTTCTAGTTTCTGAACGAGCAATCGATTGTGGGACATCCTGGATCCTTCTTTACGGGTGATGTGTTCAGGATGGCCACACTACATTCCTCTGTCAGCTTGATTACTTGAGTGATGGGCAGTGGTCTCTTGTTGTTCAGAATGTCTCTGAGATACTTTGCATAGGTAGGTACCTATATGGCATCTAGCAGAAGGATATTAATATATAACTTTTAAATTACTTCCACAAACTTACCAAACTACTTGTCCACTTTGGATTTTAGATTTCTACGTGGAAATGGTAGGAAGTTGGTGTCATGGAAATCTTGTTGGATCTCCTGTTCTGCTGGCTCCACTTCTTCAACTTCATCGTTTTTCTTTTCTTCCTGTGCTGCTGGTGCTTGCCTATCCTTGTTGGGTTTGGAGGATCACGAGTAGACTTGCCACATCTTGTGGTGATGGCGTTAACCTTTTCAAGGTTAGTGGCAAAAGGCAGAGCAGCGGCTAGCTGAGCTATTTGTGATTCTATATTTTTATTATAGCTAAGTTGGTTCTTTATAGCAGAAGAGAAATTATCCATTTTGGCATTTATGTTTTCTAAAACCTTATCATTAGAAGCAAGCTTTTTAGAAATGTTCTCATTAATTTTAGCCTGTTCTAAGATCAAATCTCTCAAGGATGGCTCATTAAGATTGAAAGAATTATAGTGGTTACCTAGGTAGTTACCTTGGTAGTTTGACCATTGTTGTTGGCCCTATCCTTGTGTTTGTTGCTGTGAACCAGAATTGTTGATGATGAAGTTCACATCCTGTTGTGTTTTTGGGCAGTTAATCTCTGAATGCCCAATGCTTCCACAGATGTCATATATGATTTGCAAATCAGAGGTATCCTGGATGGCTTGTCGATCTTTCTTGTAATCGGCTCGCTGTTCGAGCCAGTTTAGTAATACGTCCATCTTGGTGGATAGTGCACACACCTCTTCTTTGACTTCCTCGCTCTTCTTGCACTATTGAATGTTGCCTTGTGACCAGCCTCGGTTAGAAGCTATCTTTTTCATGAGAGCTTCGGCTTTATCAATGGTGAGTGACATAAATACTCCTCCAGCAGCAGCATCAAGTTGTTCATGAGCCTTCTTAGTTAATCCATGATAAAAGCCTTGCATGAGCAACCAATCCTCCATCCCATGATGAGGACAATCTGAAATATATTCTTGGAAATGTTCGCATGCTTCTCGAATGTTTTCACCTTTCTGTTGCTTGATGTCGGAGATTTTTCCTCATAGAGCATTGGTTTTGCCTATAGGAAAAAAATTTGCTAGAAAGTCCTTCAAACAATTTGCCCATGTGTCGATGTCATCTTTGTTGGTATAGAACCACTGCTTCGCCTTCTCCAAAAGAGAAAATGGAAATAGGCAAAGTAGCATGATATCTTGGGTGACGTCCTTGATCGTAACTATGCTACTAATCTCCAAGAGATTCTAGAGATGAGCACTAGCATCTTCATGTGCCTTTCCGTTGAATGGGTTAGCTTGCACCATGTTGATGAGGCTTGGCTTGAGTTCGAACTCAAGGTTCTTGGTTTTGAGTGTTGGTCCAGTGCAAATGTTTTCAGTGCTTGGAGCAAAGAACTCACGTAGTGTCTTGTTAGCCATAGCTTCAGAAACTAGTGTTGAGCTGTCTCTTGAATGGTTTGATTCTGATTAGGAAGCTTGGCCTAATGAGCTTTCGGTTATTCTTTTAAGTATAAGCTTCTGAATGGAATTGTTGGGGAATCAAAACCAGTCCAACAATACCCTGTAGAAGATATGAACAAATAAAAACACAAGGGTAAGCCTGGCGGAGCTGTGGTGCATAGTTATGATATCATCAATAAGTATTATTTGATCAATTCTCTTTTAGCCTAAGCCCTCCCCGGCAACGGCGCCAGAAATGTTTGTTGGTATTTATTAGCATCGCTACTAAAAGTAATGAAGCTAGAAACGTTCATGGTATTTTAATGTGACTTAGAAAGATATGAAATTCAGCAAGCGCACAGATATAACATTGTAGTACTTCACCCGTGAGTATTCTAGGTATCATTATTTATATTTTACCACAGGGAGGAGCGGTGGCTAAAGAGATATTGATAAATATTTATACTTATGATGGAATCATTAACTAAACAATTAGTCTAGACAGGGGTAAGCCAAAAGATATATATAAATGATAAATGCATGGTAATGATAATAATCCAGAGATAGAATTAGATACTCATAAATGTAGTATAGCTAGACTAAGTAATAATACAAGAGAGAAAGATTCCTAAGTCATTCCTATATACTAAGTCTATGTACACAAAGGCATACATACTCTCCTCTATACCATAATTAACTGTTCATCTACGCATAAGGGACATTACTAAGAAAGATCAAGAACAGAGCATGACTTCCTTTGCAACCGGATCCTACTTGACCTACAAATGAGAGGTGGACTACAAAGTATTCAACGAGGCTATCACCCTCACGATCTGCCACATGATCCAGAATGTTGGGTGCATCCACAGGTAAACTTCGTATAAGCACCACGCTTACACAATGTCGACCACCATCTACACATAAGGGACATTACTAAGAAAGATCAAGAACAGAGCATGACTTCCTTTGTAACCGAGTCCTACTTGACCTACAAATGAGAGGTGGACTACAAAGGATTCAATGAGGCTATCACCCTCATGATCTGCCACATGATCCAGAATGTAGGGTGCATCCACAGGTAAACTTCGTATAAGCACCACGCTTACACAATGTCGACCACCCAACTCACTCGAGTACTGAGCTAAGCGCTTTGCGATCCTTTGCATAAATTTAGTTTTTACTATGACTATATCAAGCATACTACCAAAGTAAACTAAGAACATGATAGATAGAAACATAATATAGATTAAGCATAAAGTCATGAACAAGATATGAAATATAAAGGATACAATGGCTATACCAAGCCTCCAGATGATGAATCTAGAATTCTGATCAGTAGCCCAACTCTACTTGGATCTTACTAGCTAGACAATACTAAGCTTTGAGGTATTGGAGATCTATTCTAATCTTCTCTAGTTGATCTTCTTGGATAATTGTGGTGGCCCTTGATCAGGTTGAAGATGCCCTTCTAGAGGAGGTAAGGGGGTTCTTTTATAGGGGGCACCAGGAGTCCTATGGGCCCATGAATCCATGGAAACGCCTCATCGGAGACCTAGATACAAACTGACCTTGATCCACGGTGTAGATTTAACCTAGGAGGCGGTGGCAAACCGACGTACGAAGCGGAGACCGATAGGCGAGGCCCATAGGCCGGTCGGCCTACTGGTGGGGCACGCCACCGACCCCCACCCCTGACAGATCAGGTCGGGTCACAGTGATTTGTCTTCTACGGTGATTTGGGGGGCCTTTAAGTCGATTTCGTCGTGGATGATCGTGATTTGCTCTAACGATTGGGTCCACTTTGCCTGTTTCCCGAATAAATCCTCCTAAAAACACAGATTCACCAAAACTTGTGGAATTTATTAGTTTAAACCCCTAAGCCTTTGTTGTTGATCATTTTCATGCATTTATACAAGTTATTTTGACGGTTTATGATGAGTGTTAACTACTGTGAACACTATGATTAGTTGTTATCGATGGTTCTGTTTATCCCATTGGCTATTGGTTGAATGACCGACTATGGATAGCTGAGGGGAGAAGGGCGATAGGATACCCTTAGCTATTTACGTTCCCAACCGTACATGTAAATGGCTAATAGTTTAAAAACACTTGGATATTCTTACGATTATAATAGTGGTAGATGCTGGCAACAATGAGGTGCAAGAGTAGCTCATGAGCCAAGGGTAGCACTTATACATAGGGTGAAGAGGCTACCAACCATTGTAAAAAGCTATCCGACACAATCATCACCTGATCGATGATCCGCCAACCTCCAAATGCCATGTCGGATCATACGATGGCACTGTGCTAGCTGATTCCTTCAACGGATAGTTGGGAATATCAAAATGTTGTCCACCATATCATACGCCTATGGGTCACATAGTCTCACCGAATCATACGGTGCACTACAAAGACTTGGCCAACTGGTCACTTAGTCTAGCTTGGCCCATAGTTTGATTTGACGAGGCCATGAAGTCTTCTACAAAATCCTGTGGTTCACACTATTAACTATGCAAACAAGTCACTAAGTCAAGATGGAATTTCATAGGATGATCCACCGAGATCACAAAGTCCTCCGCCGGAACATATGACACACCATAGTGAGCTGGCCAACTGGTTGCTAAGTATAGTTTGACTATACCAGATGATATGCCAAGGTCATGATGTCCTTCATTTGATCATATGGCACCCACATGGTTGCTAGGTTAAGTCCTTTCTTCGTATGAAACAACATCACCGAACAGTCCGCTAGGGGTCTACCCTGTCGTCTGGATCATGCTCTGGTGTTGTTTTTTAGCCTCTTTCAAGTTTGATCTCGACCAATTCGACTTCTTTGAGAACCTTCATTTGAAACCATCTCAATGGGGCTACATTCACCATGCTCTCGCTTCGATTCTCTCTAGTTGAATACCTTGGACTCCCCTTAACAGTAGGCCATAGAAAAACAAAGACCTATTGCACACTACTTAACAAATGTCCCATTGACAACAACATACATTCACTTTACAATGTCCTTAGTTTTCATAAATATCTTTTGTGCCATGCACTTTCGCGAACAAAGTCTTGGGTCCAAGACACAAGTGGTCATTCTCAATGTGACAAACTCAATTCTGTTTAACCCTGCAAAACACACATTAGCCACAACTACTTATGTTCCGCAATCACTGAAACCCTATAATCTCCACAATAGGGCCTATATGTGTCAATACCTTTAATGTTAAGAGCATGACACATTTTCCTTTCCATTGCAAAAACTCAAATACCTGTAGCCATCGCAAAACTTGGGACTAGCTTTGATTTAGGGGAGGACCAAATGTGTGAAGCCATGCATTTATCACATATTTGATACAATATAAGTAAATTTAATTTAATGGGCCTAGAAAATACAAAGAATGTATTTTTAAAGTAATCGAGCAGCATGGCGTCGAGCCCTTTTCCTAAGCTGAGTTGGGTGTCTTGCCATCTTGGGCATTATGGGTAGTTTGGCTAGGTGGAAAAGAAAAACTGGACTTTAATGTCGATATCGAGCGAATCATAAATGTGCTGAACAATACATGACTTTAATGTCCTTGAGGCGCTCCCCCTCCCTCCTTAACCATTCCATTAAGCGAGTCTGATGCCGTTGATGCTATCCTCTACCACCTACTACTGTATACGCCCCATTAACCCTGCCTGATGCCCAACTACTTCGCTTGGATTTCTACATCTAATGGTGCATCTATGGTCAAACATCTTGATGAAGATGAAAACCGTTCACCGCTAACTCCAGCAGTGCCTAGAAATGTCAAGTCTTGTCCTTGACTAGTGTGAACACACTTGCCTTCACATGTCATGCCTGGGTTTCTCTAGATATTAAGCGCACCAACTGAATATTTCTACACCTACAATATGTACCGACGACTGAAACCTGAACACATATTTCCATTAAAAATCTATCAATTTGAAATCATATGATTTCATCATGACATTCCAAAGATAAAATTGCAAAAGTTAAGTAATCGACAAAGATAGCGGACTGATATATTAATTGAGCCATATCTACTACATCCCAAAGAAGATTACACAACCTGTAGCATTTGAGAATATAATGTTTGTCTGGCTGAACAGATAGCAAGCTGCTGAGCTAAAGCATCGAATTCGAGTAACATTATTAATAACAACATGAAGTTTATAATAAATACTAAGGTGCCCTCCTCAAGTCCAGACTATGCATACAACATTTATTCACTCCTCAGCTTCATAATTAATTCCCAAGAATTCAGCTGCCTCTTCAAGTTCCCATAATGCTGCTTCGTAATCAGATCCATAGGATGATGTTTCGTCAGATTCGGAGTCGGTGAAGTCCCAATCCCAGTCACTGAAGATCAGTTGGTAGAGTTCATGGTAGTGGACAGACCTGCAGTAATCTGCAAAGACTTGGGTGATTGTGAACGGACGGAAGCAGCCTTCAAGGATACCTTCCTCAAACATGATAAGACCAGCTTGCGGCCCGGCAGCAACTTGATAAGTGGTGATTGTTGAAGGTGCGTAATCGTCTTGAGCTAGGATCGGCGGTTCCACAAAGTAGATGCAGCCACCTTTGATGCCCCGGAACTTGTCGGCGTTGATGGAGATGCACCTGACATGGCTGACGAAGATGGCACGACTGCCGATGCTATTGACCGGCTCAAGCACATTCCGTTTGGTGTCCACCCTATGAACCAAAGGCTGATCAGCAACACAATCCAATGGCCTGGTCACGAGCAGCAGATCTCCCCCAGATTGCACCAGATAATATCTGCCTTTACTCCCTGGATCTGCTTCAGGACTTGCGTCGGGACTAGCATTGTTGTTAGGGCTAGGAATGGTGGCGCCCATCCAGATTATCGCCGCAGACCGGCATTTTTCCCCATCAGGGACATCATCAATAATCGACATGAAAATCGCGCCGTCCGGATCGCTGGCGTACACATCGCCGTCGAAGGCAGCTATCAGTGTAGGCTTGTCAGAGTCCATCAGGTTATAGCGCTTGAAGTGCTCGCTACTCTGGTCCGCCCATATGATGTCACCATCCTCTAGGGAGACGAAGACCATCAGCGGCTTCGTGGTCACCGCGACCGCCATCACCCCTTCCGCGGGTGCTCTCACCTTGAAGTGGGCGATGGCGCCCGTGAAGGGGTTGAGCAGACAAGCCCGGTGGGGCTCCTCTTTCTCCCCGAGGAGGATGAGGCCGCCGCTCGTGGCGCCGACGAAGAGGTAGCTGCGGAGGATCGGGATGCTCATGCGGAGGAACCGGCCGGCGTCGACATCCACGAACGTGACGCGGTCATCCTGCTTGTCGAGCAGTGCCCACTTGGTTGGCTGGAAGCGGGTGGGGTCGGTGGGATCGTCCACCTTCCCAGGTTGGTTGGTGGTCTCAGTGCGCCAGTTGTGGCAGACGGCGCGGAAAGCCATGTAGCAGTCGATGTCGTTGTCGGTCACAAGGCGCTCGGCCAGCTTGATGGTGACGTCTTTCGGAAACGAGGACGACCAATAGGACGTCGCAGCCGCCGGCGGCGCCTGATGGGCAAGATGAGCCCTCTTCTGTGTAGAGAATGTGCAAGGCATGGTTTGGTTGCTGGGTTGGCTACGACAGTAGTACTACTACTACGTACTGTAGATCTGTATCTCTCTCTCTTGTTTAGCTTCGATCTGCTTGGTTGGAGTACTTCACAGAGGATTGGGGGGCTATATATAGATGCAAAATAGTACAGTGTTTTCTCTGGTTTCTGTGGAAAACACCTGGTGCTATACAGCTGTAAATGTATGGACGATGACGTGCATTGGAACGTTCGTCTATACAGGGCATGCATTCAATTCTCTCCAAAAATATATTACTACAACAATATTACCATGCCCCGGTTAGTGTTGGTAATTTGGCATGAGTTTATTAGTCACGAATATGTGACTTGGCGCATCAGGTTTGAATTTGGCAGGAGGCAGTTAATAAAGACCTGCCTATTATATTAAGGAGAAGCAGATATATACGCGGCTTTGACACGTGCTGCCATAGGGGTGGAGCGCGGGAATTATATTCTATTCATAGAAAAACCTTCTTGCTTGTAAATTTGGTGGAGCCAGCAGCATTTGGAGGCCAAAAAACCTTGACCAGACAGCAAAGTGTAAGCGTGTAGTCTACACTACTCAGTAGTACAATTTGGTGGTTAAGGACAACTAGTGCTGTAAATTTGTGCTGTGAACATGGACCAAAGGAAGTAGTGACAATTTTCTACTCAATAATGGAGTACGTAGTTCCATGAAATATTGAAATATATACACCTTATTGTTGCATTATTGTATGTCACTTCGTTGTCAAAGGGTGTACGTACTAAAATGTAAGCACTACTTTAAGTAATTCTCTTATACGAGAGTAAGAATACATAAACAAGTCATGCCAAAAGGTGTTAGTATATTGACAATAAGAACCATATCAGCATTATATATATTAGCAGACTTATTTGGTCCCGAATTAATTTCTATGTTGTGAGCACAAAAATCATTAGCGCCAGTTTCTGGACTGATAAGTGATTTGAAGTTCTTTTTTGCAAGCATATCAACAGCACAATGCTATATATGAGTTTATTATTAGTGCTTCCCTCACACTTTTCACTAGATACAAGAATATGTTTTCCTAATTCTATGTGAGAAAATAATATGGAATCCAGTTTCACAAACAGAATAACAATAATAACATGAAGCAAAATAGACTCTACCACAATACATCCAGTTCATGCTAGTCAAGGAAAGAAAACAACCAATTTAATTATATTTATTTAAATCTTGAGCTGCACACTTAATTTGGAACCTAGTGGCTAGATTGCTACAGACACCTCAGTACTCAGCCTCGTTAAATTTGAACTGGCTGGTGCAGCATGCAGCCTCAACTAATCGAACAACTAATTTAAGTTTAGTATAATGAGACAAAAACACAAAAATAGAGAACAAAAAATTGCATTCTCCCTAATTTTCCTAGTCAAGAGAATAAGGGAAGACATCGTGCCACCTAAAGAAAGTGGAAGATCGTCGCTCTGTTGTAGTTTTTGTTGTATTACGCAATCTGGATTCATCTTCTTTTTAATATAATCGGCAGCTCTCCTGCCTGGTTCATTTTAAAAAGAATAAATAAAGTGGAAGAGAAACGGAAGTGGAAAGGACATGACAGCTAGGAAGGGGAAGAATAATTAAACCCAGCGACTACTTCTTAATTTCTCCCAAAACTCAGTTTCAAGGTGTTTGTCGCATTGCTTACTCATAACTCAGTCTCGTCAACGTGAATTGGCTAGTGCAGCACACAGCGTGAATCGATACGCCAACTAAAAACATTGTTCAATCGAGAAAATAACACAAGGTAGGGAAGAAAAAAATTATATGCCGATAATTTCCTTGGTAAGATAATAAGAAATATATGACATGCCGCCTAGGGAAAGTGGAAGAGAAACAGACATGGAAAGCATGCAGCTTGGGAAGGGGAACAATAAACCCAATGACTACTTAGAATCTTAGTCTCTACCAAAAAAATATGTTTCAAATTGAAGCATTTGTAGAGCTATATAGACCTCATAACAAAGCCTTGTCAACTCAAATTGGATAGTGTAGCATGTTGCCTCAATGGGTCGACCAACTGAAGAGATTATTTTAATAACATAACAACACAAGATAGAGGAGAAAAACTATATGCCTCTAATTTCCTTGGTAATAAGAGAAAATATAAGAAATACGTTGTATCACCTAGGAAAAGCTGAAGAGAGGCGGAAATGGAAAGCGCGTGACAGCTTATGAAAGGGCAGTAAGACCAAAAAAAACAGTATCATCGCGCGTTTGTAGCACTGTAAAAGATTATTTTAATGAGATAAGA
The DNA here is from genome assembly GCA_904845875.1 of Miscanthus lutarioriparius. Classification (NCBI taxonomy): domain Eukaryota; kingdom Viridiplantae; phylum Streptophyta; class Magnoliopsida; order Poales; family Poaceae; genus Miscanthus; species Miscanthus lutarioriparius. The sequence goes on along the minus strand of CAJGYO010000003.1, from coordinate 97,537,875 downwards.
ACACAAGATAGGGAAGAAAACACTATATGCCTGTAATTTCCTTGGAAATAGAATAAGGAATATGTTGGGCCACAAAGGTAAAGTGGAAGAGAAACGGCAGCGGAAAGCGCGTGAAAGCTTGGGATAGGGAAGAGTTAATCAAGTGACTACTTATATATTTCTCCCAAAATGCGAAAGGGAAGAGTTAACCAAGTGACTACTTAATTTCTCCCAAAACACATCTGTAGCGTTGTAAACAACTCATAACTCAGCCACTTCAACGTGAACCGTTTGTCATTACATACTCTAAAAGATTACTACAATGAGAGAAGAACTAAATATAGAGATGAAACAACAATATGACCCCTAATTTCCATGGCAACATGTACTACAAGAATGGCATTTGATTTAATAATGATGTCTACTAGCTGCACCTCTTATATGTTCATCACTGTTGGTGTGTGGAATGTGATATATCTTGATATTCCAGAAAAAAATGTCAACTTTTATTATAACCTATTTGTGCTTGATTAGATCCTCTCATGTCTACTTGCAGTCACCAATGTAAAACATCTTCTTGAGTAATGCTTTTTTGTGTTGCAATCCTGATTTTATGTATGCTTGTTTTACATTTCTATGTCAAAAATACTGAAGTTGCTATTTTGATGAATTAATGAATTAGTTGAATTGCACTCCATCGAGATGTTCAACAAAGATCTTAATGAATTAGTTGAATTGCCTGCCAATAAATTGTTAGTATTGCAACTACTGTTTTGGAACTGCTTTTGCATAGATGCATTTAGACCTGTTCTTTGCAAGACTATCTGTAAGGATAATGCAAAACTAATCCATGCAACTAGCCTTACACTTAGATCTGCACTCTCGCACGAATACTGCACGGCCATATATACTAACCACTGATCTGATTTCTCACTCGTGTGTGCAAGAAGAACATCGCAAAGGCTGTCGGAATTGGTAAGTTAAACTCGATCTTTTAGTAATATTTGAATAGCAATTATCCTGAGATGTGAGAGACTTTGGTCTGTATTTAAGATGTGGACCCATATGTTTGTCTCTTCTATTCAAGATTTAAATATGGTTGACCAGATTGGCATTGAATGTTGATAATTCATGTGTATTTTATCAAAAAAAATTGATGCGTAAGACCTATGTGTTGATTATCCTACTATAATTCATATGTTGTTGGGATTTTCTTATTTTGTAATTGGATTGTTTTTGTTTGGGCTGGTCTAAGACAAATGTGGCAAGGAAAAAATGCAATATGGGCTGGCCTAGAAAATATGTGGTGTGCGTGCTGGTCTAATAAAAATGCTACGTGGGCTAGCCCAAAAAGTGTTATGTGGATTGAACAAAAGAGTCTCGTTAGGCTGAATAAAATAAAAATGGGCTAAAAACCTTGAAAAAATAACAAGCCAACAAAAGAAGAGCCTCAGTAATGGGCTTGGTCCATTATAAGCCTACCTACTACGTGGGATTAAATAGGCTAAATTCACTTTTATGACATTTCTGGAGTCCACCCCCAAGCGTCATGTCAACAAGGCATCCTATGTGGCATCTGTTTACATGGCAAGGTCCAAGAACCTGTGACATAAAAGTAGATGTCATAAACGTTTGTGATGTCCAAAATCAATGTCATAATGTTATGACATGAACACCAAAAGGTCATAAGTTGTCGTTGAAGATGCTCATTTTTTGACATTTTTTGCCAACTTGTGTCACAAATGGTGACCTGTGACATATTTTGCAGGTATTATGACATATATCAAATGTCAAAATATGGAACATTTCTTGTAGTGGTAAGGAAGTAGACATAGAACCACCTTGACAAACTAGACGAGAAACGGAAGTGGAAAGCATATGACAACTTTGGAAGTGGAAGAGTGCCGACTACTACTTATTTCTCCCAAAACTAAATTAATAATTACAACATGCTGTAATGCATTAAGTAGGAGTGAGACAATGTTGGCGGTCATTAACTCCTAAAATCAATCGCCATTTGTCACATAAAAACCACTCATATGAACACCAAACTTAGCATTAGAGATTATAACTAATGAATTCCACAAGTTTTGGTGATTTCTCATTTATAGGAGGACATGTGTGCAAATATATAAAAAAAGGGCCAAGAAAGGATAGAGAAATGGAAAAGGGCTACTTACCAGATAAACCTGGGCCTAAGCACGAGAAGACTAGGCCCAGGCCCAGGCCCAGCACACATCCCGCTAGCCAAAGGCGGTTGGGGGACGGTGCTATCTAGGGTCGGCGGACCCCAGGGGTTGCCCGACCCCCTGCCCACGCACCTCGCTCCCATCCTCCACGTGGCAGCCCATAGTTACTCCTTAAGGTGGTAAGGGGTGGATTCTCATAATATTCCCCCAAAACCAACCATGGAGTACTATATAAGGAGAGGAGAGGCTCCCCACACAACACAACACACAAGACCCCAAGGGGAAGAGAAAGAGCACCACTCTAAGGCATATGCCCTATCTAGCTAGAGCTTAGTAATAGGGAGAGATGTGAGGGGGAGTTTGGGGAAATGCTGGGTTTGTCAGTAGCCTCCCCAAGGTTGTACCTCGATGGATGTTTTCTTCTCTAAGTGTTCGTGATTTATATGGTGGTGAGTCTCTTGGTTATTTAAGCTTTATTCTTATTTGCTTGCCAGTTTGTCGTCTATTCTCGTAGCGGATGCTCTAGTAGAGGACTCCTAATAAAGACGGATAATCCTGTACAACGATAGAGTATTGATCGATAGCACACTACAAGAGGAACACCTCTCTAGCAACGCATATATGTGTTGCTAAAAGCCCAAATAAGTGTTGCTATGTTATATGCGTCGCTAAAAGTGGCATTGCAAGGTTCTATTGCAACACATATATATATGTTGGTAAGGGATGTATATAAGTGTTGCAAGCTAGCAACAAATGTGCCTATGTTTCAGCTATACATATATGTGTTGCTATGAAAATATGCCATATGCTTTCAGGATTTGTTATTATAATTCTATATATGCTGCAAAATATTAATTCTTTTCCGCCAAATAGCTTGGCCAATTAAATATACTCCATACAACAATCAACCACAACTATAAATGATCCAGTACATACAACAAAACCAGATAATATTGAATATTTTTATTAGATAGAAGATTCTGTACATAGAAGAGAATAGCACAAAGTGTTATTGTATACATTGGTTGACGGCCTAGGCAAAGTTCACTGAAAATAAAATACACACTATATCTAAAAAAACTGGTTCCTGGAGAAAAATGTTGTTCTTCATCCTTCAATCATCCGAACATCCCAAAATATTATGTACATGTCCTCTATCAAAATATAGATTGTTTTTGTAAGAACATATATATTTAGAAATACATGCTATTTTTCCAATGAATGTATATATCTCACTAAAGGAAAATATAGAGTCAATGCGTATATATACCTGTTCCTAGGCAGCTATCACAAAACTGATTCATCCGTATCCTTCATCTACAACCCTGCCATAAAAGCAGTTGAACTGAATTAGCACTTAAGCCACCCAAAAATAAATTGAATCTTACTGAGGTGCTCTAATTCACTACCACCAAGTAATCTCTCTTTTCTAAATACAATAAAGCTTTCTGCCAGATCTGAGACTCCAGGCTATTCAGATATGAAAAAAAAAACACAAGTATTCCTTTGGGTATGTATACTATTATATATTAAGAGCATCAAAGAACAGCATCGTACTGTGATGTTATTATGTAAACTAGCCCTAGAACAAAAGTTTGATGTATAAAGCTGATGACAAAATCGTACAATGCAACGAGTGTTCCTTTATCTACACTATATACATCAAAGTATCGCATATCTTTTTTAGTGTGCTACAGTACTTCTACTAGCTAGTTATGTCTAACATTTAGCATAGAGAATGCATCAGCCGTCATTGTTACATAAATGTGTATATTAAGATTACAGAGGAACAAAATCCACGTGCTAGCTTGTGTCATGCCTAATTTCCAAACAAATCAGAAATTTTTTTGATACCTAGAGAGATTTTGTATTTGGAATTAAAGCAATATTAAAGTAGACATCAGGTCTGCAAAAATATAATAAGTGAATATTAGAATCAAACAATGCTAAAAATATAGGCAGCAAACCGTATATAATTGAAGAGGTAGCATTACCTTGCCAGACCTTAGTTTCTTAATTAGTAATTATTTGTTCTTTGATCTCTTCTTAGCTCGTACATGTATATCATAGATTCACACAACAAAATTCAGAAGATTTCCCTTTGCTTGCACAAGTTTGAAAAATAAAAACTCACAGTAATCACAAACAAGTATCAGAAATTTAATAAAAAATCATGTACAAAAAGAATATGGGAGAAGCACCTACCAAACCATCGGCCCTATCTCCACAGAGTACCAACTGTCGCAGGCAGTGCTTCTCTAATCTGCTGCTCAAGCATACGACACCAACAATGATTATATGAGGCTGCTGCAACAATTACCCAGTTTACCACAATGCATGAACTGGGCAAGGTTTGAAACAGCGATTAGTGATTTGAGGAAGTACTCTGTGATGGGAAGATGATCGCACCGAAGGCATATAATCAACCAGATCATTCTGATCCGACCAGAAGGGGGCCACACCATGGATCTAGTATATAGGACACAAAGGTTTGAGGAGATCATATCAGGACCTGTCTATTTGCAGATACGGTGGATGCAGAGTGGATTGCCCTGCGGATGGCCTCGGCAAGTTGTCGCCGCCGCATCTCCCAATCACGGCCTGCAATGCAGATTTGGTCCGCTGCTGCTCGTATGTCCCGTGAGGCCGTGACGCTGGCCGCGCTCGGTCGGTGCAGGCGGTGGCTGTGTGCCCGGGCGGCGACGGCTTCGCGACCCGAACTGCGGCACCTGCAAGGGAGGGGTGAACAAAGCTGTGACCTAATAATTTTGGGAATAGGGAATACGAACTGCTGTGGCGAGGAGCCGAGGACTGGTTGGCATAATATAATGACCGCACATATTGCTCGTGGGGTGGCGTGGGAAGTGGAGGAGGTTGGGAACACCTGCCACGCATTTTGCTATCGTTCGAAGACATATGCTGCAATACAGGTGTTTGTGTTGTAGTGGCATAGACGTAGTGTTTAGGCTAGAGATTACCTTCGTTTGCCTCATTCCCCATGGTTCAAAGGTAGGCTGCAGGTGGTGATAGCCTTGTTCGTACCTTGTAGTCCCCATTCGGGTTCAACGTAGAACTGTAGGCTGGCATCACATGGCAGACTAGGTGCGATCCGGTGCCCGAAGTAAGCAAGTAAAGGAGGAGTTTATGTTTCACATAGACCCTAAAGACATAGGAATCCATCTCTATCCTTGCCAACATTATCCTTGTGTTGTCCTTGGATGAACTAGCTAGAAGAGTACACACGTTCCCTGTGGATTCGATACCCCTGAATACTCTCGAGTGAAAGCTACAGCGGTATCCGTATGCTTGCAGATTTATTCGTGACGTAAGAAATACCAACAGACACCTAACTTTAGGGGATCAGTGTAATTGCCCTTGCTGAACTTGCTAACACCATGCGATAACAACTAAATAGTAATGGACGTTAACACACTAAAGTCGCCTGCATAATGCCCATCATCTAAGAGGCGTCAGTAAGATAATAATGACTAGTTAAAGGTGATGGGCATTTGCTCAACATTTTTTAGAGTTAAAAGTGATAGGCATTCAAATGGGGATGGATGCAATTGGAACCCATCACTTTTGAGTGAGTGAAAAGTGACAGGCAGCAGTGACACCCAACACTTTTGGCTTGTTAAAAGTGACATCTATATTTCTTTGCTCGTCGCTATTGTCCTAAGCCCCCATAGTCCTAAGCCCCCATAGGTAGATCCTGCCTCACTTCTTCCTCACACCTTAGAACTGCCCAACAAATGATTAATGTCTCATGGTTCCCCAGTTCTGCTTTACAACGGCTACTACTCAAGATATATAAGTAATTATTGATAAATACGTCAAAGCCCTAACTTTAGCTTTGGGGGTTTTGGTGACTAATGAACATAACTACCTATGACTAGCATGTGTTTTTCAGTAGTTATATTCACAGTGGTTAACACACTTGTCGTCCATATGGTTCTCTTGGACCCAAGGATGATTTGGCTTGATGACATGTATGGAGCAAAGGATATTCACGAAGACTAAGGACTCTATCTGATCAAGTGCAAGCTTGGTGCTCAGAGGAAGTTGACATAGAGTGCATAGGGCTCTATTTTTCCTTTAGCCATACTATTAAGGGTTGTACAAGACATGAAACTTCATTGGACTTCAGGTTGAGTGCATATGAATATGCACTTGAGGTATACTCTCACCAAGTCAAAGCCAAATTTGCCTCATTGGATAGGGTTTAAGTCAAGGATCTCAATAAAGTTGTATTGGACAAGATCAAACTTAAGAAAACCTCAAAATATGCACTGCAGAGTGCACTGGATGATTGGAACCTTATTGGTAGATTATCTGGTGACACTTTGCATAGTTTTTTTTTTTTTTTTTGCCCTAGTAGTGATTGGTCATTGTATGATATGGTGAAGACTTCATGACACCTAATGGATTATCTAGTGAGGCATAGTCTTGTCTTAATGATAAGTGGCCAACCCATTAATGTTCATCGTATGATCTACTAGTAACTTTGTGACATGCAGTGAATCATCTGGTGATGGGCCTGACTTATAACTATGTGACAAGCAGCCCAATTACTGGGGTGCAGTGTATGATCTAGCGGAGACTTCATGGCGTGTGGACTAGTAAACCATGTGTTGAGTTGATCAAGTCACTAGACTACTTAATATGATATAGTGGTAACTTTGTTATACCTAGTGGATCATCAAGTGATGCATATTCTGACATATTCCCTTTTGACTGTTGGAAAATTGGCCTATATAAGATTACAATATGAACTAGTGCACCTATGTGGTGCCCAGTGGATCATCCGTTGATGTCTGCATCTATTTACCTTTACACCCAATATATGTGCATCCATTAGCTCATTTGGAGCTTCTATTTCACTTCAACTGACTAACACATATTGAGACTTAGAGATATCCAATCCTAGATTGCATCTTGTGAGAGTGTGCTTTGAGTGCATCGGGTGTTGTTGGCTTAATTTTCATCAATACTAAAGCATATCCCCGCGTTGCCGCGGGATTTTCTTAAAAAATAATTCTGTTATATACATAACATTAATATATGGTATTCCGTATACTATGTATATATATGAATTTGACTTGCATCTTATTTTATTGAATCAGATCCGACCGGTAAAAAATTGGTAACCCAATAGAAGAAAAACTAATAGAATATTTTATTACATTATAGATGAATAGGTGCTGAAAGCGTATGTAAATGACTTGTATGTTAATAGATTAAATATTAAAAGTATTGCACATGATAGAGATGACGTGGACATTTTTTTATAATTAATAAGGGATGACATGGATTTAGTGGGGAATGATGTGGACACCTTGCATGAAGAGATAGAATATCTAGTGGGATCATTTAGTGGGAAATGGTGTGGATACCTTGCATGAAGAGAAAAATCATCTAGTGGGGTTTAATTTTATAAGAGTATATTGATATGTTGTTGAAGATTTGTTACTCTTTCTGTTTCCAACACCTAAATGCCCTAGTGGAGAACTAGGTAACCTTCCTAGTGGAGCTTCTTATTGTACTCCAATTGGTATTCTCTAGTGGAGCCTTGAGACATGACTCAAGGGAGGAAAACAGGGTCTTTATGACTAATCTTTGGTTCTCCATTGTGATTTATGGGGTCTTGGTAACAACCTGACATCATGAGAAGAAATCAAGTTGTCTCTTTTCCTTTCTTTACTTCCTTACATTACTTTCATGTGAAGCTTAGAGCTTTGTTTGTTTTGTGCAAGCTCTTTTATGTGACAACTATAATTGCTTGTAGAGTGTGTGTCGGTGCGAAAAGTGACCAACAAGTAAATAATTGTAGTTTTGCCATACGTTATGATCGGATGTGGCCTAGCACTCAATGACACAGGGTTTATACTAGTTCAGGTAACGTGCCCTACGTCCAGTTCCAGTCGGTTGATGAATTTATTCCTGAGCCCATGTGCTCGAAGTTTACTGTGGGGTTACAAACGAGTGTGAATAAGAAGGGGGTGTTAAAGGTCCGGTCGAGCTCTGGACCAAAGGGCCAAGAGTGACGGGAGCTCCTACGTGCGCTAAGTATTGAAACGTATGCTCTGTGTACCTTTAGAGTTCTAGAGCCATGGAACTGTTCGAGTGCTCATAATGTCTAAAGCTAGTAGAGAGAGAGTCGGAATGATCGTCCTCTTTTTAGGAGAGAGCACATTCGTTTGATGGGTGAAGGGGATGGCCTTACAAGTTTAGAGAGAGAGAGAGAAAGAGAGAGTGTGTGCTACCTAGTCTTGTTGCCCACACCGTCGGGTACAAGACGGTTTGTCGGCGCCCACAATACTGTTGACGCCCAGATGCATGTCGTAGGCTTCATCGTGTTCTTCTGGTATGGCAAATGTTGGCGTCTACCATACTGTAGGACAAATGTCGGTGCCCACAACATTGTTCGTGTTCTGACATGTCTAAAAGATTGCAAAGCACCCTTCTGGCATGGCCTGGTGGTACTATCCTGCTGGTGTGCAAGGTACGGTCCTCGGTATTATGGTTGACTTGAGTGCCTTGCCTTATCTGCTCCGCCTGATTCTTGGGTCCTCACCGAGCAGGCGTCCCGGTCGGTCATTCCCAGTCGGCTCCAACCGCGCCGGTCAGAAAAGAGCTGTAAGCAGAGGTTCGATGTATTCCGGGTTGGAAAAGCGGGTCGGGGTCAGAAGCGAGTGTTGTCCCCTCCTTGACTAGACCTTCCGGTCGGAGACTGGATCGCTCTTTCGGCCTGTCGTTAGGTATCTGGGCTGGCCCATGAGTCGCACGTTGTTGTAATGCCGTCTGCTGGGCTGAGCTACTACTGGGAAACGGACCCATCAGAGAACCTGGGTTTATGAACCCAACAGTGTGGTTACCAATAGGTTTAAATTTTGCACCTAAGGACCTTGGTCTTACTGTGAATCTTGTGGAGGACTTCCTAGTATGATGGCCCAAATCGCTCATTACTGTGCCCTTTTTACTCTTAGCTGCCTCAGTGCAAGTTGGTGAAGTAGTATATATTTGCATAGGCCAAGTGTAAGAAACATATAGAGCCTAGAAGGGTTAAGTGATTTTTGTGGTATTAGGATTGTCCTAACTATATGGAAACTAGCAACCAGTTTTGGGGTTGGGACTGTCCAAAGAATCATTTGAGCTTGTGCCTTTTGGTACGATGGCCACCGTCTGCATAGCTCACGGCTCATCTAATATTTAATTCCATAGCAACTAAGCCGTGTTTGGAGTCTGACTTTGATTTCTGACACCACGGTTTGCATGCTGCAGTGTGCATTGTTCGGTTCGTCGATTTCACTCTACATCATAGCTGCTCTATTCTTTGTACCACTACAAGAAAAATGATTTTAGGAGATAGGACCAAATCATTTTTGTGGCGGGCACACCTAGGGACCGCCTCTGTAAATGGTGAGGAGGGCTACAGGAAAATGCCCGTCTCCGAAAATCATTTACGGAGGCAGGTGTCCAAAGACGATCGCCTCTGAAAATCATCGATTAACGTCTTAGGGTGTCTGTCTCCGTAAATCGATTTTCAGAGGAGAACATCTTGAGACGACCACGTCCATTAATCGATGATTTTCGGAGACGGTCGTTCTAAGCATCCGTCTCCTAAAATCAATTCACGGATCCGTCTCTATAAATAGTTGCATCAAAAAATAATTCATGGCTTTTTCATATGAGCTCGATGAAGAAAAACTTTATATCAAAATTGTAGACATTGGTGGGATCTACAGCTATGTAGATGAAAAGTTTTGAATTGAAACTGCTTGAGCCTTAAAATGTTGTTGGAAGTTCAGAGATTTTGAAATTTAAAATTTAATATTATCAAACAATCTCGGATGTTGACATGAAAGTTATAGTTCTCAATACGATCTATAGCTTTATTGATTAGAAGTTTTTTATTTGAAGTTGTTTAGTGTCCCTAATTTGTGTTATAAGTTTACAGATGTTGAAATTCAAAATTTAGAATTCTTAAATGATCTCGAATGTTCACATAGTTAATACCAAAGTTGTAATGTCCCACCAGAGCTACGTGTTTACTATTGTCAAGTTTTTTATTTGGAATCATTTAGAGTCTCAAATATTTATTTTAAATTTACATATTTTGAGATTCAGTTTTTATTATTTTCAAACAATCTCGGACGGAGATCCATCGTATACTAAAGTTGTAGTACTTAATAAGATTTAAAACTTTATAGTTAAAAGTTTTTCATTTGAGTTCATTTATTAGCCAAAATATCTAATATAAGATTACCAATATAAGATTACAAAATGTTGATATAAAACAATAACATATATTATATATAAACACAAATGATAGTGCGGACGGACATCTTATGACACCGCATCCGTTAATTGATTAACGGAGGCGGGTATGACGTCTGCCTCGAGAAAACTTGATTAACGGAGGCGGACGTGGTGCCCGCCTCCATTAATCAAAAACAACCGCCTTCTAAAATGAATACTGCAATATTGTTCGCTTGATATATATCTTCCCCGTGCATCTATCATGAACTGATACTTCGTGTCTATGTCGGAGCCTATAGCTAGAGGTAGGACTTAGATAGGGCTGTGCCGGCTTGGCATCGTCCTCATGCCGGCCTGGATAGTGACTTCTTGACACGCGAGGCATGTTGGGCCCTACCAATATGACACAGGTCTTTAGTTTGGCCAAGCACGGCCGACAACATGCCGTCATGGTTTCATACCATGCCGATCCAAACACAATCCTCAAAATATCTTTGTCTGTTTCCAAAACACTTAAGTGTGCTTAACCGTCACTTTCGTGTCATGCCGCCCTGACCCAAACATGGTCCAATTGTGCCACTTTTGTAGTGTGGCAGCCAAAACACAGCCAAAAAAAATATGAGTCAGACCATGTAGCCAATCCTGGCATTCATGTTGTACCAGCATGACACAAAAATATTGTGTCGTGTCCTGGTTTTGTGTCGTGCCAAAAGACTATGTCACGGCCTGCCCCGGCCAAGTCCCAGCTCTACACATAGCAACATTGCAGACAGATTTCTCTCAAAAAAAAAACTATAGCAGGCAGATCGTATAGTCGCAAGCCATGACCAACGGTTGGGTCAAAACGGTCAAACATGCCCCCATCCGTCGCTGCTCAGTAGTCAGTAGGCAATACTCCCGCGCCGCGCGCCGCGCGCCATGCGCCATGCGCCATGCCATCTCTCTCCTCAAGAATAGCCTCGCCGCGCGCGGAACGCCCGGAGCGCGCACCGCCCAATCCCACTCCCCGTGTTCGGCCGCCCCTGAGGGATCGCCCACCGCAACAAGGACCACGCCGCGGCGCACCGCCGCCGCGCCGGCAGAGCAACGACGACGACGACGCATCGTCATCGATCCGAGATGGAGCTGTTCGAGCGCGCGAGGACTGTGCGGCTGCGGAGCCACCACGACAAGTACCTGTACGCGGACGAGGACGAGGCGCACGTGATCCAGGACCGGAACGCGGCGTCCCCGAACGCGCGGTGGGTGGTGGAGCCCGTGCCGCACGCCCCCGGTGTGCTCCGCCTCCGCGGCCGCTACGGCCGCTACCTCTCCGCCTCCAACGAGCCCTTCCTCCTGGGCTTCACGGGCCGGAAGGTGCTGCAGACGCTGCCGCACCGCCTCGACTCCTCCGTCGAGTGGGTGCCCGTGCGCGACGACGCCGGCGCCAACGCGCACGCCCGCGCCGCGCGCCTCCGGACCCGGTACGGCAACTTCCTCCGCGCCAACGCGGGGCTCCCGCCGTGGCGGAACTCCGTCACCCACGACGCCCCGCACCGGCACAGCGGGTGGGTGGTCTGGGATGTCGAGATCGTCCAGGCGCTCCCGCCGCCGACGGGACCGGACTCCTCGTCGTCGTCCGCCGCCGCAGAGACCGACGCCGACCCCTTCGCCTCGTCCCCGACTCCGTCGTCGTACAGAAACAACCCGCCCTCCCGCCCGCAGTCTCCGGCTCCCTTGCCAACGTCGGCGCTGAGGCCGCCGCCCCCGCCGGCGCACCACCGTGAAGATAACTTGGCTCCGTTCAGAGCGCAGCCCCCGCCGCCGCCGCCGGGCTACATCGCGCCACCGGCTCCTGGTCTGTACAGGCTCGAGGTCCGTCCTCCAATCACCTGACCAACCAAAGGCATGCAGATTGCTTGCACGAGATTTCCATGGTGACTTACCATTTCGCCGGGATCGATCGGTTGCGTGTGCCCGCGTGCAGTCGACGGACTCCTTCACGGTGCCGCTGCACAAGGTGGAGGGGCGAGCGGTGCACTACCACATCGGGGACAGCAATGGGGAGGTGAGGCCGGACGAGGAGCCGCACTACTTGACGTTCAACGGGACGAGCCTGGAGGAACTGCTGGAGAGGCTCAAGGAGGAGACGGGGCTCGATGACGTCATCATGTGCTCGCGCAGCCCCATCAACGGGAAGCTCCTGCCGCTCCGCCTGCAGCTGCCGCCCAACAACGCGGCCGTGCATATCGTGCTTGTGCAGGAGTCGTCGAAAGGTGCGCTTTCTTCGTCAACAATATTATGTTAATTGGTGTCAACGTACCATTGCATCGAATCGACATAACACACCAGTTTTTTCGTCTATGGTTATATATCCTAACGCCCGGACGTCCGGCGAGCGAGATGCATCCCGACGCCGCTCCTCTTTCCAAACCCGCCCGTCCCCTCAACGCGAATAGAAATTGGATCGGAATAGAACGGAATGAAATTGTGTCCACCGCGCCCCTGTCCTCCGTTCCCCGCCGCGCCTCTGTTCCTGTTCCCCAACGCACCACATTCCCCCACCGCGTCCCTTGTCCCAAGAGCACGAAATACTTCAAGTACAACATATGGAAAACTATGTAGTGCAACATTGGAATATAAATACTGCAACATCACAAAATTATGTAGTGCAACGTCGAAAAACATGTACTGCAACACCGAAAAATATATACTCAACATCAAAAATTATCTCTCAGAACATTGAAACTTATGTACTGCAACATCGCAAAATTATGTAGTGCAACACGAAAAACATGTACTGCAACATCGAAAAATATGTACTGTAACATCGAAAAATTATGTGCTGCAAAATCGAAAATTATGTATTACAACATTTCAAACTGTAGTACTGCAACATCGCAAAAATCAACCATGAAACATGAAAATGGAAACATTTGAAAATCATCTGTTGCAATAACCCACAAATACCATTGCAACATTCAAAAATCATCTGTTGCAACATTCCAAAAAACCCATTGCAACACGGAGAAACAGATAGGACGTACAAACAGCAAGGGGATGGGTTCGAGGTGCGGTACTCCAGCCTGCCCATCACCTTCGAGCTCGTCGGAGGAAGGAGAGAATAGGACCTCAGATCTCGGCCGAACCCTAGCCACCGCCCACACCCTCGAGATCCAGAGGTGGAGGAAGAGGAGGAGGAAGAGGGCTCAGATCCAGAGGAGGAGGAGGAGGAGGGCTCAGATCTAGAGAAGTATCAACCTACCTCGTCGAAGCAGCAGCCACCGTCGTCCTCGTCTCCGGTGGGGGAGAGGGAGCCCGGGTTGCTAGGGAGCGTGGGGTCGCATGAAGGTCGTGGAGGGGGGAGGGATGGACGAAGGGAGGGAGGGAGCACGGGGGGGCTGGCGCGGCAGCAAGGTGCCACGCGGGTGCGGCGTTCGTCCGGGGGGTGGCCCGGAGAGCGGGCGGGTGGAGCGGCAGCAGTGTGCGGGGGGCGGGGCGGCGAAGGGCGGAGCGGCCGCGAGTGGGCACGGGGGAGCGGAGGGGTCACGAGATGGATAAGAAGTGGACGTGCGGGATTGGTGCGTCCAGCCGTCCGGATGCCCGGTTCATATCATTGTCGTTTCTTTTATTTACGAACCGAAACACCATATTTGCTTTTCATGCACTAAACCGAACTGAACTGTTACGGATACCACATATTGAGCTAACTTCATGATGTGGTGTAGGCATTAGTAGTATTGATTTATCCCCTTTCAATTTTTTTTTTGAGAAAAACAGTAGGGGTGTGCCCCTTACTAGGATTTATTAAACAAAATATAAACAAAAGGCTACCAGTACAGAAGTTCCCGAAACAAGGAAAGACAAAAAGAAAATGAGCAGAATTACACATAATTGTCTAGTCGATCACGAACTAAGTAATGGCCGAAGTGCTTGCTTTGTCCGGAGAATAACTCCTGCAAACTCGTCCTTGAAAATTTGCTTGCGTCTCCGAAGAGAAACATGTCTATTCCTGAAGATATGGTCATTGCCATGCGCACGGACCAAATTGCCTAGGACATGCAGGTTAACATTTCCAGGAAAAAATGAACTGCAAGCTACCTCTTGAAACTGTCCAGAATATCAAAAGGATCTATGAAACCTCCAGTTTGCAGACGTAGTGTGTGTTATAAAATATGTTGCCAGCAGTTAGGACATTCCGCTCTCCGTCTCTGATGATCAATGTACTGGAAGAAAATAAAACACATAGACACAAGAAATACGGAGATTATTCTTTATTTCTCTCAATATTGGCCATTACAACGTAGAGCTCCCACATATATATAGTCCTGCCAAGGCTTAAGAGTTTTGGTAAGAGCTCACATACAAAAGGACTAGGATCAGCATTCCTCATTCTCCTTTCCTACTAGATAGAGTCCGTATGTTTTACAACAGTGTGTTCCAATATTGGCCAGCGAGAGGGCAGGCTAGGAACAGATGGAGACTTTCCTCAATGTTATGACTGCAAAGGACATAATTCTTCCTTTGTAAAAGCCCTATGGTGTTTAATCTATCCTTGAGAAGTAACAAAAAAAAGGACTTCCCTTTTTTCTGGCAGGAAGATTTCCAAAGCCACCTAAAAACTGGATGAATTCGTTTATGGCCTATTAGATGCTTATATGCATTGCGGGAACAGAGAAGAGATGAACCCCAGACATAAGTCCAGATATCCGCATCCTGTGTGTCTCGAACTGTCTTAACAATAGAAGTGAAAGCTTGGTATTGATCAAAAGCCTCCACTGAAAGGGGTAGGTGGAAGAGAGATTGGAGCAGTACTGCTAGTCTTGCACTTTGAACCGAGATGTTTGGATTCCTGGCAAAGGAGAACAACTCAGGGAAGATCTGTTGAAGAGAAGGTCGATGCCAGTGATCCAACCATAAGAAGCAGGATGAACACTGTAGGGGGTAACACTGGCTATGCTCTTATAAATTGGCAGGAGCTTAAGAAGGTCTCTGCACCAGAAAGAACCTCATTTTTCTTGGATAGGTAGACGACCATTGGAGTAATGCTTCTCCCAAATCAAAAGCACCCAAGGGATATCAAGTTTATTAAAAGGTTTATGAAGTCTCCTGAGTAGCAGGCTGTCATTTTGAGTCTTCAAATCAAGAACCAGGAGAAGACACTTTTTTTTTTGGCTCTGGCTCTTCTAAAATGACTCTGCTCCTCTGGACTCCTTGCAAGGAGCTGTTTTTGAATTTCCATTTGGCATGGCTCTAGCGAGGAGCCGCAAGAAGCTTGAGCCGGTGCCCTGCCAAGCGGGGCCAAAAAATCTTAGCTTCACATGCTTCACTCATTTTATAGTTTATTTGGTGCCTCAGGATCCGGAATATCTATACGCTATAGTGCAAAACGGTGAAGCTACAGTAACTTGTCGAGAGGTTAATTTTAGAATTCCAGTTGCGGATGTACATAAGAATAGGGCCCAACCAGGTTGAAAACAGTGACCTGTTGATGTGCAGTCGAACTCTCTATCAGTGAGCTATGGACCCTGGCAGGATTTAATTTGTTAGGTATGCTATATTTACAAGATGTTTGCGCGAAGTTCTGCCACCTACTACTTAATGCTACTCCATCTATTCCAAATTATAAGATATTTTGACTTTTTAATACACTATGTATCTAGAAGTTTTGTATCTAGACATTAATTATAGTATATCTAAAAGCCACTATAATTATAAGACGTATCTAGACATAATTATAGTGTAAGACGTTACTGTAATTATGGAGGGAGTACAGTTACTGCTATAATTATAGTGTAAGACATAGTGTATCTAAAAAAGGCCAAAACTTCTAGATCCACTATAATTATAAGATGTTACAATGTATCTAGACGTTTTGGCTATTCCAAATTTTTGCTATCTATGCACTTAAACATACACTATGTCTAGATACATGGTAAAATCAACATATCTCTCGTAAGCGCCTTATAATTAGGAACAGAGGAGTACAATTACTACTAGCTCCACTAGGTAATAATTAGATGACGTTTTGGATAGCATATTTTACTTATAATTAGTTAATTTTGATTTCCAAAGCATTTCTAATTATTGAACATCAGCATATAGTAGGTAGCAATCGATATATTCCTTCTGTCGCAAATTTTTTTTTGGCGCTGAAGAAGATAATTAGCAGTAATCAATTTGATAGCAATAATATTCCTCCCAAAAATAACCTAACTTTATCATAGTATCAAATCAAACTATCTCAAGTTTGTTCACATTTATTTAAAAAATCTACAAATCTTTATGGTATTAAATAAATATAATTAGATTCATCATGAAATATATTTTAATTTATTTTAGAGTCATAAATGTTATTTTCTATAAATTTCATCAAATTTAAAATAGTTTTGACTAAATACAAACTTAAAGTTGCATTCTTTTTGGACATAGGTTACATTATTATATTAAAGTTCTTTCCATGTTTAACGGTGTGTATATGTGGATTAGGGATAGGGACTTCTAGTTAGTCTCGGCCGTGACTGTTTGTGCATGTGCACGCAGCATGGTAATGTTGTATGCATGTGAATTTCCCTGACATTTAATTTATTTCACTAGGATCTTGGTCTTGCTTCTTACCCGGCCTCTAATACAGTTTTTTTAACCATTCTGACTTTCAGTGGCAAAAACTTTTGCTTGATCAATTGACCATCCTGTTCACAAAATCATCTGATCGAAGATGGTGGAAGCTACGGCCTGTGTATCAAATGAAGAATTGTTCACCTATTGTGTATATATTAACTTTCTGATTAAAACAGTTCCAGTGGCTAACATAAGCAAGTGTACTTCTTCTGCCTCTGGCCAGCGGTTCTTATTCATCATCTCGGATTTGCTATGTATGTGTAGATATGTGCCATCTAATTCTCAAGATTCACAGTGATCTTTGTAGTTAATGAAGACCCTTGAAATTTTCGATGCAATTTATTTTCTCAGTTCTTGAAAGGATTCTTGAAAGTTTCTATACATATTGTTACCCTGAAGGCATTATTGCTGCTGAGAACTCAGATCAGGACAGTATGTTAAGTGAGGGCTTCATGTAAATGATATATTGGGAATGAGTACGGACAGCAAAGAGGGCATGTGAAGAGAATATATATTGTCAAATCATCAATAAATCGATTTGATTCGACAAAATTGAGGCAATTGTGTGGTATTTCAATAATAGTATTTACGTTATGCGAATTGACTTTATTCATCGTAGTTAGTCCATAGTTACATATAGAACCTTTGTTCTACATATAAAATTAAAGGCTAATATAACATGACAAAAGATAATTTAATCCTCGAATATAAAACATAAACATCAAATTTTGT